>JAZHEH010002924.1:2400000-3000000 GCA_036589455.1 Ateles fusciceps | reverse complement strand
CATATATTGTTAAACAACAGTGAGGGAAACATAAACACACTTAACAGCTCGGGACTTTTATTAAAACTTTTTTTTTCAGTGATTGTCTTCAAATGTCTGGAACCACACTGAAACAAAATCAACAAATAAACTTAGGCTACTGTAATGAACAGAAATACAATTACAATCATAAAACTGGTGGGGTTCTAGAATAAAGGAGAAACTTGTGTGATTTTTTTTTTATCCTGAAGATCATTTCTACGTGAGAAACAAAGATAATAAACTCCTTTTGTTATCTCAGTATAAAATGGAGATAACTGGCAAGTTTGAAACTCAGAAGCTGACAAACCAACATAGAGGACATTCTGATAAGTTATGGAGAAGTGTTTTGTGGTGGTAATTTAGTATTTTTCTTCTAAAGTTTTCTTCTAAAGTCTGTAGGTTGACTTGCAGTTAACTTATATTTAAGTAGTCTAAGGCATTGAGCGAATAATGAAAAATGGCCTGCTTATACAGCAGGAATAAGAATGAGATTTTTGTGTGTGTCTTTCGGAGCCAGAAAAGAACTGGGATGACTAAGGAAAACATCTGAACCCATTGAACAAAATTAATACATATTTTTATCACCCTCGATTTCTAGCATATTGCAAGGATTGTATGAAAAGTCAGCGCATCTCTAAAGAACAGAGAAAAGCAATAGTAGGCCCAAGTGAATTATTAGATATGGTTGAGTAGAACAGATTTTATACAGCCCTTAATATATATTCTTATATGGCAGAATTTGTAGCAGATTTTATAAATGTAATGCATGAAGTGAGCCAAGAAGATTTGTCCAAAATAAGATAAGGTACAGGGTGGAGAATAATTAGATTTATTTGAAAATGAATCTAGATCAAACATTTATTGACTGGCCTCAAATTTTAAAAAGTCTGGAGAACACTATTTTGCTGATAAAACTCTGTAGGAGGTATTATAATCTGTCCACATCATAGTGCATTACCAAGTCTATCTTCTGTTAGTTTCCTTACAAACCCTTTATCCTCATGTCTTTGCTTGACCTCTGAGAGTTTAGTATTTGTTATTAATCAGAATAGATCCTAATTATATTATTGACTTTGAATCTTAAAACCTGTATGTTTCTAACTGCTGCCTCCATGCTTGCTTGCTGCCCCTGTCTCTGTCCTTAAATCAAATTCTAGAAACTGCTTGGGTGTGACTCATTCTCATGGTTGGCACCTATTTTTTTTTTTTCATCTTTGCCAGCATTTTTCAACTGGCTATTGAGACCACAGATGTGTCACTTTTAAAAAGTGGAATATGTAAATAATTTTAGCTAATTCGTATCCTAAATAATAAACATTCCCGTTGAGCTGCTAATTTTTATCCAAAACACATCATCTTTCTCCATTTAACCTATTGCATACACCTCCCTGCCAACCTGAAATAATCTTTCAACTCTCTTCATTTATGAATATAGAACTTCCTTATCTTCTCTGTCATCTTTTCTGCCCACTTCCTTTCTTCCTTACTTTATTCTCCCCTACTACCTTTTAAAAAACTATTACTTAGATAGAAGTTTTGAAAGTTTACTATCTCATATCACCTTCTACCTCTTCAGTGCATATGTACCACCTACAGCTACAGAAATATCTGATAAATAAGAGGAAGCAGTCAGGGAGTCAAGCAAGTAAACAATGACAGAACTACAGAAAGAATTTGAGTCCCTGATGATATTCTAGCCCCATGATTTGTTATCATAATAGGAGAATAACAACAATAACAACAACAAAAAATATTTTATTTAATCTTAGGTTCTTAATTAATTTCAGCCAAATTTAAGTAATAAAATAATAAACATTGTTGAATGGATGAATAAACAAATGAATATAGCCTTGCCCATTGCTAACTTTAGCTCCCAATAGTCTTTCTCCTTTTAATTTTGGTACATTTTGCTTGGTAACATTCTATATAGAATTATTACTAGGTCTTCTATGCATATGTGCAATCTCATCAGAATGAATTATAGACCTTTCAGAAACAGAAGATGAGATTTATTCTTCTTAAATCTCCACCAGTTTCAGGATCAGTATGTAGCAGGAACTTGATCATTCTGATGATAATGGTGATGATGATGCTGTTAAAGATAATGGCAATAAAACACCTGAGGTGAAAAGAATTTAATTCTACTGTCAATGGCTCACTCATTTCAATCCATGTCTGGCTGTATTTTATTATTTTCAAAGGAAGCCACCATGATAAACATTGGAGTTCATTGGAGCTATAAAAACATCAGTTGTCCTTAAATTTGCCACTACTTCTATCTCTCATGTAGAAGAGGCCTTGACAAGGTCTCAATGAGTACCAGCAATGACATGAGCCTGAAACTCACAAATGTGCCCATACTAGTTTACAGACAATGCAATGATTCTTAGGGAGAACAACAGCTTGTGCTAAATTTATTATCAGCACCGCCTGTTCTTCCACAATTAAAGGATTTTTACTCTCAGTTTTGCTAGTAAAAATATGGTGCTCTTTTTTTCACTCTATTTCAGGTCATCCTGCCGAGGGTAGAATACAAATGAGTAAAGATGGATGCGAAAACAGGAAAATGAGAGGACTTCTTCCCTCAAATGTGCCAGAATAGCCAGAGTTATTTCAGATAGTCAATACCTGTTCTTAACCGAGTTAGGTTAGAAAGTTAACACAGCTTTCAATGGGCATCCTTAAGGCTGGAGCTTTTCGTGAAACCCCTTTACAAATACCAATTTAATAAAAATAAAACCTGCTGATGTCAGTACTTAAAAACATTTAGAGGGAAGGATTGTGGGTTATTGATTCCCCTCTCACCTTTCCTGCTATTTGTTTTTGTAAAGTATACATTAGGCCTTATTTACTCTGGACTAGACAAAGTTACTGTAGCTTTTGCTCCTGCCCAGATAATTTTACCCCAAGTGACTATTAAACTCTAGAAACAAAGCTATTTAAGGACAAGAGGTTGTTGGGTTGATTAGAAAAGTCTCAGGATGAGGTTTTGAAAGTCTGTCAATTTGGACAACTTGGCTTTATCTCCCTAATCAACTGAAGCTAATATCTTAAGCATGAAGCCGAGATTTCTCTCTGCAGTTACTACTTTACCACCTTCACATAGTTCAAACACAAGGCAGTTTTTCTCCAGCAGTCAGAAGAGCTCTTTTCTATTTCATCTTATTTATATTTTCTTGTGAACTCTTAAGGGTTATGCCTTTTTCCATTTCCTGAAAATAAGCAGTTTCTAAGCGATTGTAAGCCTGATGTTGTATCTTTAACTTTTAGGATACTAAAAGACATACAAATGAACCTAAGATATATAAAGCAAAGCATATGTGCATTGATGGCTGTAATCCCTTACTTTGTTCTGACTTTAAATAAGGCGAAACAGACAAAACATAAAACACACTTTTTTTGATTCTCATAACAATTTTGGATGACAAGTTGAGAGGAAAAGCTATTCTAAGATTTCAGATGAGGAAACATAGGTTTACAGAAAGACTTTTTCAAAGCCTGCAAACGATAAATGGTGGAGCTAGAACATCACTGTGCACCTTCTGATATTAAAAATGTTTTCTGTCCCACACAGAGCTGCCACTCAATCTCCATGAAAATCTGGGATGACTACTCCCAAACACCTAGCAAACACCAGTGCATTTTTAAGTAAGCATCCAGGTTTACAAAAGCCAAGAACAGGTTTTTTTTAATTCTTTCACAAACAGCAGCTGTTGGTAGTCTACAACACTTCCAAAAACTCAGCAAGACACTTTTATTAGAGTAGTTTGAATATTTAAAACTGTGCTCCATAGAATTTGAATTTATTCTCAAGCTTCTGTTGCCAGATCATACAGGTTTGTTATTGTTTCTTTTTGTGTTTCTTTGGTATTTTCACCAGACAGTATAAAAGGTCATAATAACAAAGAATTGCCAACATGATTACTTCCAGAGTGATAAACCAATTAGCTAAAAGGATAGACCTAAGTACATATTTGTAACAGTCAATCTTTTCTATTATATTTGTGGCTATGTGTGGATAATGTATTGTATGTAAATAGTTATTACTACTTATGTAGATGATACTAATAATAATCAAGGAGTTCATTACATTATTTTAGACATTTTAATAAATTAATGAATGATGGTAGAGGTCAATTTTTTAAAAAAGGAGTGCAATAACTCAATGCAATTCTTATTTATGTATAAATGATTTAGTTGATGAATATTATCTAAAATTAATTACTTAAACTATAGATAATTTTGTTCAAAAATACTTTATCACAGTGTGTTGGAGAGAGTACATTAAAAGTGTCACAAAAGTTTTCAGGACAGAGGCCAATATTCCTTTTTTTTTTTTTGTATCTGAGGTGCCTCCTCAGTACCTGTAGACAATAGTCATGCACTGTATTCATGTTCAATTCTTGGGTATGAACATGTAATTTTGAATTGAGAAAGGCCATTGGAGTCTTCTTTTACAACCTCTCATCCAAAATTTCCTCATAACTTTTTTTCCTTATAAATATCTCTCTTTGCTGGAGTATTTTAGTAAGAGGAGTTCTATGTTGTAAGATAAAAGACAAGTTCTTCAACTGTTGAAAACTTTCTCATTTAAATCAAAACCAGAATCCTTGTAACTCCCTTGCAATGGTTTAATTTAAGTCATTTGTAAGAGAAGAGATAAAATCTGTTGCATTTCTATTTCTCACTGTTTTTAACATTTAAAACTCTTAGTTTTGTCTTAAGGCAAAATATAGCTAGTTTCTTTGATAGTTCTTAGAGCAATACAATTTCTAGACCCTTTGCAATATTAGGGGAACTTCCTTTGACCCCCAACCCCCATTTTGCCAATGCTTCCCTAAAAATGAAGAACCGTTAGTAAAGTCTGTGCTTCAGAGGTGATCTGACCTATCTAAAATGCTGCAGAGCTATGTTCATTGTGTCAACAAAATCCATACATTAATGAAGTCTAAGTATATTTGTATTACATTATGGCTTTCTATTCATTACACATAGAAGTTTTTAAGCCAGACTTTTCTGATTCCAAACTCATTAAATTAATCTCTTTTGGAACTAAATTCAAAATTATAACATTTTCTCAGTTATTTTAATGCTATTGATGATGAAGTATTATTTTAGTTAGGAGGATGATTTTGAATTTAAAGTCAGCTATGGTATTTATTTTCTTAGTTTTGTTTGATCATAATTTTGATAAACATACTTTTGATAATATCATGTAAATCTGATAAACCTCTGAGTTTTGCAAAACTCAAAGGCAGAATTGTGGAAACACCACAGAGAGGACTATTTTAAGTTGATGAAGAGCTGTTATATGACATTTTAAGTGAGAAAGGCGGTCAGAGTAATTTTTCTTCCAGTTGTGAATTTATATGTTATCATATAACTCACATTCTTCCATTTAACAATAAGAATGTTATACCAGACTTTGAGAGAAGTTAAACAAAAACAACACAACCTGGATCTAAGGAATCCACTTGTTTCAACTACCTTACGCAATGTTTTCAATGACAAAGCAAACGGAAACATCAAGTGGGGGAAGGACACCCTATTCAACAAATGGTGCTGGGAAAATTGGCAAGCCACCTGTAAGAGAATAAAACTGGGTTCTCATCTCTTACCTTATACAAAAATCAACTCAAGGTGGATCAAGCACTTATATCTAAGACCTAAAAATTATAGAAGATAACATCAAAAAAACTCTTCTAGACACTGGCTTAGGCAAAGATTTTATGACCAAGAACCCAAAAGCAAATGCAACACAAACAAAGATAAGTAGTTGGGTACTAATTAAACTAAAGAGCTTTTGCACTGCAAAAGGAACAGTCAGGAGGGTAAATAGACAACCCACAGAAAAGGTGAAACTTTCACAATCTATTCATCCAGAATCTACAAGAAACTCAAAAAAAATAGCAAGAAAACACCAAATAAACCCATCAAAAAGTAGGCTAAGGACATGGATAGACAATTCGCAAAAGAATATGTACAAATGACCATCAAACATATGAAAAAATGCTCAACATTACTAATGATCAGGGAAATGCAAATGAAAACCACAATGTGATACCACCTTACTCACACAAGAATAGCCATAATCAAAAAATAATAGATGTTGGTGTGGCTGCAGTGAAAAGGGAGCACGTCTATACTGTTAGTGGGAATGTGAACTAGTACAACCACTATGGGAAACATAGTTTAGAGATTACTTAAAAAACTTAAAGAACTACCACTTGATTCAGCAATTCCACTACTGTGTATCTACCAGAGGAAAATAATTCACTATACATAAAAGATACTTGCACACATATATTTATAGCAGCACAATTCACAATTGTAAAAATGTGTAACCATTTCAAATGCCCATCAATCATCGAGTAGATAAAGAAACTGTGGAATATACATATGATGGAATACTACTCAGCCATAAAAAGGAATGAATTAATGGCATTCACAGCAACCAGGATGGCACTGGAGACTATTATTCTAAGTGAAATTACTAAAGAATGGAAAACCAAACATTACATATTCTCACTCATAAGTGGGAGCTAAGTTACGAGGATGAAAAGGCAAAAGAATGATACAATGGACTCAAGGAGGAAGTGTAGGAAGGGGGTGAAAGATAGAAGGCTACAAATTGGGTTCAGCATATACTGCTCAGGAGATGGGTACACCAAAGTCTCACAAATCACCGCTAAAGAACTGATTCATGTAACCAAATACCAATGGTTCCCCAAAAACCTATGGAAATAAAAAACAAAAATAAATAAATAAATATAATGTTTGCAGTGACAGTTTTGGCATGACAAATCCAAACTGACTCATCAATTATCTGTTTAACAATACACTATAAAATTTAAATATAATAAAACAACGAAACAGTCTTCTAATACTCAATGTCTATATTTTTGTTTCTTAATATTTTGGTTTGGGAGAAGGTAGGCTAGCATAGGTTGAAAGTATGTGAAACAGTTTTGTTTATTGTTTGCCATATTCTAAATTTGATAACCATTTTTGGAGAAAATTATCTTTTTCTTCAAGAATTTAAATAATTTTGATAAATGAATCCATATTATATGGTATAGTGTTTTTAGAAAGTTTAAAAAATTTGTTTAGACTTCTTAAATTTTATTTTTTTAATGACAAGTAAAAAGTGTATATATTTATGGGATGCATAGTGATGTTTTGATACATATACATAGTGATTAGATCAAGGTAATTAGCATATTCATCATCTCAAACTTTGATCACTTCTTTATGCTGGAAACTTTTAATATTCTCCTTCTAGCTGTTTGAAATATATATTATTGTTAACAATTGCCACCTTAAAATAGTATAGAACACTAGAACCTGTTTTATTAAATTTGAAGATTTTAAATTGATTAGATGCTGAAAAACATTTTATATCTTGGCCTCAATTCTTTTCCATAGTGTAAAATATGAACAAAGACACCCTTGTGGGAGAGATCCATATGATTTTGCACCTTTTTTTAAGCATGTTTCGAAGTTTTCCTGTTTTTTATTCAATTATTAGCAAGAATCCTTTGGATTTTCTTTTCTTCCCCATACTAAAGGCTTATCTGGTGTTTGCCAACAAACCAAGCAATCAACCAGCCAGCAAAAACAATAAAATGTCAGCATTTCTGTGAGTTCATCGATGGAGCGTTTTGTGAGTTCATTTATGAGGCATTTTAATCCTACTCTGTTTCCTGATATTGTGATGAATTGTAGGTCGACAAAAAAGTGAAGAGGACTATGAAGGAAAGAAACAGAAAAAGAGCATCAGTAATGTGTTCATGGGTCTTCATGTGTCTAATCATTACTCATTCTAAGGTTATGTTCCAGGGACCTCAGACTAAGCCTTGGGAGACCAAACTCTAAACAAATTGGCCTGGTATAGACCCTGAACTCTCTATCCTTTCAATAATTAGGACTGCCTCCAAAAAGAATGTAAATGACTTGCCTCATAGAGTTACTACCTGTAATATGCAGCAGGAAAAGAAGACAGGCAATGAATCAAAAGGCTGGGAAGAGTGGAAAAAGACATATGGTGAAAAGGAAGAAGAAGAAGAAAAGACTGCATGGATCTAATTAAAAAGCAGAATTTGATAAATGCTTGAGAAACTGGATATTCCAGTTACACAGATTTTCATTACTATACATGGTATGCTTATATCAAAATATCACATACCTCCCACAAATATGTACTATCATTATGTATCTGTAAAAATTTTTTAAAAGAAGCAAAATTGAGTTCATCTATTGAATATACTGTAGATCTATGTAATACTTCAAATATTTCTGGACTAGATTCCTTTGGGGGATAGAGATTCTTGGGTTTATATGAGACTTGGCCTCTTGCACTGGCATTGCAAATGGATTTATCTGTGTTATCATCTTTATTTAAACTCACTCATTCTTCTTCTTTCACTGTGCTCCCCCATTTTGCCAAGCAGATTCACTTTCAATTACACATACATCATAACACTAAAACATTAGTTTCACTTGTCTTTGGTTAATAATTTACCTTATATTAAACATCCATCAACATAAAATCAGCATAACAACTTTTATGAATCCCTTTATCATCAGCACATTCTAAATGCTTATACAATTCACTCTCTGGATTCATATAGGAACTTGTTTAATAGCCCTTAAAGTTACTATAAACCATGGTTGCTTTCAATCATAGGAATATTATTCATGTTTTCAGAGTGAGCACATTTTTGGTAATTGTTAAAGTTTAAAACCACTATAGGTGGTGGGTATAGGTGTAGTTATCTCTATAATACCCCCCAAAAATATTATTTTTTTCAAATAGTCATGGAATCTTCAGAATTTTCAGCTTCCTTCCATTGTTTTCTTCTTATTCATCTTGAAATACAGGTTTGAATGAGAAGACAGATACACATAGTGAGAGTTTTCAATGAAGAGAATTTCTAAGTGTCCCAGTGTCTGGTTTGGCATGATGGTGACGAAGATGGTTATTTTGACTTGAGGCTGACTCACAGCCACCTATGGAATTTCACCTCAATTACCCCATGGTGAAGAGATTAAGTTCAGGTGAATGACATTATTGAGTGCTGAATTGGTTTGCAGGCAGCCAATAAGCTCTAACTCGAGAACTAAATGTGAACAAAGGAATGTTTCTGGAAAAATGAAAAAGAGCAGGGAAAGGGATGCTGAGAGTTAGACAATGACATCTTTTCCCTTTTTCATTTGTGCCTAGGCCCATCCTTGAATGATGCTAGCTGTTTTTCCTTCAATTCAGCAATGATGCATATGGAAATGGTGTAAGCTATTTAAAAATAATTACATTCATTGAAAATGGCAATAAATATGACAATAGTAGATACAAAATGAATTTTAGATGTCATAATGTTTCTTCCTGCCACTAGCATTTTCACTTTATCTGGACTATTCAAAGTGTAAGACATAATTTAACAAAATCTGATCCCTATAATAAAGTTGCAATATTTCATATTCAGCTCCGTCTATATCTTTCAAGATGACATGTAGAAATTGTATGGGAAGGAATAGAATAACATCAAAGAAAATCACATTTTTGCTTTCATTTATTCAACACAGACTTGTGAAATGATTACTATTTGTCCACTGTATACATACTTGGATAATTTTTTATTAAACAGGCATGAGAAGTTGATGCTGAGGACCTCATTTCTGAGGACTTCTTGGTTTAACAAAACAGCATATGAACAAGATATCATAATCAATAAAATACACTTAGTGCTTTGACACAAACTAGTGTGATGACCTTGGGATAGTTACAACTTAAGTGTGATAGCAAATTGTCTTCCTCTAGCTTTCTTCTCATACCTAATGTTGATGAATATCTGCCTTTCTATCCGAATGACAGAGCATTATGTGCAAAGTCCTACACTAGTTTTTGGAGATATGAAGGAGATAATTAAGATGCATTTTATTTAGTTAGGTAGACAGGATATATAGTTTCCTTCTTTTGTGGTTTTTATTTTTCACTTCTATTTTTCCTTCTTTTTTTTAATTTAAAGAACCTGATATTCCTTGCCTCAGGAAGGGTTGTACAGACTTTGCGCTATAGAATAAGTTGGCTTCCACTGTGTAAAGTTTATAACAGAAAATTGTGTGCCTCCATCAGCCTTATCACTCTCTGAGACACATAGTAAATTGTTCCCTTCAAAGTAGGTGAATCATTTTGCCTAGAGCCATTTGCCTAAAGGGATGCTGAAAGTGAAGCAGGTTGGCTGGGAGTGGTGGCTCACACCTGTAATCCTGTACTTTGGGGGCCCAAGGCAAGTGAATAACTTGAGGTTAGGAGTTTGAGACCAGCCTGCCCAACATGGTGAAATCCCATCTCTACTAAACAGACAAAAAATTAGCTGAGTATGGTGCCTCACCCCTGTAAACCCAGTTACTTGGGAGGCTGAAGCAGGAGAATAGCTTGAACCTAGGAGGCTGGAGGTTGCAGTGACCTGAGACTGCATCACTGCACTCCAGCCTGGGTGACAGAGTGAGCCTCCATCTCAAAAAGAAAAGAAAAAAAAAAGAAAGTGAAGCACATTGAGCCCTGATGCCCGAGATTTGAAGTAGAGAGACCTAGCCAGGCGACAGAGTGGCCTCTCCCAAAACTAAGTGGAAGGAAAAGACAATGAAACTCTCTGAATTAAATTGCCCTAAGAAACAGAGGAGATCTTAGATTTAGGTTTAAGATAAACATGTAGGATGTATTGGGACAGGAACTGAAAGTTGTCTCTGACTCAGTCATCTTGGCAAACAAAGCCCTACCATGTAATTTAGAGTGATCCATTATTGTATGATCATCTTGTAACAGAACAGAATATGGGTACATATAGGCATGAAATATACCAGGAGTTCAAACATAGGATATGATTTCAGGAACTCATTCCTGCAGGAATGAGGTTATTTTCCCTTAAGGAATCCTTATTGCCTCTTCAGGAATCTGAAACAGTCAGCAAGACATGCTGTAAGACCCAGCCCTGAAAAGTCACTCTCAATAGCCTCTTCATAAGGCAGCAAGAAGTCATGTTGGAGGTAATCTCATTAAACTCTTCCTTCCAGCCCTAGGCTTCGGTAATGGGAAGACAAAGTGGCTAAGTCTTGAAAAGGGAATAAAATCTTTTAGGAACTCCTGAAGGGAATAAAATATCAATTAGAAATATTATAGTGCTGTAACTGTATTTGTACTCCAAGTTATAAAACAGGTCACAGCAGTTTTAAAACTAGGTAATAAGATAGATAAAAATGAAATAAATGGGCTGTTTTGGATTGTTGTCTAAGAATTAAATGAGATATTTGATGGTGAGTTGTGAAGCTGCCAGGGGAAAGATCAGCTTTGTGAGGGCAGAAAGAAGAAGACACCCCAATGAGGTTGTAGTTTGAAAATGAGCTAGTATTTGAAAGCATGGAAGAATTCAGAATAAAAGAATAATATGAAACACATGTCATAGAGAAAAGAACATATACAATATATGTTGAGGGAGGGATAATAAGAAGACAGTAAAATATAAACCAAATATATATTGCTCTTGCATAATTACTAAAGAGATAGAACCTGAAAGATTTTATGATAAAAAATGACTTCTTCTATCAACATCTTATCAAAATGGATATTTTGTTCTAAAATGCTATAGTACATAGCCCTGATATTATACATTGTGTATGAATTGCCATCAGTAGACCATGGATAAGCGAAATTTTCTAGACTGACATTTATTTTATCATATCAAGCCCCAGGTTTTTTTTTTATTATTATTTAAATAGCATAATGACCACTGTTGACTTCAATAATTCAGAATCCAGCAGACCCTCTTCAGGGCTATTACCATCAACAAGTTCAGGGAACAACACTCACCTTGTGTTCTATGTATGGGACACCCCTGGGTTGAGGGCTGCACAGTATTTGTCACAGTAGATAAAGACTCTGACCATAGCATCCCTTTTATTATGTATGTGTGTGTTTGGATGAGTAAGTGGAACGTCAAAGGAAGAGTTCTGGCATTTCTTGGGTAAATTATTTTCCTGGGCTGTTTAAAGATGTCATTTTATGTAACCTTCACAAAATCTTTATTGGATATATATTATAATCCCCCATTTAACAGATGAAGAAACTGAAGTTTACATCATTTCTTGTCCAAGTCACAGTTTTGTGCTTGGTGAAACTGAGTTACATATCTAAATCGATCTTAAGTTTTGATATATTAGGGATGTGTATGTGTAAGAGAGTGTGTGTTTGTGTGCTGTGTTTCCTTAGAAGGTGGGATGCAATTATTACATGTAGAGCATTATTCCAAGGTCTGAATTGGATTCCAAAGGATATGGCCAGGCGCAGCGACTCACACCTGTAATCACAGCACTTTGGGAGGCTGAGGTGGGCAGATCACCTGAGGTAGGGAGTTCCAGGCCAGCCTTACCAATATGGAGATACCCCATCTCTACTGAAAATACAAAATTATCTGGGTGTGGTGGCACACGCTGGTAATCTGAGCTACTTGGGAGGCTGAGTCAGGAGAAGCACTTGAACCCGGGAGGCAGAGGTTGCAGTGGGCTGAGACTGTGGCATTGCACTCCAGCCTCGGCAAGAAGAGCGAAACTCTGACTCAACCAAAAAAACAAACAAAAAAACAGAAACAAAATTTGTCCTTATAGAACTTACTTAGGAGAAACAAGGACAGATATGAAGTTTAAATTATAATGCCAAGGATTGAAAAGAAAAGAAAAGAGAAAAGCAGTATGAGTATTAAGGAATGAATCTTTGTAACATTGATTGTTAGGAGGTTCAGTCTTCAAGGAAAGAGGGACTGTAGCATCAGTAATTCACTTATCCATTTATCTAATGACTCATTTCTTGAGTATTATATTGCTGTGCCAGACTGATAATCTCAAAATGAGTCAGAAATTATTTAAGAATTATCTTTGGTGTGTAGTGGCTCATGCCTATAAGCCCAGAACTTTGGGAGTCTGAGGGAGGAGGATCACTTGAGGTCAATAGTTTGAGACTAGCCTGGCTATCATGACAAAAACCTGTCTCTACTAAAAATACAAAAATTAGCTAGGTGTGGTGGTGTATGCCTGTAGTCCCAGCTATTTGAGAGACTGAGTGAGGCAGGAAAGTTGCTTGAAGCGGGAGGCAGAGGTTGCAGTGAGTTGAGATTGCACCACTGCACTCCAGCTTGAGTGACAGAGCAAGACTCTGTCTCAAAAAAAAAAAATAAATTAATAATGATCTTTGTTGTTGTTGTGGTTGTTGCTTATAACACCAAAGCTAGGCCTTCAGTTTGTCTTTTGAATAAAGGCATTCTATGAAGGCTAGAAGTCTCACAGTAGATTCAGCCCTGCAAAGTCCCTCCTCTCCTGGGTCTTTATTTTATTCTTCTATTGCTGTTTTTGCTTTTCTCTTTAAAACATATTGCCCACATGGAGACCAGATAGCTCTGGCACAGAGTTTAAGTCAAATACTACATACAATGATCTGTGCTTACAATTATGTAAACATTTTGCACACTGGATGCTTGTTTCATGACTGTTCCTTCTACTCAGTTGTAAGCTCTTTGAAGAATAAGACTGTTCTGTATTTGTTTTCTTAAAATCTCCCACACCTTTTCTGGGAGTTACTAATAAATAGTGACTAAATAAATAAATGAACCAATTAAACCAATTACTTTCATGTAATTGACTAGGCTTTTAAGACACATGTCTTTCTTATTATTCAAAGTTTTGGAATTATCCACTTTTTATGAATCTCTAAAATGCTGTACCATAAAATATAGCATGTAGCTATGTATCATTTTGCAACATTCTCTAACTTTTTCATATGCATGGGTTTGTCTTTTAATTGCAAAGCAAGTCTTGGGGGAATTGAGTCCAAGTGATAAACTTTGGAATATGAGATATGGGAAAACCTATATCTCATACCCTATAGAGACTTGGACAATGTTAGATATATGGTAATTTCAAAGTAAAGTCTCATTGATTGAGTCCTCTCTCTCTCTCTCTCTCCCCTCTCTTTATATATATAAATAACTTGCAGAATATCTATATAGAGAGATATAAAATATAAATATAGATAGATATAGATGGATGATAGATACATATATATATGTACTTGTTTATATTCTGTACAACTTGAACACAAACTCGATGTAATTTCAATTCACTGTCATCTGGCAACACTTTACCTCACAATAATCAGTGCTGTTTGAATTAAATAAAAGAGAAAAAAGAAATGAGCAAAGCTCTTTGTTCAGAGTGACTCCCACGAGAAACAATTCTCCTCAAATGTTTGGAATTCTGGGTTTTCATAAACTTGCCTGCAAGACTTATGTTTCTTTGATCCTAAGGCCCACAAATATAATGGATAAAATAAGCAATTTGGTGTGCAGGACTGCTGGAATAAATGTGAATTAGAGCTTTGCCATATGAGTAACACTATGTCTTTTTACATTTATCCCCGCCATCATGTGCTCAAATCACCTTATCTGGTGATACACTCATCCAATCACTCTTGCAGTACACATCTCCCTAAATATCCCCTGGCTTGAAAGAGAGAAATATTATCGTGATCAAATCTAGTACTCCAGTTTCCTTCCATGTAAACTTTCACTAACTTCAAAGAGAATTTTGCCGAATGAGTGCGACAGTAATTATTCACTTCTGGGCCACAGGCATTATTTCACCAAGACAGTACTTTTCCAGACTGATGGACAGTATTTTTATCATTGCTCATAAAAAAATGAAATCACTTACTACAATTTGATTTTTATGTTGCTGTGGTTTGATAGAGGTTAGTGTCAGCCACCTTGCTTTTAGAATTGAGCTAATCTGAAACAGTTCACAAAAGCTGTTGTTCGCACAAAGAAAAAAAAATAGAAATAAAAATGTGAGATCTAAAATATACAGCCAAACTATGAATAATAAAATTTGTTTTTTAAAAGTTGAGCTTACTAAACTCATATCTAATTTGACTTTGAGACATCATACTTTTCAAAGCTATTGTCTTAATTCCTTCTGTCTGGGCAATTCTCATTCCTGCTATAAAATTAGTCACTCCTGGCAATAGAAGCTTATTAAAATGAAGTGATGGTATAGGTAATGAATCTGAAAAAGGCAAGGGTCCTCCCAGAGTCAGCAGGGACGTGTGCTTGGAGTCCAGGAGCAAGGCTCACTGAGAAAGGATGCATGGCTTTGTTTACTCCTCCAGCTTCAGGGTGAAAACCCTAAATTTCTTTAGCATGTAATCTCTATGCAACAGCACCACCAATTAGTACACCATTGTGTTATCTTTTTGTCTATATTAACATGCTGACTCTTCCACTAGATTAAAAGACTTTAAGCTTTGAAATCAGAGTTCAGTTCACTGTGTTTCCTGGTACAAGTCACTTTACTTTGCTGAGGCTTTGTAAAATTGGATTTTTTTGTCCATATTAAATGAAATACTTAAGAAATCCTTGCAGAGTGTCTTGTTTACGGTGGGTGTTCAATAAATTCTCTATTGTCCTTTTTTCACCCTGAAGTTCTTAGGATGGTGTGTAGGGTATTAAAATTACAGGTTCTAGAGCTGACTGTCTGCACTCACATCTAGGTTCTACCACTTACTACCTCTCAGTCTTTGGGTTTCTCATCTCTGTGCCTCAGTTATTTCACATATCAAATGAGGATCATAAGACTTTCTATTTTACAAGATTCTTGTGGACAGCCAATGAAGTAGTAAGTGTTAAATGCTGAAAATAATGTCTGCCACTTAGTACATGCCATAGACATGCTTGCTATATAAGGGAGTGATTAGGTGCCCTGGGACTTGGTGTCAGAGTTTGTGGTTGATGGGAACAGGAGAGCTCTCATGTACATGTACCACTGTGGATACTGATGGAAGACCTCTGGAACTGAGCAGAACCAAAATCCTTAATCAGGAAAGGCTAGGTAGATAGTCATCACTTTTTTGCAAATAAATTGAGAATTCAAGACCTTCCAAAGGAAGGCAATTGACATTCAATAAAAAGTCAAAGAGAGTGCAAACAGGAAGAGTTAGAAATTGTCTTCTGAATGTCATAAAGTATCTATCTATTGACAGTAGACTCTGCATCAAATGGAACTTTCCACCATTACTCCCTACATAGGAAGACGGGGGCTGCATCCAACCTGGATGTCCAGGTGAAGAAACCATACCTCAAAAAGATTTAGGGTTATTTTTGACAATTAGCTTTGGGCAAAATATGCCTGAAATATGCTTTGCAGTACAGAGAGAACTGGATCAAGGGCAAAGTAGAGTTTCTAGCATACAGACTCAATTACCACCATACTGGATAAAGAATACAAAAAAAAAAAAAAAAAAGAAAAGAATTTGTTTATAATTTGAGGGGACCATGAGTCTGAAATTAAAGTTGCCTTAGATTTATAAAAAATTAAAGACATAAATAAAAGTCATATATTAGAAAGAAAATACTGAAGCCAATCACAAAATTGCCAAACTTCTACTTGCATTGGCCTTACCTAGTGTGATGCTGAAAGGAACCTGCAATAGATATTCTTAAAGGATGTCAGCCAAGATAATGCAGAGGATGTAGTACTTCTAATAATGCAAGGCCTAGCAAGAGTAAAAACAGATGTGAAATGGTACAACATCAGGATCCAGGTCAAAGTCAAGTTAGTGAATCTCTCTCTGCCTCATTTTCTGCAGTAAAAAAGCCTATCTTTTCCTTATGCCCCTTCTGTATCAACTGTTCTAAGAACATCTTTTAAACAGATTATTTGGTAACTGTATCATCACTTTGTGTTGTATGAGATTTGCATTCTGACAGGGGATTCTTAAGAAAAGGACAAGCATTTAAAACACTAAGAAGTGCCTGCAGAGTGGTAGACTTCCAAGCTGAGCACTGCCATTTGGGAGAAATGTGGTCCTTCCAATCACAGGCACTCTGCCTTCCCTTAAAGACCAGCCCTAACTCAGGCCACATGCTCTTTTCTCTCACAGATCCCCGCTGCATGAGAGAAGAACATTTAGGTCACTTCAGCCTGGAACGTTAAAACAAATGCTGATAGTTCAAGGTTAATAGATGCATAAACAAAAGTAATTCCGTGTCAAAGCTGAGATGACAGGCGATTTGACTTGAGGCAGCCTTACAATCACTCTTTTACATGTGCTCCGTGCTGAGATCAGGCGAAGGCGTTATGTTTCTGACATTTACTTGTCAGGAAGGTATGACAATAGAGATTGTTTCTATCTCTGCTGCTCCCAGATGTTAACCTTCTAGCTTTAGTTTGTAATTGGGGTTCTGTGGAGCTTTAACATTTTCTATTGATTCAATAGAAATGATAACATTTCCAATCATAAGACAGCATTATAGAAATATCAGGCAATTCACATATCAGAATGCTTGATAGCTGGGCTCACTGCATTAATTTCTGTCACCTTTGCCAGGAACCCTTTATCCTCTTTTTAATACTGAAGGACACCTGGGAGTAGTTGCTGCCACTTTTATTGTTCAATAAAGTAGACAAAAGTTTCAATTAACAACCAAGGGGCCTCTAGGAAATTTTGAATGAGAATATATTTTACTCATTTTACTATATTTCTTTTTTCTAATGTGCCATCTGTGACTTCGAGGCTATACTTCACTCAGCAAGCACACACACACACAGTCCTCCCAATCCAGTTTGATTTATGTTAAAACATTCAGCCAAGGAAAGCCAAAAGAGGTTAGTGAGAATGTTGAGAGAAATTTGCAATATAAAGAAAAGCTCAGGCAAATGCTAGAGGAGTGACTGTCTCCAGGTCTGTAGCACAGTGAGGCAGGAAGTCCACTGACTTCACGTCTCTGCCTTTAACCCTGAGACCAAAGTACCAAAGAATCCTCTTTTATTGTGTAACTAGTACCTTTTGAAGAAGAAAAAATATGTATCAGGTATCATTTGTTTACTCACAGTTTCATTCTTTTATGAAACACTTGTTTTCTTGGGGATTAAAAGGCTTATTAAGTATATATTTAAAATAAAAAATATAAATTGATATCTATAATTTGAAATTAAACATGTGACAATAGTATGATTTTTTTCTAGATGACCTGTCCTGCATAACTTTAATACAATCATTTCACTTCTTCATGAATAGTCCCTTCCATGTACATTTTTGATTCCACAACTTTTATGTGCTGTTTTTCTCAATTGTTACCAATTTAAGCAAGAGCTATCACTTTTCCATCGAGCTCATCTGTCCATTCATGCCTGCATTTCATGAACAAGCTCAGTCTACCTCCTCGATGAGAAACTTGTTGACTATCCTCTCTTTCTCTCTTCTGGACTACATAAACAGTGATTTTTAACTAAAAGTCATAGACTCCTCTGAGAATCTGGTAGCTGTGTTATAAAAATATGCAATTGCTTTTATAAGTTAGTAAACTTTATAATTGACCTTAAGATAAAGACCCTTAGACAAAAGCATTCATTAACTTTTATGAATGTTCAATATGTAACTTGTCACTTCAGCCTGTCAATATCTTTGCTATCCTTCACAGCTCAATGTTATAAGTAAAATGTAGATGTCAATGTCTCTTTATTATAATGATCTAATACAGTCAGCTCTCCATATCTATGGGTTCCACATCAATGGATTCAACTAACTGAAGATTGAAAATATTTGGAAAAAAAAGGTATCTATACTGAATATGTATAGGCTTTTTTCCTTATCATTTTTCCCTAAAACATATGGTATAACAACTATTTACATAGCATTTACATTGTATTAGGTATTGAAAGCAATTTAGAGACAATTTAAAATATACAAGAGTATGTACATAGGTTACATGCAAGTACTATACCATTTTATACCTGGGACTTGAGCATTTGGGAATTTGGGTGTCTGCCAGAGGTCTGAAACCAATTCCCAATGGATACCAAGGGATGACTAAACATTAATTAAAATGTTAGATTAAAGAATATACATTATATATACAGTCAGTTCAATTCTAGAAACTTCTATCGTGTACCTTTATTAATTAATCAGACTCATTTTGATACTATTATTCAAATACTAATCAGTGGAAACAAATTTCCCTTTATTTCCTCTATATTTTTACATTTTGTTCTCAAATTTAATGAGGGAAACACTGTCAAATATTTTGTGGAAATCTACTGACAAAGCAACTCAGCTGTTGAAATGTGGCTTGTTTTGATAAATAGTCAGGAAGTTCTGCTTTTGTGTATGCCTTTCTTGGGCACTTACAAGCTAGCCCCTTAATAACTTACAGAACTGTGTCTGAAAGTTAGATTCTTCTTACTGGTTTATAGTTCATAACTTTGATCCCTCTTCTGAAAATGGTATTGATGTTTTCTCATAGTCGGATTTTGTATGAATTAATAAAGCCCTGCCTGAGGTAAATTAAGTTAATAATTCCATTACATTAGAAGAATAAGGGTTTGCTATTGTCATCAATACACAGAGATGAACTCTGTGAACCAACACTGAAAGTTTGCAAGAAAACAGAACATAGTTGCTACTTGCCAAATTTATTTACTAGATTATTATTTCCTGCCCAATGGATTGGTGAAGAAATTGTCCACAGTTTTTGAGTTCTTTGGAACATTGTCTATTTTGATTCTTTCAATGTGTTCAATGGGCCAGTACCATTGACATCACTTGGAAGTTTGGTAGAAATGCAGTCTTGAGTACCAACTGAGAAACTCTGAGTCAGATTTGTTTTTTTTTGTTTTGTTTTTTTTTTTTTTTTTTTTTGAGACAGAGTCTCGCTCTGTTGCCAGGCGCCAGGCTGGATTGCAGCAGCGCGATCTCGGCTCACTGCAATCTCTGCCTCCCTGATTCAAGCAATTCTCCTGCTTCAGCCTCCCAAGTAGCTGGGGCTACAGGTGCGTGCCACCACATCCAGCTAATTTTTGTATTTTTTAGTAGGGATGGGGTTTCACCATGTTGGCCAGGATGGTCTCGATCTCTTGACCTCACGATCTGCTCACCCTCGGCCTCCCAAAGTGCTGGGATTACAGAGTTTTAATTTCTCAGGAGATTCATATCCACGTTAAGGCTTCAGAAGCACTAGTATATATGATTTCTCTGTCTTCAAACTTATTACCTTTAAATACCTCGACAGCCAATTACCTACCTAATTCATGCCTTATCTGACCAAGAATATCTGCATTATATAACTTGTTCTGTTTATTGTCCAAACTATCCTCAACAAAAACAAGTTGCTGTACAAGATATCACTTTTATCTCATAAAGAATTTGTTTGAATCCAGAAAATCACCTTTAACCTTTAGTACATGTAGAAGTTAAAACCCTGGTAGTTCCTTTAACTTGATTGATCAGTTTTCTGCAAGGTAGTTCTTTTACCAAAGGCTAGTTACACTGCCGTAGCTATTAAGAAATTCAGGCTATACATCCCCAGGGTAAACCACATATGAAAAAAAAAATTACTTAATATTGTCAGTGTTTGGGAGTTATCTTAAAGGCAGATAAATTACAGAATCATACAATACATTATGAGTGTTCAAAGGGATCTTGAAAACTACTTCTTAATTATATTTTGCACAAAGTTATGTGTTCAATAAATGTTTATGGGAAAATTAGAAGCGGAAAGAAATTTTGTGATATAACGATATAGATAAGCTATTGTATATCAGATGGAAAGACTGGTCTTAGCCTATTCAATAGTAATTATATAGACAAGGGTCCTCTCTCTCTCTCTCTTTCTTTCTTTCTTCTTTCTCTCTCTCCTTCCTTCCTTCCTTCCTTCCTTCCTTCTTTTTCTTATGGAGGCTTGCTCTGTCACCCAGATTGGAGTGCAGTGGTGCGATCTCAGCTCACTGCAACCTCCACCTCGCAGGCTCAAATGATTCTCCTGTCTCAGCTTCTCAAGTAGCTGGGATTACAGGCATGTACTACCATGCCAGGCTAATGTCTGTATTTTTTTTAGTAGAGATTGGGTTTCACCCTGTTGGCCAGGCTGGTCTTGAACTCCTGACCTCATGATCCACCCACAGCCTCCCAAAGTGCTGGGATTACAGTCATAAGCCACCATGCTCGACCGGGTCCTCTTTATGGTCCATTCAGCTGACTTCTTTGACATCCATCAGGGAGAGAGCTCTTCCATCTCAGAAGCTTTGTCCGGCAGGAGACTGACATTTCTCTCAGTCACAGTACAGTAGCCAGACACCAGTTTTCTGAAACCAAACAAATATGCAATTTGTCAGTCTGTAGATAGAGTGTTTCTGCCTTCAGATTCAAAATGGTTTTCATTTATTCATGTAAAAAAAAAAAGCATTTCAGTTATAGTTGTACTATTTACTTATCTGGTTTCCTCATGATGGATAACAAATGCACCCAGAACTTCCATGCATCAAAAAGATGCCACTTCATAAAATGGCAATACAATTCCACATTACAATAAAAACAGATACAATTCAAAATGCCTCAAATAGTTCCAAAAGCAATTATGGCATTTCTGAAGTAAACATTACTTACAAATTCATAACCACCCATCAAAATTATTTCACCAGGGTAAGTTAAGGAAGCCACAATTTATACATTTTGAGTCATTCTTATTTTTCATAGCCAACTATGAAAAAAGTGCTTCCAGCAAGTGCTGTAGTCCAGAGTGGAGTAAAACCCTTTGCCATTTACTTAGGAGGATGTACCTGTTTTAAGCTGCGGCTCAAACCATTTGCTTTAATAAAGGTATAAAATTCACATTTTCATCCACAGGAACGAGATCTGACCAGTACCATCTGCAGGGGCATAGTGTCTAAGATTAGCAGTCTTATTTCTTTGCCTAAAAGAATAGCAGAATAAGCTCCTTTTAAAGCCTGAAAAGAGTCATTCTTCATATCCTGTCCAGAATAATGCTGAATTATTTCTCAACTATAAGTAGTGTTTCATAAATCACAAAAAGAATAAATCTTATTAAATCAGTTGTAGATTACATAAACCTAAAGGCAAAGTCCGTTCTCCAAAGGACAATGCTGTCCTCACTGATTTTTCATCCTTTCACTTATTTAAGAGGAGACAGTTTCTCTGAAACCTACTGAACTTAAAAAAAGATCCTTTTTTTTTTCTTTTTACAGGAAGTCAAGTGGCAAATAACCATGGTGGACCAAGTCATCCAGTAATGTCTAAATATCGTAACTCTTCAGCATTTGACACATGTATGTGTAATGGAGAGAATGTGTATACTGCGTAATATGCAAACACATAATTTTTACAATGAAATTTTGAAAAATACTATCATATATATGACATGCATTCAGATTAAAGAAACAGTAATTTAGTATATTCTAAACGTGTTAGAAAAGAAAAACGGTAATCTTACAATTAATATAAAGTAATAACGTATAATCTATCTTGAATAGTCAAAATATTTTCTATCACTAGCTCTTAATGTGATGCAGTATTATTTTCAGAAAACTCTAGTTTTATGTTTCAGAAAAAATAAACTCACTTTTGTATGTCACAGAACAAAATATGAATGCAAAAGTTATGGTTCTCTTAGCTGTGTGAACTTTGCACATTACAAATAACACATTCAACAAGGTAGATATTGTATAGTCTGCCTAGTGATGAAAAATTCAATATGCATATATTTATGTATTGAGTAGATTTATAGCCAACACGCCCACTGCCACTTGGCCTCAGTTCACTTTCACGTCCTTGAAAAGAACACATTTCACACATTTTAAAAAACATTTAGAAGATTTAAAAGCATTTGCCAATGTCACAAAGCAACAGCAAATGGTCTACGCATCCCTAATAAGTTAGCCTAGAAACACAGAATATAAAGTATGCAATGGGTGTTTTGTATTCTAAACTGAAAAGCCTTCTAACTTTGTTGACTCATAGTGAGGGTGAAGACTGGCTTCAAACATTTAGGAGTGAGTGGAGTTGATTTTGCTCCAATCTGGCACTGACGTGCTGCCATTTGACCTGTATTTGAGAAGCTAAGTTTCACTGAGGGTGTTCTTGCTTAATAGGAAATGAGTAGCAATCAGTTTAAGCATTATTTGGCACAGCACACAGTATACCTTTACTCATTTTGAGATGGTAACAAAATGTAACATGACAGAACTCAATATTATAAGGAAGATACACCACATATATAACTGCTACTAGCATACAGAAAAACATGGTGGTAGGAAAAATGTTGACTTTGTCTTCCTTTACCCATGCAATGATTTACCCCCTCATGATTGCCTGCTGTTTTGTGTGTGTGTGTGTGTGTGTGTGTTTGGCCCTGTAGTGTTCCCCAGTTTCATCTGTGGCCTAGAAAAAACTGCCTCCTTTATTCATATATTCAACAAAAATACTAAACACCTTCTATGTTTCAGTCACTGAAGTAGACTTTGTGGAGACAATTATGAGCATGCTGGACAAAGTCCCAGCCTTATGTTTATAGCACAATGAAGAATACACATGAGTAACAGGCCTTTAGAATGTTGGGTGTGATTAATGCAATGGTGGGAGAAGTACTAGGTTTTATGAGAGCCCATTAAAGAGGTGTCTAACATAAACTTGGAGAAAGAAAAGGAGGATTTCCTGTGGAAGTAACACTGAAACAGAAAATAGTTCAGATGAAAGGAGAAAAGAAGCACATTCCTTGAAGAGTAGTTGGGATGGCAAGGGTCAGAAGATTTTGAGAGGACACAGTCCAACTGAAGAAATGAAAGAAATTCTATATGGCTGAGTTTAGTGTATAAATGGAGAAAGTAATAAAAGATCATGGAGTAGGAACAGAGAAGGGACAAAACAAAAAAACATGGATTTTAGAATCTATCCTAAAAGTGATGAAGCTATCACTAAGATAGGGGATTGTAGTGGAATGATATATTTACTCTATTAAATGTTTCCATTTGCTGTAATATGGGGGTTGAATTGTTAAAAGGAAAGATGAAAGACAGTGGGAAGACAATTTTGGTAACCCAAGAAAATATGCTAATGAGATGGATAGAATAATAAAACAAGAAGAATTGAAGAAAGGAGGGACATAAAACTACATCCTCACAATGTAATTCCGTGGCAACAAAGAGACTAATAAGGGTTAATATGAGACTATATCTTAGGATATTTTGCCACAAGCTTTCAGAAGTCATTAGTGTTACAAATATCAGGAATGGAACTGATCTTTGAAGTTTATATTTTGGGGAGGAATTTTTCAAGTTACTCCAGCTTAGTCTATGTGGTTTCTTTCCCTTTACAGAATTTTCTTCTATTTCCATATCTTGTCTTTTTTTTTTTCCTTTATAATCCTCATTTTGAGATGTATAAATTAACATTGATGATGAATATTCTATACTATTTCACAGTAAAAATCATCTAGCTTTTCCAGAAGTCACTGGTGCTGCAGCAGGGTTTACCTAGATGGGAAAAGCTACCTAGGACTATCCCAAATTAGGGATAATTTGCATTCAGTGAGTCCTAGCATGCACTTTCTATAGATTATCAAATTAAATAATCACAATAATCTTATGAGGTCATTATTATTCTTTATTTTGTAAAGAACAAACAAGCTCAGAACGATGAAGTAACTAGCTCAAGGTCACAGAATTATTACCAGGAGATGGAAAATAGCATTTCAACTTGTAAGCACATTTATTCTCTTTATATTATCTTACAGTGCTAGAGATATCCACAGGTGTTTCATGAAGGCACTTACGGTGGGCTTAAACTCTCTGAAGGAACAAGGAGAGAAAAAATATAATTCAAAAAGGGGGAGACAGTGATGCTTATAGCATGTGTGAAATGCAATGAGTAGAAAATTTGTTCGAAAGCAGATCACATAGGGAAGATCCTTCCAAATTGATGTCTTGAGAATTACCCCTTTTTAGCATACAACATAGCAGTCATACAATATTAAAAGGGTTCACTACTGAAATGTCTGAAAAATCTTGGGTTAAATTACATTATCAAGTTTGTTTTCTGCATATAAACTTAGAATGCTTAATATGTTGCTATGCATCATGAATCTACAACACTAGGTACTTGTATGATGCATTCCTAAAGCCATTCATACACAGAAAAATGTTTTCCTTGGTTCTACAAAGCATGAATTGTGAAAATAAAGCCTCCACCGGTCCACCCCCACAAAGATATGTAGGAGGACACATAATGATTGCCAAGGTTATGGTTGAGTAAGGATTTTACTATGAAGAAATGATTAGAAAGTGTTTCCTTGCAGTGTTGAAAATGGAACACTTCAGAATCCTGTAAATGGTGGAAATGATATTCTGTGACTATAGACAATGTTGTCATTGGGGAAAGCTGGGTAAAGGGTACATGAACACTCTCTGTACTATTGTCTGCAAATTTTTGTCATTCAGAAATTATTTCAAAATAAAGTTTAAAAAATATAGAACAGTGAATGATAATAATTTGGCTACGGTGAGGGGGGCAATGAATTATGAGCCTAGAGCAGGCAGCTCTAAGTTGCCTTTTCCAGGTCTTTCACAGGTAAGATAATCTCCCACTGCCTAAGGAAGCCAAGGCTCATTCCATGTTTCCTTGTTGTGGAGAACTGAACCAGGAACCCAGTGGATAAAACTCTAAAAGAGATGATTCATTTTTGTTTATACAACTCATCTTTGCATAGGAATTGGATAGGGGCCAGGGAAACAAGGACAGGCTGAATCGTTCTCTAGTTATCTAAATAGTTTAAACAGACATGAGAGTTACTGGAAAAGCTTATAGAGAGGTTTGTGTTTCTAATGCTTAATGAAAATTATTAATGATGCTATGGAAACACACAACAGTCATTGCTCGATGGAAGTTGTGTCCATACTGTGTCACTCAAACTGAGTGACTTTATTCACAAAAACTTTTTTTTTTTGGTCAAAAGCATTGAATTGCACTAATAACCCAGTTACTTAGTGATTTTTTTTTTTTTTTTTTTTTTTGGGATGAAGTCTCACTCTCTTGCCCAAGCTGGAGAGCAAGGGCACGATCTCAGCTTACTGCAACCTCCACCTCCCGGGACTGAGTGATTCTCTTGTCTCAGCCTCCCAAGTAGCTAGGATTATAGGCACATGCCACCATGCCTGGTTAATTTTTTGTGTGTTTTTAGTAGAGATAGGGTTTCACTGTGTTAGTCAGGATGGGTGATTAAAAAAACAAACAAACAACTGTTACTTTTCTAAATCTAAGAATTTTATTTTTCTGTTCAAAGTATTTCCCAAAGAGAAGCCAATAAATAACTGGAAGTCTGACATTCTTCTTCCTGCTCTTTTAGATTTGCTAACTGTTTCTGTTTCTGTTGAGCAGAAGTGAGAACATGAAGCTGTTTCTACGGAGAGATGCTCTAGTGCCATGCCTACCATGTGGAGAAGACTGGCTGAGGACAAGTTCATGGAAAGCAGTCTCTTCTCATATTTGTTTTCCTGTTTTATATTTTATTTTTCTTCTTCTGTAGATCCAGTTTTATGAACTTTATAGTAAATTCCTTTCCATGATAAGTTTGCACAAAATTCCAGTAAGTGAAAGAAATGCTAGCCTTCATAACACTGAATTCTAAATTTGTAGGAAATAATGTTCTAGTGTATTGCTCCTGTAATAATATAAATGCTAATCATTTTTAAAGCATTGAATTCCTTTCCTTAGTGAAGAGTTGTATAGTGAGATTCCAAAGGAATAATAGAATCACTAATTATTTTGATTAGCACAAAGGGGAGATTCTATTAAAAGCTTCCTCTATAAAATAGTTGTTCTTTAATTTTATGGGTTTTTTTTTTTTGGCTTCTTTTAAGATGAAATCCAAGGATTTTATTTTTTATGTAAATGATTTCACTCAGAATGCCCTCCCAAGTTCTTATTTTTAAATGGACTTTATGTGAGAGACTGAATCAATATCTATTGTGTATTTCAAATCTCCATAATTGTATTGAATAGACAGAACAGTCAAGTAGGGAAATTGATGAATATTACTTTGGAAGAAGGAGCTGGCATTATTTGCAAATTTGTTTGGTATGTATGTGTGATATGTGATTGTTTAAAAGGCTTCAAATGAAAGCTTCATTGAGTACTCTTTTCAAAGTACTTAGGAAATTTTTTAAAGAAAATCTGCAGGCCAAAATTATGCCTATACAAGAATAAATGTTATGTTTCTCAACAAATAAAAAATAACATGTTATTCTGTATTGCTAATAAAAAATGAGCTGCTCAATAAAAATATAATTTAACCAGTACTGTGAAGAGGGATGAGGGAAATGGAATAACTAATAGTTGATAGAATTGACTAGAATCAGGTAGCCATGAATTAAATTCCAGTTCCACTGCATTTTAGCTATGTGACTCTGAACAGGTTTTATTCTGACTCAGTTTCAGTTACCTTATCTGTTGCGAAGATCAGATAAGAGACTTCATGCAAACAGAAAGCCACACATCTGGAGCACAGAAACTGATGATAATTTGTGTTACTCTTATCAGTTACCCTGCTTATACTAGTTAGCTAGCTACACTATGAGTAGTGTCGACATTTGCTCTTGCTGTTTGTTGCTATCTCCGTGGTGACTACTTTAACATAAGCAAAGTCATTTCAACAGAGCAGTGCTTTATCCACCTTTTCACTTCCAATTTTTAAACACTTTCATTTTTATCAACTTTGATGCAATACCTAAAATACAAGTTGCTGAGTAACTACTAGGTATCAGGCTTTCTGATAGGAACCACAAAGACACTCATCTCTCACAGGAGAGAGTGAACTGTCATTTAGGTAAGCAATACATTTTGGAAAATGTGGTAATGAAAGTATGTGCAGGGATAAGGAAATGAGGAAGAGATAGCTCTGTCTGGGGTGACCAGGAAGGAATCAGAGGGGAAACGACATGTAATTGATCCTTAAAATATGATGATGAGACATTTCCCAGAGACAAAAAATGGAATGGTAATTCAAGCAGGGGGAATAGTATGTGCAAAAGCCTGGAGGCTTGATAAAGCTGACCCCGTTTATAGCATTCATTGTTGTTGTTAATTATTATTGGAGCAAACATGCAAGATCAGAAACCAGTAGCACATATGGTTGGAGAATTAAGCAGAGACCAGATTAGAAAAGGATTTGTGGATCATGATGAAAGGCTTAGCTGTACTTAGTAAAAATGCAAAGCACTTGAAAAGTTACAAGTGGGCTAGTGATGAGTGTAGAAGGTCCTACAGAGAAGAAGTTGAAAAATGAGTTTTGGGAGGAACACTTAAAGTGAAGGAGGAAAAAATAATAAAGCTACAACAAGAATCCCAGGAAATGACAAAGAAAAAGGTAACAATGGAATGATAGGGAAAATTTTGAGAAAAGAAAATTCTAGAGGAAAATATAAACAAGCCACGGTGTTTCACTTTGCATCAGGGGTTTGGAAGCTTAAGAAATTAAGTGGGCATGCTGGCTGTCAGTCAATCAGGGGAAGAGGAGGAGGGGGGATTTTGATTATGAGAGTCCTGAGAGGGCGCACATGCAGGATCTGCCAGACTAAGCCCTGCATTGGCTGATGCTCAGGAGGGTTTTGATTATAGGTTTGTAGGCCTTGAGAAGAGGTCAAGACCAGAGATTTAGCGCTGAGATATACTAGAAATCATTGAAACTCCCCTGAGAAAGAATAAAGTGAAGGAAAGAAAGAAGAATAAGGCTAACACTGTTGGTATCACTACAGTGGACAATGTAAAGAATATTGAGGCAGCCATGAAATTTGGCAAAGATTAAGCAAGGAGAGAGTTTCTAGATGAAGAAAGTGGTCAGCAGCTTTCAATTCTACAAGGAAGTTCAGGGGAGGAGATGTGTAAAACACATCCATTAGATTGGCAGTTAATGTGACCTCTATGAAGACAGTTTCAACAGTGAGCATAATCCAGATTATGACATTTAAATGAAGGGGAATGAGAATGTTGGCAATTCCTGAGTATGAAGTTATAATTCAGGGTCAAAAATGGCACTAACATAGCTAACTTGGGCCTAGGCCACACAAATATAGCAAGGGCTCTGGTAGATCTCAGCTTACTTATCTTATGGTCACCATAATAGGAAATTGTCCAGCAGAGCATAGTTCTGCTCTATCCTCTGCTATTAAGGAGGGCTAGAGAATAAAGGTAAATGTCCCGACTTCTAATATCAATCAAATGTTTGAGTCTCTGGTCACTTGACTATCAGTTGTCAACCTGAAAATGGTTGATCTGGAAATACTGAGATCTACAACCACAGTCCCAGCTGGAATGTTCGCATTTGAACCAAGTTTGTCTTTCCAACTTTCCAAACTGCTCTGTTGGACTAGAAGGGTAAAGTACATTATCTCCTGCTATTTCATTTTTATTAAAACTGTTTGAACTTGGAAATGAGGCCTGATGGTCCCATTTTCAGAAGGCTGAAGGTCACTGGGTGTTTCTGTTCAAAAAGAGAAAACAATGTGTAACCCCTCTGGCACCATAATCGAAAGAAATAGTGTGGTGATTACAGCCCTGCACTGAGCTGGCGGCTGCTACAAATACTAGACCCGCATTTGATAGGATCCTGTATTACCTTACAACAGAGTATCATTCCTTACAGTTCCAAGGTCAATGTCTCTTTCTCAAATAACATTTCGGACCTATAATTGTTCATCTACATGCTAGCAATTATGGGGGAATTGATCAGCCAGTAATTAATGCCATGCTAATACACTTTTTAATTTGTAGATTATGCAGCTGCAAGCATTCTCACATTTTTAATTTGTATATTATACAGCCACAAATGTTTACAATGCCCTTTTTAATCTCCTTACACTACCACCGCCATTATTCACTATAGATTAATGATACCCCGGATGCTGGGGTTTATTTCATTTACCGATCTTACCAGGAGAGCAGTTAACATTACTGTGCTCTATTACTTAATGTCTTACTGCAGCTGCCAGTGAGCATTG
This sequence comes from Ateles fusciceps, assembly GCA_036589455.1. NCBI lineage: Eukaryota > Metazoa > Chordata > Mammalia > Primates > Atelidae > Ateles > Ateles fusciceps. The sequence goes on along the minus strand of JAZHEH010002924.1, from coordinate 2,970,099 downwards.
GTTACCCTTTAAAATATTACCAGCCAGTTATTTTTTTCCCCCATTTTTTTTAGCTCTGTTGTCACCAACAATATGACTCTGTGGTAATATTATACTTTATTTCCAAATTTATTTCAACTGGTTCTATTAGAGATATTTAAATAATTCGTTTTGAATAACACAAATGACCTGAGCTCCTCCCCCTCCCCCACTCTTGTCTATTTAAGAGCCTATTTGGGCTTATGTGACTAATATGAAACTTTTTTGTCTTTCCTCCACCTATTTTTTTTCCCCATACCAGTGAGCTGGATGAATTATAAAGAAAATTGCAAATGGTACTGGAATTCTTTTCAATTAGCCAGAAATAGATATTCTTAATATTGGTTGGGCATAATAAGTCTTAATATTTTAAGGTGATACAGCTGCCTGTGGCTGGGGTTATTATGGAGCATACATTTCCCTTAGTTTTCCTTAAGGTGATCTGCAGTTTCAAGGGCAGGGTTTTATCTGTCTTTTTGATAAGGCATTTTCGACAACTTTAACAGTGGCACTGCTGTAAGCCATCAAGATATGCAACATCCACATCACAGCAGAATTCTATGAAACACATCATGTATAAAATACTGTTTCAGTTACTGGGCAGAATATACAGACCTGAAAGAATGTCTATCATCAAAGCATTTATATTCTTTTGTGTAATAGTGATGAAAGAAATATGTAAAAAAATTAATAATAATCGATATATAATTGAACTACAGGAATGAAATAATTATATGACAGCACAATGAGAAAAGTTTCCCAAGGCTTGTGATAAATCGACAAAAACCTATAAGCAATTACAGGAATGGCTTTTCAGACTAAGGAGACAGTGAATACAGGAGGAACTTGAGCTTAGCTTCTAAAGAAGGAGGCATCAGAATAAGATGAGAGCAGAGATAAGCACTTTCCCTGCAGAGAATGGAAAATGAATAGGTGCTTCAAGTGCTCAATGTTTGTTATATATTAAAGGGACAGTAAAGAGATGAATATGGCTTGAAGAAGTTTCTTGGTGAAGAATAGTAAGACTTAAAGTTGAAGGAGAGATCCAGTCATGTGATAATTCTAGAATGCCAGTATAAGGATTTGGGGCCTCTGCAGGGTGTTTTGGTTGGGCATTTTAATAATGAATCTTTATTTTTTTACTGTAGCTTTATTAACTTATAGAAAACTACAAGTGCATTTTTATTACATCGGCATAATGTGTAGTGCTGAAGTCTTGTTTGTTGTTAATTTTTGTTGTTGTTGAGTGTCATTATAAAAGCAGTACTTTGGCGAGAGTAAAATGGTAGAGACTGATGTCAAAATCATTCATGAGGCTGATGAATTTAACTCAGGTGTGTAATGATAAAGTTGGGAAGACTGACAATATTTGCCCAGCAATTTCTAGACACCTGTCGTATTCTACCTTTCTCCTTCCTTACAATGCATCCCAAGCTCTTTAGTCACCTCTCCTCTCTGCTCCAACTCTGAAAATCCTATCCATTTTTATGGGTTCAGAAATGGAATCTTGCATCAACTTTTATTCACAAAAAATTTTATTTTTTTTCTGTTTGAATGTAATAATACAAATGCATGTGCCTTGTTTCCTAAAGTAAATTGTTATAATCATTATAATAATTATGGTTCAGGCATTATATTAAGAATTTTATGCACATTATTTTATTTTATTTCATTTCTATTAATATAATCACCTCAGAAGTGGGTGCTTTTATTTCATTTTTAATAGTAAATTAAATCCAGATTTCCATTTACGTAACATAAATGACAGAATCATCATTTAAACTCCAGTCTACCAACTGTATTCATTTCTTTGCTCATGCATTTGTTCATTTATTCATTCATTCACTGATATTCATTAAGTTTATAATTGATACCAGACTTAATTCTGTGGTAGGAATCCTTATAAACAATTATGGCTAGAGTCCCTGTTGCTTGGTCTTACAGATGAGCAGGAGAAAAAAAAAAAGGCATTCTGTGTGTTGAGAAACTCTTACGCACACATTTTAATCACAAAGTACTTTTGTGAAGTCTCCTGGTGTGTCTTCAAATTTATTCTCCTCTCCCTGAATGGAATGTAGGTAAATTCGCATGATTTGGGGGTGATTTCATGTAATAAATATTCTCTTGAGATAATTAATAAGTAGAGACACAGTAAGATTCAAAACCTTATATTTTATCTAAAGTTATGGTTTCTTCTCTTTCTAACTTAGCAGGCTGCATGTCAGTCTTTTACAATAAGAGGAGAGAAGCCTGGGTGGTGTCTGCAGGACCCTGGTTTGTGGATGGCTTTCTCCTCTTTCCTCTTTGACTTATGCTGATCTTCCCAGGGTCAGAGTTTGGAAGGGAAGAACCTAAAGGTGATTGTAGACCTTGCCTGATTAAAATGTGAGATGGCTGCAATCTCTCTGGGCCAGGCAGGTTGGGGAAACTGACTGTAGCTCAAGTTGACTCTCAGGAGTCCCCTTGATGTGCTGGTTCACTCTCCAGCAGTTGGTTGCTCATAGCACCTTCCTTAGCCCTTGACTTCACACAGGGATCTTCTTCTCTTTTCACTTAGTTCTTTTGGCCACTGGTAGAACATCTGAGTGGATTTAAGGGAACATCATGTGTCCCAAGGGGTATGCTTTTTATTCGTCCATTTTGTTTTCAAAGTCCAGGATTACAGATCACCCAAGGTGGCCAGACACCTTTCTTCCTTCACTTTACCATCAGAACAGGTATCCGGCGCCTTCTCTAATGCTTGAGATTCTCTCATACACAAATCCAGTGGCCCTTAGTGTGTGTAAGAGACATATCTTAACTCTCAAAGAGGTTTCTGTGGAGCTTTTTGGTTTTTAATTTGAGATATTCAGGAAAAGTATACCTATCCCTACCTTATTTTGAAAGAGGTAGTATCTTCCACACTCAGACTTTGGGTTGCACAGCCCTTTTCTAGGCCTCTCAATCTTATCTTACAGACTGAGATAGGATGGTTCCATAAGGGTACAAACTGTTTTCTTTAACCTCCTTTGCAAGTACTGTAGATAGGTTCACGCCACACTTTAGAATATGGCATTTACTGTCTTAGAACCTCAGTTCTAGTGTAATGTCAGGCTACACAGATTAACACAAAAAATAAGGTCAGATAGTGATGAGTGCTGTTAAGAAAACAAGAGAAACCAGTGTACAATAAAGGGAGGAGGAGGGCAAAGTGTTTGATGGTGTGGTCTGGAGAACATTTTATAAGAGATAGTATTTAGCAGGAACCTGAGAGACAAGTAGAAACTCATGCCAAAATCAAGGACAGGCATATTCTATGCAGATAGGCAGAGAGTTAAAAGCCCTGATGCAATAGTCTGTTTTCATATTGTTAAAAAGAACTGCCCAAGACTGGGTAACTTATAAAGATAAGTGGTTTAATTGACTCACAGTTTTGCATGGCTGGGAAGGCCATAGAAAACTTCCAATCATGGCTTCTCCTTCTGCAGGCAAAGCGGTGAGAGAGAGAAAGCACAGGAAATACTACAATTTATAAAACCATCAGCTCTCATGAGAATTTACTCACTATCACATGAGCAGCATGGAGAAACTGCCCCCATGATCCAATCACCTCCCATCAGCTCCCACCCTCCACACATGAGGATTATATGGATTAAAATTCAAAATGAGATTTGGGTGGCAACACAGAGCCAAACAGTATCACCTGACAATAGAATATATTGAATAGTTTAAAGAGTGGAAATAAATCCTGTAGGTCTAGAGCAAATCCTATAACAAACACGGGCTATGTGACAATGGTCTCCCCAATCTTGCATATGTAAAATTACCTGGGGGGGCTTGTTAAAATGCTAATTTCTGGTTTTCCTCCCAGAAATTTTGACTCAATAGACCTCGAGTGATGCTGATCCCAGAGGATACTACTCCTGCTGAGTGGCAGTGCAATGTAAGGGCAGAGGAATAAGGAAAAGAGAAAGTAGTTTGGATTTTATTTTACTAGGAAAGTTTTCAGGCACTGGAGAGCCATCATCTAATTTGAAATTTCTAAAGATGATTGTATTAGTCCATTCTTACACTACTATAAAAGACAGCCCAAGACTGGGTGATTTAAAAAGGAAAGATGTTTAATGGACTCACAGTTCTGCAGGGCGGGGGAGGCGTTAGGAAACTTACAATCATGGTGGAAGCAGAAGCAAGCACTTCCTTCTTATGGTGGCAGGAAGGGGAGGTCCCAAGCAAAAGTGGAAAAAGCATCTTATAAAATTATCAGATCTCATGAGAACTCACTATTATCATAAGATAGCTACAGGTTTATCCAGCAGGTTGACAGCTCAGGTTTATCCAACATTAAATTTTATTCTTAAGTACCAAAAGGCTCAACATTATCATCAAGACACAAAAGAAGGTAGTTGCCCCATTCATCCAGATTTTCTTCTCTAAAATTTTATCTTACTAAAAACCATATGGAAATAGTTTATATATATTTTTCTATTGACCTATTATTTTCCTTTCAAATGACCAATCAATGATTATTCTCTCAATTAAATCTTGACTCAGGAATTGTTAAGAACTAACAGAAGAGGTTGTGAGATTTAAAAACTCAGGAATCAATCTAACTCTTCTGCTGAAGAAGTAACTACAGATGTGTCAAAGTCCCAAATCAACAAGACAAATCAAAGACAGAAAATGAGAGTTAATATAAACCTTTGAGTGTTCTAAAGGATGGTGTTTGCAGGTTTAAAAACAAGAGGTACTTCAAGTAGATAGCAGAACAGAAGTAATTGCTTTTGAACTTGAGTTTTTACAAAGAGAAGTACCACATATTATGGCCCTGTCCCTGCATCCCAGGCGTTCCTGGACCAAACTGAAGGTTGGACTGCTGTTTCTTGTGGCCCAATAATGAGATGCAGGTGAATTGGGGAAGAAGAGAGTTTTTATTTCTGCAACCAGTTACAGGGAGAATGCCTGGAAATTATTACCAGACAAACTCAATATTACAAAGTTTTCCAGAGTTTATACACCTTCTAAGCTATATGTCTGCATGTAACTGTGCACCATCTAGACATAAGTAATTAACTTCTTTTAATCTATAACTAAGGTCTATGTTCTGAAGACCTTCCTTTGGAACCTCAGTAAATTTACTTAATCTAAATGGTTCCAGGTGCTGGGGTGATTACCCTTATCTTGTCTCCTACTAAATCACAGAGGTTTGGGGGAGTTCCTTCTGAACCCCAATAAACTTGTTTGTGGAGACTTGGGGACTTTCTTCAGACCCCCAATAAACTTGTTTAATCCTAAATGGATCCTGTTAAGAATTCTTTCATTATTTTGTCATGCTAGGAAATACTCCTAGTGGGCTTTTGTTACATTACAGCCTTTGTATAAAGGTGCCAACTTTTATTTTCAGCTTTTACTATTTAATTTAACCATTCCGTCAGTACTGAACCAGTTGTTACGGAGGTATGCATTAGTGAGACCTGGCCTGCCACACAGGGACTTGAGTAAGAGTAGCTGGAGCTCAGGGCTAAATCACCCTGATGTGCCCTGACACTAGTCTCCCTGGGTAGAGCAAAATAGACATGCTTTCAATTTAGAATGTTCTTGGTGTTTCTGATGCCTGGCCATAAGATGAAAACATAAAATGAGAGGAATCCTTGTTTTATCCCATTTGTAGAGATAAACAAAAGGGAAGTTCTTCGTCAGTGAGAGCTCTACAAAAAAAGAAGCCTTTGGCAGGGTGCCTCCAAACATGTCAAGGAAGAGAAACACTGATTCAGTATTCTCAGTGATCCAGAACCCAGAAAGGAGATCTCTGTTAGGGGAGGAATATTTCCTGTGGGGTGTGTCTGTGTGTGTAAGTGTGTGTGTTTGACCTGGATGAAATATTTCTCAGTTTATCAATCTCCCCGTTTAAAAGTGATTTTTCAACATTATACAAGAATGATCCAAGGGACTGGTGGTAATTAAATATTTGTGCATTTATGATAATAATAACAAGAAGAAATATGAGCTTACTTGTTCTTCATATGAAATTTATGTGATGTATATTTTTCTACTATTTTTCTACTTTTTCAGTTTTAAAATACAACTATTTTATTTAAAGAAAAACACGACAATATCAATAATTTTAGAAACACCTTTGAATTATAAAGCACTTTTAAATTATTTTCAAAGTATTTCACAAAAGTATTACTTAAACAGATAAAGGACAAAGATTTATTTTTTTTTATTTTTTTATTTTTTCTTTTCATTAAATGAAGCAATAAAGAAGTATTCAGGGAGTAGGTAAGATGTTCTTCTTTTCTTATTTTTTTTTTTTCCTAAGCCATACACTAAAGAATAGAAGGAGGTAGATGATTAGAAGTAAAGAAGAAGAATATTACAGGTAGCATTAACCTAAAGAACAAAAGTTAAAAAAGGGCTTTGCATGTTTAGAAGAAAATGAGTATTTTAGCCTGACTCTAACAGAGGGTTTATGGAAGAAATAAATGAGAGAGAAAATGGAAAGACTAGATAAGGCCAAATTTTGGAAGACCTTAAATATCAAGACAAGAATTTAGAACTTTATTCTTTTGTTGTTATTTAATTTAATTTGACTTTATTTTATTTTGAGACAGAGTTTTGCTCTTGTCTCCCAGGCTGGACTGCAATGGCACAAGCTCACTGCAACCTCTGCCTCCCAGGTTCTCCTGCCTCAGCCTCCCGAGTAGCTGGGATTACAGACACATACCTGCATTTTTAGTAGAGTTGGGGTTTCACCACATTGACCAGGCTGGTTTCGAACTCCTGACTTCAGAAAGCCCTCCGTGGCCTCCCAAAGTGCTAGAATTACAGGTGTGAGCCACCACACCCGGCCTGAACTTTACCTTTTAAGACTAGAAAAGATTGATGGTGATTCAAGTATGCAAATCCATAAAACCAAAATTGTCAAAAGAGAAATGGAACTTTATCTTTATTTTCTTCTTTTCCTTTTTTGCAGAAATGTGTCCAATGCCACACAAATAAGATGGCATCATGGCTCAGCCAACTGAGCTCTGAAACATGGTTAGAAAGAAAGCCCTGTATCCTTGAACTTATGGCATGGACTATGTGGATTTCTAAAGTGTCCCCAACAACAAAGAAAATGCCAAATGAGCTGAGTAAGAAAAGGTTTTATGACCCACTGTAATGCCACTGAAAATAGAGCCATCTGATAAAGAGTCTCAGTCCATTTCAGAGATAACCCACTTTGGAATTAAGTCATATAAATTGTTTTCCTAAAATTGTCTTCACCTCAGGTTGTTCCCTTAGTAAACCCACTCTCACCTACTTCTATCTCTCCTGCTGTCCCTCACCTCTGTCAGATTGATCCAGGATTTATGACTCCAAACTCTGATGGCTCCTTCTTATGACAGTAAATGATTAGCCCCTAGTGTAGCCACATATGGGGATGCCTCATTTGATCCAGATTGGAAAATATTCAGGTTACCATTTTGTCCCTAAGATCAGTGCATGAAGAAAGGTTTTTACCCACTCAACTTTCAGCTCCTCTGGTTTGAACATGTGAAGTTTTCAATTATGATTCATACCAACAATGGGATTTTTGGAGTATCCCTGAGCCCCTTAAATTGGTTTCCTTCTCACCCTCTCCCATCACCTCCTTTCCTATTGAGATTAAGGAATGTATAAAATACAACCTGTTATTGCCAGGGGGGGGGGGATTACTACTATATATTATCACTCACAGCTCATTAACCTCGAAGCCCTGCTAACTAAGAAAATCCTCTCTAATGAGGTTTCCCTTGACTGCGCTAAAGAACAAAAGGTCTAAAAGTTTTCCCTATTACCGATGTTCCTCAAATTATTGCACTGTAATTAAAATGTAACTTTGAGGCCAAAGAAGAAGGAAAAAAAAAAAGCTTTAAATTTGGTTTAAACTCTAAAAAAGACCTTGTAGAAAACTTCTGCTTTGTCCTTCAGTAGCAATTTAACCACTCAGGTTGGGGAGTATAATTTTTCTCAGAATATCTGAATTATACCTGCATCACTCAAGACAGAGAGACGAGGATCTAGATGATATAAACTTTAATATTTTTATAATACAGGAAGTAAAAGTGAATTTCTCATCTCAGTGATCTAAACATACTCATTCTCTTGCTACAGTACTCCCTTAGATAATAGTACAAGTCTATTTTCCTTGGCTGAGAAAAACCTAGTAACTAGAATTAGGATTAGTAAATTGATGGGTTCTAATACATTTCTTATTCAGAACCCTAGAGTCAGGGTTATTTGTATGATTGTATTGCAAGAATCTTATGGAGTAGAGATATATATTAAACAAACAGAAGGAGCTGTGTTCCCAGGAGAAGTTTATAATCTGGTGAAGTAGCTAGAATTAAGCATCCTCACCTCTGAGCTTTGAGTTTTTAAATGCCCAAAATGCAAATAATAATTACCTCTTTTGGCTTCCTTGGAAGTCTGATTTATGTGTGTAGCATGTCCTCAGAGAAACAGACTAAAGAGTTAGGGACTCTTAGGCTGGAAAATAAAGGCTGAGAAGGGAATACAACTATTGTTTCTGAAATGGTGAAGGGACCAGCTTGAGGGGAATACAACCTTGACCACTGAATCCTGGAAGACTAATTAACAAGCCTAGGCTTTCTTGAAATTCAAACAATTTAAGTTTAAGACATTACAGATAAGTCTTATTACACAAAGGATGAGTAAACACACAGCATCCAGTAAGCAAAAATCATTGTAGTTTCAAAAGAGAAAACTTCCAAATTTGGATTATATGTTCATAATAAAGTTCTAGGGGACTAAAATATCTAAAACACATCCTTGGTCTTTGCATTTAAGTCAAGAAGTAAAACCTATGGACCATCCCATAAGGCAGCAATACAATTCTGGGATATAAATAACACTGGATTTTTTCATAGTTTATTTTCATGTTTTCCTTGAAACTGCAGAAATAGTCTGCTGAGAGGTAATACTAAAGCAATACAATACCTGTCTTCAGTGTGTGCCCATGATGGGAAAAGGTGAAAAATAAAACAGGTGGTGGACATGCTAAGCAGTCATCATTAACACCACTGCCTTCATACTCACAGGTTCTTTAATTTAAAAAAAAAGAAAAACAAAAACAACTTTTTTTTCAAAGTACAAATAAATAGTTTGTGTTATTTGTGCTATAACAAATATTTAAAACACATTCTTTTCTACTGTCAAAGAGCTTAAAAGCCACTGCATGTTATGAAATACAACTGTCAAAGAGCTTAAAAGCCACTGCATGTTATGAAATACAAGAGTATCATAGTCCCTAAAGCATCTATTCTAGCCTTAGTTCTAGCAGGAATCTATACTAATATGAGAAACTGATTTGCTCATGCAGGCTAAAATGTCTTCATGCTACGGTGGACATAATAATATCCATTTTCTTATATCATCTGATAATTTTAAAGAACTAAATATAATAAATGCCGTCAAAGTGCTCTGAAAAGTAAACCACATTCTGAAAACACTACACAAATGCAAATTACATGTATTAGTAACATTATTATCATAATTTGGAAAATTTCCCTTTGCTTTACACATGCAAGTATGCCACTAAAAAATCAGAAGCACAAAACCTTTACATGAAATTTTTGCAATTTGGAAAAATTGAGAAATGTTTACGATGAATTTAATCTTGAGACTATTGGAACCCCTGAGTCATTGACTAGAATATTGGAAGCTTATCTTGAGTGACCCCAAGGTTTGTGAGGAGTGTGCCAATAACTCTTTAACTGAAGTGAATTGAACACCTTGTTAGGATAATATATTCAAAACTACCACTTTGCCATTGGAACCCTGGTGCTTGATGTGACTACTAGGGTCTTGACAAGATGTGGCTCCTCCATCAGAAATGGAAGGTGTGCCTTCAACAGAGGCCCAGGACTGTAACTGGAATGATTCTCTGATGTCAATCATGGTTTCTACACTCTAGCTATTTTTAATTTTTTTCAATAACAAGCAACAACCAGAATATTATTAGAATCCAAGATAAGAAATTTTATCACTGAGGTCTAATTTTTTTGTAAGACAAATTTTAAAGAGTTAGAAAAGGAAAAAATTATCAGCTTTAATAATTTATGATAGAGAGTGGTAGAGAGAGCTGTGTGACCTTCAACTATGTTTGTCCCTGTTCCTCGTTTTTCCTTTGACAGTGAGAAATTGCAGTACGAGGCAGATACCCAGTTGGGGATATTTCCCAACCCCCTTGCATCCAGGGGTGGCTGTGTGTCTAGAAGCAGAATGGAGGCTGCTTCCCAATCCCTAGAACCACCCAGGAACTGGCATTCAGCACAAGACTCGAAAGGCAACAGGGGAAGGTGAAGCCAGGTGGTGCATGGGTCCTGGGTCTCTGGATCATAGACAGAGGAAAGCCACCACAGACAAGGAACCCCTGCATTCGTCTCCTACCTAAGTAAGAGATACTCTTTTATTTTATTAATCTGGCATATTTTTGGGTTTATTTGAATAGTATCTAGGTTCCTCTAACCAATACAGGGGTCATTAAACACAAAATAAGTTGGAAGTAATTGTTTATTAGATTAATTCCTCCCCCCCCCAAAATTGTTGCAAAATGAGTTAATTTTCATAAAGGAACAAAACATAAGCCAATTGATGGTTTTAGGGAACTATTTCTTCCATAAAACGCTTACAGCTGCCATAAGAACCTAGGACCAATCCAGAATGTAATTCTTTTCTCACCCTTCTGAGAAGCATATAAGTAGAAAATTCTCAGTTAGCATCATGGCTTGTGTTCCAAGTACTGGCAACCCTAGATCTCAAGTTTGACCGCAGTACTCTTCTGAAAGGCTTCTTGAGTCCTGGGAAGAAGAGTAAGAGAGTCACTGAATGAATAGTTTGGAGGAGGATTTAATGAAAATAGAGGCAGACAATATAGGTCCTGCCCTCCAGAAACTGAGAAAATGACAAAGAAATAAATAATGAAATATGAATGATTTTGTATAGTTTTGGGTGAACAGAGGTTCAGGTGGCAGTTGTTTTAGAATTTTTTTTTTTTTACAAGTGCTGCTCCTCCATTCTCTGGGTACTGATGAAAGGGTGCAGTAATGAAAGGTTCCAGATTTTTTAGTGTAGGACAAAGAAGCACTTTGTGCCTGCAGTTACCTCACAGAGCCAGCTCCTTGATAGGACGGACTTATTATTTAGTTGAGGAGCCCTTGATAATTCCAGAGAGCTTTCCAATTAGTTAATCATAAGCAACCCTAGGGATGTCTGTATTAACAAACTATCAATTAAAAAAATTTGATACACATATTTACATGCATGTATATATATGCACATATACATAAATGTGATCTGTAATATTTCTTTACATTTTAAAACATTTTCTGTCATTGCTCATAAATACCTAAATTGAAGTCATGATCTTTTTTTGATGAAGCATGTGAGAACACACACGCACACACAAACATGCCTACATTACTAACTGAGCATATTTAGTTTCCAAAAAGCTACTATATTGGCATTGCATGTTGAGTTTACCAGTCAGAACAAATTGCTGTTACTTTACTCCTTGTTAAATGTTTGCTCAGTGGCACAAAAAGGTATGAAAGCAAGTGCTGGGGGGAAACAACAATGCCTCCGCCATAGTCCTTTGTGATTTTATATTGTCACCCAAGGAGAGGATGTATATTTTAGTCTTCATCTGAAACAATACTGGGTTAGTCTCAGGAGAACAAATATTTGTGGGAATCTCAAATTTACCCAGCTTAGTATGCCACAAATTGTTCAGTTCCCAGGAAAATAGAAGGTTGAATGTTTTCACCTAGAAGGAATGCAACATTCTCAAATTAAATTATGGTGATGTTCTTTCACCTCCATACACACACACACACAATACACACACACACACACACAGACATACAATTATAATCAATTATCTTTTTGTAAAATTTCCATTACAGAGCAGTGGAAATTATAAATATCAGTAGTGAAGGAGGCAACTGTTATTTGATGGAAGGACTTTAAAATATAATTTTCCCTTTACCTTCACTCATGTAGACATATGGTTTCTTCTCTTCTACACACCTTGATCCTTTATTAGTGTTGGTATCTTTTAAAACATGGCACTAATATAGACATCTGTCCCACATTATCAACCTCTCTCCCTCACAGCATTGTTGTAATTTTGAAATGAGATATAACATGTATGAGCCCTTCTCAGTTGGCACTCTTAGAATCAGGACTATATGACTGACTGCTCTCTCTCAGGTGGAGAATATGGACTGCAACAAACCAAGATTTAAAAGTCTCAGTTGATTTATGGAAATAAAAGTATATAAATATACATGAACAAAAATAAAATTATTTAATGCCTAAAATACCCCAATAAGTAATGACTTAAAACAATACACATATATCATCTAAGTTACTGTTGGCCAGGAGTCCAAGGGATTATCTGGGTCCTCTGTTTCAGGGTCACTCACAGACTACAACTGAGGCCTGGAGTCGCATCTGAAGATTTAACTGCAGAGGGATCTATTTCAATCAAGCTCACTGACCTGGTTGTGGGGAACAGTTGCAGACTGTTGGACTGAGAGGGTCAGTACATGGCTGCCTATTGGCCAGAGGCTGCCCTCACTTCTTTATCTTGTGAGCCTCTACAACACAACAACTTGTTCCATCAAAGTTAACAAGAAAGGAAGTCTACCAGCAAAATGACAGCGACAATTTTGTCTAACTGAACTGACATCACATCACTTTTACAATATTCTTTGTTACATCACTGTGTCTAGCCCACACTCAATGGGAGAAGATCACACAGGACGTGAATACTTCAAGTCAGGGATCATTTTAAGTCATGTCAGAAGCTTCCAGATAGAAATATTATTTGCTTTTCTTTAATAATATCATATTTTTCTCTTTAAAATTCATTGGCTGCTAAAATTCAACAAATAAAATGTTGTTTACTTTGCAACAAATGTAAATTTAGAAATATAGTTTTTTCCTGCATTCAAAATCTACGCTCATGCATTTTACTCATAACACTAAATCAGCAAGTCATTATAATGAATTCACTAGCAAAAAGGCACAGCGCTATATGCTATAAGGAAGCCTGGAGACATGACATTGTCCCCACTCCCTTATCAAGTAAAAATTGAACAGGAAATTGAATTTTTACATTTTTTAGCATTAAGTAATACTACAAGATGTTTAAAATTCCTGATTCTGAAACAAAAGTGTAACAGAAATATTAAATGCTGTGATTTCAGAATTGGGACAAATCTTTATGGGGTGGAATGGTCTATGAAACGCCACAGACATGGGGGGACACCATAAAGCTAGATCATTAAGACTTTGTAGTATTTAAAAATAAGAAGAGGAGACAGAATATTCTAGATGGAATATGTAATATGAGCAACAGCAGCCAGAGGTAAGGATGTGCACGGTGCCCTACGAAGACAGTGAAAGAAAGGCCATTTTGACTGCAGCCAAATGTTCATACAAACAAGTAGTAAGTAGTAGGATAGAAAGTTAGTGCAAGTCCATATTGCAGAATATCTTAGAAATTAAAATACAGAATTTTGACTGTATTCTACCAACATTGTGGAACAACTGAAGGCTTTTGACAAAATAAAACATTATAGGTGATTTGAACAGATAATACTCTGAAGGAACTGTTATTTGAATCAGAATAAGTATTTACCAATGGAGAGGCACAGTATAGTGTTGAGAAAGGTGCCTTTTAGTGTGCAGTGAAGAAGTTGCCTTTTGGTGTGTGATAGAGACATATCTCTGCCATTTGCTGTTCATGTGGTCTTGCAAAGATAGCTAAGCTGTGTAAGCCTCACTTTTCTCATCCACAAAATGGAGACAGTAGTACCATCTATGTTGTTACCTTTAATGTTAAACAAAAAAGATAGATTTTATAATCTTAAAAAAATCTGAACAGAGTAAGTTCTCAATAATTATTGCCTATTATCATCACCACCGTCCTCATTATTACTAACTCATTTTAAGTAGTTAGGTAGAGTTAGGCATTAAAGAAGTAGACAGCTAATGAATTAGACATTAGGCAGGTAAAATTCAATTTTCTGTGTGATAGAACTCAGATGTTAATAACCCAAATAGAAATGAAAATATGACTCCCACACCCAATTTTATACTTTTTTTTTTTTTTAAGTGTTAGGCAGAACTTGGTTTAAGTTATAGTTCTGCCTCCTTTTCAGCCATGTGGCTCTGATCCACACAGGTCATCTCACTTACCTCATTCAGGCAGTATTCTGTTATTTCTTGGTTCAGTTGTGCAAATATACCCCACCACACTGAATAATGTATTCTTTGTGGCAACAAGGAGAGCTATTTTAATTCCAGAAAAATATCCATCTTTCTCAAAATAAATGGAAGCCTGTATCTTTTCATATGTTCATGTACTGTTATATAAAAAGTCATTGTTTGTAGCTTAAGACTGTAACCATTTTTTGTTTCTTTATACATATTGTTTTCTTATATTCCTTATTTTTATTTTTATTTTCTTTTTCTTCTTCTTTTTTTTTTTTTTTTTAGTAATGTGGTTCAACCTGAAGTTAACTTGAAACTCAAAATGTCTTAAAGCAAGTAGATCATGTTCCTTTTCTGGCTCCTCACACTGCGTTTTGTTGTGCCCCTTTAGGAATAGGAGCTGATAAAAAGTGGTTTGTTTACTAGCGCCCATAGCAAAATGAAACAGGTGAGAGGATTAAGGAAGATGTTTTCCCTTGATTGAAACAGTTACCATCTCATGAATACTTGGTGGGAGTACATTTTTGCTGTTAGTATGGTTTTGTGATGAGAGATAGAATAAAAAAGAGTGATCCAAGGCCACTCCTTGAAGACATAGCCACTCCTCTGGTATCTCCTCCACACTGTGTGTCATAAAAATAAGAGTTACACTATAATGATTCATGAGATGTGGAATGGATTTTTCTAAGGGTGATTTTCAAATGGCATTTCTGTTATAGCTAATTTGGGTAAATGTTAAGGGGTTTGGAAATTCTTTGGTTGGTTGGTTGGTTGGTTAGTTTTTTTGTTTTTGTTTTTCAGAGATGGTCTCAGTTGCACAGTCTAGAGTGCAGCAGTGCAATCATAGCTCACTGTAACCTCAGATACTGGGCTCAAACCATCCTCCTGCTTCAGCCTCCTGAGTAGCTAGGACTATGAGAGTGTGCCACCATGCCTGACTAATTTTTATTTTATTTCTTGTAGGATCAGGGTCTCATTATATTGCTCAATCTAGTCTTGACCTCCTGGGCTCAAGTCATCCTCCCACTTTGGCCTCCTAAAGTGCTGGGATTACAGGCATGACACACCATGGACAGCGTAGGTATTGTCAGTGAAGAGACAATAAAAAAAATATTCGCTTCACTATCTTTTACCAACAGTTTTGTCGAATTTCTGATTCACTATGTTGATTCTGATAAATAATAACTGAATGTTAAGTACAGTAATTATTAGAAAATATTTCTATCAAAGTTAAGTATTTTGAAATATTTGAAAATAGTCTTCCAAGTCCAAGCATCAAAGTTTGTCTTCCTATAGACCCTCTTTCTTTAGCATAACTGAAAAACATTTCTCCTACATAAAGGTTTCCCATTGTTGTTCATCAGCCATCTGGAATGTGAGGTCATATTATGACTTATCAGGGGAAAAAAGTTGTTAAGAATACTTAAAAAAAAAAAGTGAGTGTTTTCCAAGTATTTTTATCATAAATATGTGGTAGAAATGTCAACAACAACTTGTTAATGAAAAATTGTCAGGCACAAACAGAGAGGTAAATAGAGGTAATCTGTACTCTGGCTTGATAAACTTCTTTAGGTCTATGTGTCTTGCTGTAGCTTTTCTCAGAACTCTCCTGATTATTTATCTAACCTACGTTTGTGGGGGCATCTCCAACCCTTCCTGATGGCCAGATTTGTCTTCTTCCCCTAATTTTTGTTTCCTATAAAATTTTTCACTCAAGATTATATTTATTGAGCTTCTTAACTGAGCCTGAAAACTGACCTGAATAGGTGTCCCCCTTAGTTGACTATTTCATTTGAGTTTTTCTCATCCTCAATTTTTCTCAAGTGTCTCAGAGTTATTTTGTTGGATACAAGAAGAAAGAAAAAATGTGAATAATTCGAAGCAGAAGAAACTGCAGGAACCAATGCACAGATGATGGAATAAGTTGATATAACAGAGAGGCAACCTACCTGGATTGAGATGGATAAAGACAGAAGTATGATGAGATAATCATAGTCCTAGTAATTTTATTACCCCTTACTATATATGTGTTATAATGATACATTATGGTTATTTGGTTAAACTTAGAACACTCGGCCTGACTTACTATTCTTGAATTTGTTTAGAGGCTGGAAAATTCATCACAACATTCTTTTCATAAGTGAAAGGAATATACCAAGTACCTTTTCTGTGCTTACAAATAGCACCCAGTTGTTATTAGAATCCTTGGCAGTGCTACTCCAAGGAGATGTCCTTGCAGCCTATCCTTTCAAAATGTTTTGAGATGACATCAGTTGAAAATTTAAAAGTGACTCTGGTGGCTATTTGCTGTTTGAGTGTCTGTTGCACATCTTTTTTGATGGGAAAATTGTTTCAGGAACCCAGGGTTAGGACTCAGTCCATTGGAAGATACCTGAAGAGAGTTCTAAAGATTGCAGATTGATGAATACAAATAGTCTGAGAAGGAAGTCCCACCTATGAAAATGGAAATCGTTACTTACTTTTGAGCTAAGAGAAAGCTACTCTTCCATGTCACTGGATAAAAATATACTATTGAAACATGGGGAGTTGGAAAGCTTCCTAGAGCTATGTCTTGAAATTAGCAGACAGAATTATTTTAAAAAGAGGTAAATATTGTTTTCCATCAACATCAGTGTTTCTGAAAAATGTATTGCAAAAATATTGACAATATCTTCTCTCCCTGAATTTACAAGCCTCACTGATCCCTTATTTTTGGTTAGTGTATCCAAAATCAAATGAAAATTTTACAGCAGATTTTTCTATATTCAAAACCAATGTTTCACTTTTTTGATCTGGCTGGCAAATATATAGATTCCCATGTCACTGATAGGAGAGATTGCCTAGAAGGTGAAAAGATTACTTAGATATATGAGAGTAACCTGAACTCAAGTGCAATGAACAATTCATCAAGGCCTCCCATTGTCCTAGGTTGACAATGCAAATTTGGCTAGGAGAATATTCGATTCTGAAATAATCACTTCAGCACATATTACAAGGGTCAGATAGTAAATATCTAAATATGTAAATATGGCTTTGTGGGCCATATGGCCATGGTCTCAACTGCTCAATTCTGATGTACAGTACAAAAGCAGTCATAGACCACTGGCAAACAAATGAACCTGGCCTTGTTCCAAAAAAGTCTTTATTTATAGACATTGATATTTAAATTTCACAGAATTGTCAAGGTCCAGGAAATTTCTTCTTTTTTTAATCATCTAAAATATAAAAAATATTCTGGGCTTACAGGCTGTTTGAAAACAGTAAGCAGATTTGGCTTGTGATCTATAATTTGCCAACTCCTGGTATATTATAATTAAGTATACTTTAAAGTTTTTGAATTATTTTACTTCCTAAAATTTCACTTTTTGAAATTTTAAGAGATTGAAATTTTATTTCTGTGTCTCCTATGTGGTTATAAGAAGAAAAACCAATTTGAGTACATTATATAATAAAAAAACAAGAAATACGTCTATGCATGAAAATAGCTTTTGTAGGTAGAAATGAAGCTAAGATCATGAATCTTGACACTAGTGAGGGCCGAAAATAGTGCAATTAAACCCATTTCCCAATGAGAAAAGAAATTACATAGATTTCTTCCAAAAACCACCGTCATAGTGTCTCATCTAGGAGTGAGGAAAGTATCCCTTAGGTATCAGAAGAAGGAACAACCATGTGGTGGTGAAGAGCCCAGATTGTCAGGATGCCTCTAGGTTCAGCTTTGTTATTAACCAGTGAGATCCATGTCCTGAAAGACAGAACCTCTCTTGGCCTCGGTCTTGTTTCAGAAAATAAGACATACTCATTGGTATCCAGCGGGATTCTTGTTTGAGGTCTGATAGAATCTAATTCCTTTCATTGGATGTTGTGCAGGATGAACACATTGCTTAGTTTCTTTCTCATGCAATCTATATTTTCTTATCAAGGCAATCTTCTTTTAAATCCCTGTAGCTTTTTATCTTGTTTATGATTTGTCCTATTTATTTGGCAAACTCTACCTGATATTGCCATATCAAAAACCTTGTAAAGATGATAACACAAATAAACATGCCTAAATCAAGGTTGGGCAATTTGCAAATGCTCAGTAAGTGTTCCTTACTTTCTATTTTGACAATAGTGTATTTCAGTATTCAACATTGTGTACTCTACATGCCTTAATAAATGTATAACAATAATGACTATGATTAAAACATTTCTTATTCTTTAGCTTAACCATTTCGTGTGTGTGTGTGTGTGTGTGTGTGTGTGTGTGGGTAACCAGAAAGAAGAGAACATAAAATAGTCTGGTGAAACAGTGGCCTTTTCTTTTCTTTCCTTTATTGTACAGTAAGAACAATCCTTAAAAAGAAATTTGTCATTGATTTTCTAGGGCTTGTCTAGTTTTTATTTTATTTTTTTCTTTCTCTAGTCCCAATCTCACAGCCTGAATAAAATAATCATAAAACAGTTTATTCTAGTCCTTGACAACTTTGTACTGGATTACAATAGGGTGACCCGCACAGTACTTAAAAAATATAACAAAATTAGGCTTTCCATATCTATAGAGAAGTTTTTTGAGTGGGATTTTACTTCAGAGGCTCTCTGTCAGTGTTTCAGCATTTCTGTTTCTGCTCTTTGCTTTGCTTTTATTCTACAAATAGGACAGAGTTCAGAAGAGGTCATAGTCTTATTTTCTTTTGTACATTTCCCCCAGTCTAAAGATATTTCTGGATTATAGTGGGTCAAGAATCCCATGTATTTCTAGATTTGATAAACTAATGTTTAAGGCAAAAAAGAAACCAATAACATCTGAAAATAAAGCTTTGGTGAGACAAACTAGTTTTTAAGAAGAAAAAATAAGATTTTTCTGTTCTGTAACTTTTTTCTTAGCCATATATTTATCATGCTCAAGTATGAGGGGAGGAACTGAGAGTAAAAGTTAATAGAACCTTATTAGAAGGTATTAGAAATGGAAAAGAAGTATGCCTTTAGAAACTATATTGTAAATGCAAGTGTGGTGAAATCTGTAAGAGTTGAAGGAAACTGAAAAATTTATCCTGCCATCTTTTAGGGAATAAATATGGTTAAATTAAGAAAACCAATTAAGACATAAAAAACAGCAGGCTTGATGGTTTGAAGGCAAGAGATAGCAGATAAAAAGTTTCAGGAAGAGACAGATCTTAGCTTGCAGCCAAAAAAAAAAAAAAAAAAAAAAAAAAAGAATAGCACGTGAAATTTGTCAACCTTTGCAGAAACTAATAGTAGGTGAAAGCGTAAAAATGAAATGATCAGAGAAAATGAATATGGACCTTCACAGTAGAAAGATTGGGAAAGTTTTCCATGAGTTAATAGAGTGCCACAAAGAGAAAGAGACAAAAACAAAAGGTACCTTGAGGATAAATTTTTGGCAAATACACATTAATGAACTGAATAAAATAAAAATTTCCAAGTGTTACTACCAAAGAGTTATGAGGTTTTTCTTCCTCAAAGCTAAGTTGATTTTTATAAAAAGTAGAAAACATTTCAAGTATCAAAATAGATTCTAAATCCTCTCTATTAAAAATATATGCAAATGTTTAACCCAAAATACCACCTTTAATTACAGGCTTATGGTTGATCATACAAGCTAAATCAATTCCATTAGAAAAGTTGGTGCTAGAAATAATATTAATATTAAAACATTCCTTCACTGTGTTAGATTGTGACTAAAGATAGCCACGAATTTTTTGATACGGCTCCCTTTGAGAGATGAGGGTTTATGTCCCCTGTCCTTAAATCTGAGCAGTCGCCATAACTGCTTGATCAATGGAATATAGCAGAAGTGACATGGCCCTTTCTGGATTCAATCCTTATGTAACAGGTTGTTTCTACTTCCTGTTTCTCAGACACTCAATCTGAGAGACATAAACCACCAGGTTAGAAGTCCAACTGTCCTGCTGAAGATAACACTGGGACATACCCTGAGACTCCATGGAGAAGGAGAGAGGCTCACATTGGCCTACTCTTCCCGCCACCCACATTCTAGTGCCAAACGTGTGAATAACCACCAGGTCATCTTGGCTGTCAGCTCAATGTCAGCTGAGCATGGCCCAAGTTCCTGAGCCACAAAATGACAAGGTAGAATAAAATCACTGTTGTTTGAATCACCAAGTTTTAAAATTATTTCTTGCTCAGGAATAAATAACCGGAACATCATTAGTTACTAGAAGTCAAGTGCGATTGCAGCAAAAATCTAAGACATATGGAATGCAAGCTAGAGAAAAGGGGTTTTTATGAAGTGGCGAAATATTTGTCAACATTATTCAGTGACAAGATGGGAAATAGAGAGGAGACTTAGTGAACTCATGGATATTACTGGATAGATATTCAGGACAAAATGTAGAAAGCTTAAGGAGACTTTTTCTAGCTCCTCATTAAGTATGAGGAGAAAAATGAAGGAGCTGTTAAGTTATTGAGTAAAATTTAGAGGAGAAATGAAGGAAACAGAATTTTAAGGGTCTAATATAGACTGTTTCTCATTTCTAACCTCTATGAAAAAATAGATTCTCAAAGCAAGAAATGATTTTAGGGTGAAGACCAAGTCCAGGGGGCTGTCAGAATGGGATGGCTTCATTGTAACCATCACCCTGACATTACTAAAACAGTCTTTTTTTTCTTCAGAACTCAAAAAATTTTAGGGGCACACCTAATAGGATTTCTAATATTCCTAATAATGTGCCTTGTAGTTAAGTAACAGGTTTTCTAAGAATTTTAAAGGTGTTTTCTCACAGTGGCCTCACTGGAGCTGGAATTATAGAAGAATACATCTCGAAGAGATTGGCATTGAATTGATTTGATCTCATGTACTGGATTAGAATTGATCCGTGGGCACTCTGCCAATATTTTATTAATTACCCTAGCATGGAATAAAAGGTACATAGAGGTGGGGCGCAGAGGCTCATGCCTGTAATCCCAGCACTTTGGGAGGCCAAGGTGGGCGGATCACGAGGTCAAGAGATTGAGACCATCCTGGCCAACATGGTGAAACCCTGTCTCTACTAAAAATACAAAAATTAGCTCTGGTGGCACACACCTGTGGTCCCCGCTACTTGGGAGGCTGAGGCAGAAGAATCGCTTGAACCCAGGAGGCGGAGGTTGCAGTAAACCGAAATTGCACCACTGCACACCAGCCTGGTGACAAAGCAAGACTCTGTCTCAGAAAAAAAAAAAAAAAAAAAAAAAAAAGGTACGTAGAAAATACAAAATAAAACGAGACTTTAAGGCTTTTAATTTACAATATCAGAAGTTTAAGAAAACTACTCAGCTGCAAACATGGGTTTCTGGTAGGAAGCAAAGAGATAATTCAGAGTACAGAGCCAAGAGCCATGACAAATCATTCCAAAAAGCAAGATTAAACAATAATGAATGAACTGACAGTATATAATTAGTTAGGTTTCAGAAATGCTATGAACCAGTGACTTCTATGTGTCTCCTAATTCTCCTTTTTTAAAGTGGCACAGTCTGTTGCTCTTATCCTATCCTCCATTATTTTGTGCATGTAGGGTCAAATAACTTCTTTATTGCATCACAGGATGTGAGGAATAGTCACTATGCTGCAAGAAAGCTCAAGCAGCCTCATGGAGAGACTCATTTGTAGAGGATAAAAGGCCATAGCCTCGCTCTCAGCTGACAGCCATCACCAACTTTTGAAACATGTGTGAACCATTTGCAAGTGGATACTTCTGCTTCAAACTGCCCCGGCATCAGCAAATTTTGGGCAGGAACGCTGCCCAAATAGATGATTCAAAAAACAAAGTATTGGCATCATGTTATACCAGTGAGTTTGTCAGATAAGAATAGGTAACCTGCACAGTTTTGTGAGGTAGAGAACGAAATTAATCTGTCCTCTCCAAGATTACAAGCAGGAGCAGGAACAAAGAAGGCTATAAAAGCAAACAAAACTACTCACAAACAACACAAACATAATGAGGAAGTAAGATAAATAAATGAGGCATTGATGTCAATGTAAATTGCATGATTGTCACACAAGCACATACAATATTATAACTATAAGCATCCATAAGATGATTCAGAAGTGTCATAATGTTATTTTTGACAAGGCAAGGCATTATTATGGCAAAGTGGAAACTTTAGATTGCTCTTTGATCTTCCCGAAGATCTGATTATCTACAGACAACAGGTTCCATTGCTACTGTATGCAAGAGAAGTAGAGATGCCTTAAATTGAGAATAAAGAGTGCTTACCAGAATAAACAGAGAGAGAAAAGCAAAGCAAAACAATGAATTGTCAAGAAGGAAAGGTATTATAAGCAATCCTGGTGATGAAAAGTCTTTGGTTGCAGGTAAAAAACATCACTTTTGACTTGAAGAATACTGTTTACTTAGACAGATGGTAGGACATGATGTAGGAGCAGGGATTAAATAAAAACTGCTAGGAAATAAGATGGAGGCCTTTGAAATTTGTGAAAAATAAGAGTGGATTGGGTCTGCACCCCCTGGATAGTTATAAATACATTACACCTGGAAGTTTAGAATAGACTTATTTTATACATACTCTATCTTCTGATACTATTTTCTTTATGAGTATGTAATTTGGAAGATTCTGAGAATAGAATAAAACAAAAATTACAAATTTATACTCATTAAAGATGCTAAATCTTTAAAAGCTTCTTGTTGGCAATTATAATGGCATAATTTCAGAGAGGAGTACATGGCTCTTCATATCCATACTCTCCCAGGGCTGCAAAAACGCCTTGAACTCTTTCTGACACCAACATTCACTTTTCTCGGGGTAGTTAGATCTTATTTTATTACATAGTCTGAAGTATATTCAATGGGAGTTATGTTGAGTTATACCTTTAACTCAACATAACTTTAAGGAGTTATGTCTTAAGTATGTTGAGGAACGTACTTTAATTAGGAAAAGCATTTAAACATAATCAAATCCAGTCAGGAAATTAGATGTAAACACAGAGGATACTCCAGTACTGTGGCAATGGTCACTTTGAATTCACATTGGGCTCTTTTAGGAATAACAGTCCATTGAAATAGCCTCTAACCACAATCTTTGTTCAGTCTGTTTTTATAAATAGAGGATATGAAAAGACAGTTAAATTTCATTACTAAAACTAAAATAATTAGGTTTCTATTTATGAAACTACTCAAGGGTCTATATTTAAATCAACTAAAGTAAAGGAATCTAGATGTTGTTTTATATTTATGAATTAACAAAACCCATTACATATATTAACAGAAGAGTGATGGTTTGCAAGTTCAAAGGAAAAGATTCTTTGTCTTCTATACCATTGTCATACTCATATTCCCTATTCACTTTAATTGAGTGTGCACTGTCTCAAATAACTCGACATCCCTTCCCCCAGTAGGTGTGTTACACCTGGAATTCTCTCATCATTGCTCTCTATGTCCCGAGGTTACACCCACATTTAAGACTCAGCAAGTATTACCCAGGCTCTGAATGGCCTGTTCTGGCCACTTATTCTTATAGGGTTCTTCTTCTCTTCTAAAAACACAGAACACTACGCCCATACTATATGTGTGTCATTATTATTCACAAATATATATTTATTTGATGTCTCTATGCATCATTTTCCTAAATGTATACAAGCAACACATGTTTCTGAAATGACTAAATTACCATTGAATAGAAATTGACCATATTTGCTCAATCAGAAAATATTTATTAAAATTCTATTAGATGACATTGCCAAGTAAAATATTTTTGTTACCATTGTTCTCACCTATATCAATCACTATGTGATTCTTTAGTTGTGTAAAGAGTTTCTTTTCTTCATAGTCTAAGTAATCCTGAGCATAGGCCTTTTCTCTGAAGATCATCAGCTTGAAATATAAGAATATTATTTTATTGGTGTTTAAATTTCTCTTTCTTTGATTATTGTGACAGTGAACATTTTTAATGTATTTTTCGCGATTCTCCATTTAGTCACACAGGCATTTCATTTTATGACTACAGGGAAAAGAAAAAAAACAAACCACTTCTCCTTTTCTTGCTTTTCCCTACACTCTAGGTTTTCACTAGATCTATTGGAGAAGCCTGTTCCCCTAAGACCCACTATCCCTAAGACTGCAAGTTTCCCACATTTCTCTAAAATCTCATCAACTTTCATTGTCTCCTGGGCCCTCTTCAGTTTATGTGTATATTGAGGATTTTACCAGCACTAGGAGAATAAGATTGCCTTAAAGTTAAAGTCAAATGAATGTGCAAAATTTCCTACAGGCAAAAAATCAAGTCAGTATTAGGTAGCTAGGCAATAATCTTTAATATAAGGGTGGGCAGCAAAATCAATCTGTTAGAAAAAGAAGCAAGTCATAGTTTGGACATTTAAAAACTAGCTTAGAATTTTAATTTAACATTAGTGGGTTTTAATTCTGGGCTTCCTCTTTGTTAAACAGTGACCATGTTAATATCTGCTCAATTGTTCTTACAGGGTTCTTTGTAAGAATCCATTGAGAAAACATACGTGAAGTTAATGTTGCAGAGTGCAAAAATTTAAAAATATATTGTACATAATAAATGTTTAAGTATTAAGTGATTAAAGTAAAATCAAGGAAGTGTAAATCAGAAGGAAGAGTAATATAAAATATTTACCTTGACTTTTTATCTTTTCTAACTTGAGAAGAAGACACACAAAAGTAAGGAAAAAAAAAGATCAGCAGCTTTAACTATGAACTTGTTTACTTTTGGTTGTTCCAGTGAAACACAGCTTTCTTTCATAGTTCTCAATGGGAACTGGGAAAATTCAATGGGATATTTGATACTTTTTAATGTTAGCTATATCACTTACAATTTTTAACATTCTACAGCAAGGTTGTTAGTTTCATTTCAGAACCACAAATGAGGACACAGTATCTTGTGTTCTTGGCAGAGCTGGGTACTGATGTCTTCAATTGCTCTTCTCTGGAAGTGAGCCTAAGGGGTGTCCATGAAACAGAATTATCTCAGGAAAGTGTATTGCCATTTAGTCTTCAGGGATCAAGAGAAGGCATGCCATTCCTCTGTTCTTTTCTCTAGAGTCTTAACTTATAATATCATTCAGGGAATAGATTTACCAATTAGTCCTTAACACAAAATGCTATTTGCATAAAGCAAATCTCCAATTGCTCTTTTGGGGGGGACATGCAGACTAGTGCTATTTTCCATTGCCATCCCCAGTGTGATGCTGTTTAGCAGCCTCAAGGAGGAGGACATGCTGGGAAGAGTTGGAATTGCCTAGTTTGGAAAGAAAAGTAATTCAAAGTCGCATCAGGAAATCCTGTCTTCTCACTGGATGTGTGTTTTATCAGTTATCTCTGCTCTAAAAATAAAATAAGGAAAAGACAGTTATAATGGAGTGGGGGGTTCCAAAAAGTCAATATGTTTAAAAAATCAAGGTACTGGCATCTGCTGCATGTTTCCTGGGGAAATGATATAATACGAAAAGACCACAAAATGTGCCCAGGATAGAATCAGCCTTAATAATTGCTTTCCAACATTTTTCAAGAGAAAAATGTTTCCTCAAGTTTCAAAAAAGATGGAGCAAAAGAAATAAAACAGTAACGAAGTACAGCATTCCAGGGTTTTTAGTAAATAAGGCTGTGATAAAAGTCAAAGATGGTAGCAAAAGGCAGAATCACTTAAATTCCAGAGAATAAATATATGCGACCTGGATGGAAAACTCTCTTCTTCACATGGCAGGCAAAAACTCCATGCACTGCTTAATTGTGTTAGGAAGCGACTGAGTAAAAAACAGAATTAATCAAATTAGCAAGAAAAACCTAACATGGGACTCATCACTACTCCAGCCCAGGAGAGCATTTCCTCTATGAGAAGATGCTGTCTCCTTAGGCTTTCAAAGTGAAAATATTGAGCTGTTCAACAGGACTCTGTTCCTTTTGGGCCAAACAATGCCAACATTAGCCTTGGTTTCACGTAGAAATATGTGGAAAAGTCACTTTTCCCTACTGTCTAATATCTGGTCACCTGGACTATGGAGCAACACAATTTATGTGCCTCTGATTAAGTTCACACCTTCAATCTCCATTTGCAGACACTTTCCATGTAGGAAAAAAAAAAAAATCCAGGGCAAAACTGGAAACAGATTACTCATTACAGGCAGGTTGTTCTAATTAGGGAGAGAAGGCATAAACCAGTAGGTCAATACAGCAAAAACAAACAAAGTTGATGTCTTTATCCATTGGAGGGCTCAGCAGAACAACTGGCTCCAGAAATCTCAGCAAAATTTTTCCTGTTTTAATCAATGTTTAAATGAAATTCAGAGATAACTATTATATTCACATTTCATGTAACTTGGTACCTGTAATATTGAATTATTTTTCTTACCAATTTCCTTTTTTTTTTCTGAATTTACTGATGAAAACCTAACAGAGTATTGTGTGTGTTTCAAAGTCAGCAAGTTAGGAAATTAAAGAAGTTTCCAATTTTTCATTGACTGTTAGAATGAATTAGTTTATATTGAATATTAGGCATTGGTATGCTCAAGCCAACTATTACCAGCTGGTGAAGACTGATTGTGCACAACTCTTCCAACTCTGCAACATGATGTTACTTTGGTACCTTGAAATCAGCCAAAGAGAGTCCTTACACCACAGGAATTGGCAAATGATATAACTCAGTGCTTTTCCAGTTATTAAATGTTTACCAGCATCTAACTGATGATAGGAAATGGCATGTAGAAAGAATCAGATATATGAATCTCTAAAAGCCTGGAGTAAAATGAAGTCCACTGATGGAAAGACAATGTAGGCTAAGTAACCTGAATATATTCAATATGGGAAATTTTATTCTCCTTCAAACACCAATAAATGAAATTAATTAATTAATTCAATTAAATGAGGTAAAACAGTGGGCAATTACACAGTTAGAAAAAAGCAACATATATTTATATCGTACTACATATTATTATATAGCAGTTTTCAAAGCACAGTAAATATATTAATTGCTATACAGTAACACTTGTAGAATGCTACTATAGCATTACTATTATCCACATTTTGCAGATCAGGAAACTAAAGGTCATTAAGGTTAAATGTTGCCCATGGTCATATAGCTAGTATATGCCAAAACAAGAATAGCAGTTTTCAGTTGATTTTCCTGCTATTCATTGTGAGAGAAAGAGTTGTGTATAATGACCCAAATGTTTTCCTAGAAGGCAGCTATTATCCTTTCATATTATTCTTGGCTCATTTTATTTTCTCAGATCTTTTTGAGGAGATGAGCCACAGCCCCAAGCTCATTCCTCTTCTACTGCACACGCTCAGCTTCATTGAGGTTCCGCACTGTTGTCCACCAGATGTTCAATGTTATCTCCCTACTGAAGGTTGTGACAAAACCCCAGAGAGTAAAATGACAGCAATCTGTCAACCAGTCATCATTATACTTTTTTTCATTTTCCATAATTCTCCACCTTATGTCACTGTTTTTAGTGTGTAAATTGCTCATTGTTTATTTCTGCTCATTTCTTCCATCAGTATTTTTAATTTTAATGACATTTAACTGCTGAGTATATTCAGAGCAAAGGTATACTTTTCTTCACTGAAGAGAGAGAAAACAAGGAGGTATCCATTACTCTGAGAAATGCAGAGGTGCAGGGTGTTTTGCCACTAACATAGGACATGTGATAAATACCCTGCTTCACATTTTAATCCCATCAGATTTTTTTTCTGAAAATTATGATATCATGGTTATTGATCCACTAAAACTCTCACAATGTAATTGAAAAATGTTAATTTGAATCATCCTGCAAGTGGGCAGAATTTGGGTTGGTTGAGTCCTTAGAAGTGTAAACTGTTATACCGTTAACTCATTTTTTGTTATCTTCTACATGATTTCTGTTTCTAAATCTAATACAATCAATCAGCAAATTTTACTAACCAAAATTAAATGCCAGCCTTTATGAAAAGCGCAGGTCCAACAAACATGACCAACAAAGGTCCTACCCTCAAGGAATGTATTACTATGTCCCAAAAATATTATTTAAAAACTACTTATGTAAAACATGATAACAGATACATTAGAGATAAAAACAAAATGACTATGGGATAACAGAAGAGAGAATGATTAATTTTCAGTAACAACTTCAAAATTCTTCACATAACTGTTGATATCATATCTGGACATAATATTTTGAAGACAATTTTTCTATATACACAAATTAAGAAGGGTGCTCAGGGTTTTAAATAATATATGGCTAAAAGTCACAGTGGGAATGAATGTAGTTCTGCTGAAATATTCATTTCTGCTACCTGGTACAATGGCAGGAGATAAAAATTAAAATATAGCAAAATATAAACTGAGAACAAATTTGAATATTGGGCTTACATTTGAGAAATTTATCTAATAGGTGTTGCAGGCACCATTAGAAAATTTTAATCATTCTCCTTGTTTATGTATGAATTCCACAAAGGATCTGACTTTAATCTTATTTTGATTTATACTCTGAATATTAAGTGAAAACAGAAAATATCCTTTGTTGAGCAACTCTTGAATAGAAACTTTCTGTTTAGTTAATTTATGTCATAAATATTTTTCAATGCTTCATCTGTACCTAATATTCTGCTAGGGAATAAAGTCTACTAGAGAACAAGACAGACAGGACCCTTCTTGCGATAACTAAAACTGTTGTGAGTGTTTGCCTGGCTGTACAAAATGATTCTGGCTTAAATATTCAGGATTTAAGTAAAGGTTTGGAATAATTAAAAAAAGGTGATCTTTATAATTACCTACTTTATTCCACTTGGTATTTATGAGCTCAAATTTTTATTATTGAGTCAAAAAGGGTTATGACTAATTTTCAAAATATATTGATTGTTAGAGGTATTAAATATTACCAAAGTATTAGCAGATAAGTATTTTTTGGAGGTCTATTACTTATCAAGTCTTGTGCTTGTTAGTAATTTAGTTAATATGACCCTGTAAATTAGGTATAGGTGGTATTATTAACCCTATTTTGTGTTACAGAAATCAAAAGTTTTGAGTGATGATATAAATTGGCTCCTTTTCATTGTTTATTGCTAAAAGTAAATTCAAACTCAAATTTGTCTAGACTCTAAGACCAAACTCTAACACATTATGTATTTATTTGTGTTTGTTTATGTATTAGGTAGACAGCCAAAGACAGTATCAAATAGGATTGGAGTAGATCTTTCCATTTTTACCCATTTTAGTCCATTTGTGTTGCTATAAAAGAATATCTGAGGCTAGGTTTTTTTTTATCGGAAAAAAACAAACAAACCCAGATGTATTGTGTGTTCACAGATCTACGAGCCCTGCAACTGATGTGGGCTTCAGACTGCTTCCACTCACTGTGAAAGGCAAAGGAAAGCCATGTGTGCAGAAATCACATGGAGAGAACTGAGAGAGAAAGAGAGAGAGGAGAAGGAGGAGGAGGAAGAAGGAGAGGAGGGAGGGCACCAGGCTCTTTTTAACAGACAGATCCCACAGGAACTAATGGGGGGAGCATTCACTCATTACGGTGAGGTTGGCACCAACACATTCCCGAGAGATCTGCTCCCATGACCCAACACCTCCCATTAGGCCCTATCTCCAACACTGAGGATTAAATTACAATATGAGTTTGGAGGGCTAAATATCCAAACTGCAGAACTGTACAAGTACTAGTCATTAAATAATTGTTAAACTTGAACTAAACACCTATTAATCCACCCCCAAAATGTAGAAATAATATGAAATCTGTGTGATGTAATGTTTGTTAACTTCTTCAAGAAATTACAGATAATTTTTGCAAAACTAATCAAATTTGTTGCATAGTCAGTCTTTTTCTTTTGATTAAAATCTATTTATGTCTGAAAATATTCACATAATCTTACCCATTTCATGAAATCAAAGCCATTCCTGTTTGATTTAACACTCAAAAATTAAACTTATTTCTGCCAGTTAAGTAATAATTGTTGCTAATTAAGAACTTTTTTAAGAGAAATGATATTGATTATATTGAACTGAAACAACCATACACACGTAATTGAAGAATTAAAAGAAGGGATATAACTTCTTAGAAAACATGAAAATTTCACACAAATTCAACATCTCTGTTTTGATCCTAGAAAGAAGGTGAAGTTTCACATACATGTCTATTATTATTTTTCAATAAAAAATTGGCTATCCATATATAAAATCAGAACAGATAGGTAGATAAATAGATATTCAAAAGATGAAATCTCAACAACTAAAATATAGAAGGATAGTTTTAAGATTCTTATAAACAGATTGCCTTTTTAACTAATGTTAATCATGTTTTGTAAATATGTGACTTTTTAGAAGGTATTAGCTGAAACCTTATTCGTAATTGTCTTATGTCTTAGTTTCTTAAAATTCTAGAAACATCAGAGCAATTCTGCTACTGCTACTGAAGATGGGAACTTGAAATGGCATTTTGAATGTAGTTGTAAATTGAGTTTGCCAAGAAAATTCTGCCTACCCATTCACTGCAGAAAAAAATTTTGTGTGGGCATTGTAGCATTAAAAAAGGGAAGTGTAAATTTAAACCTGCTGTATTGTGATCTGTGATCATTATCAGTAAGAACACTAGATATCCTGGAAATCAAAATAAAATTACTCCACTGGGCCCATTACCTGATATCTTTTTGTTGACCTTTTCTTGAATTTTTCATTATTTTGTCATCTGTGATTATATATCATAGCTATGCCCAATCAGCGGCTGACCTCTTAAGAGGCAAGCTAAATATATAGAATTTTAGCAGCAACCAGAGTGTTATCTTAAAACGATATTAAAATGAGAGTGGTAGAAGATATCAATGGGTTCCCGCATGTGAGATGGAGACCCAACATTGAATCTGGATTAGCTGCTAGTTGGTCTTTGGTGAACGTTGCTTCCTTTTATCCCTAGAGATATCCTTAACCATGAAAATCAGGTCATGTTAATTCCATTTCATGATCACTCCAGGAAAGGACGCAATGTGTTATTCTCATTGCTGGACTCCTCAGATTCCTTTGCATACATTAACCTTCATGGTATTTGTTGAGTTATTCCACTCTTTGCATACCATGAATAATTTCATTAAACATTAAGAATTTACCCACACTGTATCTTTGTGTATTTTTAAATATTTACAATTTGTAATACTGAATAAATACGTAATAGGTGGGTTAGGGTTTCTAGGATTTAATATTGCTTAAACCTGTCATGTATTATAACCTTTTGGAGCTTATGTAATATTCAGCTCCTTAATTCAGCGTTAGAGCTGTTATCATAGGTTGATGGGAAAATAACAGCCATGTTGGGGCTCTCCAGTCACTAATAATTCCTATTTTGATTTGATTAGCATATAAATGTTCCTAGATTTATGCAGTGTCAGGGGAAAATGTATTAAAAATACTCCTCAGGGTTCTCTCTTTCTCTCATTTTAATCAGGCAACAGAGAAAGAATCTTGTCATGCATGAAGTCTAACTTGCTGTTGTTCAAATCCTTGATTTATAGAAGTTTCCAGAAAAAAATATTTGGGTAAAAGATAACATCAAAGAAGACTTAATTTCATAATATGCAAGCAGGGTTCATTGACAAAATAGACTTATTATTCAGTTTGCTTTTCCCAGAGACTCTATAATGTGATGGAGGAGTGGATAAAGATTCTGCTCATAGACACAAATCAACTAAACTCTGGTCAGATCATCTAACAAATTGCAAAGTTTCTGCTTGGAGTAATCCTAAATAATGAGAGCCCAGTTAATCAAAGTTATAAGACTAAGTTTGAACACATTTATCATTATCTAATACACTGAAAAACCAAAGATACCTATTTTGCCTCTGGTGCTAGTATGAGTGCTCCTCAATGGTAGCTTGATGGGGATAGCATTGATTCTACAAATTACTTTCGACAGTACTGCCCTTTTCATGATACTTATTTGTCCTAACTATGAGCATTGAATGTTTTTCCATTTGTGTCCTTGCTTATTTTCTTGAGCAGTGGTTTGTAGTTCCCCTTGAAGAGGTCTTTCATATTCCTTGTTAGTTATATTCCTAGGTATTTTATTCTCTTTGTAGCAATTGTGAATGGGAGTTCACTCATGATTTAGCTCTCTGTCTGCTATTGGTAAATATGAATGCTTGTGATTTTTGTACATTGATTTTGTATCCTGAGACTTTGCTAAAGTTATCAGCTTAAGGAGGTTATTGAGATGATAGGGTCTTCTAAATACACACACACACACACACAAAAAAAAAAAAAAACATTAAATTTCATATGGAACCAAAAAAGAGCCCACATAGCCGAGACACTCCTAAGCAAAAGGAAAAACAAAAACAAAACAAAACAAACAAAAAAAACAAAGCTGGAGGCATCAGACTACCTGACTTCAAACTATACTACAAGGCTACAGTAAGCAAAACAACATGATACTGGTAGCAAAACAGAGATATAGACCAATGGAACAGAACAGAGCCTTCAGAAATAATACCACACATCTACAACCATCTGATCTTTGACAAACCTGACAAAAACAATCAATGGGGGAAAGGATTCACTATTTAATAAACGGTGTTGGAAAAACTGACTAGCCACATGCAGAAAGCTGAAACCGGATCCCTTCCTTACTCCTTATACAAAATTAATACAAGATGTAATTTTAATACAAGATGTATTAAAGATGTAAACATAAGACTTAAAACCATAAAAACCCTAGAAGAAAACCTAGGCAATATCATTCAGGACATAGGCCTGGGTAAGGACTTCATGACTATAACACCAAAAGCAATGGCAACAAAAGCCAAAATTAACAAATGGGATCTAATTAATCTAAAGAGCTTCTGCACAGCAAAAGAAACTCTCATTAGAGTAAATAGGCAACCAACAGAATGGGAGAAAATTTTTGCAATCCACCCCATCTGATAAAATCTAATATCTAGATTCTACAAAAAACTTAAATTTACAAGAAAAAAACAAACCCATTCAAAAGTAGGCGAAGGATGCAAACATACACTTTTCAAAATGAGACATTTGTGCAGCCAAAAAACATATGAAAAAAAGCTCATCATCACTGGTCATTAGAGAAATGCAAATCAAAACCACAATGAGATACCATCTCATGCCAGTTAAAATGGCGATCATTAAAAAAATCAGGAGACAGCAGATGCTGGACAGGATATGAAGAAATAGGAACACTTTTACACTGTTGGTGGGAGTGTAAATTAATTCAACCATTGTGGAAGACAGTGTGGCCATTCCTCAAGGATCTAGAGATAGAAATTCCATTTGATCCAGCAATCCCATTACTGGGTGTATACCCAGAGGATTGTAAATCATTCTATTATAAAGACAGATGCACACGTACATTCATTGCAGCACTGTTCACAATAGCAAAGACTTGGAACCAACCCAAATGCCCATCAATGATCGACTGGATAAAGAATATGTGGCACATATACACCATGGAATACTATGCAGCCCTAAAAAGGATGAATTCATGTCCTTTACAGGGACATGGATGAATCCGGAAACAACCATTCTCAGCAAACTGACACAAGAACAGAAAACCAAACACCGCATGTTCTCACTCATAAGTGGGAGTTGAACAATGAGAACACATGGACACAGGGAGGGGAACATCACACACTGGGGCCTGTTGGGGAGTGGAGGACTAGGGGAGGGACAGCATTAGGAGAAATACCTAATGTGGACGATGGGTTGATGGGTGCAGCAAACTACCATGACACATGTGTAACTATGTAACAAACCTGTACGTTCTGCACATGTACCCAAGTGCTTAAAAAAATATATATATATATATATATATATATATATATATATATAAAGAGTGCTCCTCAAAAATGTGACCAATACAAATTTTGATATTACAAAAGCATTATAATAGTCATAAAAATACAGCCTCTTAAAAACAAGCTCAGTATTCATTGTACTGGAAGAAAATGAAAATGGAAAGGAAGAAGCAATGCTGAAAGTAACCATCCTTTATTAGATTAAAACAGTCAAGCAGAGGTAAAATACCCCTATTCTGTAAGTGAGCAACATGGCTCACATAAAAGACTCAGCACATAAAAAAACTTTAAAAACGAGAACTTGAATTATTAATAGTAGAAAACTTAATAGACATAAGGACTCATTCATCTAGGGGTGAATGACTGTTAATAAATACACTAGATCAAAAATTAAAAAAATTAAAGTCTAGAAATATATGCTTAAAGGGAAATAAGTTATTCAAAAGTTGTGTTTAAAAATATTAAATAAGTTATCTCACCTTTAACAACTTAAATCTATATTTATCTTATTAATTTTACGTTTATATGTGCCCTTTTTGATTGCTGATTATTTTCAAAATCATCTTGCTATGAACACATTTCTAAGATCAAACTTTTAAGGCTCAGTAATATTTATCCCAAATGTTATGTCATATTGAGTTTTATCTTTCTTGACACAGTTCAGCATACATTTTGTACACCATTCAGACAGATATTTGCTACCTATCTCTTTATACAATCATCATCTTGATTTTTCTCCTTGCCATTTAGAGCACATGTGTTTTAAAAACTTTGGCCCTTTTTACCAAAAGAACTACATTGTCCTCATAGGCTACTCCTACTTAATTCTTATCAGACTAATTTTGAAATGTGATCTTTTCAATTATTTAATATAATAATAAGAAACCTGTTCAGGAGAACTGTGCTAATCTTTTGAGTTTTTTAAAAAATTAAAGACATGTAAATTGCCTACCATTTATTTGAACTATTCATGATTTGCCTTAGGTCCAAGTAAAATTATATTTCTTTCCTGGATATCAGACTCTAGATATCATAATCACTTTCTCCCAAGGTTTCTATAATGTACATGCTGTCAACTTAATCCTCCATGTTATGTATGATTAGGGTGAGGCTCCCTATCATTTCTTTTTCTTTCCGGAAAACAAAATTGTCCATTAGTATATTGAGAGCCTGTCAGATTAACCAGGGTACAGTCACCAAATTGAACACTAGGCAGACATTTTATAAACATTTGCTACATGGATTATGAAGATGCTTATGTCATAATTTTATAATAAATAAGAAGGTGGGATCCAGCCTGAGTGACAGAGTTTGAGACCAGCCTGAGCAATGTATGAGACCTCATCTCTATTGAAAAAATGCTTTCTGCATTTTCCAGGATATAGGGAGGAGCTCACAACGTGTGTTTAGATGTTATCTTGCAACAAGACTCAGCAGAATTTAGGCTATTTTCCTATGTACAGTTTAATTCATCTGCACAAAATTCTAATAATATTGCACATAAAATTCTGTACCTTTTTTTTTTATGAGACAGGATCTTACTCCTGTTACTCAGGCTGAAGTCCACCTTCTTATTTATTATAAAATTATTACATAAACATCTTTATAATTCATGCTGAGTCTAGTATATTCACAGGAAAGATCAGGAAGTTTCTTGGAAAAGATTTCCATGATGCTAGCTGGAGATGGGAAAGAGCAGCCACCACCAACATTCATTGGGACTTACCACCGCATCTGTTTGACAAACCAAAAGCCTTAAATGTAAGTGAAAGAGCAATAAAACATGTACATTGTAGGCATCAGTGAAAATCATTTGCATCTGGAGAAGAGAAATGGCAGTCACCACCAAAACTCCATCCAGACCTATTTGCCTTATTTTTCTCTTATGGAACAAAAAACCTTACTTTGCAGTGGGAAGGGAGTCAAAATGGTAGCCTATGGGCTCTTTTGCAAATACACTGCAGTTGGGAAAGATAGGAACAGGAAAAACATGCTATTTCCTCAAGAGAGATGAAGGAATATCTGCTAAACTCAGCGATGCATCTAGAGAGAGGGTGAGAAGACTTTTCAGGGCCCAGATGCTGAGAGCTAGGTTCACAGTGCATGACCAAAGCTAAGACTTAATCAGAATTTCAGAGGTCCACCTTCTTTCTCTGTCTTCTCTCACCACACTAACAAACACTAAGTAAAAACAATATAGAATACAATTGAGAGAGTTGAAAGACAAGGATTCTTTCTCGGAGCCAATAAATGGAAATAATCAAAGTCAAATGCGGACACTCAAGTCCAGATAGAAAGCAGCATTGAATCACAGCTGAACTCCTGACAGGTGTAAAATAACTTTCTACACTAAAGGCTTAAAATAATATAAACTCATATTCAAGCATAAATTTATTTAACTAAGACTACTACTCTATATGACTTGTCTTTCAACTAAAAATTGTGAAGCATATGTAAAATGACAAGGAAAAAGTAAAAGAAATCAATCACCAAAACCAGATTCAAAGATAACATGGATATTGGAACTATCAGAGAGAGAAATGAAAATGATTATAATTAATATGTTAAATTTTCTCAAAGAAAAGATGCAGCAAGAAATATTAGGTCACTTGTGCAGAGTTGAAAATTGTAAGAAATAATCCATGGGAAACACTAGAAATAAACAAACACACAAAATCAGAATGGATATTGAAAATGTAATCAGTGGGCACTTACGGAGATTTGACCCAGTAACAGAAAGAGTCAGTTACCTTGCAAGTCAATAAAAATGTACCCAAACTGAAAAATAAATAATAAGTTCGTGGAAAACTAAAAACTAACAGAACAGACCAACCAAAGCTGTGGGGCAGTATCAAAAGGTCTAACATCCATGTCTTGGTATACCAGAAAGAAAAGGAAGTAATAAGACAAAAGATATGTTTGAAGAAGCAGTAGTCAATAATTTTCCAAAATTAATAGTGGACTTCAAATAGCCAATCCAAGAAGTTAATAGAACACCAAAGAGTTTAAATTAAAAATAAATTAAACAAAACTAATCACAGCCTGAGAATATCCTAATCAAACGATGAAAACAAAAGGGAAAGAGAACATCTTAAAAATAACCAAGAGGTAAGGGGAAGAGGGGGAGTCACATTATTTACAGTAGAAAGTGAAAAAGAATTACATCAGAATTCTCAACAGAAACTGTGGAAGCAAGGAAAAAGTAACAACTTTCTGTCCTGAAAGAAGTAAAAAAGCCTATTAAGAATTCC
The DNA here is from genome assembly GCA_036589455.1 of Ateles fusciceps. NCBI lineage: Eukaryota > Metazoa > Chordata > Mammalia > Primates > Atelidae > Ateles > Ateles fusciceps. The sequence continues at coordinate 2,932,820 of JAZHEH010002924.1, read as the reverse complement.
ATACCCAGTGAAAATGTTCACAAAAATTAAAAAGAAACATTTCTCATCAACCAAAAAATCATTGAGTCGTTGTCAGTAGATTTAATCTTAGAAAATGTTAAAGAAAGTTTTTCATTCTGAAGAAATATGATGTCAGAAACTTGTCTAAAGAGCATCAGGAAATAAATAAATCTTAGGAAACAACAATATTTTAATCATTTGCAAGTTAATGAATAAATCATAGGAAAAGTCAATATTTTTAGTCATTTGTAATTTAAGTGAAAAATAACTGTTCAAAGCAGAACTTGGCAAAAGAAATGTGTTTTACATAATAGTGAGACGTATGAACAATAAGAGGAAGAAGATTCACTGATACATAGATGGTTACACTGTGCATGGAGCAACATGATATTATTCAAGACTAAAATGAGATTATTTAAAAATGAATGTTGTAAAACTAAAATCTAGCCCCTAATAAGCATTTCAAAATAAGTGTACAGAGTTAACAAGATAAGGATTAGTCATAAAAGGGATCAAATATACTCAGAAAATACAGAAAAGAGGAAAAAAGAAGCAAAGTACAAATAAAATAACTAGCAATATTAAGTATATATTAATCAACCATATAAAAATTACTTTAAAGGTGAATGATGTCACAGAATAATTTAAAAAGATGTACATGTATCTTTTATTGTTATATATAACATTTTATAATACATATATAACAATTGTTATATATATGTTACATTATATATATATATATATAATGAAAAAATAAACCAAAAGAAAGTTGAAATAAATATTTGCTTAAAACAACTACTTAAGCAAAATAAACTTTGGTAATAGGAAAAGAGCTATGATAAGAATAAACACTAAAAATGATTTAAAAAATCAATTATTCAAGAGGTAATAAAAATTACAAATTTGTGTAAACTTAAAAACAATACTTCAAAACACGAGACAAAAACTGGTTTTATTTACTCACTTATTTTTAATTTTTCTAAAAATTGCTTATATTTGTAGTATACAACATGTTTTATTATTTTTAATTAACATATAATTATACATATTTTGGAGCAATAATGTGATGTCTTGTACATGTATACATTGTGCAATGATCAAATTAAGGTAATTAATATATCCATTACTTCAAAAGTTTATCACTTGTTTGTGTTGAGAATATTCAAAATTCTCTCTTCTAGCTCTTTGAAAATATACAATAAATTATTGTCAACTATAGTCACCCTAAACGCCTATACTACAGTAGAATTTATGCCTCCTATTTAGTTGTGATTTTATTTCACTTAATCTCCTTACCCCCTTACTCCCATGTTTCCTAGCCTCTAGTAATAGTTATTCTACTTCCTATTACTATGAAATCAACTTTTTTAGTTCTACATGTTATTGAGAGCATGTGGTATTTATCTTTCTGTGTCTGGCTTATTTTACTTAATATAATGTCCTTTAGGCTCAATTATTCTTCTGTGAATTAAAGGATTTCTTTGTTCTTTATAGCTAAATAGTATTTAATTGTGTATATGTACCATAATTTATTTACCCATTCATCAATTGATAGACATTTAGTTTGATTCCCTATCTTAACTATTGTGAATAGTGCTGCAGTAAGGGGATACAGGAATTTCTTTGCTATAATGATTTTCTTTCCTCTTGATAAATACCTATTAGTAGGATTGCTTTTGGTAATTATACTTTTAGTTTTCAGAAATCTCTATACCATTTTCTGTAACAGCTGTAATAATTTGCATTCCCATCAAAAGTGTAAAAAAGTTTTCTTTTCTGAGTATCCTCGCTAGCATTTATTTGTGTTGTGTGGTTTTGATTTGCTTTTCTGCAACTCAAACCCTGATGATTAGTGGTGCTCAGCACAACAATGTCTATGTCTTCTTTTGAGAAATGTTTATTCAAATCATTGCCCATTTTTGTATTGGATTTTTTTAAACTATTGAGTCATTTGTGCTTCTTGCATATCCTGAATATTAATCCTGAACTAAATGGTTTGCAAATATTTTCTTCCATTTTGAATGTTCTGTCTTCAGTCTGTTGATGGTTTCCTTTAATCTTCAAAACCTTTTTAGTTTGATATAATTCCATTTGTCTATTTTTGCTTTTGTGGTCTGTGATTTTGAGGTCTTAACCGTCAAATCTTTGCTCATCCCAATGTTCTGAAGAATTTCCCTGTTTCCTTCCAGTAGTCTCATTGTTTCAGGTCTCATATTGAAGTCTGTAATCCATTTTGAGTTTATTTTTATCTCTGGTGAGAAATAGGACTCTAGTTTCGTTCTCATGAATATGGGTATCCAGTTTTTCCAATGCAATTTATTAAAGAGATGTCTTTTCTCCATTGTGTGTTGTTGGTGCCTTTTCAAAAATTTAATTGACCAGAAATGTGTAGACTTATTTCTGAGCTGCCTAGTCTGTTCTAATGGTTTATTTGTTTCTTTTTATTCGTGGATCTTATTGTTTTGATTACTATAACACTGTAGTATATTTTGGAGGTAGTGTGGTGCTTTTAGTTTTATACTTTTTCCTAAAGATGCTTTGGATTTTGGAGGACTTTGCAGTTTCAAATAAATTTTAGTTGTTGTCGTTGTGGTGGTTTTCCTGTGAAGAATGTCATTGGTATTTTGATAGGAATTGCAATTAAATCTGTAGATAGTTTTTGGTAGTATAGTCATTTTAATAATGTTAATACTTTCAACCCATGAACATGGAATTTATATTTATGTGTGTGTGCCCTCTTCAGATTCTTTCATCACTGTCACATAGTCCTCATTGTAGAGGCAATTCACCTCGTTGGTTAATTTATTCTTAGGTATTTTATTAATTTTTTGAGCTATTGTGTAAATGGGATTTATTTCTTGACTTCTTTTCCAACTAGTTTGTTATTAGTGCATGGAAATGCTACTAATTTTTGTATGTCAATTTTGTATTCTTCAATTTTACTAAATTTATTTATTAGTCTTAGGAATTATTGGGTGTAACTGTTAGGATTTTCTATATGTAACATTTTGTTGTCTGCAGATAGCAACAATGTGATTTCATTCTTTCCAATTTGGGTGCCCTTTTTTTCCTCTCTCTTGCTCCCAATTACTCTGGCTATGAGTTCCAGTACTTTAAAATTACAAATTATACTTACATAAATAAATAATAGATTAATAATTAAACAATTAGATAAGTCATATGGAATAATCTTCCTTGTAGAAGAATTTCAATAAATAAATGTAGAAAAAATGAAGGAAATAAAAATAATTATCAGAATACTACAGTAATAATTACTTCAGGCAAGATCCACTGATGAAAGCTAACATTAGTAGGTGAAACTTGAAAGGGAGATGGGAAACTTACATATCCTTAAAGTCATTTCCCATAGTATGTATTCATAACTGAGACAAATTCAAATATGTTCATAAATTATTTGATACATTTCCCTCCTTTTATTGTGGTTCAGTCGTAGTGACTCAATAGCAAGATTTAGAGTAGAGAAAGAAAAATATAATAATTTTACAGTAGAGTAATCAGGAAGACACCACCACAACCACTTGCTTAGGATTAACATAGCCAGCAATAAGCCATTTTGATATTGCATGCTACTTGATATGCAATTAGAAACGCACTTCACCTCTTTGGTAAACTTTTAAAAAATCCATAGCCACAGTTTAGTCAAGAGAACACATCACCATAAAGCTAAATTGAGAAATTTTCTCCAAAACACCTGACTGGTGCTCATCAAAAGTGTCAAGCTCATGGCAAAAAAGAAAATGCTGAGAAATTGACACAGGCTTGAAGACACTAAAGAGACACGACAGTTAAATGCTATGTGGTATTCTGAACTGCACTCTTCAATAGAAAAAGGACATAGGCAGAAGCACTGGTGAAATACACATAAAATATATAGTTTACTTGAAGATAAAAAAACTACTTTTTAAGCTTCTCTTTAAATTTAAAAGTATTTCAGAATACAGAGTTTAATAAAATGGTTCTTAATTTCACTACAAATAAGGGAAATGCAAATTTAAAACTTACCAATAAATAGAAAAATTTTGTAATGTTTAACAATACTATGTGTTGACAAAATTATATGGAGCAATTAGAACTTCTTTGAGAAGTTCTAGAATCACTCTTCCTTCTGATTAAGTAAATTGATGCATATACCTAGAAAACTGTTAAATCTAAATTGCTATGCTTACTTATGGCCCAGAAAATCTACTATTAAGTATATACCTACTGTTAACTATATACCTACTATATGCCCATGAGTGCCCATGTGCAAAAAATGGGACACACAAAAATGTCTGTAATAGATATAAAATACCAAATTAACATCAAATTCCCAAATAGTAGAATAAATAAATCATATTTTTATATTCAAACAAGGATTTTACCCTAGTAAAATCAAACTACAACTGCACACAACATAGTTTTGCCTCACAAATATGTTCAGTAAAGGCACATAGATACAAATGAATAATATTATGTTTTTCCATTTAAGTAAAGTGAAAAACAGTCAAGCATATATGCTGTAATTTAAATCAGGATAGAGGTTAACTTTGGTAAAGAAGGAAGAGGTTATGAAAGAAGAGGGGATGGGGAAGATCCAAGATGGCTGAATAGGAACAGCTCTGGAGTGCAGTTCCCAGTGAGAACGTAGAGGGTGAGTAATCATCACATTTCCAAACGAATTTTTACTGCCCACAGATCAGGAGATTCCTGGGAGGAAAAGTGCCACGAGTCTCCAGCAAGGCTGTTTCAGCTGGTGCAGCAGGTCTCCGCACAAAAACTCACACAAATCTGGGCAGCCATTTCAACTGGTTCTTGGAATGCCTGGGAGACAGAATCACCATTCAACTGAAAAAAAGGGGGCTGAAACAGGGAGCCAGGTGATCTGGCTTGGCAGGTCCCACCCCCACAAAGACCAGTAATTCCTCAAGGATCTAGAAATAGAAATACCATTTGACACAGCAATCCCATTACTGGGTATATACCCAGAGGATTATAAATCATTCTGTTATAAAGACACATGCACATGTATGTTCGTTGCTGCACTGTTTACAATGGCAAAGACCTGGAACCAACACAAATGCCCATTCATGGTAGACTGGACAAGGAAAATTGACACATATATACCATGGAATACTATGCAGTCTTAAAAAATGATGAGTTCGTGTCCTTTGTAGGGACATAGATGAATCTGGAAACCATCATTCTCAGCAAACTGACACAAGAACAGAAAATCAAACACTGCATATTCTCACTTATAGGTGGGTGTTGAACAATGAGAACACATGGACACAGGGAGGGGAGCATTACACACTGGGGGCTGTTGTGGGGGGGCTAGGGGAGGGAGAGTGGCAGGTAGGGAGTTGGGGGAGGGATAACATGGGGAGAAATGCCAGATAATAGGTGATGGGGATAGAGGTAGCAAACCACATTGCCATGTATGTGCCTATGCAACAATCCTGCATGTTCTGCACATGTACCCCAGAACCTAAAGTGCAATAAACCATATTAAAAAAAAATAAAGAAAGAAGAAGAGAGGGGACATTCTGGGAAGCTGATAACATTTTATTTTTTATCTGTGTTGTGGTAACATGGTTTACTTAGTGATAATTTAAAAGTTGTCAATTTATGATTGTGGACTTTTCTGTATGTGTATCTAACTTCTACAAATATGTTTTAAAAAATGTATGAGTGAATATAAGATTAACAGAAATCAAATGCATATCTGTCAAACCATCAGTAGAAAAAAAAACTGTACAAATAATACAGGCAGGCCTTTGCTTTGCATGGATCTAATATGCATGAATTTCAGTAACCATGGCTTAGTTAAATAAAATGAGATCCTATAACATGATTTAAATTTTATTTACCACATATATTAGCTGTGAGTAATTACATAAAATACAAACTTTCTTGCTAGCTCTTCAGGCCACAAATCACTGCATAACATCATGATCAGTGGCATCACATCACTTCTTTCAAAGTCTTCTGAGGGTGGTTATTGCACATCTGTTATTAAGTTTACGTACAAAGAACAAATGTATAGTTTTGTTTTCTCTTTGTTCCTGAGTGTTAAACCATGTGCTACTTAAAAAAATAAATAATTGAAAGTGAGAACTGGGCAACAAAGACAAAACAGCAGCAAAGAAATAAAAATATGTCATGTGGGAAGGGAAATTTGAATTAATGTAAATAGAGTTATAGAAAAAATTTGTTCTGAGGGAAATGTTGACACTAGTATCATTTAAGTGATCTAGAGACACAGCCAAAAGAACTTAATAAAGACAAACTTATTAACATAAATTAGGAGAGCGATAGTGACAAAAAAATGTTGGAGATGTTCCATAGGAAGTGAAATAAGCAAAAAGCTTCATATTAAAGGAATTCTAGATGTTTCATGATGTTCAAACGCAAAGTATAAAATATTGGTATTCGTGACATGGAAAATATGTTCACTCAGTTAAACTCAGTTTACACAACGGGAAGGCAAGTACTGGTCAAACTATTCATTTTTTTTAATTAAAGAAAATACTTTAATTCTCAATGTTTTCAATGGTTGAAATCACAATGTACTGAGCAACTATTAGTGTAACTTCTAGTAGCAGTTAATGTAATTTGTAAATTTTTCTATACATTTTATAATTGGCAGTTTTGAATTTCTTAATAAAAATTTATAGGAGACAAAATAATTGTAATAATTCCATTGATTATTAACATTGCTTGCATAGTTTCAACTAGCACAGTCATTTTCACAATTTGACCCCACTGTGCTAAACAAAATCTCTAACATAATGAGATGTAATGAAATTGGATATATGTCCTTAAAAGGTGGAATATATGAAAAAGAAACCAAAGTACCAGCAAGACCTAAATATACAGTAGTAGAAAAAAGTGTAAATGGGTCACTTATAACTCAGAGGTTCTTATGTTAGGCTTGAAAGTCTGGCATTGCACAACTTATACAAAATACATATAAAATGACATCATGCAAAATACTTCAAGTAAACTGATACATACACACACATGTCACATATATACACCAATGTAAACCAAAAGAAAACTAAGGCAGTGATATTAATATGACACACATTAGAATTAAAATTTAAAGTAAAACATTAACAGAAAAATAAATGTCACTTTATTCTTCAAATAAAAAATTATATAAAATTCTGATAATAAATTAGGCCACAAATATCAAATTCAAAAGATTTGGTGCAAACAAATGCCATTCTTTGATCATACACTGAAAAATTTGAAATAAACAACATATCAGTCAATGAAAATTTTCATCTGTTTGTAAACTTTAAAAATGTGTAAAATATAGTCATCAAGGGGAAATCATAATGGAAATAAGAACGTAAATGAACTAGAGTGACAGTTCTAGATTACAAGCCTATACTCTTCAGTTTAAGTGTGTAGGAAACTTGTCAACTTCAATGCCTTTATTAACGAAAAAGAATGATTGAAAATGAATGAGTTTTAGGAGAAATACCTAACGTAGATGACAGGGTGATGGATGCAGCAAACCACCATGGCACGTGTATACTTATGTAACAAACCTACACGTTCTGCACATGTAGCCCAGAAGTTAAAGTATAATAAAAAAAAAGAAAAAGAAAATGAGTGAGCAGAGCTGAGTAAATTTAGCTTATAACACACCTTATTACACGATTTAGCACAAAGCTTTAGTGAAATGAGGGTTAAGGAATACATAAGGCATATCTGAATGTTAATAAATAAAATAAGAAAGTAAAGAATAATTGGGTAACTGTTAATTACCTTAATAAAACACAGGAAAATGAAACCAAAGCATGAGTGGGAAGAGAAAGGATTGGAAGCCAAGTAAAAGCAAACCAACAAGAAACAAAACAATTTGTGCCACAGAACCATAGTAAGGCCAGGAACTCTGAGATTCAGAGTGATGGTTGGGGAAAAGAAGAAAATTGACTGAAAGCAGTTAGATAACCATAAATATTCTTTAATACCAGAAGAGGACTGTTGGTTGACTTCTGAAGACTAATATGTAGCTGAGTACAAATGTTTTGTCTTATGGAGGATGAAATCAAATAGTGTCTACATGCAGAAAGATGGATGATTTATCTTTGAGGAAACTGTTCAATTCTGAAGAACGCCAATGGGGGAATTCACCAATAATTACCCACATATTTATTTGTTTACTTATTTATTTGGGTGTGTGTGTGTGGTTTTTCTTTTTCTTTTTTGATATGGAGTCTTGCTCTGTTGCTAAGGCTAGAGTACAATGGCACAATCTCAGCTTACTACAACCCCCACCTCCTGGGTTCAAGAGAGTCTCCTGCCTCAGCCTCCTGAGTAGCTGGGACTACAGGCATGTGTCATCATGCCCGGCTATTTTTTTTTTTCTTTTGTAATTTTAAAGAGATGGGGTTTCAGCATGTTATTCAGATTGGTGTTGAACTTCTGACCTTAACTGATCTGCCTACCTCGACCTCCCAAATTGCTGAGATGACAGGTGTGAGCCACCGTGCTTGGACTGCTCATGTGTTTATTTGCCACATTCATACACACAGAGGTTTGAAGGTGTCTTTTGAGTATCTCACTGATCAATATAATGTGTATTTTTTTAATTTTAAAATTTTATACTTATGTTTCTGTTACCAATATTATTTTATGAGGAAATTATACATAAAAAATAAAATAAGTAGGAGCAACTAGTGGAAATTATCTAACTGGCCTTTTGGTTTACATATTTGTTTATTTCAAGTTTGGTTACTAAAAATTTATACGTTTAAGTCTAATGACCATTAGCTGAGCTAATATAATCTTTCTCAAGAACATACAGATCTAAGAATTCCAGGCCAGAAAACCCTTCTACATCTATTATGATGGTTAATTTTAATGTGTCAACATGGCTAGGCCATGGGGTGCCCAGATATTTTATTTAACATTGTTTCTGGATGTATCTGTGGGGGGTGTTTCTGATGAGATTGACGTTTGAATTGGTAGAGTGGATGTAGAAGCTTGTTCTCTCCAATCCACGGTAGGCCTGAATAGAATAAAATGGCTGTGTAAAAAAGAATTCTCTCTCTGATTGTCTTCAAGCTTGGACACTGGTCTTCTGATTAATCACACTCAGCCTGGAATTTACACTGCTGGTTCTCCTGGTTTTCAGGCCTTTGGACTTACACTGAAACTATACCATCAGCTCTCCTGGTTCCCCAGATTTTAGACTACAGATTTTGGGAGCCAATTCCTTATAATGTAAACATATGTACATGTTCTGTTTATCTTGGAAGCTCAGACTATTAAGACTAATAGATCTATTTTTAATAAAGCCTAACAATCATGTACACAGCACCTGATATGCAACGTCTATCTAGGATCTGTAAAATTTCTTCATAGTTACTGTACACATTTTCAATGTCCCTTTAAATTATGTCTTCAACTAATTCTTACTCTTAACTCTCTCCTGTTTCCTTCACCATTACAAATTTTACAAATTATTTAGAACTCTGCTCACATGTTCCCACTTTCGCAATGATTAAGAAAAAAATAAGAGCAAACAGAAAATTTAAATAAATCAGAATGACAAACTTTTCTGCACAACTTTAAGAAATTTTATTTCCTGATTTTATCTCACACTGATATCCTCCTTTTCTGAATTTCTTTAATAGTTAGATATTGGTCCACATGATTCAATTATTTATTTCTTCCTGTGTTTTTGGCAGAAGCTGCTACTTGTTTTCTAGTATACCGTCTCTTCATGTTAGTAATGAAATCAATTTCTAACTGGTTGCATGGTCAACCAGATGAAGAATACATTTCCCAACCTCTTTGAAGGTATACCTGCCCATGTGACTATGTATGGTTCAGTCAAGTATAGGAATTGACATATATGACTTCACGGAGCTTTTTTAAAATGAAGAGTCACACCTTTCTATTTCCCTTCACAACCTGCTACCTCCAGCAGGACCCATTCTTGACAAGAAAGTTGGAGGCCACATCAAGGAATGGCTGAACAGAGAACCTGAAGGCTTCTGGGTTTTTCCAGTGTATGGAAATCCCATACAGTTCCCAAACTGATTCATTTTTTAAAGAAATCTCTCTCTCTCTTAAGTCACTATTTTTTGGCTCTTTTTTTCCCTTGAATTCAAAGTTAAACCTAACTGATACATACTGCTCTATAATTGTTTTATGGTTTTTTTAAATGTATTTTTTTCTCCTTTACAAAACTTTAAGCTGTTTAAGTGACTATTGTACCTCTCAGAGGGAGACAGAACTCAATTCTCAGATCCATAGTAATAATCAGTAAAAACTCATTAGAGTGATTGATAATCACCATTCTGCTCCCCAAATGTCCAGGGGCAAGACTCCAAACTGTGGCAGAGTTGTGAAATAACTGCCCTGGGCAAGTTTATAAATCATTTAAGGTTTCCATTTGTCTGTGAAGTTTCACAGCACTTTTCTTTAGACAATGTTAGACTATAGTGTACAAGTAAGACTCACCTACTTCTCAAGTATTTTAAATCCACATAGCAAATATTTAACTCCCTACCAAGTTCCCTGTTAAGAACCCAAATGGCTATTTTGGTCTCTGTTCATATATTGATACAACAGCATTTATTGATTGTATGCTCTGCTTATCACTATGACATTAATCCTTGTTAACACTAATGCAGCTTACCATAACTTTAATTAAGATTCACCAGGATAAAATTGAGATTGGGACAATTCTTACTTTTGCTTAAACTAGCTTGTCCATTCCCATTTGTTGGACTTTTCCTATTCATTTATTGTAACTGCTGCTTTTCATTAACTCTGCAAAACAATGTTTCATTTTGATAGAATGGTGCCTGAGAAAATCAAAGGGTATTTTTAAAATTCATTTACCAAAATAGAGAAAAATCAGCCTATGAAAGGAAGAAAGTAGTAGTATTAATGTTATTAATAATAATCACATTCTTTGAGGACCTTTTTCATATCTGGGGGGTTTTAAAGTCTGGAATTACATTAAGATCTAAGTTTAACAGCTTGGGTATTGAATGGAGACAACTGCAACTTTTACATCTTGGAGTGTGGGGTCAGAGGAAAACTTTAATGTGACAATGTGTCAGTTACACAACGGGATCCTGGAAGCTGAAATACACTACAGATTCACTTCTAAATTTGATCAACCCAGCCTATGTGGGTTCCTTTTAATCAGTTGTGATGGCATCTTGAAATATTTATTTCTCAAATCTAAACTTTAAGTATGTGATTAATGCTATAAATCAGACAGTAAGAGGACTTGTAGAGACCATCACACCTTCTAGATAACATTCTATTTAAACCATTTCTACTCCTGTAAGATTTGCATAGAGAATTCCTTAAGAGAAAAGTTGAACCATACCCAACTAAATTATCCCTTCTGAACATTAGAACATTATTATCATACTATTTGATCCTCAGGTATGAAAGGAAGATTGCTTCCCGTGATGGTGCCGAAAGATGTTGAAATCTCAAGCCATATCTTTATTTCAAGAGATATTCAATTATATTTGTGAAGCAATATAACAATACTTGTGAAAATAACTAAATCAACCATTCAATTTGTTTCTGTCTTTGCTTTTTTCTGTTTTATTATTTGTAGGTGAGATCTGTTTCCCATGGAAATAAATTAATTTTACTTTCATTTTCAATAGTTAACACATACATCTAATATCAAATTCAAAAGATAAAAACAGGTGTACAGTATAAAGAAAGTTAAACCTTCTTCCCATTCTTTTTCTAAGAAATGTAATTCCACTTTTGGAAGGCAACCACTGTTACCAGTTGCACAGACATATTTTGTGTATATCCAGGTAAACATAAATTAATAAAATTGCATTTACTAATTCAAAGAGCATGCATTTTTAAAAATTTGATTAGATGTTGTTAAATTGTATTCCACAATGACTGTACCTATTTGTATTCTACCAACAGTTTATAAGAATACCCATTACCTGGTAATCTCACCAACACTTTCAGTAATAAAGTATTTTGTTATTTTCCGATAGGATAAGTTTTAATTAGTGTCTCATGTTTCAATATGAATTTGAATGGTTTACTTGGGCCATTTTTATTATTGGTTTCATACATAGTCTTTTGCTTAGTAATTTTTATGAGATCAATTTATATCTTAAAAATTGTTCTTACATTAAGGAAATTAAGCCCTTTTCTGCACTCTGAGTTGCAAATGTTTTATAGTTTATTATTTGATTTTTTACTGCATATGTGGTTGATTTGGAGAATTTAGATTTTTATGTAACTAAATTATGTCAACATTTATTTATGCCTCTTGATAGGCAGTACTACCAAAATCCACCCCACAGACCAAGAACAGTTGAAAAACTATTCTAATTCTCTATTACGTTTCTTATCTTACATTTAAAAATTTGATCCATTTGTCCTTATTTTGGTATTAACCTGAAATAGAAATTCAGCTTATCACTTTTTCAGATTATGAAAAAGCTGTCTCCAAATCATATATTAAATAATCTATTTTCCTGCTTTTTTGTAATGCCATCTTTACTACATACCAAATATCAATTTGGTAATCAAATGTAAAAGCTAGTACTAAAGAACACTTACTATGGTCCAGCCCACTCCCAACACTTTACAAAATGATAAATTATTTTATTTTTAAAATTATCCCACTCAAAATTTTTGTGTATGTCTTCATATGTAGAACTGGATTTTACTGGCTCCTAAGAGAAATTGTTAAATTTCTAAGACTTACGAAGTCAGTTCTTAAATATAGTCATTATTTAAAATCAAATTATCAGTATTAATTTAAGCAAATTATACCAAAAACAAGTCATAAATATTTTTAAATTTCCTATGCAATAATTTTACTATTATTTATTCTTTTAGGGGATGCACAACTACAGATCTATACATCTCTTTTTAATTTTGCTTCAGGTAATATCAAGTATATAGCTTGGAATTTATTATGGTGGAGTACCTACATCATAGAAATTTGCAAAAATCAGAGCTTTTTTCCCCCTCTGTAGATCTGTTGTTAATGATTACCATCACACAATTATTATGTGTAATTATGTGATGTTTATGTTTATGTATTTTTATCTATACATGCACCATGTGCATCAATGTTATGTATACACATGTGCATGTGTATATGAATGTGTGCATATGTATCATATGTGTGTATATGTGATTCATATACTCATGTATATGAACCATATATTTATGACTGTCTATACATTTTAAGATATTCAAATCTCTTTCCTTATCTGTTTGCCTATTCATCTGATATTACCAACCAATTTTAATTATTGTGACTTTATAACATGTTTCAATATTGCATGAGAGAGTTACAGATTATTATTCCCTACATTCAGAATTTGTTCCTTCTATTAATGTTTTTAAAATTATCTGCATTATTTTTCTTTGTTTTCATCGAATTTTCCTGATAATTGTCGTGATATTTTAAAAATTGTGATTGTTAAATTCATAAATTACTTAGGAAGATTGGTGTGTTTATAGTGTAAAGTATATTTACCAGAAACACAGTGTTTGTTTTCCTTCACTGTTTTCTTTTGCTTTACACAAAAGTTTTTCCGTGTCTTCTTTGCTTTTCCTCTGCACTCTCTCTAAATTATGCTGGTGCTGTACGTTCCTTAACAATTTGGTTAAATTCTTCTTTTGAAGCTTAGGTCTATTTTTCTTGTTTGTTTTGTTTTGTTTTCAAGCCTAGAAGTTGCTAATGGGGATAGTAAATCACTTGACTATTTTCTCTTTACTTCTATGGCAAATTTGTCTGTTTAGATTTTATTTTCTGAGTTCAGCTTTAATAATTTTATATTTGTCCTGAAAATAATTCATTTTATGCACACTCTCAAACAGATATGAGCAAAGCAACCACTGAGCAGCAGTGGTGAGTGCCCTGCCTGCATCCCCCAGGAATTCTCCAGCCAGCATCTCCATCTCTTTGCATAAGGCCTTTTTCTAAATTGTGGAAGACAGATTGTGTCTGGGAATGCTGGAAGCAGCATTGAAACAATGACTGATAGAAGTTGATGTGTATGAATCCCAGTTTCCTCACTCCATGAAAGAGGTAAATCTAAGGCTTGTGCTTTAAATGCATTTTCAAGTTAATCTCCAGTGACCTACCCATGGTGATAGCTGTATTGATGACAATCTTTCATTGACTGTTTTGTCTTTGCTTTTTCCCTTTGACACAAGATGCCCTGAGCCTCACAGAAAAACTACTTGCACCCGAATCTTTGTCAGAGGATTAACTTCTAGGAAGACCCAAACTAACATATAGATTTTCTTATCTTTCAATCTGTATCTCTGATTATTTCTCTAAATTTGTTACTTTTGTTAATATATCAGCTTATTGTTTCATAAAAATATGTATTTTAAGGATTTTCCAACTGAGGAAATACTGCTTTGAGAAAGTATTAAAAATGCGTAGGGTCTTAATTGTCATGGTGAGAGAGAGGGGTGATATTTACTTCCAAAGGCCAGGGATGCAAACTGCCCTTCATTTATCGTTATATACCCTCATATAACAACAACAACAAAATCCCCTCTAAAACATCAATTGCAACTCTGTTGTGAAGTCTACATTATTAGGTCTTCCAAAGAAACAAAATGCTATTGCTTTTCTGTTTTTAAATTCATTTATTTATGTTTTAATATATGATCATTTCTTTCTTCTGTTTACATTGGACCTATTGGACCTATTTTATTTTTCTGTTTGGAACATATAAGTGAGTTCATAATACATTATTTGCATTTTAAATAATAAAATCAACTTTTTTTTTTGAGACAGAGTTTCACTCTTGTTGCCCAGGCCGCAGTACAATGGCACGATCTGGGCTCACTGCAACCTCTACCTCCTGGATTCTAGTGATTTTCCTGCCTCAGCCTGCCAGTAGCTGGGATTACAGGTGCCTGCCACCATGCTGGGCTAACTTTTGTATTTTTAGTAGAGATGGGGTTTCACCATGTTGGTCAGTCTGGTCTGGAAATTCTGACCTCATATGATCCACCCACCTTGGCCTCCCAAAGTTCTGAGATTACAGGCATGAGCCACCACACCAAAATCAGTTTGTTTGTTTTTTTTCAGTCTTGCTCTGTCATCCAGGCTGGACTGCAGTGGCGCCATGTCGGCTCAGTGCAACCTCTGTCTCCTGGGTTCAAGCGATTCTCCTATCTGAGCCTCCCAAATACCTGGAACTACAGGCATGCACCACCAAGCCTGACTACTTTCCACATTTTTAATAGAGATGGGTTTTCACCATGTTAGCCAGGCTAGTCTCAAACCCCTAACCTCAAGTGATCCACCTGCCTCAGCCTCCCAAAGTACTGGGATTACAAGCGTGATCTATGATGTCCGCCCTGACAAAATTAATTTTTATTCAAATATTCAAGACTAGGAACTTTTTTATTAAGTGTATCTTATACACTATATGTAATGTGCTTATTATTCGTATTTTCCTTTTTTTAAAAAAATAATTTTAGAGGCATGGTCTTGCTCCGTCACTCAGGCTGGAGTGCAGTGGTATGATCCCAGCTCACTGCAGCCTTGAACTCCTGTGCACAAGCAATTTTCCTGCCTCTTGAGTAGTTGAATATCTAGAACTACAAGCTGGTGCCACAATGCCCATCTATTTTTATTTTCTTGGAGAGATGAGTGGTTTCGCTATGTTGCTTGGGCTGGTCTTAAACTCATGGACACCAGTGATCTCCTACCTTAGCATCTCAAAGTGCTGGGATGACAGAAAGGAGCCACTGCTCCCGGGTTTATTCTTACTTTCTAACTACAAAAAATTATATTTACTTTTTTGGTTACTCTTAACATTTTTAAAGATTTTTTTTCAAAACTTTTCCATGTGGTAAATTTTTGTTGTTTTTATTTTGTCGTTGTGTTATTACTATTATTAACTTCTAATTTTATTGAGTTATGATCACAGAATAAACTTTGTAATACTTTCACATTTGAGAAACTTCAAGATTTTCTTTGTGGTTTAATATGGGTCACTTTCACTGTGATTCTTATTACTTAAAAATAAAATGTATTTTGTTTCATTTCAAATAAATATATTTAATTAATAACAAATTAAATATAAATTATACTATTCATATTTATACTATTTATATTTTAAAAACATTAATTATACTATATACTGTTTTTTGATATATTAGTTACCCTCCCACATTAATATGTTGTTTCAATTTTATATATTTTTATTTCTTCCTTTTCTGCCATGAACTGAGTGAGGTTAAGTTTTTTTTTTAATGTATTTCTATTTGTCTCTATATTTGCTTTATACATTTTGATAGAGTTAGCTGTTATCTTGACAATAATAATTTATAAGCTTTATTTGTGTATTTTTGCTCTTCGTAAAGTATCTTTATTCATCTCTTTTCACATTTTAACCTAAATTCTATATTTTTGGCAGGTTTGTGTTTTTCATTTTTTTCCTTTTAATTTCATTTGTGAGTAGAACTTTTCTCCATCTTTCTTTTTTTCCTTTTAATGTTTCCAAAGTCTTGTGATTTTGCAGTCTTTTGACATCAGGACTTATGTGAATTATGTTCTATGATCAATTATAAAATATTTTATCTTTTACTTGTTAAGCTTAGAACATTTATATTTATTGATATGACATATGTGCTTTATTATAATTTTCTTTGTATTTATATTATTCCTTTTGTTTTTAAAAACTATTTTGTGTGCAGTTGTGCTTGTATCTTTATATATTTGATCTTTTTTCTCTTTATGTTGTCAAACATATTTGCCCTTATTCTGATAAAATTGAAGTTTTAAATTTTAATTATTATAATTTTAATTCTGAATATAGTTTTAAAATATTCATTAATTGACAAATAAAATTGTATCTATCATGCACAACATGATGTTTTGAATTATAGATATGGTGTGAAGCGCAAAATTGAGCTAATTAACATATACATTATCTCACATACTTATCATTTAGTGGTGAGAACACTTAAAATATAATCTTTTAATAATATCCAAGAACACAATACACATCGTTACTAACTATAGTCATTATGTTGGATAAAGATCTCTTGGACTTTTTCCTCCCATCTAGCTAAAGTTTTATATCCTTTGACCAACAGCACCCAATTCCTTTTCCATCTTTAGGTAAAGGAATCTAAGCAGAGTTTCTTGCTCCTCTAGCCTGGCTGCTCTGCTCTCTGATGTCTGTGCCATACAGACACCTAAATGTCTTTTTCTGATGTTTGATTTGAGCTTCCAGTGAAGTTGCTAGAGAGAGATTCTGCAAGACAATGTTAATCTCCCATTTTTTATGTCCCAAGGGTTTTACACTCTCTTGCCAGCTCACACTGTACTTTCACCAGTTTGGCAAATATATTAGCTGAAATTTTCTTACTGGTGTCAGGATATACTACCCCTAGAGAAAAAGGATTCCAGTCTCCTCATGCCTTCAGAAATAATCTCTTCTTTTATATTGGGCACAATTTATTCTTCTTTAATGGTTTCAGAAAAAGCTTTTACTTTTAAGTTAGTCTGGTTCCCTTCCTTTTCTTTTGTTTGATTTTTTTTTAGTTTTTTTTTCAACTTTTATTTTGGATTCAGAAGTGCACATGTGTAGGTTTGTTACCTGAGTATATTGTATGATGCTGAGGTTTCTTCACGGAAGATATGATTCTATACTTAGAAGACTCTAAAGCCTCCACCAAAAGGCACCTGGAACTAATAAATGACTTCAGTAAAGTTTTGGGATGCAAAGTTAATGTACAAAAATCAGTAGCATTTTTATACACTAATAATGTTCAAGCTGAGAGCCACATCAAGAATGCAATTCCATTTACAGTAGCCATTAAAAAACATATTTAGGAATACATCTAATTAAGGAGATAAGAGATCTCTATGAGGAAAACTATAAAACACTGTTAAAATAAATCATAGATGATATAGAAATATGGAAAATCATTCCATGCTTATGGATTAGAAGAATCTGATTCCCTTTGGCTGTAAGGATGGAAGTGACACTTTTCTTGTCTCTACCTTCTGGGACTGAAGACAGAAACTCTAGAATAGTCCCTTTCAATATTTTCTCTATTAAATAATGGAAAAAAGACTTTCAAATCCTATAAAGATTATGAATACATACATATACCATCCATGAGACATTAATTCCCGAACTCCCCACAGATACCAAAATCTGTGGATACTCAAGACCTTTATATAAAATGGCATCTTATTTGTGTGTAACTTACACACATCCTCTTGTATACTCTAGATTACTTACAATACATAATACAATGTAAATTAATTGTTATATTTGTATTTGCATTATCCTTTATTGATTGTGTGTGTGTGTGTGTGTGTGTGGGTGTTTTACTTTTCGAATATTTTTGATGCATGGTTGGTTGAATCCATGGATGTAGAACCCACACTGATGTATATATATCAGTGTATATATATGCTGATATATACCAATATATATATGTATGCACATGCATATATATGCACATACACACATACATATATAATATCTATATCTACACATATGTATACTAATATGGATCTCCATATTGTAGGAGGTACTTATATAGATAGAGCTCAATATTAGAAGTGGATAAAAAGTTGCAAAATACTGTACAATTATATATATTTGATAAAATGTCATTCTATGTATGCATATGTAAAATACTGTATTATATATTACATGCCTGTATATAAATGCATAGACTATTAATAATCTAAATCACGCCCACAAAACTGAAAATAGTAGTTAGACCTAGAGAAAGAGGAGGTAGTCTGAATGTTGGAGTAGTTAATGTGGACATTATTTTTCTTGTACATTATAACTGATAACTTAAAAAGAGAGAAAAGCTGGGCACGGTGGCTCTCGCCTGTAATCCCAGCACTTTAGGAGGCTGAGGTGGGTGAATTACAGGCTCAGGAGTACAAGACCAGTCTGACCAAGATGGTGAAACCCCATCTCTACTAAAAATACAAATGTTAGCCAGGGGTACGGTGGCAGGCGCCTGTAATCCCAGCTACTTGGAAGGCTGAGGCAGATAATTGTTTAAACCTGGGCGGAGGAGGTTGTAGTAAGCCGAGATCGTGCCACTGCAATACAGCCTGGGTAGCAGAGTGATACTCCATCTTAAAAAGAAAAAAAAGAGAGAGAGATAAATTATTTACAGATATTAATTATATTTATATTATCTGTAGAGATAGTACAGGTGATAACAAGAATAAAACAATATGGATGTTTGTTGTAGATACAGACAAGCTGGTTATAAATTTATATGAAAGTGGAAAAGAATTAGAATAGCCAAAAAAGTTTTGAAAAAGAACGAAGTGAGTCACTAACACTACCTAAGTTCTTTTATAAAGCTAGTACAATCCAGACAGCATGGCACTGGAAAAGGAAAGACACATAGATCTGTGAAACAGTAAAAAGTCTAGAATTAAAACCACACAAATACAATCGTTTTTTGACAAATGCAAAGGCAATTTGATGGAGAAAGGATCAACTTTTTCAGATTATTATATTGGGCCAATCAGATATACATATGCAAAATAAATTTAAAAAAATAGACTTAATCCATATTTCAAGACGAATGTAAAGCAGAACCCAAAATAGATTATAGATATAAATATAAAACATGAAACTATAAGAAAATTGATATGACCTTGGGTTAGATAGTCCTTAGATACAACACCAAAATAAAAATTGATGAAAAATAAATTGAAAATTTTGACTTTATAAAGACTGAAAATAAGCCGGGTGTGGTGGCTCACGCCTGTAATACCAGCACTTTGGGAGGCCGAGGCGGGCATATCACGAGGTGAAGAGTTCAAGAACAGCCTGAACAATATAGTGAAATCCTGTTTCCACTAAAAATACAAATATTAACTGAGCGTGGTGGTGCTCGCCTGTAGTCCCAGCTGCTCAGGAGGCTGAGGCAGGAGAATCGCTTGAACCCCGGAGGCAGAGGTTGCAGTGAGCCGAGATTGCACCACTGCACTCCAGTCTGGGCGATAGAGCAAGACGACGTCTCAAAAAAAAAAAAAAAATTGAAAATAGAAAACCTCTTGTCTGAAAATGTGTCAAGAGAATGAAACGATAATTTATGAACCAGAAGAATACATTTGCAAATCAGGTAACAAAAGACTTGTAATCAAAGAAATAAACAGGCCCATTTAAAAAACATGGACAGGCTAGGTGCAGTGGCTCATGCCTGTAATTATAGCACTAGGGGAGACTCGAGACAGAAGAATGCTTGAAGCCACAATTTTGAGACTAGCCTGGGCAACATAGGAAGACACCATCTCTACAAAAAATTAAAAATTAACCAGGCATGGTGCTATGCTAGTAGTAGTGAGTAGTAGTAGTTCTAGCTATTCAAGAGACTGAGATGGGAGGATCACTGGAGCCCAGGAATTTGAGGGTGCAGTGATCTATGATTGCAGCACTGCACTTCTGCCTGGGTGGCAGAGGAAGATCCTGTCTTTAATATATATATGGACAAAAGATGTCAAAATCATTCAAAAGGGAGTATATAAATATGGCACATGACCATATGAAAAGATGCTCAACATCATATGTCATCTTGGAAATGCATATAAAATGACAACATGGTATCATTTAAAAAAATTGCTTGAAGATTGAAAACATCAAATGCTGACAGGTATAAGAAGTGACTCTGACAGAAATGTAAAATGGCGTATTTAGAAAAGAATTTGGCAGTTCCTTACAAAGTTATACTTTTTTACCATTTGACATGGAATTATTTTTTCAATGGTTTGCCCAGATGATACAACAATGCATGTCATGCAAAAACTTATACAAAACTTCATAGCACTTTTATTTGTATTTTTTAAAAACTGGAAGCAAACCAAATGTCTTTCAATAAAACTGGAAAGTTTTTGATGTACACAAATACATACAAATGGTGTTGTATATATATAATGGAATACTATTCATCAATAAAAAAGAAATAAGATAATAGAGTTATCATTTGACACGGTAGTTCCATCTCTACATACGTGCCTAAGAGACATGAAAACATGTCCAAAAAACTTATAATGAATGCTCATTGCAACATTATTCATGATAGCCAACTATTCTTAATAATTGAAAGCCATTCAAATGTCCACGAATTGATAAGTGGCAAAATAAAAAGGAGTTTGTCTATAGAATGGAATGTAATTTGGCAATTAAAAATAAATGAAGTACTTACACATGCTACACATGGATGGAACTTGAAAACATTATGCATACTATAGGAAACAATCAGCCCCATGTTGTATGATTCCATTTATATGAAGTGACTAGGATAAGCAAATCCATAGAGAAAGAAAAATTGATGGTCTTTCTCAGAGCTGTGAATTTCATGAAGGGGAAAGTGGGGAGGGTGTGAGAAGAACGGGGAGTGACTGCTAATATTTACGGGGTTTTTTGGGAGTGATGAAATTTTCTAAAATTCATGTGGGGATTGTTGCACAACTCTATACATACACTAAAAAATGCTGAATTATACATATTAAATGGGGGGAACTGTATGATGTTTGAAAATTAGTAAAAGTTATAAATAAATGCAGGATTGAGAAATGCAACAACATAGTTAAGTCTCAAAGGCACTGCTGAGTCAATTGGGTTGATCCCAAGAAATCATTCTTTTAATGTTATATACCATAAAATTTAATTTAGATGGCAAACTTGAAAAGATCTATAGTGAAGAACAGTTCATTGGTTCTAGGGGTTAGGGATTAGGGGAGGGCTTCATGACAGAAGGACAGCATGAAGAAATTATTTTGGGTGATGAAACTGTTGTGTATCCTGCTTGCAGTGCTGGTTACACAAATCTAATCATGAGTTAAATATAGAATTATATAACAAAAAATTTTCTGCTACATGAATTTTTTAAAAGTAAAAGGAAGTGAAACGACACAAAACATCAACTTGCAGAAGATGAATTTTATGTTTTTCTTATCTGAGAGCAGTACTTTCTCTTTTTACACTTTTAAAATGTTTATCTTATGTACCCAAGGAATAACTACTTGATGAGAAGTTGTCAAACATTGCACTTTGCTTGATAAGGGCATCTTACCAAAACTAACCTGAGGAAACAAGAAAGACTTTCCTGAGTCCATCCTGGGCACCTTGACATTTAACTAGGTTTTTGACACCTGACAGGGCTTCTGTATTCTGTATCCAGAAGCTCTTAATGGCTCTTCTGACATAGTAATTTTTACACAATGCCAGCCTCATTGAATACCTCAACCACTAATCTGCCCATCTCTCTTTTTCTGAGTGGAATATATCCTATTTCCACTATAAGAGTCTTAAAGGTAAAGAAAAAGATGTGTACTACAAGTTTTAAATGTATCTTGTTATCCAACTAAGGAAATTAGATGATCAGTTTATCTCTGCTCAATAATTAAATTATGTCTGCTCCAAAATCTCTTTAAAAATTAACAACACTACAAAGGCTGAGAAGATATTTGATGGAATTAAATACTTGTAGTACCACTCTCATCTTATTCCTTTCTAATATAGGTAAGGTCTGGATTTTGTCAATGTTTATTTTACCTCTCACTGAATAAAGACAATTATCATTTCTAAAATTGATTAATTTTTCTTTGAACTACACATTGTACCTTATAGATTCTTGGAAGTAATATAAGTATGTGATCATGCTGACTTTATCATAAGGTGTACATCCACTGATGTGAGTTTAAACAAATCTATTTAGACATATGTTCATATAAGTACTTTATTTCTGCCTTGTTTTGACTATATTGTAATAGAAATAGTATAATACAGTGAACTACCCTAGATTCATTTTTCTAGAATTTCAGTTTCCTCGCATAGCGAAATGATGGCAACATCTCTACCTGGATTGCCTACCTTACAAAATCATTGTCTCAATGTTTTTATTAATATAGTATATGATGATTCATTCAGTCACCCTTGCCAGAGCTAGGGTCTCATGACAGAATCTCATTTTTCATTTAATCCTCTAAAACCATGAAATCAGACCTATGAAGGTATAATCTCAAAGTCCTAAGACTATCACCTGCCCATACCCTCCTCTGCATTCCTCTCCACTCTCAGATGAGAGCTTCGTTCTTATATGGATGACTATAACTTTCTATCTGAATATCTAATTGCAAATAAGTCTTTTACACCCACCATAATCTCCCATTATCACTCCCATTTTATCTTCACGCTAATGACATGATGGTCTGCCTAAAGCAGAGATCTAACCATGTCTTCTGATCTCTTTAAATTCCATCAAAGTCTCCTTCTTGGGATTACGCTCAAACCCCTTCCACTAATCACATTTTAAAATATAATAATAATCTGACCTCTGGTTGCCTCTGCAGTTTTATTTTCCACCAATGCCTATATAAGCATAATTTGTTCAAGTCCAAATCAACCTCTTGCAATTGAACAAAGACAGAATTCTATTTTATACCTGTGTAGCACAAACTATACATTTGTATGTTATGCTCAAATTGTCTATCTTGCCCGTCTACATCCCTCCTTTTGTTTTCCTAATGCCTATATGTGATTTAAAAAATAATAATAACTAATGAATTTCAAGGTACTAAAAAGATTTTCCTGACCACCATGCTAAGGTAGAGGACTGTTGTCTTTACTTCTTGAGTACTTTATGATAGCTTTTATTATACAGTCTTATTGACTCTGCCTTTCTTTCCTCACTACACCGTAATCTTCACAAAAGAAGCATTACTTTTTTTAAAAAAAAACCTGTATATCTAGTACATTACATAGTAATCTGTCTACTACAGGTACTCTATAACTTTTGATTGAATACATGTTATATGTGAAAGTATTTTATCAACTACAATATAAATCACTGTAATTATTACCACCCACACGTTAAATGTTAGGATAGTATATTATTTGAGTCCTCTTGCTAAATATGAGAGCCTTTTATTGATCAAAATTTTCAACAATAACATAAACCAGGTTCTGGTTAAATAATGTAAAGTACTGTGATCTGTTCTCAGATGTGCTACTTACTCATTTGTTGTTTGATTTTGGGCAAAATACTTAATCTCTGTGAAGTGATTGCAATGCAAGTGGTTGATTTGGACTTGAACAGATTATCTGCAAAATGAGAATATTAACTATTAATTTATAAAGTTATCATTAGCTTTATATATATATATATTCACTGGATGTATCATACATGCATATGGAGTTGGTACATTTTCTCTTTATTTGCAATATAATATATAGGCACATATGAATTTGTGTTTGCTATTATTGTTATTCTTATTTAAAAATAAATGTAGAGGAATAAATAAGATTTCTTCATATTTATGTGGTGACTTTATATTCCATGTATATTTGTGACTTGGGGCACTGTTCATAAAACAAAAATATATGGTACCAGATATTGTGTGCTGCCAGATGTCACATTCTATCCTTAATATATAAGGAGAGGAAAAAATCTGTGGAGAGTCTAATCAAATCATCTGTATTATTTATTGATATACATCCTACTCTCCCATATGGACTAAGTGGTCTAGGTATTGGGTTTATTTTTATAAATGAACTTGATAAATAATTGAATATGAAACTGCCCCTGCTATTCTGTCCTTGGACTCTTGGGGCATTAAGAATTCATGCCTCTCTTGACCTGCAAGCTTCTACTCCTATTCCAGCAGCACTGTGTGGTGTCTGAGAAGAGATTTGTCACTCAAGCTGAATTGTATAGTGTTATTCTGATGTGCAAAATGTTGACCCAGTGGAAGTCTCTGGACTCATTTTCATTAGTGATTTAAACACATTTGGAGAGTAGGATGGGGCAGGAAACAGATTATTTGCTTCTCAGCATGGCAGAACCACCTTTATTGTCACTGCCCACTGGCTCAGAAGAAATTAGCCTCCTAAGTATGTAGTTTCTTCTGCATTCCAGTGGGCTGATTTGTGCTGATATTAGATTCCTGGGGATCACCAGTGAGGGCCAACTCTCCACTGATTAATCAGGCAGGACAGAGTTCCTAAACACAGGGCTGGTCCTTCCCCTAGGCACCTTGCTCCAGGCCTCTGTTCATTTTGAATATTTATTTACACCTATCTTGAGCGGTATGCACATAAGAGTGTCAGCTAGCTTTTAAAAATATTAAATAAAGATTGTTTGAATAAGTTATCAGATCCTTTGCTACTTAATTATTCAGTATCTATGAACCAGCTACTAACATCTTAGAAATGGGAAACCTGTTTCTCCCCCTAATTGGTTTTAGCGAATCATGTTTCCTTGTCCTTGAGGTAGGGTTTAGGGCTCAGCTTCACTCAGTCCCCTGTATGGGCATTGTATTGTCATAACCTCCTTCAGTTTAAAAATTACAGAAAACTCACGGAAAGCCGTTGTAGCCTGCAGTTAGAAAGCAGTCATTGTAGAAGAGCTGAGACCAGCAGGGATGATATTCCACAGTGGTAAATATTGCCCTGGATATTAAAAATATGAGAGGGACAAAGTAACATCACTTCGAGACAGAATAGTCTGGATAATTTTATACTATTTGCAAAGGATAAAAACAAAAATTTCTTTCCTCACATTCCAGAAAATAATTTAGTTCTCCCTCTGCAGCAGTTACTATCATTTATCACTGTATTTCATCCATAAAGAACTTTCCACTAAATAAATTTCTTTAAAAAGCCCAAAATAATACAATGGAACAAAATTGTTCAAAGTCCATTTGAACACCAATCATACTAATTCCCAACCTGTCCCTGGGATTGTTGGAGATCAGGCTTCTGTCTTGGGCAGGGCTGTTTAGCAAGTGAGCCAAGCAACAGCAGGAGCTCAGCCATTCAATTCTTCTCTAAGATCCTGCAGAGATGATCACTGGTCATGGGCTTCCTATTGGCGTGTCTGCCTGCACATCCTTCAGTCCTCACCATCACTCCACCCACTCTGTTTTTCTGAACAATTTTTATTTTTTAAACCAAGAAAATAAAATATATATATATATTCCTAGCTCTCATCTGTTTCTGATGCACCTAGTGTTTCACTTTGCATCACTTTGGGAGTGGCAGATTCCCAGACACAATTCCCAAAGATTTTGATAGAAAGCTGGGGGTGCAGGGATGGTCGAGAAATATGAACTTTTAATTGGCATTTAGGTTTATTCAGGCACGGTGATCTTGGGAACATACTTGGAGCAACATTGCTGTAAGGAAGGAAAACCTGTTATTTTTTTAAATTACTGTATGTATTTAAAGTATACAGTATGATGATTTAATATACATTTACATCATGAAATTATTATAGTCGAGAAAATGAGCATATCCATTACCTCCCAAAATTATCTTGTGTGTGTGTGTGGTATATACACAAGAAATCTCCTATCTTAGAAAATTTTCAGTATACAATACAATAATATTAACTATGGTCCTCATGCTGCACATTAAATCACTAGAGTTCTTCAACTTACATAACTGCAACTTTGTACCTTTTGACCTACATCTCTCCATTTCTTCCCCTTTTCTGCCCCTGGTAACCAGTGTTCTACTTTCTGTCTCTGTGTGTTTGACTCTTTCTAAATTCTACATATAAGTGACATCATGTAGCAGTTTTTATTTCTGTGTCTGGCTTCGTTCATTTAGCATAATGCACTTCAGTTTCATTCATTGTATCACAAATGGCAGGATCTCCTTTTTTAAGACTGAATAATATTTCATTACACACACACATACAGCACACACACACACACACACACGCACGCACATACACACATAAACACATACATTTCAATTTCTTTTTGCATTTATCCAGTGATGGACTCTTAGGTGTTTTAGTGTCTTGGTTACTGTGAATAATGTTGCAATGAACATGGAAGAGCATATTATCTCTACCAAATACTGGTTTCATTTCCTTTAGAAACATACCCTCATGGTGGATTCCTAGACCATATGGTAGTTATATTTTTAATTTTTTGAGGAAGCTCTATATTGTTTTATATATCTACTAATTTACATTCCCACTAACAGTATGCAGTGTTTTCCTTTTCTCTACATCCTGGCCACACCAGCAGTTTGTTATCTCTTATCTTTGGGATAATCGTCATCCTAACAGGCATGAGGTGGTATCTCATAGTTTTGATTTACATCTCCTGGGTGATTGTTAATGTGGCACATCCTTTTATTTACTTCTTGGCCATTTGTGTATCTTCTTTGGAATAATGTGTATCCAGGTTCTTTGCTCATTTCTTAATCGGGTTAGTTTTTAAAATTTTCTTTTGCTATTGAGTTTTGTGAGTTTCTGACATTTTTAAGATATTAACCCCTGATCATCAATATGGTTGGCAAATTTTTTTTTCCTAGTCCATAGTTCTTCCTTTTATTTTGTTGATTTTTGTTGATTGTTTCATTTGCTGTACGGAAGCATGTTAGTTTGACATAGACTTACTTGTTCATTTTTGCCTTTGTTGCCTGGGCTTTTGGTGGCATAGCCAAAAAATCATTGCCAAGGCCAAAAGCAAAGAGATTTTTTTCCTGTGTCTTCCAGGAGTTTAACAGAGTAAATCTGTTTTTTTTTTTTTTTTTTTTGCAATTACTAATTTTTTCAAGATGTTGCAAGATGATTTATGTTCATTTGTTACTCACAAAACACCTGTGAGTTAGGTATTATTAACTACGTTTCTCAGGTGACAAAAAAAAAAAACAAAAAACAAGATTGAGAAACTTTAAGTACTTGCCCAAGGTTACACAGTTAGTGCACAGCAGAGCTGGGATGAAAACCCAAGTTCATCTGATTCAAAATCCACCATTTCCACTGCATCATGCTGCCTCCTCAGGTAAGACCTTGCCAAGATGCTTGCCAACGGACCTGGCAACTGCTCATGCTGGCATTCTCCCGCTCTCATCTCTACATCCTTCTGTGCCTCCATAAGGACTAAATACCCATATATTTTTGGGCTTTGTCCCAAATAACGTGGGTGAGGCCAAAGAAAATTGAAAATACATTATCTGCTCTCCAGGATTACGGATTTTATTGGCAAAGACAGGTGTCACACATAACAGTATTTACAAAGAATAAATGACAATAATGTGCTTATGACTTGAGGCTAACTTGGTTTTGAGATAAATAGTGCCCTATTTTTTACTTGAAATTGATGTTGATATTATGAAGATTTCTTATATAGCAATAATGACATGTGTCAATGTCAAAAAGTACATGTTTCTAATTCTGGTTTTACCAGCAAAATCTCTAAAATATGTGTCTCCTAAACTTTATGAAGCACATTACTTCTGAGGGAATCCTTAAAAATTTGAACAGTCTTTCACAATTAAAATCATAATATATTCAAGGTAAACATTATGTTAAAAAAGTACTGATCACCTTGGACTGAACTGATGAGAACAGAACCCTCTCTGGCTGCAAATACAGGAAATCAGTCACAGGCAACAAATGCAATTCACATCAAGAAACAGAATCACTGATGCAGAGTCAGTACAGCAACCTAGTGTTAGAATCTAAGGAACCCAAAGTAATAAAATGATCTGAAAAATACTATGAAATAATTATAAATAAAATACAAATTTAGAGTTGAGCTCTAAAGAAAGAGAAATGCAAAGATGATAAAATTGAAGTGAGCCATCAAGGCAAAAGCATTAATAAGAGGTGAACAACCCTAATGTTTATAATAAGGTATAGGGTTTAAAAGCTACAAAAGTATTCTAATGCACAGAGACCAGGTGCAAAACCTAGGAGTATGAGCCTGAATAGAGGAATAAATTAGAATTGAACCTCTTGTATAAATCCTAGGGCTCCCAATTCTCCCCATTATTTTGAGAAAATACTCTGTGGACACTTCATGGGGGTATTGAGATGCCTTCTTGGTAATAAAAGGAGGCATCAGCAAACAACCCTCACCTATAAGCTCTTTGAGAGGTTGCCCCAACTAAAAGGAGCCACTTTGAGCAAATGCATACCCTTTACTGGGCCAGACCATCTTCTATGTCTGAGTACAGGATTTAGAAACAAACAAACAAAGAAACAAGAAAAAACTGTAAAGTCATTCCATCTGCAGAGCTTCTCACAAAAGTAGACAAGTCATCTGCTAATAATGCATAGCTTGAATTCTCCCTTTGCCTGATAATGAGTTCCCTTTTCTTTCATAGCTGTTGATTCCAAGAGCTCTTTTAGTATGTCTCTTCCTACAGAATCCCTCCTTCAAAATATATCTGTTAGAGATCTCAGCTCAAAGGGGCTAACAAGGGTACATGCAAGTTTTCATTTTATTTTTTTATCTTAGCCATAGGAAGAAGAAGAAGAGGGGAGAACAAGCAGAAGGAGAAGAAGAAGGAGGAGGAGGAGGAGGAGAAGGAGGAGGAAGAAGAGGAAGGAGGAGGAGGAGAAGGAGGAGGAAGAGGAGGAAGGAGGAGGGAGGAGGAGGAAGAAGGAGGAGGAGAAGAAGAAGAAGAAAAGAAGAAGAAAGGAGAAGAAGAAGGAAGAAGAAGGTGAAGAAGAAGGAAAGGGAGAAGGAAGAGGAGGAGGAGAAGGGTGGAGGAGAAGGAGAAGAAGGAGGAGGAGGGAAAAATAAATGATGCGAAAATGAAACCTCAAGACAAGGTGTTGCACTACTTTTGGTCTGAGTTCATACTATTTGTTTTCAGTGGGTAAACTTAAAGCTATTAAGTTGATATTAAAGTTGTTCTATGATAAACTCAAGAAGATACAGGTAAGAAAGTTCTCTCAGGAGAACTTTCATATGCCAGATCATACAGGTCTTTCAAAGAATAAACAATGTCAATAGAAAAAAGGTACAATGTCAAAAATTCAATATTACATGAAGGCATTAAAAAACTGACAATGTTGAATTTTATCTAGACTCTTGTATTACTAGAAAATAGTAATTGTCAAGAGGTACTTCTGCTCCTCTGTGTTCTGAGAAATGGCTAACTGGAAAGGACTACCCTGTTATTGTGCACTCAGAGAAAAAGACCTATCTCTGTTTTTCCTCATTACTCCCATAAGGCCATCTTCATTTTCTTTGAGAAGTCACTCATAAATTTATAATGTCTCTGTTATAAAATCCCCCCAAAATTAATATCATCAATTGTCTGGTGCAGTTTGCCTTTCGTAGTCTTGACACCATGACTGAGGTAGGCTGGGACCCTTACTTCATAACACAATGAACTCAGCTCAAGTAATGGGACATTTTGCAACTCTTTGTGTGTGTGTGTGTGTGTGTGTGTGTGTGTGTGTGTGTGTGTGTTGTGTGTGTGTGTGTGTTTTGAAGGTCTAGAACTGAACAGTGAACCCAGCTCTTTTCATGCTACTAACTCTTTTGTTGGGTGATAGGTAATTAATTTTGAGTCCTGTTGATTACTTGATTTCTGGTGCTAGTGTCTTTTGGCTTTATTATCTAACCATTTGGTTTTTTCTGTAAATTGATTGATGGTTTACAGAGATCTATCTGTTGGTAGAAAGACAGAGAACATGGTTTGTTAATCTTTTCAGTTTGCCTCTTAAGATCAAATCAATTGAGAATTACATACCTACCAGGAAGTATATATATGAATTGATAAGTTTGTATTTCTGTGTTTATGCTTGACAAAGGATTAAAATTTTAGAATTGAAGTTATAAACTTCCTCTCCTGTATGTTTGTATGTTTATATGTTTCTAACATAGAAAGGCCTTCATTCTGTGAGTAAATAATATTTTCTCTCCTCTAAATGTATTCCCAAGTTTGATTATACAATCTCTTAAAGAAGTTCTATTCTAGTAGTTATAGAAATAAAAAAGCATAATGTACCTTGGAGGTTCCAAATTTCCTATGAAATAAAAATTTAAACCTTTAATATTTTTAATGTGAAAAATAAAGGTTATTCTTGTAATTCAGAAATGTTTTAAAAATTCAAGTTTACATAATTTAGGTGAATCTTTGGCTAGAGTAGTATGTTTTGCTTAAGAATAGCAGATGTATCTTTTCTGATCTGTCAATGTTTCGGTATAACATAAAAGTAGATTTTTACTTTACCTGCTGATTAAATAAGCTACTCTTACCTAATAACTAAGCTACTTTAAGTATACTTAATATATAAGCTAGTGTTACTTGTATGAAATGCCTAAGATTAATATAAAGGTAAGTTTATAAAATCACATTGAATCATTATATATTTCTTTTTTGAGACAGAGTTTAGCTCTGTTGCCCAGGCTTGAGTGCAGTGGTGAGACCTCAGCTCACTGTAGCCTCTGCCTCCCAGGTTCAAGCAATTCTCCTGCCTCAGCCTCCCGAGTAGCCAGGATTATAGGCACCTGTCACCATGCCTGGCTAATTTTTGTATTTTTCGTAGAGATGCGGTTTCACCATGTTGGCCAGGCTGGTCTCAAACTCCTGACCTCTGGTAATCAGCCCACCTCAGCCTCCTAAAGTGCTGGGATTATAGGTGTGAGCCACTGCGCCCAGCCAATTTTGTATTTCATCTTCATGGTAGTTTGAAAGATTTTTAGACAACTGAAAAACCTGAAATGATACTAAATTGAGTTAGTGAATAGATGTTCATTATATACCTAAATTATGTCTAAGATAGAATGCTGAAAATTTAATTGCTAAGCATAATCATAAGTTTATATACTTTTTGCTTCGCTTTTATATGGGTAAGATTGGCTATAGATGTTTGGGTCTGATAATGAATATGTTCATATTGCTACTTTGAAAAGTTGTACAGCAAGGGGTATGTAAGGATGTGAAAAATTGTAGAAGGTTTGTGAAAAAGGAATTTTATTTATCGTGGTCCAAGCTGGTTAAAATGTGATGGTTTTATTTATGGAACTTTCAAAAATAACTTTAGTATCAAATGTTATACTAATAAAAGCTAAAATTTGTTTTCTTCTCTGTTAAGATGAAAAAAATAATTTTGCTTAGTGGCCTGACATTAATAAAGGGCAATAAAATATATTCTTTACCTTCTGTGTAATTTGCCTATACAACATAAATTGTGTGTCTTACCAGAAATAACTTCTATGGTTTATTTTACTATATCCTTAATTATTTAAGTAAACAAATGTTTCTCACTTAGGAAAGAATGAAAGTTTCTTCAAAATCATCTTATCTCCTTTGTTTTCTTTTAAAATATTTTACTGTCATTTTGATTAAATAGGTTATAAAGTATTATTACACAGCCATCCATCATCCTATATTAATCAAGTGTTCAAATCTCCTGACAACTTTTGATATTTTGCCTTCCTCAAATTCAATCCTAAATGATATCTTTTGCATCTAAAACTGTCCTTCAGATATCCCAGAGGGTTCTTGGAAAATCACAAAGATTTGTTCTTTTTCCTTGTAATAAAGAGGTGCTAGAAATAATTAAGTTTACTTGATATGTTAAAATTGAATATGGGCATTGTCAAATCAGAAGAGATATGTAGCCTTCCCTAGGTTAAATTTGTAGGAGTGAAATTATATTAATATAAATAGTTCAGAAAATGAATGCTGTATAAGAAGTTTCTAGAGATTTGTCAGTTCCATCCCTGGACATGATATCATTTTTTTCTTTCTTTCTTTTTTTCTTCTTCTTGAGACAGAGTCATGCTCTATTGCCAGGCTGGAGTGCAGTGTTAGGATCTCAGCTCACTGCAACCTCTGCCTCCTGGGTTCAAGAGATTCTCCTGCCTCAGCCTCCCAAGTAGGTGAGACTACAGGCATGTGCCACCACGCCCAGCTGATTTTTGTATTTCTAGTAGAGACAGGGTTTCACCATGTTGACCAGGATGATCTCGATCTCTTGACCTTGTGATCTGCCTGCTTCGGCCTCCTAAAGTTCTGGGATTACAGGTGTGAGCCACCGTGCCCGGCCCATGATATTCTATTTATCAGTCTTGGTGCTGTTTTTCCTAATATTAGACAAAATGTTATAGTTTTCAGTCATAGTTGTTATTTTTTTAAATGTTAAGTTAGTCATAAATTTACTTCTTTAAGTAAATCTGCCATTTTTCTAGGCCATTGGTTTTCAGTTGAGGGTTCACAACAGTTACCTATTTTTACTTAATTAATATACAGATGTTTAAGAACTACTCCTCACTTACTGAACCTCTATACTTGATGTTCTTGATATATTCTAGACATAGTTTTAGTGTATAAGTGGTATATTCATGGAAAATTGTGTATCAGGATGATTTTATGTTATATTTGAATTTTTTTCTCTATAAAAATCATCTAATTTTAAAAATTTAGATACAATGTCTACTATTTTGAAAATGGGGTTGATCATTACATTTACACTTATTTTACCTAAATAATTTTTGAATTGGCTTTATTATCTTGTTTTGGATGCCACAAAAACAATGAGATTTTTTCTTGTCAATTGCATTACAAGTTGAGTGTCCTCATCCACCAAGTCAAAATAGGCAATGTTCCAAAATCAGAAACTTTTTGGGTGTGGATAAGCTGCCACAAGCAGAGAATCTCACACTTGACAACTTTTCTTTCTGATAGTTCAGTGTACACACAAATTATGTTTCATGAACTAAATTATTAAAAATATTGTATAAATTAGCTTCAGGCAATGTGTATAAGATGTGTATAAACATAAATGAATGTTGTCATTAGACCTTGGGTCCCTTCTCAAAGATATCTCCTTATATATATGCAAATATTTTAAATTCTGAAAAAATCAAAAATCTGAAACACTTCTGGTCTCAAGCATTATGGATAAGGAATACTTAACCTGGATCCTCGTAATGAACTCTCTCATCAGAGAATTCACTTACAAAAATAATCAATAATGAATTTGCCACAGTTATTTTAAATCATTTTTTATCTACAGATAGGTTTTTGTATGATTGTTTGATTCTGCTGTTCTCCTTAAAGCTCTTGCAATCAGCTACAGGCTAGAGTGCTTCATGTGTGATAACAACTGTCTCAGAGCACCATAGCAAAGCATGCCAGATACCTCTAGGTGCAGGCTTCTAATGGCATCACTTAAACAAATTTGAAACCATACCAACAGACTAAGTCAGGTTTTCCAGAAACTTAGTTGAGAAGCAGATGAATTCATAATGTTGCTAACTCAAGATCTAGGAGGGCAGGAATTAATTACATGGGTTGAATGAAATGATGAGAGTTGATTGTTCTTTTTGTTAATGTTCTATTGTTGATAATTAATAAACTCCTCTTTTTGTTTAAGCAATCCATAACTGTCTATAAGCTATCTATAACCCCTAAAAAATGAGTAGACTATACATTTCCACACTAAAATAAAATATTTGTGGCTGATACTATTTCTCCCTATTTAATCATTTCAGAATCATAATAATTATAAAATGGATTTGGCAATAGTTAAATATTTTCTTAAATACAACACAGAAATAAACTAATGAAACATTTGGAGAGTGGTGAAGAATACCCTCAGTTCCCTAACTCACATCGTCATCCCTAACACTATTCATTTGTATGTGGATGATTTTTTTTTTACCTCAATCTCCTGTGGCTTTTTGCCTGAAGGCATTCCCTGGCCACTGGAATGTGTCTGTACCATGCACAAAAAGCTGCCAAGTGTCAAAGAATGAATGATGTCCATGGCAATAGCCTTCAGTAAATATTATTAGTTGGAAGTTTGTGGGTAAATGCCACATGTTTTGAGGTATGTTTAACAATGCCTCCCTAGAGTTCCCCAGTAGTATTGAGCCTCTGTTTCCACAGTAGTAATCTACTTACTATTTTACTCTGTATTAGTTTCCATTCTATGTTACTCTACTAGGGCTGCCATAATAAAGAACCACAGATTTGATTACTTAAACAACATAAATTTATTATCACAATTACAGAGGCTAGAAATCTGACATCGAGGTGTCAGCAGGGTTGATTTCTTCTAAAGCCTTTTTCATTGGCTTCTATATAACTGTCTTCTTCCAACATCTTCACTTGGCCTTTCCTCTGTGTGCGTCTGTCATGGGCTGAAATGTGTATTCCAAAATTCATATATTGAAGCCCTAACTCTCCAGTACCTCAGAATGTGACTGCATTTGAATGCATGGCCTTTAAAAATGTGAGTACATTGAAATGAAGCTGTTACAGTGGGCTCTAATTCAATCTGACTGACGTCCCTATAAGAAGAGGAAATTTGAGCACATGAAAAGACATTAGGGATGTTTGTGCACATTAGGATGTTTGTCAGAAAAAGACCATGTGCAGACGCAGTGAGAGCGAGGCCATCTGCAAGTCAGAAAGAAACAGGCCTCAGGAGAAACCAAAACTGCCAACACCTTGATCTTGGACATCTAGTCTCCTGAACTATGAGAAAATAAATTTTTGTTGTTTAAACCAACCACCCAGCCTGTGATACTGTGTTATGGCAGTCCTAGCAAATAATATTAGATTGGTGCATTACTTTCAATGGCAAAAACTGCAAGCACTTTTGCACCAACCTAACATGTCTATATCTTAGTCTCTCTTCTTGTAAGAACACTAGTCAGGTTAGATTGGAGCTTGTCCATATAATCTTATTTTATCTTAATTATCATTTTAAAGACCCTATCTCCAAATACAGTCACATTCTGAGATACGGGGGAGTTAGAACTTCAACATAACATGAATTTGCAGGAAAATCAATTCAGTTCACAACACTTCTCTTCCAAATCTTATTTTTAATGGAAAACTTTTATACTAGAAAAGAGCAAGAACACTACATGCAAAGTCCTAGAAAAAACAAAATTCAAAAGAAGCAGAGGATATTTTCAACTTACATCACAAATAAATAGGTTATATCTTTATATACCAAAACTTCTAAACATCAAGCAAAAATATGTCCAACAGCATACTATAAGGTGGTTAAAACATATAATATTCTATGGAACTCAAATTCTTTTTTGTTAACTTTTATTTTATGTTCAGGGATACATGTGTAGGTTTATTATATAAGTAAATTGCATGCTGTGGAGGTTTCACGTGCAGATTATTTCATCACCCAGAAAATAAGTACAGTACCTGATTGGTAGTTTTCTGATCCTTACCCTGCTTCCTGTCTTACCCTCAAGTAGGACTTGGTATCTGTTGTTTCTTTCTCTGTGTCCATATGTACCAGATGTGTAGCTCCCACATATAAGTGAGAAGATATGGTATTTGATTTTCTGTTCCTGCATTAGTTTACTAATGATGATGGCTTCCAGCTCCATCCCCATTGCTGCAAAGAACATGATCTGCATGGCTATGTAGTATTCCATGGTGTGTATATATCAAATTTTCTTTATCCAGCCCACTATTGATGGGCTTTTAGTTTAATTATATGTCTTTTATATTGTGAATAGTGCTGTGATAAATATATGTGTGTATGTGTCTTTTTGATAGAATTATTTATATTCCCTTGGGCATATACCTAGTAATGGGATTGCTGGGTTGAATGATAGTTCTAAGTTCTTTCAGAAATCACAAAACTGCTTTCCACAATGGCTGAACTAATTTACATTCCCACTAGCAGTCTATAGATGTTCTCTTGTCTCCAAAACCTTGCAAGCATCTGCTATTTTTTGACTTTTTAATTATTGCCATTCTGACTGGTGTGAAATGGTATTGCATTGTGGTTTGGATTTGCATATCTGTAATGATCTGTGATGTTGAGCATTTTATTGATATGATTTTTGGCCACATGGATGTCTTCTTTTGCAAAGTGTTCATGTCCTTTGCCCACTTTTCAATGGGGTTGTTTGTTTTGTTTTTGTAAATTCTTTTAAGTTCCTTATAGTTTCTGGATATTAGACCTTTGTCACATGCATAGTTTGCAAATATTTTCTTATATTCTGTAGATAGTGTGTTTACTCTGTCAACAGTTTCTTTAATTGTGCAGAAACTCTTTAATTTAATCAAGTCCTGTATTTGTCAATTTTTGTTTTTGCTGCAATTGCTTTTGGCATCTTTGTCATGAAATCTTTGCCAGGTCTTCTGTCCAGATAGGTAATTCCTAGTTTATCTTTCAGGGTGTTTATAGTTTTAGGATCCACATTTAAGTTTTTAATCCATGTTGAGTTGATTTTTGTATTCATGGTGAATTTTGTTTGGTATAAAGAAGGCATCCAGTTTCATTCTTATACATATTACTAGCCAGTTATTCCAGCACCATTTGTGGAATAGGGAGTCCTTTCCCCATTGCTTGTTTTTGTCAGTTTTGCCAGCAATCAGATGGTTGTAGGAGTGTGACTTTATTTCTGTGTTTTCTATTTTGATCCATTGGTCTATGTGTCTGCTTTTACCAGTACCATGCTGTTTTGGTTTTGGCAGACTCGTAGTATAGTTTGAAGTTGAGTAATGTGATGCCTACAACTTTGTTCTTTTTGCTTAGGATTGGCTATTTGGGATTTTTTGTTTCCGTATAGATTTTAAAATAGTATTTTTTTCTAATTCTGTGAAGAACGTGTTACTTTGATAAGAATAACACTGAATCTATAAATTGCTTTGGGCAGTATAGGCATTTTAATGATATTTATTCTTCTTATCCATGAGAAGGGAATGTTTTTCCATTTGTTTATGTCACTTTTTATTTCTTTGAACAATGTTTTGTAATTCTGGCTGTAGAGATCTTTCACCTCCTTAGTTAGCTGTATTCCTAGGTATTTTATTATTTTTGTGGCTACTGTGAATGGAATTGTGTTCTTGATTTGGCTTTAGCTTCAGTGCTGTTGATGTACATTAATTATGTATCCTGAAACCTTGCTGAAGTTGTTTAGCAGATCAGGGCACTTTTGGGCAGAGACTATAAGGTTTTCTAGATATAGAATCACATCATCTGCAAACAGGGATAGTTTGACTTCCTCTCTTCCTGTTTGGATGCCTTTCATTTCTTTCTCTTGCCTAATTACTCTGGCCATTCTTCCAGTTATATGTTAAATAGGAGTGGTAAGAGAGGACACCCTTATCTTGTTTTGGTTTTTAAGCAGGATATTTCCGGGTTTGTCTATTCAGTATCACGTTGGCTGTGGGTTTGTCATAGATGAGTCTTATTATTTTGAAGTATGCTCTTTCAGTGCTTAGTTCATTGAGGGTTTTTTAACATGAAGGGAGTTTGAATTGTATTGAAAGGCTTTTCTACGTCTATTGAGATAATCATTCAGTACTTGTTTTTAGTTCTATTTATATGATGAATCACATTTATTGATTTGCAAATGTTGAATAGTAAATGTTAATAGTAATTCAGTGTAATTAAATGTTAATAGTAATTAAGTATAATTAAATGTTAATAGTAATTAAAATTATCCCTTGAATCCCAGGGACAAAGCATACTTAATTATGGTAGATTAACTTTTTGATGTGCTGCTGGATTCAGCTTCTCAGTATTTTGTTGAACATTTTTGCATCTATGTTCTTCAAGGATATTGGCCTGAAATTTTCTTTTTGTGGGTGTGTCTCTCCCAGGTATGGTATCATGATGATGCTAGTCTCATGGAGTGAGTTAAGAAGGAGTCCCTTTTCCTCAATTTTTAGACATGTGAAACAAATGCTTAAACTAAGAAAAAGGGATATTAAATCATTTTTATATACATCTTTAACATACTAAAAAGGCCAAATTCTTAAAGTTGTAGAAAAATGTTCTATTGGTAAGGTTGTGGGAAAGTGGGCTATTTTATATATTGGTTTTTTGAAAAGATCAACATTGTTACACATT
Source organism: Ateles fusciceps (assembly GCA_036589455.1). NCBI lineage: Eukaryota > Metazoa > Chordata > Mammalia > Primates > Atelidae > Ateles > Ateles fusciceps. The sequence goes on along the minus strand of JAZHEH010002924.1, from coordinate 2,894,201 downwards.
TAACTAATAGATCCAAAAAAAAAAGAAAGAAAGAAAATTCAAACTGCCCAAATTGGAAATGGCAGAAGGCACATCACTACAAACCCTACCACACCTATAAGGATTATAAGGAAACATTATGAACAATTTAATGCCAACAAAGTAGGCAACCCAGATGAAGTGATCAAATTCCTAAAGAGAAATAAATTAATAGAAGCTGAAACAAGAAGAATTTAAAAATCTAAATATATTTGAACAAATAATGAAATTGAAGTAGTAATTAAAAACCTTCTTACAAATAAACACCTAGGGCCCCGAAGACTTCAGTAAAGAAGTCTGCAAAAACATTTAAAAATCAAATAGTAACAATCATTCTCAGTATAGGAGTTCAGTCAGGGTTGTGCCAAAAATATTAAAGGAAACTATTAGAGAAAGTTATGGAATATAGTCACAAACTTTCTTGGAAGGCCAAGAAGGTTGCATAGTTTCAGTAGAAGTTTTGGCTGAAGGCATCCTTACCCCCTTTACCTTTAGTTGATAACAAAAGCAAATAGCTAAGAAATGTGGAGGAGTTTATCTGAATAACTGTTTACTCATGTGGTCCTAAAACGAACCTTAGATCATTCCAGATGGCTATCTCAGAAAGAGGTCAACAAAGTATATTGCCTACTAATGTTCTTTGCTTTAGGACTCAGAACTTGTCCTTTGATCTCTTCACTCTAGTAGTATTGATTCAAAGCTTTTGTCATTTAATGTGTGCTAAATAGAGTCTGGAGAGGCCAACTTGTCAGGGCCAGAGGCTGCTATCTCTTCACATCACTCTCTTTGAGTATCTGGGAGTGGCCTGGACACCCCAGCCCACTCATTCACTGTATTCTCTGTTTACATGTACATTATTCATTTGTCGCTGAGTCAAGGTCTGCAGGACAGACTGCTGCAGGTAGTGACCCCGACACTCATGCTCTTCCAGAAAATGGAATAGAAAAATTTACTTCCTATTACGTCCTATGATGTCAGTTTCATTCTGATACCAAAGTCAGACAAAATCTTTATTAAAATAGAAAATGAGAAACAAATCTCTCATCAATATATAACTCAAAATCTTCAAACAATATTAATAATAAAGAATACAGCAACATATAAAAAGAATTATACAGTATAATCAAGAAGGATATATCCTAGCAATACAAAGGTGATTCAATATCTGAAAACATCTAAGAAAAACCTATAGCTAACATCACAATTAATGGAGAAATACTGAATGATTTTCCTTTAATATAAGGAATGAGGCAAGGATGTTTACTTTCACCTTTTCTAGTCAACATTATACTGGAGTTTCTAGCTAAGGACATCTGGAGACAAAAATAAATAAAAGACATTCATATCAAAAAGGAAGAAGTAAATCTATCTTTATTCTCAGATGACATCATCCTGTACGTTGAAAATTAGACAATCCAGGCTAGGTGCAGTGGCTCACATCTATAATCCCAGCACTTCGGGAGAGCAAGGCAGGTGGATAACATGAGGTCAGTAGTCCAAGACCAACCTAACCAACATGGTGAAAATTACCTGGGCATGGTGGCAGGTGCCTGTAATCCCAGCTACTTGGGAAGCTGAGGCAGGAGAATTGCTTGAACCCAGGAGGCAGAGATAGCAGTGAGCCAAGATTGCGCCATTGCACTCCAGCCTGGATGACAAGAGTAAAACTCTGCCTCAAAAAAAAAAAAAAAAAAAAAAAAAAAAAAAAATTAGGCAATCCACAAAGTAACCAAACCACTCTCCTTTACATACAATACAAAAGGATCAACTGTTAGAATTCATAAAAAGTTTCAGCAATGATGCATGCTACGTAGTACAGCTGTTGTATTTCTATATTCAATCAATGAATAACTAGAAAGTGGAAAGAAGAAAAAAATTCCATTCTCTATAGAATCAAACAGAATAAAAGATTTAAGAATACATTTAACAAAAGAAGTAAGAGACTTATAGACCAAAATCTATAAATCATTGCTGGTTGAAATTAAAGTCTATATGGATGGAGAGATATTCCATGTGTGCAGATCAAAGATTATCATCTGCCATTAAGATGACACATTTCCCCAAATTATTCTACAGATTCAAACAATCATTATAAATATCCCAGCAGGCTCTTTGTTTGTTCTGGCAGAAATTAACAAGCCAGTTCTGAAATTTACATGTTAATATGAAGAATCTAGAATAGCTAAAACTATACTGAAGAAGAAAAACACAGTTATAGGCTTCTGAACTTTAAACCTTACTATGAAACTTCAGTAATCAAGACAGTGTGGCATTGGTATACAGATTTGAGTCTAGAAACTTACCCTTATACTTCCAGTTAATTTATTTTTGGTATGGGTACTAAGACAAATCAATGAAGAAAGGTGAGTCTTTTCAACAAGTTTTGCTAGGACAATTGGACATACATATGCAGAAAGATGAATTTAAACATTTAAATCGCATCATACATACACAGAATTAAAATAGATAATAGAATTCAATGTAAGAATATCTTAGAAAAATACATGTGATAAAATTCTGATTACATTGGGTTAGGCGAAGATTTCTTAACTACAACACTCAAAGCAAAATCCATTGAAAAAAAGATAAAACTAAACATCGAAATTAAAAAATACACCCCAAAAGACATAATTACATAATTGAAAGTCAAGTTTGACTGGAAGAAATATTTACATATCACAAGTTCAGTAAAGGACTGTGTCCAGAATCTGAATTTGAAGAGACTTTAACAAATGAAGATAGATAGGTCAATCAATACGCCCATGAAACAAAATTCAACATTACTAGTCATTAAAAAAACACAAATTTAAACAAAATGAGACACTACTTCACAATGGTTAGAATAGCTGTACTTGAAAAGACAGGTAACAAAAAGTATTGGTGAGGATGTGAAAATGTAACCCTCATACCCTCCTGGTAGGAATACAAAGTAGTGTAGTCACTTTGAAAGACAATTTGAGAGTTTCTTAATAATTATACAGATTTATCAGAGAACCACCAATTCTACCCATAGATACCTATCCAAAAAAATGAAAACATATTTTTGCAAAAAGACATAGTCACAAATTTATAGTAGCATTATTCAAAATAGCCAAGAACTGGAAAGAATCTCACAACTGGTAAATAAATAAAGGAAATGAGATATATGCACATGCTAGGACGCTATTGAACAACAAAAAGGTATGGAGAACTGAAACATATCACAATTTGATAAATCTCAAAAGCATGCCAAGTCTGTGATTGGCAAACATTTTCCTTAAAGGGCCATATAGTAACTTCTATAAGCTTTGCAGTCCATAAGATTTCTGTTGCAGCTACTCAACTTTGTCCTTATAGGAAAAAAAAAAAAAAAAGCCGTAGATGCTATGTAAATTAATGGGTGTGGCTGTAGCCAATACAATTTTATTTATAAAAATAAGAGTTAGGCAGGAACTGGCCTGTGGGATGCAGTTTGTCCCCTTCTGTGCTAAGTGAAAACGCCAGATGCAAAAGGCCACTCCTGTTTGATTCCCTGTATATGATATTAAGTAAAGGTGAATCTGAGCCCAGGCAAGGTGGCTCATGCCTGTAATCTCAGCACTTTGAAAGGCCAAGGTGGGCAGATCACCTGAGGTCAAGAGTTTGAGACCAGCCTGACCAATATGGAGAAACCACATATCTACTAAAAAATACAAAATTATCCAGTTGTGTTGAAACATACCTGTAATCCCAGCTACCTGGGAGGCTGAGGCAGAAGAATCGCTTGAACCTAGGAGGCAGAGGTTGAGGTGAGCCAAGATCGCCATTGCATTCCAGCCTAGGCAATAAGAACGAATCTCTGTCTCAAAAAAAAAAAAAAAAAAAATTAATTAATAAATAAGAAGAAAAGAAAAAAAGAAAGAAAGAAAGAAAGAAAAGGTGAATCTGGGAGAATCTCGGAACAGGTCTTGATAAAGAAAGGCATGCAAGGGATGTTTTACAAGTGCTAAATGTGTTTTAAACTTGAATTTCAGTGATGGTTACACAAAACTGTAAATTTACTAAAAATATTTGAATTGGAAACTTAAAATTAATTAATTTTATGGTGTGCAAATTAGGTCTTACACATGTCTAAAATAAAAGACCTAAAGTAAATATGGCAAAATATTTGCATTTGTTAACTATGTTTAATAGATCTATGGTTGTAATATCATTTGGTACATTCTTCTTTGTTATTAAAATATTTCATAATTAAAATGTGAAAAGATAATTATGTTAGATTCCAAATCCTCATTTTGAACACAAGTAAACTAAGGCCCAGAGAAGTTACATTACTTGTTCAGAATTACTTAACCAATTAATGCAGAGTCAAGACTCAGATGCAAGCCTCCTTATGTTCATTTTTTCACACTGTATTTCAATGCTTTATTCATACAGACAGAAAAAAAATGTAGAACCAAAATAGAATACTCTGTTTTCTGTTCTCTATTTCTTTTCCTAATTTCTCTAGGTTGATCTGATCCATAATAAACTGGCCCACAGAAACAATAGTAAACTCAGGAGTTCAGGGAGGTAAATGTAAACATTAGATACAGAAATAGTATATTTTGGGAACATCTTTGATATTTGATAAATCTCTGTAAATATTCTTTGTTAATCTAATAAAATGTTGAAAGGACGTCATCTTTATAGCATCCTAGATTTTTGTTGTTGTTGTTATTTTCCTTCAAACGCTTAGTGAGAGCTTAGGTATGAATTCAATGAATCAGATTTACAAGGATTAGTATATTTTATTAAGCATGTACAATCTTTAATTACTTAGAAATAACTTTTAGAAAATCTGTCAACTTGTTAGGAAATGTTAGTATTTTTGTGTGTGTATGCAATTCTTTCATCTTTTAAATCCCACCACCACAACCAACTTACCACAAAAAAGAGGAGGACCCTAATTCATTCCTGTTTGCATATGTTTTTAAAAATTTAGATCAAATGTTATAATATACCAGAACACTCAAATAAAAATTTGATGGAAAGTTCAACACCCACAATGGTTATTTATTATTATTAATATTGGTTACATGCCATTTATATGCTTGTCTTTGACATTTCTTTAAACTGGGAAAAATCATCAGTGTGATTTATTTCTGTGTTGATTTATTTTGTCTCTTTGCTGGTTCCAGGATACTGACTTCACCTCTCATGAAGGATACCATAGATCATTAAGTTTAATAATCTATAGCCAATAAGTTTTATGTCCATTTTTTAAATTTTGTAAGTGGTTTGTTTGCAAATTTTCCATGTGTGTATTAGTCTTTAAGAAGGAAACATGAAGGTTTAGTAAAAAAAAAAAAAAAGAATCAATTTTTGTAGACCTCAGCATCGTTTCTCCCACTGAATATGCTCAGACCTATGCATCGTTTCTCCCACTGAATATACTCAGACCTATGCAAAGGGAATGAGATTTGGGCATATTTGGAGCAATTTCCCATTCAATACTTCTCATCCCTCTCTATTAGAAAGCAAAAATATACAACAAAATGAAACAAAACAAAATCATTAAAATCAAATAAATGCAAACCATGGGAATGTGTGCAGGTGGTCAAGAAAAGGTATTTTAAATTTTATTGGATAGAACCAAGCATATTTAGTGTCAAGCTGAGTTAATTGGGATAAAATGCCGCTATTCATGCTATTCTATTAGGTTGGATTTGAAGTTATTACTGCCGGAGATTAGGTCAAAGTGTGCTACAAAGCCAGCCAAATTTCATCTAAGTTGTTTTTTTTTCACTTCTCTCTTTAAACCATGTATGCACATATGTATAAAATAGCCAACTGCACAGGAGATTTCACATTGCCTTTAAATTGTTCTTATTTGCTAAAGGTACTTAGTAGCCTGGATAGCTGAATTTTTGTGATTTAACCCTCTGTCCTAGCAATACTTTGTTAAAGCTAGAGGGCATTTTTTTGACTCCACTATAAAATGAGCACTGGGACTTTGGCTCCTCTTTACATGGGTAAATAAGCTTTAAAACATTGGGTCAGCTAAACTAGCAGTAGCTTTTAAAGAAAAGTTAGAAACAAACACACAAACATTACTTTCGTTTTCTGACAAATTTTAATTATTTATGGGGAAGGGAAAAGTGTCATGAATTGTGGACACCACATGAGCTGTTTATTAAATAATTTTGAAGAGGGTGCTTTATGGGAAATTTGCAAGTTGGGGAGATAATTTCCCTAAAATAGATCATTTTTTCTCCCCTTGTGGTAATGCATAAGTCTGACAGGAGAAAAAGCTCTGGATAAAGATGATGGGGAAGGTGGGAGTGAATAATTCTAGTACATACCTTCCAACAGTTTATGTCTCATGATATTTGTCTAATTAACTGTTTTGCATCAAAAAGTATAGTGTTCAATTTAATAACCTCTATTTTTTCATTAGTCTGAATTCTAATATTTACTAACTTTTACAAAGTTTCTCACTCTATTAAAGGCACTGTTGGAAATTTTTGAGTGTATTAATTTATTTATTTCTTCCAATGACTCTAGGAGGTAGATGTAATGTATTGTGTCTTTACAGACAGGGAAACTGAGATACAGAAAAGACAAATATCTTACGTAAGTTTATCCCAATCTTAAGAGACAGTGATGGGATAAGCATAGACTTTGTTATTTAATTTTACCTTTAAAATATGTTGAAACTTTGTTATAATAAGAAATATATGAAAAGAATACATTATTGGCTCTAAAGGCAACATTCAAAGGGTCATTTCAACCAGTTTTGAGACAATGTGGGATTTTTAGAAGAGGTATATCATCTTAGGTCCTTTTTTTTTTTTTTAATAATAACACTCCTGTAGATGCATAAAGTTTCATTTCTTTTTAAAAACAAAAGTTGCATCACTGTATTCATCCCTTTGACACTTGTAAAAGTGGTACTTTTTGGGGAAAACACTCTCCAGATCATCCTTCACCTTCTACCCCCAACACACACACACACACACACACACACACACACACACACACACAGGCACATACACTCTATTCCAACCTATTTCTCTGTGACAAAGTATGTGATTACTAGTGTCATATTTTCATGCAAACTCATTTGCTCTGGAAAGACTTTTGAAAAGAATCCCACCTCACCCCAATCAGAAGATTTTTACCCTGCAATTTGTCACTGAATTGAAAGCCCAGGAGGACATTTAGATGCACTTTCTCTTACTCAGGTCTGAAGGCTGCCCTGCATCTGCCATCCACCTCAGCAGGTCAGACAGTCAGCACGTTCAAGTCCAGATTCTTTGACCTCCAGCTAATCAGGAAAGAAGCAGATAATGAGAGCAGATTAATGCAGATTTGGAGTTAAGCCTGTGTGGACACTAAACTTCCCACACTGGTCAAAAAAAAAAAATAAAACTCTTTCAAGGGTGATAGGGTCACTACTTACTGTTGATCTCTGTAGCCATCAGCTTCCAGCCCAAACCCATCATATTATGTAAACACCATTATTCATTATAAACTTGCTCAGCTCTTCTACAACACAGCTCTGCAGTATTTGACTTTGTGACCTATTCTTAAAGTGACTTTAGGGGTTGACCCCATGCTGCGTGTAGAGAACATCTTTTTTTTCATTTTATTTGTTAAACTTATTTCAGTCATTAACCTCTTTCACAACCCTTTGATCTCCCCCTTCCACTGGTTTCAGAATTGGAGACAGAAATAATTGACCTGTTGTCCAGAGCCATGTTAATAGAACAATCCATAGTGATGTCTTCTTAGAAGCAATATCTCCAGTTCAGGATAAGCTATCCTAACCAAAACCTTGCCCTAATGTCCTCTTCATTAGGGATCAATTCAAGCACCCTAGACTTCTCAGTTTCTTGGTCGGTCATTCCACAGTTTTCTATGGAAATAATCACACCTTTGATAGTCTGGGTCATATTCACTGTTCTTCACTTTGCTTTCTGGCCAAGTTTTCTGTAACAGAAAAAAAGGGAGACATTTTTGAAATAAAGTTAAATGAAGTCACCTTTGGTGGCCAAAATGCCTGGCTAAGGAGGAGTCATCCAAGAAAGAAAAATGTACTATAAAAAGAACAGGCAGGACCCAGTCATGCCTACCTGCATATAGGTCCATGGCAGGAGGCCAGGCACTGGAGTCAGACACTGCATGCCAGATCTTTCCTTCACCTGAAAGATAAGCAAAGATACTTTGAAAGTGTACATATGGGACATTTAGCAAAAGCACATTATCTTTTTCAGAATTTTCCATGGTGACTGAGCCACATTCTAAGTTGGTGGGAGTAGTGGGAAGAACATGCCCTTACACTATTAGTTGATCAATAAATATTTACTAGATACAAATATTAGTATAATTTTGAAAACTTTGAATCACTCTAGTCTTCTGCTACAGAGTGATTCAAAGTTTCTAGGCTTCAGTTACTTCACTTAAAATTAGGCAGATGTACAAAGACTAATGATTCTCAAATATGGAGCCAGAGAAACAGCATCAACATCACTTGAAAACTTGTTAGAAATGTTCATTATCAGGCAGAACCTTTGGGGATGTGTATTTACCTCCATACTTTGGAATTAACTTTACTATAGAAAAACCACTGGATTTCATCTCCTCTGTCAGCTCACTGTGTCTACACATCATCTACCTTCAAATTAACTCCCAGCTGGCCTATAGTCAATAAAGGCTTTAAGTATTGTTCCAGTTCAACCAAAACGTTCAGATTCTCAGTACTCCCAGGGGAGCTTTGTCAGTCCTTTATTGTATTATTCTAAAAAATACCGGAGACTGGTTAATTTATAAAAAAAAAAAAAGACAATTCAATTGGCTCACAGTTCTGTAGGCTTTGCAGGGAGCAGGATGCTGGCATCTGCTTCTGGCAGTGGCCTCAGAAACCTTATAATCAATGCAGTAGGTGAATGCGAGCCACTGTGCCACATGACAAGAAGGGAGCAAGAGAGAGAGATAAAGAGGAGGTCCCAGTCTCCTTTAAACAACCAGATCTTGCATAAAATAACTGAGTGTAAACTCACTTGTCACCAAGGGGATGATACTAAGCCATTCATGAGGGATCCACTCCCATGGTATAATCTCCTCCCACCAGGCCCCACCTCCAATATTGGGAATTACATTTCAACATGAGATTTGGAGGGGGCAAACACCCAAGATATATCATTCTGCCTATGGCCTGTAAATCACATGTCTGTCGCACATTTCAAAACTATAATGCCTTCATAATAGTCCCCCCCAAAGTCTCAACTCATTTAATACAAAAGTCCCAAGTCCCAAGCCCAAATTTCCATCTGGAGATGATTTTCTTCCATATGTGAGCATGTAAGATCAAGAACAAGTTATTTACTCCAAGATACAATGATGAAGCAAGCATTGAGTATACATTCTCCTTCCCAAAGGAAAAAAATAACCAAAAAAAGGGACAACTGGCCGTATGCAAGTCTGAAACCCAGCAGGGAAGTCATTAGATATTAAAACTCTAAAATAATCTACCTTGACTCCATATCTCTTATTCAGGGCACACTAGTGCAAGGGGTGGGTTGCCAAGAACTTGGGCAGCTCTGTCCCAGTGCCTTTGTTGGGTGCAGTCACTGTGGTTGCTCTCCTGGGCAGCTTGGCCCCAGTGATTTTGTGGGGTGCCACCCCTGTGACTACTCTCATGGGTAGGAATTGAATGTCTATGGGTTTTCTAGGCTCAGAGTACAACCTGTTGTTGGTTCTACCATCCTTGGATCTTGAAGCAGCAGCCCCTTTGTCACATCTCCGCTAGGCAGTGCCCTGGTGGGGACTTCAACCCTGTATTTTCCCTTGGCACTGCCCTAGTCCCTCTGCAGGGGCTCCTCTTCTGTGGTAGGCTTCTGCCTGGGCACACAGACTTTCTCATATATCCTCTGAAATCTAGGAGGAACCTACCAAGCATCCTACAGTCTTGCATTCTGTGTGTTTGCAGACTTAACACCATGGTGGAGCTGCCAAGGCTTACAGTGGCTTGCACACTCTAAAGTGGTAGCTGGGGCTCTACCTGGGGCCCTTTGAGCCAACGCTGGAGCCAGAGTAACCTGCATGTGGGGAGCAGTGTCCTAAGGCTACACAGTGTAGTGGGGCCCTGTAAATCATTTTTCCCTCCGAGCCTAGCAACTGGTTGTTCTGCAGCACACTCATATTCCTCTCCTAAAAATGCTTGCCACAAGGTAGCCTGTGAGCTTTCCAAATTGTTATGCTTTGCTTCCCTTTTAAATATAAGTTCCAACTTTAAGTCATTCCTTTGCTCCCACATCTGATCATAGGCTGTTAGAATTAGCCAGGCTCCTTCTTGAATGCTTTGCTGCTTAGAAATGTCTTCTATCAGATACTCCAGATCATCTTTCTTTAGTTCAAATTTCTGTAGATCCCTACAGCATGAACACAAAGTGGCCAAATTTTTTGAGGGTGTAATACATACACATGGCCTTTACTCCAATTTCCAATAAATTCCTCATTTCCGTAGGGTGCACATCAGCCTAAACTTCACTGTCCATATCTCTATCAACATTTTGGTCACAGCCATTTAACCAGTGTTGAAGAAGTTTAAAACTTTCACTCAACTTCCTGTCTTCTGAGCCCTCTAAACTCTTCCAACCTCTGCCTGTAAACTCAGTTCCAAAGCTACCTCCTCATCTTCCTATTTTTATAGCAATGTCTCTCATCCTCAGTACCAATTTCTGTGTCAGTACATTTCTGCATTGCTATAAGGAAATACCCGAGGCAAAATAATTTATAAGGAAAAGAGGTTTAATTGGTTTGCAGTTCTGCAAGCTGTTCAGGAGTCAAGGTGCAGTCATTGGCTTCTGGTAAGGGCCTCAGGAAGCTCACAATGATGGCAGAAGGTAAATGGGTGCCAGTGTCACATGGTAAGAGTGGGAGCAAGAGAGAGAGAAGGGGGAGGTCTCAGACTCTTTTAAACAACCAGATCTTTTATGAACTAACTGAACATGAACTCATTCATTACCAAGAGGAGGGTGCTAAACCATTCATGAGGGATCTGCCTTCATGATCCAGTCAGTAGGTCCCACCTCCTACATAAAAATCACATTTCAACATGCAATTTGGAGAGGACAAATATCCAGACCATATCAGGAACCATGGAAAGATGCTAAAGATTTGACTTTAAGTGTGTGGATGTGGAGGTATGGATGTGGATGTGTGCCGGTGTATCTGTGGTGATGGTAAGTTTAAATAATTTATTATACACAATCTATAGCAAAAATTAATAATTGTCTGCTCTGTTTTCTTATACATTCAATCTTTAACCAACTTGTATTTAAAGAGTTTACTTTTCCACTTACACATATTCTTGAATCAGCCTTGATAATTACCAGATATAAGGCCCCAAAACTCACAGAGGTATTTTCTCATTTCCTCTGGAATTATATACACCGTTTAGCATCATTGAACTGGGAAGCCAAAATCTCTCCAACTACCTTTAAAGACGCTTCAGGATAGCTGATACAGTTGAGCTATTTGTAGACCTTGAAAGGTTCCCATCCCTCTTGGCTTGAAATGAGATTTATGAGCCTGTTCTCATTTAGATTATTAGTTGGTAATGCCATTAGAGAACTAAGGAAATTGAGAACTGAAGAAACTTAGAAAATAACTTAAAAACTTTTATAGTTTTCAGAGATTATCGATCTAACTTTAGTAAGTATGTACTAGTCATTCAACACTCAAAAATTTTAATCCTTGATTCTACATGTTGAGCATACCTTAAATTGTTTTTGTAAACAACACAACTGCAGTTACAAAGAAGTCAATGCTTAGAACTCACTCACATGCCGTTTCTGCCTGCTTCTCACTTTTTATATGCTCTTAAACCTCACACATGTCTCCTGAAGGACCTGGACTTCTAATTTTTCCTTCTCCTAATGTAGTGCATGATCAGTCTCCCTTTGTCAAATTCCATATCTCATCTAGATAGCTCAATTTTCCTCTCCCCTGTATACTCTGCATTGGGAGAATTAATTCTTTTCTTCCATCCTGCATTGTCAGTTTTGTTAAACATTAGTAGTTTTTCTAATTTTGTTAATTTATTTATTCAGGTAGGACTTGCAGAACCTCACTTTTATGGGATATCGTTCTCAGTGATGGAGATAACAGAGAGTCAGAGCATTGCAGCAATAACTACAGAAAGAGGTCTACTTTAGACAAGTAGGTCAGGGAATGCCTTTCCTGTTGGATGATATTTTCGCTACTACCTAAATATTGAGAAGGAGTCAGCCATGTGAGGTTCTTCGTACGGCAATGCTAAGGAGAAGGAACAACAAGGCCAAAGTTGCTGAGGTAAGAACAAGCTTCTCATATTAAAGGAAAAGCAAGAATGCATTCTACGGGCTAGACAATACTGAGTAGGTGAGAATGAGTGAGTGGTAAGAGTTAAAGTTCCAGGCTGTGGGTAAGGATAAGTAGTTTGAATTTTATTCTAAGCATTTGGAAAGCTGCTGGAGATTTTAAAACAGTGGCATAATTTGATTTAAAGGATCTCTGAGTTACTGGTGGAGGATAGATGGCAAAGGGGTAATGAGGAAAACCTGAGACAATTTAGGAGCATGATGCAAAAATGCAGACAAGGCATAATAATGGCTTGGTTAGTCTGATAGCAGCAGGAAGTGGCCAGATTCAGCACATATTTTGAAGACAGGGTTTCTAGGGCTTGTTGATGGATTAGTTGCACTACAATAAAACAAGTGAGTTACATCCCAGGAGAATTAGCCATTAAAAGGAAGACTCTTTAAACCTGTTAACTCAGATGAATGCATTGCTAATGGTGCAATTCTATTTAGGGGCAAAATAGGGCAAGTGTCCTTTATAAACACTCAGATAACACCCATAGGTGGACTGAGTGCACTATTTAATGCTCAGTAACTCATTTAAACAAATCCAGGTTTTTCCTCATCTGAATGGCAAACAAAGGTTAATTATGTTTGCTACATGACTGCAATTTACTGAGAAATAACAAAAAGTCAAGTTACAAAAAAACAGAGGGAGAGAGAGAGAATGAGAAAAAGAAAGAAAGAAAGAAACAAAAAGAAAGCAAGGAGGAAGGAAAAAAAAATAAATGATTGCTTGTTGACTTGTTTTTGTATACCAGGTTGATGCATCCTAGTTAAGAACATATCAGTCGTTTGTTCATTGAACACCATGATAAGCCCACACCCATGAACTGGATTCGGTTGGGAGCCAGTTTGCTCAAGAAAGAAGTAAAGCCTGTTAACTTCACTTGACCTTCTTATCACTTTCAAAACAACCACAATAACCACAGCAATCGCAGTAGCAGCAGCTATAAAATCCCCTGGCCTGACTCTCCCTCTCTTTTATTTTATTCCCCCTCCTATGGCAGTGAACACAAAGGACAAATCTGTCATTAACTATTTGCAAATGATCAGCTATCCACTGCAGCTGTTTGCTCACCATATCACCATGCCAAGCACAGCTGCTCAGATGCACTAGCCCAGTTTGGCTGGGCCACTCACCACCTACTCACAACTGTCTCCAAACTGCCTCAGGAAGAACAGGACAGGCCAAATCCCAATGTGGTAGCATGAGCTGTGGTTTTCTATTTCCCAAGGATCTCCACACTTCCACTTTCCTGGACCATTTTGGACCAGACTGTGAGACTGGCTAAGAGGCACTTGAGGAACAGCCTTACCGCCTGTGGATGCTACTGGTCTGAGGACTGGGAGGTGGTAACTACGGAGATATTTTATGGCCACTTCCTAAGAAAGGCAGTCTAACTGCTGCCTGGGTCCTCTGGTTGCATTTTTAAAAGAAAGCAGCTTTGTACTTTCACTTATTAGGTTTTGCCAGCTTCTAAAGGTCAACGACCTGGCAAGCCGAGATTCACAAATAACAGGTGCAGAGATTCCGCCGCCTGCCTCCATGGGACATCGCTCTGTCACTTTTATTTACTGAATCAATCCACCAGTGTCCAGCAGGAGAACAACAGCTAAATGGCCATTAATTGTGGGCTGATGTGCAGATGAAACAAATCTCCAAAGGGACTGTAAACCTTTGTTCCTTCACCTCCTCCTGCTCTTGCTATGGGATTAGCAGTAAATCATTCAGCAGCCTCATCTCCTTATTATAAATTTACCATTAGGGTCATCCCAGGTGAGACAGCACTAACCTCTCTCTCTATCTCTTTATCTCTCCTGTGCCTGCCTCCCTTCTTCCTTTTTTCCTTCCCCCTCCCCCTCTTTTCTTTCAGTTTAAAAAAAATTTTTTTTTTCATCTCTCCTCTCACAATTTTTCTGTCTCTATTCTTCTTTCTCTCACACACACATATGCTCATTCCCAAACACAATGGTCTTTTATTAAAGTTACTTCACTGTCCCAGGGAGCATGCTTTTCTGCCATTCCCTCATCTGTCTGCCCTTCTCTCCCATGTGTGTATACAGACACACAGTAAGCATATAGCTGGGATTCCTATGGAAGACAAAAAAAGAGAAAGAATTCTCTTCAAAGGGAGCACTTTCTCTCACCTTCCTTTCTGTGATTATTCTTCAGCAATGCTCTTTAACTCCTCAGAGTCCAAAGGAGCTTAATTAAAGTGTAAAAGGGAATTTGAAAGTAAGCAATAGACAGTGGCAAAATATAATGGATCTGAGCTCTCTGAAAGAGTATGGGGAATGCACTGCAAGATTTTTTTATTGTCTCTAGGACATGAACAGCACTGACGTGGCCCCTGGTTGCCAGCTCTGGGTCCATTTCATTTGAAGGTCCTTAGGGAGGCAGTCCCAGCCGTAATAGGAATCCCTAAACTGATCTCCACTTTGAATGAGTGCAAATCCATAATGGATTTGAATACGTTTTACATCTTTGTATTAAGCATGATTTTTCATGTGCCCTTTAAAAATAATTTATGTTTTATGTTAATCAGTCATCTACACCTTAACATAAAATACCAATCCCTGCCTACTCCATGGTCATAAGAGGATGCAGGCAGCAGATGAGTAGTTTTAGAATGGATGAGAGAGGTATGGTCAGGCAAGGCCCTAGAGAAGGCATGTCCTCAACAGAGAAATGGTGGAGAAACTAAAAGAGGAAGGGCAACAAAAAGTGGATTTTCCTTTTTCATACCAGGGCTAAGAACAAGCCTGAGAGTAGGTTCCAATAAACCCAGTCTCCAGATTTGGGGAGGGGTATAAGTCATAGTTGCTCTGTGATCACTGCTGTTAATTAATTTCAATTACAGATGGACAAAGCTCAGCCTCAGTGAGTTATTCGTGACATATATTTTTGTAGATGCATAGCATAGCACATTGTGTGGGACACAGGAAGCAGCAAAACTAACTTGCAGAAGTGTAGTGAAATATTGATAGCTAAGAATATTCACAGATGGGAGTTTCTGGTACTCAAAATTCCAGGGTAACTAAAGAATAACCAGATTTTAAAAATTCATATCGAGAATGTATATTTAATGTTTTTTTCCCTAATAATGTTTACAAAATGTGTTGGAAGAGAAACGTAGTGTAGTTATAAGAATATATTCTCTAAATCTAGGCAGCCTTGGTTTATATTCTACTTCTTCCATGTACTAGTTGTGGGACTCTGGGTATTTTGAGCCTTCATTAATACATTCAACAAGTACTAAATGTGTATGGCTTCTAGAGCTATAAGAGGGAATAGAAATTGACAATGGTCCTGCTTCCATGAGATGAACAGCCTAAAAGCAAAATCCTGACTCTACAAAGTGGTGAGAGGCACATGAGGCCATAAGACAAGATATTTAGGTTTTGAACTACTGGAGGAGAGTGGATGGCTAGCAATATTTCCCACCTCTGAGCTGTGGGATATAAATGGGTTACAGTTGTGTTCAGAATTTGATGTCTTCACCTCAAGGATGACTGGGTGGGCTCAGGTTAGATGGAGCCCCATAAATAGTTGCCTCTATTCTGAGCAGTGCTATCCTTTTACTCTACGGTGCTTTTTGACACCATAAGGTGAAAGTGTTTGGGAACAACATCATTGAGGAACACTTCATTTAGAAGTTGATTATGTTGCTAAGATTCAAATGATGATTAAGAGTTCAGGAGTTCAGGACACCACTGAGGGTGGGTTCTGAGAAGAGTATGTTTGCTCTCTGAGGGCCAAGTGATTCAACTTCTCCAAGGAAATTGGAAAGCCAGCATGAGAGGAATGCAGAGTAAGATGAAACAAGGTAAGCTGTAGAAGGAGGATGAGAAGAAGCTGAGTTCTCAGGACACAGGTCCCTGTTGGGCCACATTGGAGACATTAGCCTCAGTGAACGAGTAAGTGTTATAAACAAGGGCATCTGGCAAAGACTTGTGGTGCTTTCTGCATTCTCATAACTGTGAGATATTGTGGGATGTTATCCATGTGCCACTACAAGCTCAGTTGCAAAGCAACTTTGGGACCTAAAAAACACCTTCAGTCCTCAGTTTCTTCATCTCTAAAATTACAGATCTTAAGCTTCTTTTCTATCTAGGTTTACAATTCTGATTATCAAAGTTATTGACAGAGATACAGAGTGTACAGAAGATTGATCTGGGAGGAATGCCATAATATATCATAGAATTTACCTGGTTTTTTGTTTGTTTGTTTGTTTTTGTTTTGCTGGTTTCTTAGTTTTGTTTTCTGAATATATACTGGCAATTAATAATTGCACTTCTTGACTTGATAAAAAAACAAAATCAATGAAGTAGATTTGAGATGAGCCTGAAACCATCCTGGCCAACATGGCAAAACCCCGTCTCTACTAAAAATAAAAAATTAGCTGGGCATGGTGGTGCATGCCTGTTATTATTATCCCAGCTACTCAGGAGGCTGAGGCAGAAGGACAGCTTGAACTAGGGGGGTGGAGGTTGTGGGTTGCAATGAGCCAAGATCGTGCCACTGCACTCCAGCCTGGGTGACAGAGCAAGATTCAGTCTCAAAACAAAAAAAAGTAAAGTAGAATATTTTGTATTATTAACCTACTTATGTCTAATGTTCCATTATTGGAATGCTAAGCATGTAAGCATATGGGAGTTATTTGTATCCTACTGCTCAAGGTCATCCACAAGGTCTGATTTTTCACTCACGCAAAAATTTAAAAAATTGCAACCTCCGGCATAAATTGGTGTATGAGAACAGACAAATGTGTAGGTTTCAGTAGAAGAATAATCCATACAATTAGGCACATACAATACATACAATTTTTCAAACTTCTTAAAATATAGAAATGGAAGTGAAATTCCAAACATAGAGTATCTCCTTACAAATGTTTTTTAAAAATCCCTTGATTAAAGCCAGTCACTGAATTATGGGTAGTCAAAGAAGCTGGGAACATTTAAGGTCCAAAAAATAAAATTTCAGCCAGGCTTCCATGAAAACCATCCAGCTGTTTGAATTTTGTATGTGTG
This sequence comes from Ateles fusciceps, assembly GCA_036589455.1. Taxonomy (NCBI): domain Eukaryota; kingdom Metazoa; phylum Chordata; class Mammalia; order Primates; family Atelidae; genus Ateles; species Ateles fusciceps. The sequence continues at coordinate 2,876,805 of JAZHEH010002924.1, read as the reverse complement.
AAGTAGAGCCAGGTTCTGCTCAGTGATGATCTGCGTCTGATCCCCAGTTGGATATCTTGAAGTTAAATATATTTCTAATATATATGATTATAGGAAATCCTTGCTAAAAGAAACTATTGCAAATTAAAACATAATAATAAAATGTGAAATAGAACACAATGGCAAGCTTTGTGAAAATCATATGATCATTCTTAAATGAAGACACCTTGCTTACTAAGTAGATTATATTAAAAAGCTCCCCAACATCCTTCCTGATAGTATAATTTTATTTTCTTGTTACAGAAGGAACAAAAAGTCATGTTGGCATTCTTACTGAAGAATAAATGTGATTTGTCTCCTATCTTGCTCCATGCTACTGCCAGCTATATTTAACTAGAAAATCTACGTGACTTGTGGAAACCATGAATTTGATAGCTCATTTGTCAACCACATTATTAACTGCTTATTGTAGGTCATGTCCAGGGCTAAATGCTGACAGAAAAGACAGATAAAGTTTCTATCTTTACGAAGTTTATAAAGTGATATCTGAATACTAGGTATGGAAAACAGCACATAATGAGAGCATAGCAAAGGGAACCCTAGCCTGCACTCTGAAGCAGAAAAATTCTGAGAAGCAATGTTTAAGCTAAGACCTGACATAAAAGTCCAGGAGTAATTCCTGAGAACGTAGGAAAAGATTTAACTTCTCAAAAATATGACAGCCAATCAGTCTTGAACGTTTGTTTTCATTTAAAGAACACCATCCAAGATGCAAGCTTTACAAGTTTTTTTTTTTTAACTGTGAGAACTTTACTTGCAGCACTTTGTTAAAAATCTCCTGGTTATCTCCACATGCTTTTCAACCTCAGCACCATTAAGAGATTGGACATGAATATTCTTTAAATCTTTGATCATTTCAAGAGGCTACGATGGGATAGGATGAGTCTTTCATGCTGGAAATTCTTATGTCATTGTCCAATGTAATACATAACACACCTGTCATCTTCACAGGAAAAAGCTTCATGGCCTTTTAAAAATTCAGCCCTAAGGGTCTCTCCTGTGATATGTGACCTAGAAGACAGATAACTAGGGTGATGCTTTAAGTGAAGGAATCTTGGGTTTTATTGCTTTTGGATGTAACCACCTCCAGAGCTGGGGAGGGAGTTGCTATTTAATTAGAGGGATTAAACCAGAAACATACTTTTCTCCTAACAAAAGAAAAACCCTGGGGCTCTGGGGAGTTCTGGGTGTCTATACCTTGCCCAGAAGGCAGGATTTTCTTCTTTAAAATGAATCCACCGTATGTCTGGATCTGGGCACTGTATGTTCACCTTGTTTTACTCATACTTACCAGTTAACTGCTCAGTGTCCACGTGTTAGTAGGCACATTTGTCTGTCTATTCTCACTGATATAGTTCAACTTATAGTAAAAGGACTTCAGATTGCTTAATAGAACAGCTGTGGTAAAAGTAACTTTATATAGACAAGAGCAGATTTTAAAAACTACTTATTTTTTGTGGAATTTGGGGATTCACAGATGGTTTTCAATTTGAGAAACCTATTTGCCATTGACACTTTGTTTTCCCATCACTAGAGAAGAAGCTATGGGAGCATCAAGATATATAAAGACTATAAGTGGGAATCAAACATAAAAGTTTGCTTGTGACTAGCTATGTCAAGAGATTTGTAGTGTACTTTGGAGGCCACAGAGACTGAAACTGGCCCAATTGTCCCATAGAACTGATATTTATGGCTTCTTTTGAATAAACATAGAAATTGACCCTCCCAGTCTTAAAACTTGAGAAAGTTACATTTGTCTTATCCAAGTTGGGTTTTTTTTTTTTTTTTTTTTTTTTCAGAAAACCAATGATCAGGCCTCCCAGATAGTATCAAGGAAATGAAACTTACCAGATTACTACATCAGGATAATGAGATGCCAGACTCCTCATTCCTCAGGATTGTCTCCTTATCCCTCTCTAATTTCTGTTTTCTCTCATATGGTTACATTTCTTCCCTGCTATATAAATTCCTAATTTTAATGGGTTGAGGAGATGGATTTGAGACTGCTCTCCCATGTTCTCTGCTGCAAGACCTGAATAAAGCCTTCTTCCTTGGAAATACTCGTAGTCTCAGTGATTGGCTTTCTGTGTTGTGAGCAGTTGGACTAAGACTGAATCTCTGGTGTTTTGGTAACAAAACCGATGCACTATTTCAAATAGAAGATTTTCATGCTCCAGCATTATTTTTATAGCAATAATAAGATCTGAACCAAAATCCAGTATGATGGATGTGAGCACACTTCCATAACATTGTTATAAGTTAGATCCCTATGCTAATTGGAATTTCAGAGTAACCTGCATGGCTTGGAGGAAACCAAAAAGTTGTAATGCCTACCATCTTGCTGCATTAGACAGATTTACCTATTCATTGTAACCAGTTCAGCTCCAAAACATATACTAACTGTTCAACACTGCATTTCAACTTCAAATCCACTTTTTATGCTCTTCAAGAGTTTTCATCAGACAACCTCATGAAATCTCTCTAACGTCAGCTAATGTTCTTGCCCCTAATATGTCTGATGGTCCTGTCCTGATGAAATCTTTTCAGTCATTTTAATTTGCATGTATTGTAAACTTCCATGCCTTTGGATGTAGTTGTTCCCCTTTGCTCAGAATTTCTTCTCTTTTTTCCTCTATGGTTCTTATCAAATTACTGTTAGAGCCCAGTTCAAACATCACTTCCATTGTAAGGAACACCCCTGGATGTCTCAAAAGGCTTAATACTTCGATTTCTACATGAACATGTTTGTTAGCCATTATAGCACTTCATTCATTCAACAAGATTTTTTTGAGCAAGTATTCTGTACTAGGTACACTATTAGCACTTAGGATAATATAATAAAAAAACCACATTGCAGGGATTTTTTTAACATATGGCTTCCCTATTATTCTGTGGATATCTTGGTGATGGGCTGTATGTTAATTATCTACATATCCTAAGGACCTAATACAGTTCCTGTTATTTAATAATGTACTGAGTAGTTACTTGAGTTAAAAATGGATTGAAGAAGTATTTTTTCATATGCCTCCAATTCTGAATGCAGTAATACTATCTGCATCCCTTGGTATCAAACGACTGTCTTCTCAGAGCACTTTGTGTTTCCAAGAGTTTGCAGGATCATTCATTCATGCATTTATTAAATCAGTTTTTAGCACATAATCCAGATATTTTTGTTATCCTCTGTTTTTCTCATAACATCTCTCTTGTTTCTTCCCCTCTAGACCATTTCCTTAGAAGTTAGCCATTGTGGCCTATTTTTTTTTTTTAAAGAGGTAAGCGAAGTAGAAATAAGGGGCTAGAAAGAACCTTTTAAAGATCACATCTTTTCATTGTACTGTAGGACTTCGAGGATTGGTGAATCAGAACATAGGTCATTCATGTTTCCTGTTGGACTAGTTGGGGTTTAAAGAATTGGGACATTTTAGATTTGAGGATATTTTACATGCTGCTTACTCCCATATCCTACCTCAGCCTCCTAGTTTATCTCTGATAAAGCTTTCAGGCTCCCTTTGAATGTTTCAGTAAGTGAGGCTGAACCACTGTTAGTGTTTTAAAGTTGTTTTTGTCATTGCTGTTCTTATATTGATCCAGTCTGACCTTTTATAACTTCATGGTGCCAGAAAGCCATTACAGTAAGTAATAATTAACATGTAACAAGTTTCAAATTATTTTAGGAAAATAAAAACTCTTATCTTAGAACAAGGTTATTGAGGTAAACTTAAAAGTCAGTGTTCCAGTGTCTAGGATGAATTCTTATCCTATTTTTGCTTCTATGTGACCCTTTGTAAAGGATGGAGGATAATAGCCCTTAAAGCAATTAGGGACTCTCTGCAACTTTCTGCTCTGTTGCAGCACTGGAAGCTCTAACTCACCCCCCTCCGGGTAATTTACTTGCCTGTTGGATCTTGGCCATTGACACGTTTTACTTTCCTAGTTTGTGTCAGTTAATCAACAGTTACAGAGTGCCTGCTGTGACAGAACTCTGTGCGAGACCCCACAGAAACATTCACCAACGGTGGCCATAGTTGTCTTGGGTCTTTTTTTTCTAGGAACTTGCATTAAAGAAAAGGGAAAGAAGGTAAAAGGCAGCACTCAATTTCTCATTCTTAGCCTTCTTTCTATGGACTTTGTAGTACCTCCTACTGAGGACAGCAGAATAGTTCTTCCAGAAATCTCCAGGGCTTAGGTCACAATTAATTTTCTTAAATATTTTTAGAGATACAAACACACTATTATTTCCCTTATTTGTATACATATATGACTGGATGTTCTGACTCTATAGAGAAAGAGCCAGGTGTCTGACCATGTTTGACTCAGATACTAAATTTGTCACTCAGCAGGGATCATATCTGTGTTAGAGTCCTTAAGCCAAGGTTCATGGATTCATAGTATGTCTACAAATGGGCTACATGTTTTAAACCTCTCCCAAATTACATGAAAAATGTACACATATACTAAATTTTCAGAAGTGTGGGGGTTCATCACTTTCATCAGAAAATAAATGCTATGTAATATGAGTTGCATGAAACCATGAGAAACAGGTAAACATGAGCAGCCCGTACTCCATTTCCAGCCATTGTTGTATTCAAGTGACTAATTTTCTCATGTGGTGGCTTTATCTTTTTGCTCTGTGCTTAAAATGCAGAACAACAAGACGGAGCAAAGTGAACATGAAACATAAAAAAACAACAAAACTTTTTGTAGACGTTTATTTACAGTTTTTTGGAGTATATGGGAAAAGCTTAAAACAACAACAACAAGAAAAGACCTGCTGAGATTTTCCAAACATAAGCAAAATATTCAGTTGAGATGAACTTCAGAGTCACTCTATATTTAGGGGTTAACTTCAGGGTCACTGTGATAGGTCAAGTGGTGCCCTATCAGCATTATTTACTAACTGAATATACATACAGGTATTTAAATGAAACAATAGTAGAAATGAAATGGAAAATATGGAATTGTGGTTAAAGACAGTAGCCAAATGGGTCAACTATCAAAGCTTTGCTTGATAGATTTTTTTTTTTTTTTTTTTGTAATCCCTCTGTTCCTTTACTTCTGGGGCCTGTCAGTTGCACAAGGGAGAGAAACAGTTTGCTGCTATGAGAATTCACTGGGAAAGAAAGAGCGAGAGAAAGGCAGTTAAAATGCTTTTGAGTTCAACAAATGTGTCCTGAGAGCCAAATGGAACAGGGTGAAATCCTAGCTAAAACCCGTGGGGAATAATCTGTTGCTAGCAGCATCTGGAAAAGACGTGTGGCAACGGCTGCAGTTTTGTTTAGAGAACAAATGGAGGGAAAAAGGGGCTTTTAAAAGGTAGGTTTGAAGGGGGAGGGAGAAAATGACGGAGGTCTCGAATGAGTTTGGGGATTTAGGAAGGAGATTTAATAGACCGAATAGCAGGTCACAGCTAAAGAAGTGAAAACCTGGGCGAGAGGCATCAGTAAGAACGCACGGTGTTAGTGCACGGACTGCGAACCTAAAGCAAACTCAAATTAAATAGTTTATTATTCCTCCGGCTGCTTCTACCACTAATAATGTCTGTTCCCTCAAGAACCTGGTATTTTGAAAATCCATATTAATCATCGAGACCAGTGCTTGCGCTTATCCCGTGGGCGGCCCATTGTAGAAACCACTTTCATTCTGCCTGGCTGCTGCTTTCCAGGAGATGGTGGAGGCTGTGGCAGCCGCGTGCACTGTTGGACCCGGCTGCAGGGGGCCGTGGCCCCTGGCCGGACCCTGACTGCTCCGGGTCATCCTGGGACAGAGCCCGCTTTCGTCTTGACTGCTCACTTACCTGCCCTCGGCTCTTGTAAAACCCACATTTCAATTACAGGAAAGGGGGAGCCTAAAAGCTATAAATATAGACAGAGAACACTCTGTCTTCTATGGTCTGTGCTCACCATTCTAACCTTGTGTTTCCACCCCCCAGCCCGCTCCCATAACCCTTCAAAATCTGAAAGGATGGAGAAAGTAAGGATCCGTAGCCAAGATGTGGTCCCAAGGCCCCCATGGCCTTATCTCCATTGTCCAGCTGAGGCCAAGGTCTTCCCAGGCTGCTCCGGGGGGCTGGGGTGGGGGGGGCACTTGGCCCTTTAGGTCAGTCTTATGAGAATAATTATTTTACTCAACTTGGAAGATTCTCACCTTCTAGTGTATGGGGCAAATAGTGGTAAATAGTGAGGGGAAAATCGGACAGAGCCACAGTTCACTTTTGGGTCTTTGCACCTCCTTTTTCATCTCTAATTGGGGAGCATGTGGGTAGTTCTCCCTTCAGATGCGTCTTAGATTTACTGCTAAGGGACCCCCAGGATGCTTTCCTGAGCAGGAATTAGGCTGGTGCTAGCCTTTCTGTGAATATTTACCTATTACAGGTGATAGCCTCAAAGGTGGCTATCACTTATTGAGAAGATTATTATCTTCTTAATAAGTCCATGCAGGCAGGAAACCCTGTGCTGGTTTCCTGTCTGCATGGATTTTGGGCTTGAAGTGTTTAGGCTTAAATGTGGCTTCCCTACTTGCTAGCTGTAAGACTTCAGGAAAATCATGAAACCTCTCTGTTCTTCAGATCTGTTATCTGTAAAATGGGTTGTTGCAGGGAATAAAATACTATAGAGCAAGTTCATAGAGATAGAATCATGTCTCACTACATGTGTGTTACATATACCTGTTAAATATCACAAAACTGCCATTTCATTGTATTCCAGGTATTGTGTAACATGTATACATAGTTCCTTTTTTTCTAACAATGTCGCATGGTATGTATTTCGCTTATGATTGGGCTTACACGTTAGTAAGAGGCAGAACTCGTATTTGAATGTTAGTTTTAGACTCTGTGGTTTCCCCACTATGCAAGTATCTTAGTTACAAAAAAAAAGTTCCAAGATTAAAAGTTCTGTCATGAAGACAGATGACAGAAGATATTTTAGATATCTAATAATATTTTAGATAGCTGATAATAACATTTTTTCTTTTTATTTATCTACTTTTATTACTTGCTCTGGTGCCAGGCATTATGTGAAACCATCAATATTTCATTTTATTGTAAACAGAACCTTACAAGACATCTTTGATTATTATTCCCATTTGATAGATAAAGTGGCTAAAGTTTAATGAGGTTTTTAAAACCTACATTTACTGAGCTGGTAAGTAATAATGAGGGAATTCACAGCTCTGTTCAAATCCCACATATTTACCCAAGTGTCTCCTATAGAAAATGGTGACCTCTGCATGCTCAAGGGATAATAATTGAAAGGAAAAATATTAAATGGCAGTTTGGATTATTGATTGTTAAAGAAACCCAGAAGTTCTTGGGCAATGACATTTAATAAAACAATTTGATAACTCTTTGGTGCTGAATGAAAAGGAGAGCATAAGAAGTTCAGATCCAGGCTTTTTTCATAATCTTCTGAAGCACCATTATCATCATCTTTATCTTCTGGAAAATCTCTGGAGCCATTATCATCATCATCTTCACAATAGCTTAATGAGCATTGACCTTTATGTATTTTAAAATAGCTTTATGTACAGTAACTAATTTCTTCCTCACTACTTTATCTTTGAGGCAGAGTATTATTCCTACTTGAGAACCGGCAAACAGAGACAGAGAAAGGGTAAAGGACTGGTCAAAGCTATTAAAGACATGATCCACATTTCTTAATGACTCACTTCATTTTCTTAACACTTCTCATAGTCCACTTCTGAGAAATACACCCCCAAACTGATCATTTTTCTCCAGTATTTCCCCATTGATAACATCCAATTATTGGCTGAGACTTAAAGTGTGTATATGGGTGTGAAAGACAAGCAACGTGGCAGAATAATAATGATAAAAATCTATTTTAATTATTTTTCTTTTTAATTTTAATGCTTTCATTTAGCAAACATGCTGTGGGCAATTGCTGTGTACTAGGTAGAGTTTGGTAGCAGAAATGAATACATACGATACCATGGTCTCTAATTTCAAGGATTTAAAAATCCGCTTGAAAATGGATACAGGTACAAATCACAGTGACACATTTCAGTAACAGAGTTGTAAAGTAGGGCTTGGAAACACTAGGGATGAAAAATAGAGTCTGTCTTAGAAATCTAGGGAGACTTCAGAGAGGAGAGGGTATTATATTTGGGATTTGGGATTACCAGTAATTCACCAAGTAGAGAATGGATATGGGGAAATGTAGTTAGTATTAATAGTGTGTACAAAGAAAGACCCATGTGTATGACCATTACTCAGGTCATCTTTCTTGATTAGAAATTACTCAGTGTTGTTAGTGTCTAGATCCATGTGACCACATTCAGTCTTATTTGGTTATTCCAGGTAAAGATTTTTGGGAAGAGTACAGTCTGAGAATGGAGACAATTCTCAGTTCTGTATTTCCGACTTGGCACTAATTAACCATGTGACTTAGGGTAATAATTTTACTTCTTAAGACCTAGGTCTTCTTATTTGTTTAAACAAAATATAGAGAGGAAGAGAGAGAGAGAGAGAGAGATGGTATAATGTTTCTAAAAATTTTTAGTAGCAGTGCATAATCCTTCAAATCATGACAGAAGCATTTGTTTTTCTCACCCAATTCTGTGGGTGAGTCTATGAGCATTTGGCCCAGGTGTTTTTGTAATTATGATAAATTGAACAAATTCTGAATGTGCAGTTGCCTTCAAAACTCATCTTGCCACCTGTGTGGTAGGCTGCCTTTCTAACACGGGTGTAAGTAACCACCCACCCACTGATCCAGTTTTATTATTGCCTTAAGTATTTCAGACATGAAATTTTATGAAACTTTAATAGGCCAACAAATTTTTCAGAATAGAGAGGCTACATGCACACACATACTCACACATGTATGTAAATGTAGGAATTAATTTCTGTCCCCTGAAAAGCAACATGTTAGGAACGTTAGGACCCACAGCAGGTGCTTTCTATGGTGGCACACCTGACTTGTGCCTCAGAATTGCTCGGACTTTGTTGGTTAGGCTTTCTAGCTTGGAATTAAACAATCAAGGGACCAAGACCCCTTTCAAGTTATCTTGAGAAAAATCAACCAAATTACAAGCACAACTTCATGATCTAGAACTTAGAGTAAGTAAACTTTTCAGGAACTGACAAAACTGTTGAAAAGGATTGCCCTCTATTTTTCTCTCTCAGGTATAACGAAGTCTCTCTTGTATATTTAATTCTCGTTCTCCCTTTTTTTTCTATAGTTGCTTTCTTTCTTTTTTTATCCTTTTTTATAAATGCACACTTTGCATTACAATCAAGATATATGGTTCTAACTCCAAGATTTGCAGCCTCAGCTTCTACCACCTGCTGTCCATTCTCACGTCTCATAATTCAATTTTACGAGAAATTGTTCCGTGACATATTTATGTTGCACACCATCTTGCATATGCTTTTAAAAAAGTCTACTGGGGTACATGTCAATTCCTTTCTCCAGAGCCAATCACTATGATATAATTTATGAAGTTATACATCTTGATGCCCCATGGAAGAATGAATTGGTCTATGGTAAGAATAATCAGGATATGACACAAAACTACCTGGAGACTTGCAGAGTCCCTGACATAGGAAGCCACCCATGACAAGTGAAGAAGACATAGAGCCCCCGGTGTTTGGGACAAAGGAGGAACTAAGAAAAAGTACATAGAAAAAAAATCAAGCTATACTGACTTGTTTCAATAAGGGGACCTCATGGAAAATAGTAGTTGTTATTGGATAACCCATGGATTAATTTTATGGTAATTCACTGTGATTCTCCAGGTCCTATTTGTCTTAGCCCTAGAAACAGTAAAACAAGTGAGAAATTTTATTTGTTTATTCATTTATTTATATATTTAGCAATTATTTTTGACCTTTTAATTCATACCCACTATAGAGTTTTACCATTACAGCATGCTTATTATTTGAGGTTGTGGTGAAATAACAACAAAACCTCTAGATGACTGCTGGGAATATTAATTACTTTAGGGTGATATTATGATTGCTGAAAGCCAAGAGGAGGAAGGAGGTTTGATTGAACCAAATAACCTGACTTCTTTTCCTCATTCTTTCTTCTGTCTTCCCCTCCATATCATTTTCACCGTGACCAACACTGCTGTCACTCCTAGTCTCTACAAGTTCACTGGGAAAGATACATGCACAGAAGAGGAAAAGTATAACCAATAAATGTATATTAATATCTGGGGTTTGAACCTTCATTGTTTATTCAACATGACTCCCTATTTGGTTAGGCTAGATAGATGTAGATGTAGACTTCATCATTTATATCTAACCAAGCTTAAAAGTCTGTACTTCATAATCAAATCCAGAATCGAGACTTTCATTTGAAATTGTACTACTACAATTGAGAAAGCTAACACGGAGTTCATACTAATAGTTAAAGGAAAAAGCAAGAAAATGAGAGTTTATTACAGTGGCTATATTAGACTGGCCCAGACCACCCATCAGGCTTTTTAGAAGAAAGCTTCATTATTTTCCAGTGAGTAGGTATGGTAAACTTTCAAGGGAAGGGACCCTGGAGAAAGATCATGAAGAATTGCAAAAATTGGACAAGCAGAGAAAAAAGGATAGAAAATCCTAAGCCAACGTAACACTGAGGAAAAGGCACAGAATGGCCACACCCTGGGGAATTTACAGGACACAGAAAATAGTTTAGTTGGGCTACGACTAAGAGTACATAGAAGGTGATGTAAGAACAAAGGTAATAGAAGCCCATGACATTTTTGAGTTGGAGGAACAACATTATTAAATTTCCTCATCGGGAAGATTAACATGGGAGCAAAGCATACAATACACGTAACTGAGCAGTGATTGGAAGTAGAGACATCAGTCAGGAAACCACTGAAAGGGTACAGATAAAAAAGAAGAAATGACTCCTACTCAGGCAGTTAAAATGAAAAGCAGAAAATGGATAGGAGGTATTTTATGACGGCTGTAACTATTGAATTGGAAACAAAGTCAAGGTTGTAGGCAAGAAAAAGTAAATAAAAAATTTTACAAAAGATGCAAAGAAGAGAGTTTAAATCTGAGATCCTGAGAAGAGTGTTGCATCATTACTTGAAAATAGAATGACCGAGGAAGAGAGTTTTCAGGTAAAATTATATATTCACTTTTCAATGTAATGAATTGGCAAAGTCTGTAGAACACCCCAGATAAGAGTTCTTGCAGAATATTAGAAATGTAGAAATATAGTTCCAGAGAGAGCTTAGCGTTGCAGTATTTCTCATAGAGGTAATTTTTAAATTTATAAGACTGGATTATACTTTTTATAGAATCAGTGCAGAAGGATCAAAAAGCAAGGAGGAAGCAGATCTTTTGGAAACACATGAAGTATAGAAAGAAAAAGAGAAGAAAAAGAAGGAGACAGAAAGAAGAAAGTATAATATTAGACAGAAAAATATTTTAAAAAGTAAGTTGGTAGGTACTGAAGGACACAGAAAAATTTAGGATGTTGGAGAATCAGAGAAAATAAGAAATATATATATGTAATAAGGAAATATTTAATATATCAGATTGTTATTTTATTTCAAAAAACTTTATATGTGTGTGTGTGTGTGTGTATATATATATATATGTGTGTGTGTGTATATACACATATACACACTAAGAATCCAGAGTCCTAACGGGGGTAATTGACCTCTGTGTTGGTCTCCTGTAAATACAGCCTGAAGTACACTTTATTCCACAGCCCATATTATTTGTTAAGATCATGTATGTATGTATATATATATATATATATATATGTATATATATGTGTGTGTGTGCATATGAAATATGCACACATATATATGAAAATACATATGACATCCACAAGTGTTGTAATATTTCACAAAAGCCATGTGTGTCTTGAATAGTAAGAACTAAAGTCAGATTGTGAGAGATTCAGAAATCTGTGGTCAATAATAAGTGTAATGTGTGATTTGATCAGCTTGCCATCTGCAAAGGGGCTGACAGTATGAAGATAAAGAACCTGCCAGTATCAGGAGTCTGTGATTTAATTCACTTCACACAACTGATTTGAATCGAGTTTAGACCCATACTCTTCTATGGTGGTGGACAATAGCAATACAAAGTTGATTCTTAAAGCACTTAAATTCTTAACAAAAATAATATGAGCTGTGGAATAAAGTGTGAAACAAGCTGTATCTACAAAGACCTGTGTCAATTACTGCCATTAGTCTGGACTCTGAGTTCTTAGTGTATATGAAAAAATCCATTAAGTGTTTTTGAGATAAAATAACAAGCTAATTTATTAAATATTTCTTTTTTCTGATTTAAAAAAAGATGTTGCCTTTATTTTATCATATCTTATTGGTATTTGACGGCTAGTTCTAGCTAAATTCCAGCACCAGCAAAGCATTGATTGAAGAGTGAGGGTGATGATGGTGATGGTGATCATTGCTAGAATTATAGGAGCACCTACCATACTTCAAGTCCTTTATGAAATGATGTTATTTTCCTCTCCTACTTGGAGAAGAGAAAGGATGCCATGCTTTTTCCAGAAAGCTTGTACTTGGTAGGGCCATTTCCCTTTGAGCTCATTAGCTTTCAACAAGCATGCCATTATAGCAGTACTTTTTAGCACTTCCCATCCTCAAAGTACTTTGAAAATATTAGCTAATTAGATCTTCAAACACTCATGAGAGTGTTCTAAGTGTGTATTATTGTTGTTGTTACCTTGTCACACCTGGAGACCAGCCATCTGCATAACTTTTCCAAGGAAGTAGAGGGCATTATTGAAAGAGCCAAGACTCTAACTTAGAAATATTTAAGTTTTGGTGTTGTCATTTGGCTCCAGGCCTGTGTGTCTTCCTTTCTGTGGAAGACATGTACAAGGAAAAACTAGTCATGTGAATCCTAAAGTATATCTGAAACAAACAGTATAACCTCCATTTCTTTCACAAGACTAACATAACATTCCTCCATTCTCCCTCCTGTATTACTAACACACAAGGTGAAAATTATATTTACATATTATTTATGACCTTCATTTTTTCCAACTCTTGACTGATAGTTTAGGCATTACTGAAGCTCAGATGGCAGAATAATCTCAGTAGAGGTTGTGAAGGTCCTCTTCTTACTGTCCTCTCCTTACTGACTGGGTCTTGTCTCCACCACTTTTTACCCAGTTTTGATTCAGTAAAGGATTCAATGAAGGAAAAGTTTATAATGAAAGATACTGTAGCTCCCAATCCTTCTTCACTTTAAACTCTAAGATATAATATTACACACACATAACCATTCATGTAACTTTATATAACATTCAAGGTACCTTCTTTCATATTTCTGATAAAATTAACTTTTTTTTTTTTGAGACAGTCTCTCTCTGTTGCCAGGCTGGACTGCAGTAGCACAATCTTGGCTCACTGTAACCTCTGCCTCCCAGGTTCAAGTGATTCTCCTGCCTCAGCCTCCCAAGTAGCTGGGACTACAGACGCGTGCCACCATGCCCAGCTAATTTTTTGTATTTTTAGTAGAGACAGGGTTTCACCGTGTTAGCCAGGATGATCTCCATCTCCTGATCCATCCTCCTAGGCTTCCCAAAGTGCTGGGATTACAGGTGTGAGCCTGTAATCCCAGCCCAACACGCCTGGCCCCAAATTAACTTTCTTTATAAACTTTTCCAAATTAGCATTTCCATCCCCCACGTTAATTTACTAAGTTTCTCTCCCAGTTTTATTTTCGTGTATCTCAGTTTTATGTCAACATCAACTGAAGTAAAACAAAATTGTTTATATTCTCAGCATGTTGTCTTCATGTAATTTTTCTCTGCCAATGGTGTTGTCTCTCTCCTGGTTGTCTGAGCCCCAAACTTTGGATCTACTACTTCTTGTATCTCTCTTTAAGCTCTCACAAAAAGATAAATAACATAGAATCTTTTCATCATACCCCAGTGGTAAGTATCATTTCATTTTTATTTCCATGGCTACCCACTCAATACAAGCCCATTGTAATAGGCTCCTGGTTTGCATTCAAAATACTTGACCATGTTTAAGTGAGCAAATCTTATATTTCACTCAATAGGAATAATTCTGTTATTCTAGCAGAGACACTGACTGACTTTCTGTAGAAGCTGACAAAACATAATGGGCTATATCAACTAATATCTGAAAGCACCTCACTTTTCAACATCTCTTTCATGCTAAATGAGATTGTAATCTCAGATATCCAAGTGGGTAGGTTCCCAGGCCAGCAACAAATAATTCTAACCATCTGATGTAAAATAAAAAGAAAAATAAAAATACAAAATTAATAAAGAAATAAACCAACAAGCCATCACAACCATCACCAACAAAACTATGAAGTCAGAAAACCAGAAACTACTGTTCCAGAAAATTACCCAGGGATGTGTTTGCAGGACCCAGTGCCTGAGAAATGGGATTCTCATAAGGTAGAGAGGGATGACAATGATGTATCTACTCTTTGTAGATGTGAGTGGGTAGATTTTTTCTAGCATAATTTCTACCCTATTTAGTATTTTCAAAGTTTTACTTTCTGGTTGTTATTGTTTGGGTTTTTCATTTTGTTCAGTTTTGTCCTGGGTTTTTGTTATTTGTTCTTTTAAACTGGATTTCAGCTATTGCTTTTTATTTTCATCCCCAAAGAATCTTATTCCACTGTAAGGCTGTGGTAGAGCAGTCTGCCTAAGGTAACTGAATCTTAGTTGATTGAAGATCCCACTGGGATTGAGGATTAGTGCTTGTAAAATCAATTCACATCTCTGCAGAACTAGAGAAAGTGTCTGAGTTGGACCAGCTGTATGCTCATGCCAGAACACTATTTTCTTTATTCTTTTATTTCTACACTTCTTTTCTTTTGTCAGCTTCTTGTTTATTGACATTTTGTGGAGAAATAACACCAAGCAGAAAATGGTAGTTATTTGGGCAATTTGATTACATAGGTTGCTTTCTTGTTAATCAGCTGGTTACGTGTGTTTTCATAAGCATTCAGTGTATTGTGCCTGCTCTCTGATACAGCTTTTTTCTCCTCTGTTAGTCCTATGTCAGCTATTGGAGTATATGTTCTTCAAGGAATGACAAGCTATTGCAGAATTTAGCATAACATTCACACTAAATGGACCTGCACAACATTGTAGATTAGCAATAAATTCTTATGTGATGAATAAGTGATATTGTGGACAAATGTATTATGTAAGCCTCAATCTTTGCTTATTTCTTTCCCTATGAATTATAACAAAGGTAACACACACAAAAAGTACTTATATTTAGGGAACTTGTGGGAGAAGGCTTATATATATATATATATATATATATATATATATATATATGAGTTAGAGTATATTAAATAACATCTAGAAAATATCTTGATTGTGTACAATGGAGTACATGTCTGTGTAGTTAATGAATGTGAGACAGAAGAGATCAGTGTATGTTGTTTTAAAGAAAAAAATTGGCCGGTTGCAGTGGCTCAAGCCTGTAATACCAGTAGTTTGAGAGGTCAAAGTGGGTGGATCACAAGGTCAGGAGTTTGAGACTAGCCTGGCCAACGTGGTGAAACCCCGTCTCTACTAAAGATACAAAAAATTAGCTGGCATGGTGGCGCACCCTTTAATCGCAACTACTCAGGGGGCTGAGGCAGGTGAATCACTTGAATCTGCAAGGCGGAGTTTGCAGTTAGCTGAGATGGCGTCACTGCACTCCAGCCTGGGTCACAAGGCGAGACTCTGTCTCAAAAAAAAAAAAAAAAAAGATAAAAAATTATGAGAGGATAAGTATAAAAGACATAATCCAGGAAATTAAAATAAAAATCTATTTCTTCTTTCTCCTTTCAAAACTGCTATTTCATGTCTTATAATGTCTTGTATTTATTCACATTAATCAACCCTATATCTTCATAGATATCCTATGGTATTGCTATGTAGGTAGATATGTGTGTTTATAAATAGGTTGCAAATTATGTTCATTCCTTTAATACTAATCTAGAAGCAAAGAAGCCTGCTGTTATTGTGGGTTATTATTCCTGCACAAGAGATGACAGGAGAGGCAGAAACTATCTGGAGCTCAGTCTAAATTGCAGTTTTAAGCACGTCTGATGTAGTGCATGTCTGGAGGTGGAATTTCTAACCTTTTTATCAACTGGGTTCCATGGATCAGAATAAATGATAACAATAGCTCACCGCCTTCTGCTGGATGGATTTGCTACTTGAAAAATGATCAGGGCCCTATTAAGAGAAGCCACACCGCCCTAATGGGGAGCAGATCACAGGCCAGGTGTCTTTGCGCCTGTCTCTCTCTGCATGAGAGGACACGACCTTGCCTGTCTTTTTCCCTGGGATCAGTTGAATGATAGACTTCTTTTCTTTCTCTGAATTGTTACAGCAAGAGGAGAGGAAAGATTGCAGATTTTTTTTTCTCTTTCTTCAGAAAAGAGACATGGCCCATTTTAACATCCCCATTATCTATGTGTCTGTCCACAAAAGCTCTATTTGAAAAAACACTATGGTTTCACAATGATGACAAGCCCTTTCCAATTCTACTTTCCCTATCCACAATATACCTGGGGCTCCATTTTCATACTTGGAAGGGCAATGCATTTACTAACTGCCCCCGAACCTTCCTTATACTGACCCACCCCCTCAGATTTTACTCTGGTCTTCCCTTTCATGAATCATATCCTCTCCTTCCTTTTATGTCTACATATTGTAGTTCTCCTTCAAGACATAATTCAAATTCTACATTCTCTCTGAAGTAATCCTTGCCCATTCTAACTCACAATACTATCTCCTTATTTTGAACTAACAATATATTATTCTTAAGACCCAGTGTAGACACTGAAACTTATCATTCCATGTTCATTTATTTATGGTGCAAGACCTGATCTTGTTATATTTTATTTTATTTTCACCCTTCATTCCCTATGCCCTCTTTCATGTTCCCCATAATTATCCAACTTCATGTGTTTCATCTCTAACCTTAAACATGTGTGTGTATATGTCTGCTAATTTTTTGGAATTTTATTTTGTGAGAATATGAATCTTTAAAAATTATATTTTATATTATACAGTATTTATTTTCTTTCCTACATAGTATGCTACATTAATCTATTATTAGAAAATAATAGATTATAGGTTGATTGATAGATTGAGTGATTAATAGATAAGTAGCAGATAGCAGAAAGTAGAGCATAGACAGATAAATCATGGAAAATCTCAGACTCATTTTGAAAGCTCCAGTGGAACACGTGTGGAGAAGAAAGCAATCAAACCCACCTCTCTTATTCACTGTGTGGTCCTCATTTTGAACTTCAAACAAAGAAACAAACAATAAATGGAGAGTCCTTGGCCTGGAAAGGTCCGTGTTTCAAGAAAAATTATGTGACTCAGCAGAGAATGAACAAATGAATGATGCTGTTGGCCCATTCTTACTGAAATATAACAACCACTGGCCCATCTCAGAGATAACTCTTCTCACCTAGGCTTTTGGGCAAGTCAGTATGTGTTTGCCCACACTTCAGGTATACATGTGGTTGCCCATAACTGACCCTCCCTTTATGCAAGGCTGAAATAAATGTTACAATGCTGAGAACTTCAGAAGTGAGACTTTCAAATATGGACATTACTTTCACTGAGACTGAGGCAATGGTCATCTTGTGACTTTTGTGCACTCAAAGCACTTTTGCCTTTGTGGGCCTCTTTTCCTTTAAACGAAAACAAAAGAAACAAACATTTTAAAAAGTCAACAAACCAACCGAGAATATATATTACATTTAATGACTGTCAGCATAAGGATGAATGTAATAATCCAAGTTCTGATTCATTATTATACCTTCATTATTGTTATAGTCAGTTTCATTCTGACTTTAAAATAAATTTATATTAAAATATTTTCCTGACCCCTGAAAATATCATGGCCTCTAGGCACTTTGCCTACCATATTCAATGAATTAGCTGGTCCTGAGTGAGAGGAAGAAGGTGAATTATCTATTATTCCAACATCAACAATTCATATAATGCTTTAGAGTTTGTAAAACATTTAGGCATTATCTTCATCGGCATTTTAAAAAACTCTATGTTGGCACTATTTTTAGAAATGTGGACACTAAGGTTCTGCCAGTTGTGCTGTCGCAATAGAAAACAGTAAGCAGTCTAATGTTACAAGAACTCACGCCCTAGTTCCTAAAAGTCCAATGCATTTATTTCCCCCATTAGAGGATCAGCATAAACTTCAGAGTTGTTTCTGTTTAATACTTGGCTAATTCATTTTTATCACAATTTAAATTAATCACTCCCTTCAATAAGAAACACAGGCTTCTTTCCTCTCTCATTTTTGATTTTTCAAATGTATACATCTACATATTTATTAAATAAACATGTATTGAATAAATGAAGAAAAAGATAAAGAGCATTCTTTATGAGACTATCTTTTTTAATAACAACTGGCACCACCACTCCCTTCATCCTTTCCCCAAAAAAATATGGAAGCAAACACTCTAAATTTACTTTGAAGAATTTATTTTTGAGAAATTGTGTGCACCTTAAAGCTTAAGACAGTTACGGTATTTAACTATCAGTATACTGTGTCTCCTTATAAAATTTATTTCTGTAAAATATCCTGACTCCGTCTGTTTGTCCCTCAATGAAGGTAACACAAGTTTCAACATTCTGAGGAGTGTTTATAAAAGTGATGAAGGTCTTCCTGCTGTTTGAGACTAGCTCCTTTGTCTTTGTGAGGGAAACTACATGTAGTAGAGTCTCTAGCTTCTGTAATGCACTGCACCCTTCATCTGTCAAGCTCTTTCATTTGAAAATAATGAGCAGCCAAGGGTTTGAAAAACTAAATCTATTAAGAATATTTATGCAGGAGAACTATCACTAAACACCTCCATTCACTCATGTAATGAGATTGGCATCACGATAAAATTCTTGTCTTGTAAGATAATGATCTTATGGCTTTTTCTGGCTCTTAAACCAAAGATAATTGGGTTAATCTCTGCGGGAAAGTCCATCTGGTTTCCAGTAAACCATTTTAATTGTGGGATGACTTTATTTCAGAAACGTAGGAAAGGTCTTGCCACTTGCTTCCTGATCCTGGAATATTATAAGAAGGAATGTCAAAATTCAAAATGTAGAGGCATAGAAAAATGTAGATTCGGTGACATTTTCTATCTGCAAATCATGTGATATTGGCAACATTTTGTGTTTGTGGGTTGCTTTTCATTAAGGATTGAAACATTAAGCTTTTGGCATTAATACTTGCACAGTGTTACTTAGAAAAGGATAGAGAAAAGTATTAATTTTGCAAAGGTAACATGAGATTGTGCCTAGACAATTATAAAATTAAGACCATAAGGGTGTATTCTCAAACCTTTCCTCTATAGTGCCACACATGCAGCATTTGTTCATTTATAACAATATATTATGGTATCTTCTAATTGTTTCATGTGTGAGAATCCAATTTGTCCAATTCTATTTTACAAGCTCATTGAAGATAAAGGTTGGGTTTATGCTTTGTGTTTTATACTCCACAATTGGCAGGCATATGTGAGGTGCTTACTACATTTTAAGATATCTAGTTTTTGAACAATGGATTAATTCATATTTGAGTTAGATAAAAACTAATTTTTTAAGAATACAATGAACTTTACATGGTAAGTTAGAAAAAATTGACAAATTGTATTTGCCTAATTTTATGTTTTCTTTCCATATATGTTAGAACACTATTGAAGGAAGATAAATAGATATAAAACACACACACACACACACACACACACACACACACACACTCTCACACTTTCTCCCTTTCAGATTCTAGATCTTTTCCAGTGGATTTGGATCCCAATTCTACCACATTTTAGTGGCAACAATCTGACAGCATTATTATGATGACCAAAAGAGTTCACTGCTGTGGCATACACTGTGTGTGTTAGCCATTGCTGCAGTCATTGTTATCACATTACAGTTATGACTACAGACAGCATTTTGCCTTGTGCACAGACTTCTGGCTCCAGACAGGTTGCCAAGAATGCCCCTCCTTCTCTTAGTCTTTGTCTAAATGGGAGGAAGCCAGATTAAGAATGCACTTTTGACTCTTGGTTTCCATCACCAGCCCATTCCATTTCCATGAAGCAGCCTCTGCTTCAATAAAACAGTTCCACACCTCACATTTTAGTGTTGGGAGAAATTCATTGTTCTCTCTTCCTCATTTTACATTTTGGAAAGTAAAACCCAGTAAAGATGATCTGCGTGCTGTCATACTAATGAGAGCTAGGGCTTTCATAGAAAGAAGATAACAGAGAACCTAAGATACAATCTTTGGCTTCACTCATTCCATATATATTTACTGAGCATCTGCCATATGGCAGGCACTAAACTGGATGCAAAACTAGAGATGTCTTTGCCATTCTTTGACACTTATAGTCCAGGGGAAGAAACAGCCAGGACTCAGAATAACACCAATAAAAATACCATTAAAACTCTGACCAGGGCTATGAATGAGAATTACTTGGTGCTGAAAAAATGGATCACAGAGGGGTGTAACTGGAATTGGTGCCCAGAAGAGGCTTATTTGAGGTAGTAACAATTAAGCTGGGATTTATGCTGGCTACTGGGAGGCAGGTGGTGGTGTGCAGGACAGTGCTATTTGCAATGTTCCAGAAACACAGAGCAACATGTGAGAAGCCTTTGTGATGAAAGGGAGCAGAACATGTTTGGGAGACTGGAAGAAATTGAACAGACTGAAGTATTGACTGAGGATAACTCATAGATAAAAAATACATACAGCCCATGGCTATATTCCATAACAACTTAAGTACACATTTAAAATACCTAAAAGAGTGTAAACAAAAAACAAATGCTTCAGGGAATGGATAAACCATTCTCTATGCTGTCATTATTTTACACTGGAGGCCTGTATCAAAACATCCCCTGTACCCTCAAAATATATACACCTACTGTGTACCCATGAGAAAAAAATAGAGACCAGACCTACCTGGGCTTGAGGCCATGATAAGAACAGTATAGGAAGGCCACTGTGTGCAATTTTTTTCTAGTAATCAATAGATTTATTTATTAACTATGCAATTGATTATCTTAACTATTTGGACATGTACAATACAGTGGTATTAAGCACATTCACAATATTATTAATACATAACTCTTACCACTATATATTTCTAGAACTTTTTCATCATTTTAAACAGAAACTCTGTACTCATTAAATGATATCTCTCCATTTTTTCCTTTTCCCAGTTCTGGTAACCTCTTGCCTTTATTTGAGCTGCTATAACGAAATAGAATTAACTGTGTAGGCTACAAACAACAGAAATTTATTCTCATAGTTCTTGAGGTGAAAAGTTGAAGATCAAGGTAGATTTGCTGTCTGGAAAGGGCCTGCTTTCTGGCTCATAGACCTTCCTGCTGTGTCTTTAGATGGTAGAAGGCACTAGGGTTTCTCTCTCAGGCCTTTTTTATGAAGGCATTACTGTCATTCATGAGGGTTCCTTCCTCATTGCCTCCCAAAGGCCCCAATTCTGAATACCATTACCTTGGGGGGTTAGAATTTTAATGGATGATTTTTTTTGGGGGGGGGGGTACAAACATTCAGCCTATACCACCTTTTTTTCTATTTTCTCTCTATGAATTTGCTTCATATAAGTGGATGATTCAATATTTAGAATTATTCAGTATTTATCTTTTCGTGTCTGGTTTATTTTTCCTAGCATAAGGTTTCAAAGTTCTTTCATGTTTTCCCATGAGCATGTCCACTGATCGAGAGAATAAAACAAAATTTATGTTTCTGAATTTTCCTCCAGAGGCTGGGTGAGGAACATAGGAGATGGATTTAGGGAGACCCTCTAGAAGGCTGTTGTGATGCTCATGATGAGAGATAGGGTAGCCTGGATGAGGTTATAGCAGTGGAAAGGGAAAAAAATTAGTAAATTCAGGAGATATTTAAGAAGAAATTGTTTACTTATTGCCTTTTGTGAGCTTATCATCTATTTGAGGGACTTGTGGCACGCGCAAAGCATAATAAAGCTAATTTATTATAATAATTGTAATACTATGTACAGACTCACCAGATACCAGTTTAATGGAGCTGTGACTAATGAATAGAAAAACAGAGCACAGTTCAGGTGAGAACACTAGACACAATGTGTGAGACAATGAGAGAACGAGAAGAGACAATGTTACCCAGTGTTAAAACCTGGAATTCAGACAAGACTTATAATAGCTATAGAAGTTACGAAAAGAGAAAGGTGAACAGGAGACAGAGTAATCCAGGGCAGTTCCTGAAGGAGGCAGGACGGGGCAAACCCTGGTCGAGAGGTAGGAAAAGGAAGAGTTTGTCCCGGGAAGAAAAAGAGCATTCAGAAAATGCCAAATTAGTGCACAGCCACAATAAACATTTAGAAATGGATGAGAACTCTCTCAAGAAAAGAGAGGCAACATTTCCACATAAATTTAGACAATAATAAATAATGCAAGAACAGAAAATCAATTTGACGAAGACAATCCTTCTCTCAACTTATCCCCAGTATGTTCTAAAATGGTCGACTTAAACACTCTTCGCCCTGAAATGACTCCGTGGGGATCAGTGGAGTTCTTTTAATTTGGAGCAACATCCCCAGCTCAATGTGAAGACAAGTTTCCATTTTCTAAACTAAGTTTAATGGACTTGAAGGTCTAGAACAAATAGAAAATAAATGTTTTCTGTAACATGCTGGAAAACTCAGATCTGACTGTCAAAGAGCTGAATCTACTTCATACTGCTGGGAAAATTGCATTAGTATCTGGAGCAACTAATATCAGTAGGTGACGAAGATAAGTAATGAGGCAGAAAAAGAGCAAGAAGAAGACTAGATTTACAAAGCAATCCATGGCGAGGCAAGATATTGATTTGAAATTACTGTTGATTACATTGGCAGGGGGCAAAGAAGGCAGCATTTTCTCAGATGTTGTGAACAAGTGACATTTCAAAGCACTTTTCATGTGTTTGAACTCAGACCTCTCATTGGGCCCCGTGTCGGCACAAAGAGAAGAGAGAGAGGTAATTGCGTGAGGTCAGCTATCTTTGTTTAAGAAAAAAAAAAAAAAAAAGACATTTTCTTTGTTTAAGAAAAAGAAAAAAAAGAAGCATTAGAATCTCCATTCAGGGCTTGAACACCGACAGATGAAAATATATTATCATCAGGCCACAACACTCGCCTTTGGCTTTAACTACATACAAATTTCTCCACAACTTTATTTAGCTTCTTTATCAATCGGTCTATTAATTAGTTAGTTAGAAATTACTTTCTGGGTATATACAAGAGCAAACAAAGAAGTGGGTCAGGCAGATTATATGGCCACCTCCAGAGAACTGAGCACAGAACACAGTGAATGGTAAGAAAACAAGCATTATAGAATTTAAAAAGCCACTATGGACTGATGAGATCAGGTGTTATAGACCAAGTGGACTGTGAACAGGGTCTTGAAAGGTGAGTAATGTTCTATCAGGCACAAGGGAGAGAATGTGCTTTCAGGAGGGGAAGCTTGTGAGCAAGGAAAGAGGGACCTCCATGTGTCTGAGGGACAGTGAGATTGAGGGTTTGCAGGAATCACATTGTTCTTTCAGGTTTTGAGGGCAGAATAAGACTCCATGAGACAAGTGTTAAACATTAGGCTACACAAAAAGCATGGCTATATTACGCAAGCATGTGGGGCCCCAGTGATTTTTGAAAAAGTGATAGATTTAATAAATGGCAGTATTTTAGTAAGTTTGACTAATAGGAAAGGAGTAGGTTGGAAGAAAAGCTGAAGTTAAAGGATTAAGAGTGGTTACTTTACCAGCGGTTCAGGTATGAAGGATTAGCAATTTGATTTATGGCAGACCAAGCCAAGTTAAAAGAAGAAGCAGGCCGGGTGCGGTGGCTCATGCCTGTAATCCCAGTACTTTGGGAGGCTGAGGCGGGCGGATCACAAGGTCAAGAGATCGAGACCATCCTGGCCAACATGGTGAAACCCCATTTCTACTAAAATACAAAAATTAGTTGGGTGTGGTGGTGCGCACCTGTAGTCCCAGCTACTTTGGGAGGCTGAGGCAGGAGAATTGCTTGAACCTGGGAGGCGGAGTTTGCAGTGAGCCGAGATCACGCCACTGCACTCTAGCCTGGTGCCTGGTGATGGAGCCAGGCTCTGTCTCAAAAAAAAAAAAAAAAAAAAAAAAAAAGAAGCAAAGAGTTGGGGCCATAGAACATGGCCAATCCTCCCACCACTGGTAGACTCAGGCTCTGACTTCAGACTAAATGTGTTCAGTGCTCTGTCAGAGACCTGCTCAGGAGTCTGAATTCCAAAGTAAAAGCTTCAGAGGGCTGGGGTAGGAGGGAAAGGGTCCACTCCGCAAGCAAAGCCTTTGGTGCTATACACGCAGCGATGCCTCTGGAGTTGACCATATGTTAACGCCCTGGGGGACAGAGCCAACTGAGCACAGGGAGGTCAGGGGTGCACTTAGCAGGCCTAGGATCATTCAGTGGTGGCAGAAGAGGGCAGAATTGTGGTTACATGAAGGACAACAGTCACATTTGTTGCCTAGGGCTTAATTTGTGTTTATGAAAGCTGGTTGCTAAAGGTTGCTTTCTTCTGGGGGCATCTAACACCTCTCTGTGAAGTTGTCTTTTATTACTTAAACACAAACCAGATTAAGGGTGTTGATTCCACAGAGATAGCTACTGACGGGTTTTAGTTAATGAAATTTTTTTTCCTGAGAGGTTGCTCTGGCTGTCAGAGGGCGTCACATTCAAGAGGACTCAAATTATTCTCAAGTTTAGCTACACTTTTGAATCACCTCATGGGCTTTTACAAAGATGCTGGGAGGTTCTCCTCAAATCAATTAAAGCAAAGTCTTTGGGGGTGGGACAGCAGCGTTTTTTTAAACTGCACAGAGATTCAAAAGGGCTTATAAAGAGTCTACCTTCATATTTGTTTCAATATTAATTACTCGCAACAGACTTACCTTGGCACTTGTCATAAAGAAAGATTTCTCGGAATCTCTGGAGGTAGGTCCAGTAATCCGTATTTCTGAAAAGAACTGCATTCTGAAACTACTGGCTGTGTTGTATGTGGATTCCCTTGAATGCCCCCAGTTGATGGATCCTAAGAAAGGTCTGGAAGAAGGTCCTTAAAATGAGATGCTCCTTTTGGGATTTACTGTGGGATTCTGAAACAGCAAAGACAGCTTTAAAACTCTCTTCCAAAAACTATAATGATATCACTGAGTCTGGAGGTTACATGCTGAGTAGAGGCTGGTTCTTTTAGCTGCAGAAGAGCTTTCCCTAAAGCTGCCACATCTTTTAAATAAATGATGACTAAAATCTTTGTAGTCCTGAATATATTAGTGAACCTGATCCTAAACAGTTGTATCTGCCAGCATTGTCACCTACAGACATTTATTGAGCAGCTTCCTCATGTAGGGCACTGAGAAAGGCCCCGGAGATACCACATGTGCGAAGCACAGTTGTGTCCTAAGGGATATTGGAGCCACAATAGAAAGAAATCCAAGCATAGAAAATAGGAAAATGTGATATTTCTAACTTCATATTTTAACATTTCAAATGTGGAAACTGGAATCAAGGAATTGGTTTATTTAGTTGTTGTTTCCATTTTATAGCAGCCATACTTGTCATATCGCTTGATCTTGTATCCCCTGTAAATATGACCTTTCTCTGGCTAGGGCAACAAAATGCATGTTTTCTCTTAATAATTACAGTTTTTAAAATATATAGTTTTATTTCTGAATAAAGAGTTCATAATCTAATAATTAGAGCTACTAGATTCATTCATCTGTGAGTGCATCTGTATTTGTTATAGTCAAAACACTGACCCAATAACAGGTCTTGTACCTCACTTTTTGCAACATTTTGAAGTGTGTTAATTTTATCATATTTACATACTTGTGATTTTCCTGTCATGGAATCAAATTTCTCATTTATCCATTTTGGGGTTTTTTTGGTCCAATGTTTATATCCCAGGAATTAAAAAACCTATTGCCTCATCTTTATCCAGTCTAATTCTCTTGGCTTGTACTTCTTAGCATGCTTTAATCACCTTTCCTTCCCCCACATGGTTAGTAAACAATCTCCTACATTCATGAAGCCACTTAAAGATTAATTATTTTATATTTACTGCCCACTGGAATCTAAATCATTATCATTATCGTTAACCAACTGCTCCAAAGCATGAACCAGTCCAGTGCATGCACTGAGCAGAGAAAATGGTTCCTAGTCATGGCAGTGAGCAGCGGCCAGATGAGCTCAATGCAAAAGGGGACAAGGTGGTTGGACTCCAGCCTAAGAGCCAAGAGGGAGTTGATACCTATTTATGCCCTCAAAGATTTGATGCAAATTTAAAAATAATGTTTAGCCAGAATTTGGTTCGCAGATTATAAGAAAACACCGCCAATCATTTGAAGTTGATTTATCTAATCTGAGATGATTGGATAGCCCTGTCAACAAATTTCCCAATCATATAAATTTTCTATCCCTAGAAAAAGTAGGATGTAAACTTCCATTGCCCATTGTGAATCCTATTTATCAAAAGTTATTGAATGACCTGGATAAACAATACCTGCGTGGTTTTTTGTTGTTGTTATTGTTTGATTTTTGGTTTATGTTTGGTTAAGGATGACCAGTTACTACTGTGAATCTCTCTCACAAAGACAACTAGGAGAAGTTTGTATAAATGCTAGGTAAAAAAAAAAAAAAAAAAAAAAAAACCTGCAAATTTTCTCTCTTTCTGTTCCTCTTCCTCTCTCCATCTCCCCTATCTTGATTCTGTAGCTTCCTGAAGAAACACAAATATACATGTGTATAAGTAATTTTTTAAAAGAAGGAGTGTATCTTTAAATAAATACAGTGAATCGCTGTATAGGGTTATTTTAGTTTAGAATTTTTGCTTTTGCTTTGGTTTTTGTTTTCCATAAGGCATGTCATCCTCATTCACTTCAACAGAGACATACTGAGATACATGCTAGGCACTGAGGCTAGGCAACCACAGGACCTGGACTCCATGAATATCACGTGAACAGAACATAAGTAAATATATGAGTTACTCTTTCCAAAGCACTTACACGTCAGAAACTCTTGATTATCTTATAACTCAATTTTCATATTAACATTGCTTCTGAGAAAGTAATGCTCCATAATGAAAAGATTCTTGACTGTCTTTGTCAGCTGGGACCTCTAGAACAAAATATTGTAAACTGGTAGCTTAAAGAGCAAACATTTATTTCTCAAAATTCTGAAAGCTGAGAAATTCAAAATCTAGGTGCTGGCAGATTCAATGTCTGATAAGGACTTTTTTCCTGATTTGGAGATCTCTGTCTTCTTGTTATTTACTCAGATGGTCTTCCCTTGGTGCTTGTAGGTGAATGCAGTGAGAAATCATGTGTCTCTTCCTCTTTTTATAAGGACATTAATCCTACCGTAAGGATCTCACTCTCATGACTTAATCTACCTCTAACAGGTCTCCCCCTTCCAAATAGCATCATATTGGGGATTAGGGCTTCAGCATATACATTCTAAGGGGATATACACCTTCAGTCCATAAAATAGATTAAGTATCAAAAGACCAGAAAATTTGCTTTTGATCTTGGGCAATTTGTGACTTCTCTGGTTCTCAGCAGCCATGTATGCTGAATTCCTATCTTACCTATCTTATGGGCTTGTGGGTGAAGATCCAACAATTATTTTTAAAAAATAGAAACATATCAAAACTACTTTCAAAAAGAGATAGACTATAAAAAGGCAAATATGCAAATGCTTATTAAATACCTTTTTAAATGACGAAATTTATAAAGCATGATTACTGATAGACATACATTTTCACATGGGCAAGTAAGAATGTCAACCTCCGTCCCATATTTCCTTACTCTTAGAACCAATGCAACTTTATTGCAAATCAAATTTGAGACTCAGGATAGCAAACATATTTTCTATCTCATCCCCAAGGTTTGGGCACTGAAGTCAGTATTACAGTGAGAAGCCTGTGTTTTATTACTTTTTTCTTAGTTTTTCTTATTCAGTATATGATCCTTTTCAAAGAGAAGACCAAAGACTATTTTGATTACTCATAATAGTTGAGTAACTGAGGAACTGGATGAATAATTGGTTAATACCCTCTTCCTCAAATTAGAGTTCCAGTTTGCTAAAGAAAATTGAAGAAGATGGGAGTCATTCAGACAGGCATTTAAGAAGTAAATATTAAGCACTTTTTGTGTGATTAGCCCTAAGACGAGGTACTAGGAAAGATATTGGAATCTCTGCACATAGGAAAAATAGAGTTAACACATAATTTGTTTCAGATGTCAAAACTGATAACTTCAAACGTACACTAAGAGGTCATGAAAAGATTTGCTACTGACATAATGAGGCTTCCTGGGGAGAGGAGAGAAGACCTCTGAAGCTGGCATGAAAATGGCTTGAGTGAGCAAGAAAATAACACAGACTTGGAGTTTTATTGTGATTAGGGGGTAGGGTGGAAGTGAAGATTTTCTTGTGGGGCAGATGGTTGCATAATTTGAATACTTCTATCTGAACGAAAGGGGGAGCGAGCATCTAGACTCTCTTATCAATTTACCCAATGTTGGGTAGAAGTAGAAGACAGAGTGGTGAGGCTTCAAAGCTCTCAATAGTCAGAAATCGAGAAAATGGGGCCAGACTTTCTATTACAAAATGTTATGTCTTGTCCCCAAGAAGTCTTATAATGTAATTGTCACAAGTCACAGGCAAAAATGTAAAATAGCAATGATACAAAATGCAATTAATGTCAACTAGTTATCATTTGATTAATTATCTAGACATGTTTCAGATAATAGGGAAATAGAGACATTAAAGATGGCCAAATTGTGAACTAGTGGGTAACATGTTCCAGAAAATGGGTGAATTAGATAACAGGAGTTAAAATGTGGTTAAGTTTAACTAGGTCAAAGGATAGAAATTGTTCAACCAAAATGCTTTTCTCAATCTCTGTTGAAAATGTATCCACTTTTTTTTCTTTTGCTTTTTTTTCTTTCCTTTTCTTTTTTTCTTTCTTTTATTTTTTTTATTTATTTATTTTTTTTTTAACAATCTAAGTATATAACAAAATCAGCTTTGGACAAAGTTTGTGGTGGAATACATGGCCCACTGTGCATGGAATTTTCAGACAGGGAAAAAGAAAAATGGATTTTAACTTTTGAATTGAGTATTTATTATTTTTGTGATGGTTTTATTTTTTGCTCCATTCATTTTCTCTTTGCACATTTTGTTTGGCGATTCTCACAGATAGGTGGGAAGGTGGGTAGACATAGATGTCCAAACCATAAAGCAGCTTTCTCTGGGGTCAAAGCAAATCACTGCATAAATCAACATACATAAGAATTTCACAGTCTCTCGGCCTCAGGAGGACTTTTGAAAACTGACATACTGGAGCTTTTCAAGTCGCCTTTGTATAATTTGCAGTGTATTCTCAGCATTACTCCCTCACTACTTTCTACAGAAATGTTAGAAAACTTCAGACAGCTGCTTTTGCCTTTGAAACTTTCGGATATTTTTTCAACCACAGCTTTGTTTTTGAACCTCAACTGCCACAAGCAACCTTATAAACTGGATTGCCAGAGCTCAGGGATAGCACACCCTCAGTCAGCCAAATATGAAGAAAATGTTGTTGAAGAAATCTCCTGGTAGATTCCTCCTACCCTACAATGAGGATTTGGAAAGGACTGAAAAGTCCTCCCTCTTCTCACAAAAACTGGGCCCACAGGGCCTTGAACAATTTGTAAAACACAACAAAAGGAATAAAGATAAAAAACTCTGTGTACCCTCTGGCAGGGTTTTATGCATTCATACACAATTTCAGTGGGCATTCTAT
Source organism: Ateles fusciceps (assembly GCA_036589455.1). Classification (NCBI taxonomy): domain Eukaryota; kingdom Metazoa; phylum Chordata; class Mammalia; order Primates; family Atelidae; genus Ateles; species Ateles fusciceps. The sequence continues at coordinate 2,846,932 of JAZHEH010002924.1, read as the reverse complement.
TGCTCTATGGGAGAAATTGAGCTGCAAGGATATTCTTTCCTTGTTTTGCTTTTTAGAGAAAGAGGCAATTCCACAGTTTTAGACGTAAGTTGAAAAAACTGTGTTTTTAAAACAATCCTACTTTTATTTTGGCTTAGATGATCAGTGGAAGAGTGAGGTGATAGAAGATAATGGGGTTCAAGGAGATAATGGAGCTCAAGATGATGGGGTAGCACCCTGTTGATGGGAAAGTGCTAAAAAACCCTCATGTTTCAAGTGAGAATCCTTACCTTTGGGGATTCACAACATTCCAGTCTTTTTCCCTTACCTGAAAAAGAGTGGCTATATTTATCGGCACTTAACTTTGCTACTCTATTTTCTAAGAATACAACATTGAAAGTACTTTTTTGTTTTGTTTTTGTTTGTTTGTTTCAGGAATCTCCCAATTGTGGTGTGTGGAAAGATAATTGTAAAATAGTTTGATAAATGGATGAAGAAATCTGAGTTGGTATGAAGGACAGAGAAGGAAGTCTATTAGGAAGAAAACTTATCACAATGATGTGACATTTGCGTAGGTCCAGCAGAGAGATTATTGCCAAATGACTCACAAGCAATGGCATTGTTCCCTATGCTTCATGGAGAAAGTGGAGATACATACACACACACACATATGTATATAATATTTTAAAGCAATGGACATATAGCCACAAAAGTAGAAAATAATTATGTCAGAAAATGATAATACATTTTTATTAAAGTCTTTCTCTAAAACAATGTGACATTGTGTTTAAAACAGACATTCCTCTAAAACAGAAATTATTGATACTCCTGTTTCATAAGAAAAAAATGTTTATTGGACATGATCACAGATTGCATTAAGAAAACAACCTTTTGATTTCTAGTTTTCTTACTTCTAGGTTAATACTATTCTTAACAACTTTAACTTCAACCAGGGAAGATTTTATTAGAATAAAGACAATAGGAAGACCCAGGTAGAAAGTACAGATTTGAGCCAGTACCTACTTAAGGAGATGTAACTTTGGGTAATTTGGTTAAGTGGGAAGCTTAGAAGAAACATTGAGCTGATACTGCCATCCTAGTGATAAGAACAGCAGAAATAGTTTCCAATCGAGTGGCAAAATATACAAAGTACAATGAAACAACAGAACACAAGATAGTAGTATAAAGCAAATGATAGGGTCATAAAATCTTGAGCATACTGATGTGGAGATCCAGAAGAGATGGAGAGATTGTAAAACAGTGAAAAAGTGGGGTAGGTTTAAATGGAAGAAGAAATGGGCAAACAGTTAAAAAGAACAAAGATTATTATTTTCTCAGAAGTAGCAGAAATGAAAAGGGATAAAGGTAACCAATATGCTGAGATTTTAAGTGGGCAAGATAGAAATAAAGACAGTTTGTTTTAGATAGTATAAATACCCTCAGCTAGTTTAGAAATTGAGGCATCTGCTAACAGTATAGGTGACAAGAATGGAGTTTTCGAGTGGGGGAGATTACAGAGGGTTTGGAATATTTAATATGAAGAATCGGGACAAAAGGACATAACTGAAAGAACTGAGAAGGAGGTGAAGATCAAACTTGGTTTGGATAGAAAAGATGAAGAATGGAAGTGGTATATTGGGTATTTACAATTATACCTGACCAGAGGCAGAGTACATGAGAATAGGAGAGAAGTGTTCTCGTTTGGGGCATTGTTTTGGACGAATGTGAAAATTAAATGATGTGATTGTAAAATGAGTGGATAGCTGAGAGAGTAAATGTCAGCATTAAGATTAACTGAATGAAGTATTTGTAATAGGGGGAACAAGAAACTGGGAAATTTCTTATAGTAAAGGCAATAGAAGTTTAGGAATGGAATTAGTGAGTGTTGGTTGTAATGATCATGATATTTACAATAATAATAATTATTATTATTATTTAGGCATATGAAATGACATACTCAAACAAAACATCAGTAAAACATAGGCAACAACCTATCTTAGAAATATAAAGAAAAATGATAGAACCACAGTCACAGTGAAAAGTTTAATGCAGTTTTACGAGAATTAAAAGACCAAAGAGACAGAACCTAAATATGGGTATATGGAAGTTCAGTTGCAGAACTAATACACTCAGGCTATCAGATGTAACTATTTTATAGTCAACAAATCAAGACCACATATAATTGTGTGCATATAAAAGATTTAAAATCTAGTGTGTCCTAAGTCAAACTGGAAACTCAATACCTTCTTGAAAGTAGAGAACGAAAAGTCTAAATTCTCTGACCACAGTGTTGCCCAGATAGACATGAACCTGAAAGTAATCACCATGGGATTTAACCATTTCTTTCTTCAAAATAACCCTTGCATTTTATATGAAGATTTAGAAATGTAGCTAAATATTTAATTACAAGGAAATGTGTGACCTTATAACTTGTATTACTGAGTAAAAAATGTTGAAAATAAATGCCCTGTCTTCAACATAAGCCACTATATATAGAATAACATTAACCAAGAGAAAATAGAAGAAAACTAACAACGTCATTGAGGAATTGAGGAATAACAAATATGACAATGAAATAAAAAGTATATTTGATTAATAAATCTTGTTCTTCAAAAACTAACTTAAATAGACCTTTGATTATGAAATATATAATAGATTAATTATATGTATGTAATACATGTGATTAAAAATAGGATCTCTCAATCTGACCCCCAAATAAAGAAGTCATTTAATTACATAAGATTATATGTGAACTTATATTTATAAATTTAAAAATTGAGGTGATTTTTAATAAAAAATATTAAACATAAAAATACAAAAAATTAAATTGCTTCAAAAAGAGGCAAAATATCTAAATATACTTAAAAAATAAAACTACAAACAACTTTTATTAAATACTTGGTATCTTAACAACACCAAGAGCAGACAATATTAGAATTAGTTTTAGACAAAATTAGAATTAGAATAATTTTCTAGGATAGTTTTTAATTTATTCAAATATTTCAGGCCATAGAAAAGATCCCAAAGATTCCAGTTCATGTCAGATAGCTTAAAACTTAAAGCACACACACACACACACACACCCACCTACAGAAATAGAACTATATGCTATTCTCACTTATAAGCTAGGAGGCAAAACTCTAACAGCAAACAGTAACATTGAGTTTGTATATTACGTTGTGCATACATTTCACAAGTATTAGTATTTTTTGACTAGCCTTCTGATTATAGGTACAATATTTGTTCCTTATCCCTGGGGGATACATCCCCAAACCTCCAATTGATGCCTCAAATCTCAGATAGTACTGAGCCCTATATATACCACTACATATATGTCATGTTTTCCTGTACATATATACCTATGATAAAATTTAATTTATAAATTAGGTACAGTAAGATATTAGAAAATATTATAAAATAGAACAATGAAAATATACTTTAAGAAATTTTTGTGGATGTGGTATTTTCTTCTCTCTCACACAAAGTATCTTGTTGTACTATATTCTCCCAGCATTCTGTCAATGCAATAACCCAGATGGCTACTAAGTTATTAACATATGGGTAGTATAGACAGTGTGGAATGCTGGAAAAATGGATAATTCACCCTTAGAGTGGGATGACACAAGATTTCATCATACTCCTCAGAATGGTACATAATTTAAAATTATGAATTGTTTATTTCTGAAATTTTCTATTTAATATTTTTGGATTGCTGTTTACTGTAGGTGGCTGAAACTGGGCAAAATGAAACCATGGATAACCAAGAACTACTATATAGTTATTATTATTCTTAATTTATAAGTAGGAAAGGGAACTGATTTATAGAGTGAGAGTGGTCTTTTTGATCTTCTTCAGTAGGTAAAATAAGGAGCTTGAATCTCAGTGATGTGGTTCAGAATCTACTTAGTCTCCAAAGCACTCCCTGTGGTGGGCATGGGAAAAGGCAGCAGGCTACCTAGTTCAGCTGGATGTTTTCCTCTTACTGATGGCATCTGACAAAATATTGCCTATCGAATGTCAGCATAGTTGCACTGACTTGGCTAATAGGCATCTGACACTAGCTGATCTGAGGCAGAACCAGAATCAAGTCATAAAAGATGGGACACTGAGGGACCTATGTCATTATGCAAGGGAAGAGGCCTGGCTGGTGATCATTTTAATACACCACCATCCGAAGGTCATGTAGTGTTTTCATACATAGGAATAAGTAGTGGAAAGAACTGGTGGGTGCAACATATTACTCTTTAGCTGAGAATAGCAGAGTTGAAAATAAGCATTTGGATCAGGAATTAGGAATTTTTATTCATTCACAAAAATATTTATAATAAACACTCTACATGTCATGCCTTATTATTAATTTATGAAATACATGTGTTTATTACTCTTGTGGACATTGAAACTGATAAAAAGAAAGTAAGTAATAAACTTAAAGCAAATAATTATATTTAAAAATAACTAAAAATACCTAATGACATTTTGTTCTAGAGCTGGTTGTTTGGCTAAGAATCAGCTAACTCTTGGACACACTTTAACTCATGACATTCTACAGAGACTATTTACATTTTCTAAATCTATTAACACATTTTCCTCTGCAGAATGAAAATAACAATATCAGCAGGGTAAACTCTATTAGGGTACTAATAAGATAATATGTGAAAGCAAAGTTAAAGCAAGTGGTATTATTTTCCATATAATCAAAGACAAATATGCCTGAAGATTATAAATTGTAATTTTAAAGACATGTGGTGATATTTTATTTTTTAATCTAGGGAATAAACTAATTGCTAATATATCACTAGGGAATCATTAGAATATAATTATACAAGGATAAAGAATCTATTGTTGTGGAAGCTTTACATAGGCATATCTCATTTTATTGTGCTTTGCTTGATCATGCTTCACAGATATTGTGCTCTCTTCAGAACTGAGGATTTGTGGCAATCCTTCATTGAGCAAGGCTATTAACATAATTTTTCCAATAGCATGTGCTCACCTCCTGTCTCTGTGTCACATTTTGTAATTCTCATACTATTTCAATCTTTTTCCTTATCACATTTGTTTTGGTGATCTGTAATTACTGACGTCTGATGTTACTATTGTAATTGTTTGGGAATGCCATGAACCGTGCCCACATAAGACAGTTAACTTAATTGATAAAGGTTGTGTGTGTTCTGACTGTTCCACTGACTGTTTTTCCCTTCCACTTTCTCTCCTCAGATCTCCCTATTCCCAGAGACACAACAATACTGAAATTAGGCCAATTAATAATCCTGCAATGGCATCTAAGTGTGCAAGAGAAAGAAAGGTAATGCATCTCTCACTTTAAATCAAAAGCTAGGCCGGGTGCTGTGGCTTGCATTTGTAATCTCAGCACTTGACAAGATGAGGCATAGGATTACTTCAGCCCAAGAGTTCCAGACCAGCCTGTGCAACATAGCAAGACCCCATTTTTTAAAAAACTAGCTGAGTATGGTGGTGCATACCTGCAATCTCATCTACTTGGGAAGCTGAAGCAGAAGGGTCTCTTGAGGCCAGGAATTCGAGGTTGCAGTGAGCTATGTTTGCACCACTGCACTTTAGCCTGAGTGAAAGAGTAAGATCCTGTCTCAATTAAAACGAAAATTGATCAAAGCCTAGAAATGATTAAACTTAATGAGAAGAGGTTGAAAGCTAGGCCTCTTGTGCCAGACAGCTATGTTGTAAATGCAAAGAAAAATTCTTGAAGGAAATTAAGAGTGCTACTCCAAAGAATACATGAATAATAAGAAAGCAAAACAGCCTCATTGCCGATACGAAGAAAGCTTTTGTAATCTGAATAGAAGCTAAAACCAGCCACTTTTCCTTAAATGAAAGCCTAATCCAGAGAAAGGGCCTAAATCTCTTCAATTCTATGTAGGCTGAGGGGGTGAGGAAGCTACAGAAGAAAAGTTGGAAGAAAAGTCAATGTCTGGCCTCAAAGCTTCAAAGGACCAGCTGACTCTCTTATTAGGGGATAATACAACTGGTGACTTTAACTTGAAGACTGTACTGTTTTAGCATTCTGAAAATCCTAGGCCCCTTAAGATTAATGCCAAATCTACTCTGCCTGTGCTCTACAAATGAAATAACAAAGCCTGGATGATAGCTCATCTATTTACAGCACGGTTTATTGAATATTTTAAGCCCACTATTGAGAACTATTCCTCTAAATAGAATTCTCTCAGAATATTGCAGCTCAATGACAATGTACCTGGTAACCCAAAAGTTCTAATGGAGCTGTATGTATAAATTAATGTTGTTTTCATCCCTGCTAATACATTGATCCTGCAGCACAATGGATCAAGGAGTTATTTCAACATTCAAGTCTTATTATTTAAGAAATAAATTTCATATGGCTGTCATAGCTAGTAATTCTTCTGATGGATTTGGGCAAAGTAAATTGAAAACCTGATGGAATGAATTCATAATTTTGGATACCGTTATGAACATTCCTGATTCAAGGAAAGAGGCCAAAATATCAACATTAACAGGAGTTTGGAAGAAGTTGATTTCAACCCTCATGATAACATTAAGGAATTCAAGACTTCAGTTGAGGAATCAACTGCAATGTGATGGAAGAGAACCATGTTTGAAGAGAATCAAGAGATCTCTCTCTAGCAAGAGAACTAAAGTAAGAAGTAGAGCCTGAAGATGTGACTGAATTGCTACAATCTTATGATAAAACTTGAGGAGATGAAGAGTTGCTTTTTATGGATGAGCAAGGAAAGTGATTTCTTGAGATAGAATCTCCTGCTGGTGAAGATGCTGAGAACATTGTTGGAATGGCAACAATGGAGTTAGAATATGACATAAACATGGTAGATAAAGCAGCAACAGGGTTAGAGAGGATTGACTCCAATTTTGAAAGTTCTACTGTGGGTAAAATGCTATCAAACAATTGCATTCTACAGAGAAATCTTTAGTGAAAGGAAGAGTCAATCAATGCAGCAAATTTCATTGCTGTCTTATTTTAAGAAAATGCTGCAGCCACTCCAGCCTTCTACAACCGTGACCCTGATCAGTCAGCAGCCATCAACATGAAGGCATGACCCTCCACCAGTAAATAGACTCCAACTCACTGAAGATTCAGCTTACTAGTAGCAATTTTTAGCAATATTTTTAACTTACAGTATGTATATTGTTTTTAAAAACATAATACTATTGCATATTTGATAGACTACAGTATAATACAAAAAAAAGTCCTTAACTTGTCTTCTTGCTACATTCACTTTATTGTAGGTCTGCACCAAACCCACAATATCTTTGAGATATGCCTGTACATTCACAAAATATTAAAAGAAAATGATTTCAATGTGGTTTAGTAATTTTTGTCATAATTATTTTTATTTCCTTTTAAAATTTTGGTCACCTCACAAGTTATTAGTTCTTCCATTGTAGAGAAGATTAGATAAGAGGTTAGAAGATGAGGGTAGAATTCAGACTAATTGGCAGCTAATGTGTTCATGTGGCTCAAAAAGAATTGAGAACAGTTGTTAAGAAACCCTCATTCATGTCATCTAGCACTAATTGGTGGTAAAACAATCCACATATGGAAATGAAATTAGAAACCCAGGGGAAAAGAAATCCAAGCTAAAATGAAAGCAAATCGCATAGCAAATATTACTTACATTATGATATCAAACAAAGGAAAACAGTACCAAGAAATGAAGCCCACATGAGCAAAAAGAAGAAATTTGATTTGTATTTGTATGCCAGATTTTTTTACTTAGATGCAAATCTATAAGCCTAACATTTGACACTTTTAGATTTGCTTATTTCCTCTTCCCCATTAGTTGAACTTTATATCTTAAAAATAAACAAACACCATTTTAAAAATAATTCAAAGAAAATAATTGTATACTTATAAAATTCTATGAATATCTTAATAGTACTCTCTGATGAGAAATGAACATTGTAATGAAGACTGCAAGACAGAACAAGGGGGAAGTGGTGTTTGTTGTTCTAAAGGATATTAGGGTAGATATTTAATCAGTGTTTAAGTCATAAAATCTTGGAATTTGGAGAGAATATCCAAATTCCAAGGAGGGGCACTTCTGTTACCTTACCAACAAGAGGATAAGGAGTATGCCTCTAAAATTCTCCACAAATTATCATAGCCTAAGAATGATAATAACATTTCACATCTACATAGTATTTTCACAACTAGGCATTCTTTCCTGTGTGCTACTTTTTATTTTCAAAAGTATTAAGCCATATGAAAAATTACGGGGTACAGAAATTTAAAGTTGTTTCCACAAAGAAAATCAGAAAAAAATGACAGATATTGTACTTATGCTATTGCTTTTCCTATATTTGATTTTTGTTTCTAAATTAATTTACCTTTTCAGCTATTTTTATCCTTTTATAATTTTTGCTGTTCCTAGATAATATTGATCTTAATAACAGTTAAATGGTTTTCATTTTAGCATTTCTACATTTCTCTTTTTAAATACATTTATTTTCTTTCAATACAAAAATGCATATTATCAAAATGTTGATAATATGAAAATAACAGAATGAAGAAGGTTCTCCTCCAAAGAAGTATGGGAATGTTCAATATCCTCCTTCTAGTTATTTGTAACTATATACTATTGTAAACTATAGTCATCCTACAGTTCTAGAGAACACTAGAACTTATTCCTCCTAACTGTAATTTTGTAATGTTTAACAAATCTCTCTTCCTATCCTTGTCTTCTCCCTACACTCCCCAATCTCCAGTGAATTATGTGTTAATGCGTTGGTGCAATTCCTACTGGGTTTGTTTCAGCACATGGGTATATGCAAAATTGGACCTATAAAATTCTGAAAAAAATAATGTCTATTCACCTTACAAAGGTCACCCAATATTATTTTAAGATATTTAATAGAAAAAGAAAAAAAAATAGGTTGAGGAGACTCTTTAAACATTTTTCTCCAAAAAGAAATTTGCTTATATGCTGAAGAATGTATCTAACAAGACTAAATCTAATGGGACATCTGAGCCTGAGGTTCATATCATTTAAGAGATAATTCTTTATCAGTTTGTAACATCACTTTCTACATTTTGAGTCCCTAATATTTATTCCGCTCTCATTTGTCTAAAACCTTGTTTACAAAACTGTGTGTTATAGTGATCAGTGTGCCACCATTAGCTCACAGGAAAACTTCAAATCATTTTAAATTTTTGAGAGAAACACAGTACCATCTGTTAAACACTGCGTGATCTACCAGCTCAAGATAGTTCACTGTTTGAAGTAGTTAACATTAGATCACATAAATATCTTTGTAAAACTGGGTTTGTTCATGGATTTGTGATGTAAAACAAGTGTGGCATGGCAATCAATTTGCCACAGAAAATAAGTATAGTGGTAAATCTAATCTGGTGAAGGACTGGGAAGTTGTACTATAGGTGGAAAAAAGCCTGTATTAAGCAATGGTGGCTATTTAAGAATGAAATAAAATACTATTTCTTTTGATATAAGTGTAAGTGTATTAATTTTTTTAGACAAATACTAAGTTTTAAGAACATAAATCCTTCTTAAGTCATTTGGACCTAACTTCTTAATAAATACCATTCAGGTATTTATTTTGGTAGCGGTACAATGAAAAAATTCATGAGAAAACACATCGTCAGTATTAGAAAACAGCCGAAACTTCTGGCCTAGAGCTTGAAAAATACTATATTTCAAAATTATTGATGAAGAATAATCATTTCAATTTTTGTGAATGCAATATTTATTTCTAAAGCTTCAGTTTGGTATAAAATTCTGAATTGAAAAACTCTTCTTCTCAAAACACTATGGATTCTCAGTATTTAAAACACTAAATGAGGGGGGGCATTCAGAATATAAAAGTATATTTAATTTTAGAAACTTCCTTTACTGTTAATAAATGTTGAATTTTTACAGAAAATTATTGACAGAATGGATATGGTACACTATGTCACTTAATTCCAGAAACTTAAGGTTTCTCTAGAAGACAAGTTTTATTAACCTGGAATTTGTTAATCCACTGCTAAAGTATATATTTTTGTATGATGTACATAAGACATGTGTGGAAATGAACCACAGCTCTCATTGATTTTTCAGTCAGTTCCCCTGATCAATCCTACCTTCCACTCTCAACTATTGTTTTTCTACCAAAATCTAAGGCTTTATAGCTGCTAAATCAATAGGTATACATTCTATTTTATCAGATTTATTATGTTTTCAATAAACAATTTGATATTTTTTTCTTCATCATAAACTTTTTTATGATAAGTAAATTGAATAAAAGGCATGCTTTTTTTTTTTTTTTTTTTAATCCTCTGGTTTTCTTTATTGGATGAAAGTAAATACGGAGAAGGAAATATCCCAAGATAACCTTCCTGGTGAATTTAAACACTATGTATTCTTCCATTGTGGCAAGGTCAGTAACACTCTTGGAAAATGAGAAGCTTGAAATAGAGTCACAAAGAAAAAAATCCTGTAGACACAGGTAGTTACGGAAAAAGCAATGTGCTATTCTACACCTTGATCTTTAAAGCCAGTTGTCATCTTGCATAGGTTCTGGAGACTTTGTGGTTCTGGCAATGTCTATGCTGCTAAAACTCAGCATGCTGGACTCATTGAGATTCATTTAAATTACTCACCTGGGTTCCCAAGGGCCTGTACTTCAGTTTCATTTTGACTTTCAGGCATCACTGAACCAAAAATAAAAAGCAAAGAACAGCCAAAACCATAGCATCTCATTTCATTTCAAGATTGAATTTGGGAATTTGCAAGAAAAATGATTTTGACACAGAGGAATGCTCAGTATTGTTGGGAATGCTTGTAAAAACCAAGAACCTTTTCAGGAATTGAGCCTGATGTTTCGTTTGATAAGAAAGTGAAGAAACCAGGTAAATATCAGGTGATTATTACCTGGTTTGGGGTTTTGCTGCAAACATTTTGCAGAGCTCTAACTGTGATGTGCATTAGTCACGCTACTGGAGCAGAAAATCAATAAAACGAGGTTCCAAAAATAAAATATTCTTTTGGAATGTTGCTCTGAACTAATTAGCAATGAGTCATTTAAAAGGACTTACCTGTCATTATGGTGAAAAAATGGTATTTACTAAAATCAGTTTCCCGACAAAACATTTTTTGAGATAGAAAGGGAAAAAAAAGATTAAAAACTTTGATTCAAAAAGTGACTTTTATTTTGACAATAAATAACACAGAAGTCACATTGTGAAATGAGAAAATCATTTTTCTGTCATGTTATTTGTCAAATATAGAAAAAAATGATAACTCATAAATAAAAGCTAACTTCATTTTATTTTATTTTATTTTATTTTGCTATTTGAAAGTTATGAGAAAAAAAAGCTACCTCTGTTGATGATTTTGGATCACAGACCAGAGTGAAAACAGAAGTTGCTTACTTATTAATATTTTTGAAGTTAAACTTTTTTAATTTTCTGAGCTCTTCAAGTAAATAGAAATTATTTTTAATCCAACAGTTCTTGTATTGTCTAACTGAAAAGTAAAATTTATCATTAGATTGTGTAGCTACATGGCTTTCCCATTTAAGAATTGTATCTCCTGATAAACAGACCTAGATATACACATATACAACTATAAACCTAGATACATGTCATAATGTTCTATGGTTAATGGAGGACTTGGATTTAGCACTATACACTACTTTAAATAATTTAGATCAGTTAGTTTTCCATTTCAGAAAACTGTGTTTAAGATATAGAATTTCCATATGGCTTAGAAATAGTTGAAAGAAATACAGATATTACTTTCTAAACACTCCAACTAACAAAAGAGATGAGGGCTCAGGCATAATAAAACTTCAGATAATTATATTTAAATACTTAGATTTGAAATTGAATTCTTTATATTGTCTTCAGATAATAGCAGTGCCTCTAATACATTATGAGAATTTACCACTTCTCAAAACAAAATGACAACCGGTAAGCAAACTATGAAAGTGTGATTACTTGAGAGGTAAATATCTACCTGTTATTTCATCTAATCATTTATTCAAATCCTCTCTAGGACTCACCAGGTCACTTCTCAATCTGATATAAAACAAAACAAAACAAAAACAAAACTTAACATGAATCCCTCTTTTCATTTACTCTTCTCCTGTTTCCTCTCTCTCCTTTTCTCTTTCATTTCCCCCTCCTCCTTTGATCCTATTTCTCTGGGGAGAGGTTTCTGTTCTGATTCCTTATTTCAGGCACTTGGACTTGGACTTGTTGACCCCATTACCAACCCCATCCCCACCATCAAACTCAATATGACATCTATGCCCCATGTGTGCCCATCTGCTGAACCATGCCCATGTCAGGGAATCACTCAATCCCCTGGATCAAGTGCAAAAATCCAAAGAGAGAAACAAAGTAAGTCCAGAAGAGTCATCAATTGGAAGGTCTGGGCAGAAGGGAATTCACACAATGAGCCTGAAAGGTACAAAATAAAATAAGATGAGTCGGAATGGGTGGGCAACTGAGCAGTGTGACTAGGCAGATAGTAGAGAAAAATCTCTGAATTCTGAAGCTATTTCTGATAAAACTGCTGTTATTTCAAACTTGTACAGCAAGGAAGCTGTCAGGGCACTTATCAAGCTGAACATCAAAGGAATATTTCTATTATCCTGTTTAGAATTATTTAATTAAAAAATAGGACAATAGACCATGCTAAATACATTAATTTGCTAATAGTAGTAAAAAGCAATCAAAGTGCTATTGAAATACTTGTGGTTCTAAGTGAGAATGGTCAACTTGTATCTCATATAATTTTAAATATCCCTCGTGTATTGGCTTCACCATAAGAAGGGCTACCAATCATTTTGAACAGTTAGTAGAATCAATTGCAAATCAGCTTCTCTTTGGATAGAAGAGAAATTTTATAAATCTTTTTCAAACACAATTTTAAAAGAACTCAATGGCTGAGAGTTGACAAATTAAGAATTTACTATCCAATTTATTTTAACAGAATGCAGCAAAGAATCAGAGGATGGGAAAGGAGAAGGAGAGAAAACAATGCCTTATGAGCAAGGGAGAGAATGAATATACTAAGCATAAATTGTATCAAATTAAGGGTTACAAAATAAACTTCAGAAAGAGAAACTCTATGGAACATATTTGGTTTTTAATTTATCATTTGATATAGGATATTATAAAAGTTTTATTGCAAATTCGTTTGAAACTATTCAGGATTTCTTAAAAAGTCATTTCAACCAAGAATCGACTAAGAAAGAAAGGATAAACTAATGATAAATGGTAATATATGCATTTGAGAAAGGTGCCAATGTGAAATCCTACCTTATTTAATATTTTAAGGAATTAGAAATACGTGAGAATGTGGATCAAATTAAACTGGGGTAATTCTAATTTCCTAAAGACTAGAGAAGTTTTCTCTGCTTGAAAATCTGAGCTTTCCTTTCAGTGTTAATTTTCAATGTCTGTGATTTCATTCTAACTGGGTTTGCCTTCTATAGAAGTGGACAGGCAAAGCTAGATGGAAGAAGGAACTCAGGAAACTGTGATCAGAATTCATGAACTCCTTATGAGATGCATTTCTTTATCAGTTGGTGATCTTCAATGAATCATTTCAATTTTTGGTGTCAAAATTTTCTTGTATAACATGGGGAATACAATACCTTTTTTTAACAAAAATTTTGTTATTATTATAAAATAAGTAAAGAAATATACAGGCCCATATTTTAAAGTATATGAAGAGAATTATGAGTAGGCAGTGCTACTGAATAAATTTTATTAGTTTATTTTCTCCCTTTTAATGTATGTAGTTCAAAATACTCATTTTTTAGATAAGGAAATGAAAGCTCAGAGAAATAAAGACCAATGTTAAAGTAAGCCTGCTTAATTAGTTACAAGTCCACAGGATATCAAATATCCTATATCCTAGGCCAGCACTCTTCATTTTCCTATTTAATCCTTTGTTTTTGCTTATTTGCTTTTCTCTACAACTTTTTTTTTCCCGAAAGCTCATGATGGATAAAAGCATTGCATTTTCTTCATATTAATCAGTTTTAACATTCTCAGACAGAAGTCTTTACACACTAGCATTCTACTTCATTAACCTATAAGCCACATGTACTCCAATGTTCCTAACATAGGACAACATCATTGTTTAAAAAGCAAACATCTTGGATATTTTTCATCAAAGTCTTAATTTTCTCTCAAAAGCTTACATTATAATAAATATTATTTTTATACTTCTTAACAGCAAATGCTTAAAGTTACATGTAAACCTCTCTGCTTTATCAACATAGTCTCATGAAACAATTTGTGTTCTACTGATTTTTGGATAAAGTGTTTTTTTCATTCACTATATTTCCATAACTAATACTGAATTCTAATCTCATCACATATTCAATTGTACAGTGGAAATATTGTGATACATTTTAATGGGTATCTTTTTAAATGTCAATAAATTATCTTCATGCATGATTTTCTCTCTTAATACTTCCATCTTTTAAAACTGACCTTAGCCACTGCTGTAGGAGAGAGGCCACCACAGAACATCACAAACATTAATGACCAAGAAAGTTAATTTATGTCTGTTAATTTTTAAAACCCTAGTTCTGAGGATAAATGATAGATTTGAGATTATTTGCTGAGAAAGTTTATTTTATTTTATTTATTTTATTTTCTGCCACTGAGGGAACATACTTCTCTGGAAAGGATAAGATGTGATACAAATAGGTGCTAAATATGGTTCTGCTTCCATATGGTTAAATATGGTTCTACTCTTAACAGACTAGAAATTGCAATAAACTCTGAACAACACACACAAAACAAATTACCTGAAATTTCTGAAGATGAGAAAAAAATAGGTTGATTTTGGTGATTACCTAAACTTTGAAGAAAAGAGCAGCATGAAAATGAGATTTCCCTTGTTACAGTTTTAGTAGGAATGCAAATTTTTGTCATGGAGCAGTGTGGCCTGGAGTGACAGATTTGTGGAAAATCCGTTGCCTATGGTCTGAAGAACCAGGGTCAATGCATTTACCAGAAAGTCAATGTTGGAAATGTCTTAAAGAAAAGAGACAGAAAAACGGAGATCCAAAGTTTGTGTATAAATTCTGTCCATATATCTGGCTAATCTCTATGTTATAATTGAGCAAAGCTAATTCAGTGCAACTTGCAGTTAATAAAAGAATTCAACTGCTATTTCAGTTGCCCATTTTAAGTGACTCAGATATTGCAAATTTAGTAAGTTAATTTCTTTAGAAAAGTCAATCACCCCCTGTTTTGGAGGAGTAGAATAGAATCCAGAGTCTCCACGGATTAATAGTCATAATACCCCAGGGTATAATCTGCAGTTTCTCAAAACATGAGAAACAGGGATATGTCACTTATTCTCAAGGGCAAAGACAATCAACAAAGGCAACTATAAGACGAAGTTAGACTTACCGAACAAGAAGAATTATGATAAAAATGAAATACGTGAAACAAAAAAAAAATTTCAAAATAAAAATAGAAAATTGTTAGGGCTGGTGTGGTGGCTCATTCCTGCAATCTTAGCACTTGGGAGGCTGAGGCGGGAGGATCGCCTGAGGTTGGGAGTTTGAGACCAGCCTGACCAACATGAAGAAACCCCGTCTCTACTAAAACTACATAATTAGCAGTGCATGGTGGTGCATGCCTGTAATCGTCCCAGCTACTTGGGAGACTAAGGCAGGAGAATCACTTGAACCTTGGAGGCAGAGGTTGCAGTGAGCCAAGATCACACCATTACACTGCAACCTGGGCAAAAAGAGCAAAACTTCCTTCAAAAAAAAAAAAAAAAGGAAGAAAATTGTTAAAAATGAAAATCTTATAACTGAAAAAATAAAATGAAAAATCCTTTGAATGGGCTTAATAATGTCAATTAAATGGGAGAGGAAGGTGTCAATGTCTTTGAAGTTAGAATCAAAATTATTAAATCTGAAGAAAAAGGTTTTAAAAGGGCTAAAAAAAAAAAAATAAATTGGCCCTGAGGAATCTGTGAGACAATATAAAAAATATCTCATCTAATTGAAGTTGAAGTGTCAGAAATAGAGGAAAGAGAAAATAAGGCAGAAAATATTTGAAAACATAATTGCTTAAGATTTCCCAGATTTGGTAATAGATATAAATGTTTGTATTTTAAAAATTCAGTTAAATCCAAACAGAATACATAAAAAGAAAACCATGCCTAGGGCCATATAGTCAAATGGCTGAAAAACAAATGTAAACACTGAATTTTGAAATAACTATAAAGAAAAAAGACACATTCATTATCTACAAGGAATAAAAACTAAAATGACCATACATGGTCTCATCAGAAACTGTGGAGACTAGAAGGCAGTGAAACATTAATTTTAGAGTGCTGAAAAAATGATAGTAATAACAGAATGTTAACCACTATTTCTATATCCAGAATACTAAGCTTCAAAAATGAACGCAAAATTAAATATTTTTAGGTAAAAGAAAACTAAGACAATTTAGTGACAGCATGCTGACTCAAAAGAAATGTCAAAACAAAACCTTCAGGGTGAAGGGAAATAATAACATAAGGAAACTTGAATCTTCAGAAAGAAATTTTAAAAATTGGAACTCATAAATACATATTTAAATATAAAATAACATTTATGCAAAATAATGATAATTGTTTTAAAATGTTGTCAGGGGCTGTTTATAATGATATAGAAATAATATATATGATGTTTATAATATACATAATGGCAGAACGGCATTAAAGTAACCTATATTGATACAAGTGTCATCATTTAAAGCAAAATGATAAAATGCTGACTCTAAACAGTCTGAAAATTATTAAGGATAAATATTGTAATTCCCCAGAACAAACACTACAAAATAATGAAAATATATAGATATAAAAAGCCAATAATTGCATTGAAATAAAATTCTAAAAAACATTCAAGTCATCTTAAAGAAGGGAGGAAAAAATAAAAACAGAAAAAAGGCAATAAACAAAACAAATTTTAAAAATCCAGCTGTATTAATAATTCCATTATGAATGTTATGGACTAAACACTCCAATTAAATGACAACACTTAACAATATGGAGAAAAAAGGTAGCCTTCAGTGATAAAGATTCAATTAAGAGAAGAAATGGCTCCTAGCATGAAGTGATTATTGCATAGGAAATGGACAAGACCTATTGCAAGAAAAGCCTGGTTACTTTAGCCCTACTCAGGTGAGAAAATTCATTAAAAGTCACCCAACCCATTGGTGATCATGTGAGTCATTAGCTTCCTCTTTTGTATTTTGAAATAATATGTAAAGAAATATAATTGAATGTGGGCAATTAGTTGAGATAAGTACCAACATAGAATAACAGAATAGTCATTAAGAATTGAGCTTTGGAGCTTGGCATTTTAACCTTTCCAAATTTCAGTTTTCTTCTATATAAAATGGTAAAAATAATATATTCTGGAAGGCTGTTACTAAGGTTTAATAAATAAAATGTTTGTAAATTAATAAAGATCTTGATATATAAGAACATTTAGTAAATGTGTATAATCCCCGTCATCATCATCATCATTGTCACATTCATTATCAATACCATCATCAATATATGATCATCATCATCACTGGGACTATAATCAACATCACATGCTTTCAGAGTTTCAGAGTGAGAGTTCATTGTTATTAGTTTTCTTCTTGGTTTCTATAAGAATATCCTCTACTCTTTCAGGAAACCCCAACTTATGCTGAACGAGTTTGAATGGCTTTTGGTTTCTTGAAATCATATGAGACCTGTTTGAATGTCCCATTATTATAAGAGTTACTAAGAAATTATTTTAGGCAGCTAGAAAAAGTAAAAGAGTCCTTGGTAAGGCTTTTTCTTTTAATAAAAAGCAGTCCCCACAACATTTCTTTTCTAACAGAAAGCAGCCCAAAAAGCCAGAGCTGCAAGCCACAGGCTTGTGTATGTAAACGCAGGTGACTAAGAGCCAGGTCTACCCAATATGGTGATTCCCACTCCCTTGTCTTTGTCGCCACATGTGTGGGTTCCATGGCACTGGCCAGGTAGAAGCCACATGAGCAGGTGTCATGGCAACAGCCAGGTAGAAGACACATTTGCATAATAAAAGGGTAGAGTGGGAGTGTCAGCCTTTTCATGGGCTATGTGAATGACACACATGGTCAAACCAGTCCTCTGGGCCCTATGTAAAGCAAACACCACCTCCTGGAGCCTCCCCCATATAACTGACTACTTTCTGCTGCAAGTGGGGATATTCCATCTGGAGCCCTCCTCCCTCTGTATGGGGAGCTGTTCTCTTCTTTCTTGCCTATTAAACTTTCCACTTCTTAATCCATTTCACTAGTATGTCCATGTTGCTAATTTTCTTGGTGTAGACAAAGAACTCTGGGTGATTCCCCAGACAACAGAGTCATTTCATCATTTTCTGTTGACAACGTACCTTTAACTAAAATCCACAAGAGAGTTCTCTTTATTTCCTACACATGTCATACTTATTCTGATATTTTCTCATGCTGACTCTTTCCCTTTGAATAACCTCTACTCCTTATCTTTATATCAGTAAAACTCCTACCCATGCTTGCATCAAAAGTTAACTAAAATGAGTTCTCATTCATTAACTGATATCTGTGCCTGTTTGTCCTCATGAATTATTTCTTTTTTCTGAATTTTTTTTTCTGTTAAATATACCTGCATTACCATCTAAACATTGTGCATGCAAATACTTTTAATTGTTCCTTAGCTGTTTTATCTTTGCCATGTCTTATACCTCAACAAAAATGAAAATCTCCGAAGGTCAGAATCAAGTCTTTGAATTACATTTTGTAAAATTATATTTTATAGCATAGAATAGGTCCTACAAATAACAGTTTAAAATTATCCAATAGTTAAACTAATTAGATAAGCACTGTCTCTCATCCATGGAAGATCAAACTACAATATATAAGGCAAACTAATCAAGCAAAGAGAACAACGCTGGGTAAAAAATGTAGTCAGGGATGTGCAAACTTCAAAGGAAGTGAATTTTCTTTTTGGAAAGATAATTGTTTAAAGATAAATTGTTAAATTAAAGTTGGACATCTCCCATAGGTATCAGTATATACTCATTTATCTGTATCTGTTTATATTTTTGTTGTTTCTTTTAACAGATAAAATGTAAGTTGTTGTGTTGGAGAGGAATACTTGGGATTTGTTTGCTTGTTTATTAATTTGAAACACTATATTTAAAAAATTATATAAATTGTACTGAAAAGACCTGGCCTTACTTGGCCACTGAATTATTACATACACTTAGACAGGCAACTAAACTCACAGGCACTCACATGTAGAAGAATGAAACTGGATTCCTATCTCTCACCATATATAAAAATTAACTCAAGATGATATAAAGACTCAAATCTAAGACTTGAAACTATAAAAATTCTAGAAGAAAATCTAGGAAAAATACTTCTGGACATTGGCCTAGGCAAATAATTTATGACCAAGAACCCAAAAGCAAGTGCAACAAAAACAAAGATAAATAGAAGGAATTTAATTAAACTAAAAAGCTTCTGCACAGCAAAAGAAATAATCAACAGAGTAAGCAGACAACCTAAGGAATAGGAGAAAATATTTGTAAATCAGGCATTCCATAAAAGACCAATATCTAGAATCTATAAGAAATTCAAATAAATCAGTAGGAACAAAACAAACAATCTCATTAAAGAATGAGCAAGCTACATGAACAGAAATTTCTCAGATGAAAATATAAAAATAACCAACAAACATATGAAAAAATTTTCAACATCACTAATCATCAGGGAAATGCAAATTAAAACCACAATGAGATACTACCTTACCCCAGCCAGAATGGCCATTATTAAAAAGTAAATAAACAATGGATACGGGTGCAAATGTAGTTAAAAGGGAATGCTTATAATGTTGGTAGGAATGTAAACAACACAACCTTTGTGGTAAACAATATGGAGATTTCTCAAAGAACTAAAAGTAGATCTACCATTCGATCCAGCAATCCCACTATTGGGTATCTACCCAAAGGAAAAGAAGTCATTGTATAAGAAATACACCTGCTGCGTAAGTTTACCACAGCACAATTCACAATTGCAAAGACATGGAATACACTTAAAGCCCCCATCAGCCAATGAGTGGATAAATAAAATGTGACATATATATATATATATATATATATATATATATATATACACACATATATATGAATGCTACTCAGATCTTTAAAAACCAACCAACCAACCAACCAAACAAACAAACAAAAAATGATGTCTTTTGCAGCAACTTGGATGGAACTGGAAGCCATTATCCTAAGTAAAGTAACTCAGGAATGGAAAACCAAATACCGCACATTCTTGTTTATAAATGGAATCTAAGCTACGGGAAACAAAGAATGGAAAGTGATATAATAGATACAGTAAACTGAGATGTGGGGAGAATAGGAGAGGGTAAGAAATGAAAAGCTAACTGTTGGGAACAATGTACACTATTTGGGTGACACAGGTACACTAAGATTCCAGATTTCACCACTATACAGTTCATCCATGTAATCAAAAACCAATGTACTCCTACAGCTATTGAATAAAAATAAACTCACAGAACCTCAGTTTCCACATCTAGAGAGAATAAAAAGTTATAAAATCTAACTGGACATTTATTGTGCATTTCTATTATGTACTTTGGAAAATTAGATTGTAAAATAAGATTTTTAGCTCAACCATCCTATTAAAAAACTAAAATTTTCTTAACATTTGATAAAGCATAATTCTTTTGCTATCAATTATTTTAAATAAACGTAATGGCTTACTTTGGAAACTTTTTTATAGCTAAGAGAGCTCAAATTCAGTGTACTTGTAATACCTATAAATAACAAATATTTGCACTTATTTGACACAATCTGAGAAGTACACAGTATTCTGTAAGCTGCTTAGTTAAGGAAAGCCTATTAAGTGTCACTTGCTTAAAATAAGACAACTAAAAACAAGAGGAAAGTTCCAGGATTGATAAATTATATTGCTTCACTTGTTGAATTTAAAGCCATACACTTCTAATACGTTACCTTTTAATATCAAGAATATCCAGTAAAATCCAAGGAGTTTTCTTTAAAAAGCCTCATAGACTAGGCTTGCCTAAGGCCTCCAGTCTTTCACACTGTGGAATAATTTTTAGAAAAGACATGTTTTACTGAAGGCTGATAAAAATAGGTCTTCACATGAAAATTCATGAATATAAAGAGGTTAAACAAACCTCCCAAGAGTTTCACACTCTTGACCTTAGGCATCTTGCTACTATATTTTAGTCCATTCATAAAATGGGCCACTGGCACTGCAGTATTTTTAGATGTATGACTGTGTATAAATACTTACTTATGGATATATGAGCATGTGTAACTGTAGTGTCCATATATAATGGCTTTTTGAGGAGAAACACATCTTGAAAGATCGCCAAAGTTTTACTGCTTTTTATACACATAAATTCAGTGAAAAATGAGAGTTGGCATATATAAAAATGATAATGAGTCAATTTTACTTAAAAACAAGATTTTTAACTAGATTTTAATACATCTATCCAATATAGCTAACATAATCTAACATTCACCATGATGGGTGAGATTTAGTATTTTCATAAATTGGAGATTGATGATTAACGTAAAACAGGGCTTATTTTTTGTTTTTTTTTTAAGTTTGTTTTTCCTTGATAGAATTAAGGTTTATGTATTCTCTGGTGTCCTAGTCTATATTCTGTTGCTATAGTGGAATATGTGAGACTGGGTAATTTATAAATAGAAGAAGTTTATTTGACTCATGATTCTGGAGGCTGGGCAGTATGAGGGCATTGTAGCAGCCTCTGGCAAAAGCTTTGGTAATGTTTCCTAATTTGGTAAAACAGTGGAAGGGCAAGTGAGCACATGCAAAAGAGATGGGTTGAGATTGCTTTAACAACAACCTGCTTTTATGAAAAATAACTCCCTCCCATGAGAACAAATTCATTCCTGTGATAATGGAATTAATCCAATTATTAAGGCCCTCATGACTTGTATTTGTCCTTTCTCACATTGCTAATAAAGACATACCTGAGACTGGTTAATTCTGGTTAATTTATAAAGAAATGAAGTTTAATTGATACATAGTTCAGCATGGCTGGGAAGGACTCAGGAAACTTACAGTCATGGTGGAAGAGGAAGCAAACATGTCCTTCTTCACATGGTGGCAGCAAGGAGAAGTACAGAACAAAATGGGGGAAAAGCCCCTTATAAAACCATCAGATCTAATGAGAACTCACTCACTCATAAGAACAGCATTGAGGTAACCGCCCCCATGATTCAGTTACCTCCCACTAGGTTCTGACATTGAACGTGGGGATTATCAGAATTATAGTTCAAGATGAGATTTGGAGGAAGACACAGACAAACTGTATCATTCTGTTTTTGGCCTCTCTCAAATCTCATGTCCTCACAATTCAAAATACCACGTCCCTCCTTCCAACAGTCCCTCAAAATCTTAACTCATTCCAACATTAGCTCAAAAGTCCAAGACCAAAGTCTCATCCGAGACAAAGCAAGCCCCTTCTGCCTATAAGCCTGTAAAATCAAAAGCAAGTTAGTAACTTCCTAGATACTATGGGGACAAAGGCACTGTGTAAATACATCTCTTCAAAAGGGGGAAATTGGCTGAAACAAAGATGCTACAGGCCCTCATGCAGGTCTGAAATCAATAGGGCTATCATTAAACCTTGAATTTCCAAAATTAGCTCCTTTGACTCCATGTTTCACATCCAGGTCATGATGATGGAAGAGGTGGGCATCCATGACCTTAGGCAGCTAAGCTCTCTGACTGTGCAGGGTACAACCCCTCTCCTAGTTGCTTTTGCAGACTGATGTTGAGTGCCTGTGGCTTTTCCAGGCACACAGTGCAAGCTGTCTGTTGATCTACCATTCTGGGTCTGGAGGATGGTGGCCCTCTTCTCATGGCTCCACTAGGCAGTTCCCCAGTGAGGATTCTTTGTGGGGACTCTCTAACCCCACATTTCTCTTCCACAGGGGCCTAGCAGAGATTATTCATGAGAACACCACCCCTGCAGCAAACTTATTCCTGGATATCCAGATGTTTCCATACATCCTCTGAAATCTAGACAGAGGTTCCCAAACCTCAATTCTTATCTTCTGTGTACCCATAGGACCAACACCACCTGTAAGCTGCCAAGACCTGAGGCTTGTACCCTCTGAAGCCATGGCCTGAGCTGTACCTTGGCCCCTTTTTAGTCACATCTAGAGTGGAAGCAGGTGGGACACAGGGCACCATGTCCCAAGGCTGAATAGAGCAGCGACCCAGGACCTGGCCCAGGCAAGTATTTTTCCCTCCTAGGACTCCCAGCCTGTGATGGGAAGGTCTGCCATGAAAGTCTCTGACATACCCTGAAGACATTTTCCCCATTTTTTTGGTGATAAACATTCAGCATCTCATTATTTGTGAAAATTTCTGCAGTGTGCCTAGTGCAGATGCTCTTAACTTCCTTTAAAAATCAAGCAAAAAATTCTTCAAAACCAAAAAAGCACATGAAAGCCAATGAGAGGGTGTAAATACTTTATTATTTGTATAACACGTAAATACATATAATAACAGATAATTTGCTGCCAGAATTGATGAGCAAGGATTAGATAACTACATTAAAATTAATAATTAAGGTGCCTTTAATGCTGCATCCCTGAAATAAAGTATCTAGGTACAAAAGCAAGAAGATTTGGAGAAAATTCATAACTCACAAACTCATTGTCCTTAGACCAGAAAGGCAAGATTTATGCCAAATAAAAAAAAATCATCAGGTGTTATATCTGGGACCAATATTCTGAGCGTTCATTGTACTGCTCTTCCCTTACTGTCATCTTTTAATATCCATTCAGAGGAAGCAACTCCTTGAAAACCCACAGAATGAACAGTGTGGGAAAGGAAGATAAAATATACATCATTCCAGCAAGTATATAGACCCATAAGCAGATTGTTAGAGGAAATGGACACATATGAGAACCTGATATTAGCACAATAAGAAATGTCAATTTTTCATTGGTTTATTGATTCAGACTACTGAAAACCATGGAAGTAGTGTTAGAATATTATCTTCTATCAGCTCAGCAGGTCCACAGTAGAAAAATATTTGTTAGCACTTGAGAATCTAATGAGCAATTGAACACATTAACACTGTGCTGGGTGTGAATTAAAAAAGAAATTCAACCATAATCAAATTATTAATGAATTATTAGAGGCTGATGAATGAATCTGTAGTTCTGCTTCTGCCTGTCAGTAATGAGGCAGTGCCACCATGTCCCTATCAGTCCAATTTCAGAGATATCCACTTAAAACTGAATATTTAAATAAGATACAGAGTTTCTTCATCTTAGAAAGTTCAGGTTTCAATAAATAGTCACTCATCATACAAAGAATCAGGAAGATCTCAAACTGAAGGACAAAAGGACAAACAAACAAAACAGTCAATAGATTGCAACACCAAGGTGACAGAATGTTTGTAAGTCAGAAAAGGATTTTAAAGTAATCATGTTAAAAATCTTTCAATGAGCAATTATAAATATCCATAAAACAAGTTAGAAAAATAGCTTCAGCAAAGAAATAGAAGATATAGAGAAGAAGCAAATGAGCTTTTAGAGCTGAAAAAATATGTAAAACTTATCATAGAAGATCAGTAGATCAGTAGATGGGCTTGATAGGAGAATGGAGGCTACAAGACAATAATAATGAACTGGAAAGTAGAAGAATAGAAAATACCCAATCCAAAGATAAAAATTATACAGAGCAAATCAAAAACAATAAACAGAATCTCATGAAACTGTGAAACAATTACATAAGCTATAATATTCACATGTTATTTGAGTTTAGAATATGAGAGAAAGTGAGATGAAACTGTGCAAGGAAAACTACTGACTGAAAACTCCAATTTTGGCAAGACACATAAACCTTTTCTAAGAAACTGGAAAA
Source organism: Ateles fusciceps (assembly GCA_036589455.1). Taxonomy (NCBI): domain Eukaryota; kingdom Metazoa; phylum Chordata; class Mammalia; order Primates; family Atelidae; genus Ateles; species Ateles fusciceps. Next base: position 2,821,992 of record JAZHEH010002924.1, on the reverse strand, counting down.
ATTCCAAACAAGATAAACCCGAAGAAATTCAAGCCAAGGTAAATTATGATTAAACTTCTAAAAACTAAAGGTAGAAAATATTTCAAGGCAGCCAGAGCCATACTTACAAGATAGGAAAATAATTTGAAGATAGTGGATTTTTCATTAGACAACAGAGTCACAAAGGAAGTAGCATATTGTTTTTCAGCCTGTGTGTGTGTGTGTGTGTGTGTGTGTGTGTGTGTGTGTATAAGAAAGTGTGGAAGGGGAAGATCTCTCAACTCAGAATCCTATCTCCAGGGAAAAGATCCTTCAGAAATTAAGGTAAGCAGGATATTCTCAAATAATGGCTAAAGAAATTTCTTTAGACAGAAAGGAAATGATAAAGGAAGAAGTATTGGAACATGAGAAAAGAAAAAGAACATAGAGAGATAAAATCTGTGTTAATAAAATAGACCTTCCTTGTGTTTCAAAAATTATGTTTGATGGTTAAAGTGAAAATTATAGCAATGTCTTAGATGATTCTGAACACATGTAGAGAAAATATTTTATATAATGATATTATTGTCTAAAGGAAAATAAAGCAATGTAAAGGAGGTAAGATTCATATTTCACTTAAACTAGAATAATTATGACAATAATAGAGGGTGATAAGTTATTTATATATAATGTAACACCTTGATCAACCATTAAAAAGCTATACAAAAAGACATATTCAAAAACACTATAGAAAAGTTGAAAATTTTCAGAAATTGTTCAAATTATCCATAGAAATGCTAAAAACACCCCACCGTAAACAAAAACCAAAGAAAACAAATGAATATTAGATGAAATGCATTAAACCCTTAAATATAAATAATTACATTAAGTACAAATGGTCTAAACATATCAAATTAAAAGTCAGTGATTGGGCGAATGGATTAAAAAGATAAGACCTGACTGTGTGCGATATATAGGAAACTCACTTCAAACATAAGAATATAGGCAGAGTGAAAATAAAAAAGCGAAAAAAGATGTTTCATGCAAACAGTAATCAAAGGAAAGCAGGAGTGGCTACACTATCATTAGATAAAGCAGACTTCAGGGCAAATCAACTTATCAGAGGTAGAGAGAAACATGATATAAAGTCACTCCATGAAGAAAACGAAGACATAGCAAGCCTGAAGTTTGTTGTGTATGCACAAACATCATAGCTGCAATATATGGGAAACTAAATTTATAGAACTGAAAAAACACAGAAAAAAACACAAATATATATAACATTACATATTATATTTATATGACATTTATACCTATATAAATACATAAAGAAAAATTAATGTATCCCTCTCTCTCATCAATTGAAAAAACATCTATCCTTAAACCAGCAAGAATATAGAAGAAAAAAACGTCAACTTAAAGTGTTAAATTGTCATTTGTAGACTAACTCACCAAATTAAGAATAAATATTCTTTTGAGTTGCCCACAGAACTTATATCCAAATAAACCATATTATAAGCCATGAAATAAAGTTCAACATATTTTAAAGTCCAACTTTGAAGACTTTAAGAGCAAAAGAAAATTTGAATCAACAGATAAACCTATCATGTTTTAAATGGAAAAATTAGATATCATGAACATAAAATTCTTCCCACATCATATAAAAGTGAATCAAAATTTTAACCAAAACTCAATAAATTGTTTGTTTATCTTGCTTTTGAAAGGACTTGAATACATGCTTTTAAACTGGATCTGGAGAGTGAGATGGTCACACAAAATATTTACAAATATTTACAAAGAGCGTGGACTTTCTGTCAAAAGAAGTTGAATTCTCATTCTGTTATCACAAATTATTTCTGGTAGTTTTAGAGACATCAATCCTTTCCAGGTTTGTTCCACACAATTTATATAATTGGAATAATCACTTATAATTTACAGTGCAATTGTGAGAATTAAACATGCAGAGAAAGCATTTAGCACCTAAAGACAGCATCAATAAGTAGAATAATTTACTTCAGAATTTTTTCAAAACTGGAAAAAAAATGAGCTACTAAATTTTAAAAGAAATTCAAGAAATTGTTGCCTTTGGTATAAAGACCAAAATTCATATTTGGTCCATCTATATCCCTAATTTTTGGAAATGTATGTCATGGATTTTTCAATGCTCAAATGTAAAGCATGTAACAAAGATGTGACCTCTTACTTCTTTGGAAGAGAATATTCAGTGTATTATTTAACAAACACTATTCAGTATAACTTTTGACAAAAATATCTCCAACAAATTTTTTAAAGACATTTTCATCATTAAATCTGAATCTAGACTGCCTTGTAAATGCATACCTACTGTCTTGTGAATGATTTTGCAAAAGATGTGGAATGTGGATATAGAGGATAATACTTTTCCCATTAAGCTGGAAAAATTAAAAGGCCGTGAATGACCAATTTACAGAATTGATGCAGTTAAACGCCCAGGTTAAACGTTTCATGAGATTATGCTTTAAAATCAAAATACTTAAATCTAGGCAATATACTGTCAGACCAATGCCTTAGCAGGTTAGATTTTCCTTCATGCTAGCAGAAAGGGAATCTACCAGTCCTGGAAATGTGGGCTTCAAGTAGTGAGACTCAGTCAAGAGAGGAAACTAAGAAATAGAAAGACCTGAAGAATTTAAAAGGCTGACCAAGTATGTTGGGCACAGGGTGAAAGGAGAATAAGGTGAATCAGGGAACTGATCTGGTGAGAATGTGGCCAGAACTATTTGATGGTATTTTGTTACTCTTCTTCAATAAATGAAAACCTCTGTAAAGTTTTACTGTTTCAATCAGTTCTCTGTTAGGATGTGGGAAATTAGAGATAGATGTAATGTATAACCTTTATTGGGTCTGTTGAGACCTTCTATTGCCTATCTTTGGAAAATGCACTTTCAGTCACTAAACAAGTGATTTCAACTGGTGTTACCAAGTTCCTTGCCTTACTCCAGTCTTGTGCACATTCGACTGATAAAAGCATGGATACCACAGGTCACTTTAGTTCTCTATCCCTAGCCACATATGATAGGTAAGAGGGACAAATCAATCCAGATAAGACTACTGGAATTTATAAGTAAGTTGTTTTAACTTCAGCCCAATCTCATTCTGGCACTAGTCATAATGGTATGACATGGAATATTTATTCTTATTTCAATATTTTAAAATATATTTCCTTTGTTGAAATTATAAAAATATATGATATAATATGTTAACAAATGGGGACACATAGACACAGCTAATAGGGGGCAGAGTGGGCTGGAATTTAGGGGTCTTTACTCTTAATTAGTCTTTTCTGAAAACTCTTGTTGCTTCTCAACAGAAAATAAGAAATACATTTTAAAAATAAAAGTGAAATTATAAGATTGTTTTGCATTTATTTCAAATTTAGAAAAGAAAGGCATAAACTTATTTTTTACCTTGTGCTAGGCCTATTTAAACATTTTTAGAACAAGGTTATTTCTCTCCCCAACCCCTTGCCTGGTTGCCAAAATAGAAATTGGTACCTGCAAGGTTTTCAGTCTAGTTCTGAACCATGACATTTCTGTGTGTTCATTTAGGAGACATCAATTTATGTAGATAATTAAACACTTCTGCCACAACTGAGACAAAGTTAATAGTATGTTCTGCAAAACTGAACATCTCGGCCAAAACAGATTGCCTTAAAATACGTAAAAGGTTCTGAGGAAAACTTTTGAAAGTTGTAAGTACTGATTAGATATTATCAATGTTAAGACTTAACTATAGAGAAACCAGATGTGGAGTTTGGTAAGGGAGAAAAGGAATGAAAGGAAAAAGAGGACGTGGAAATTCCCAAATAAATCCTTATTATCTGAGGAAATGAATTAAAAGACAGAAAATTTTTCAGGCTTTATTCAACAGCAATAATCAGGACTCATAAAGCAGAGGGACTGTTGTTTGTTGGTTATGGAAAAGCTATTTTATAATGTGTTCTGAAGTTGGACTGTACCTTCTTTTACTTTGCTTTCTTTTTTGATTAGGTACATAGTTTCTCTATGATACTGCCCTTCAGTTGTGTGCATTTGACCAAGGACGCCCTGCGAAGGCTCAGCTCTGGCATTGGAGTCCCTGGATTTGTGATTCCTGATGTGACTTCTTTCTGTGATGCATTTAACATCTCTGTCTCTTTCTTCACTTTCCTTAACATGAACCCAATTAGGGGAACTTTTGACTTAATACAGAAAGATTGGGTTTGTTCTGAAGCCTGCATTCTGTCAAAGTGCTGGTGGCGTTACTTTAGCATGTCTAACTAGTACAAAAAATAGAATTCTCTCCTCACAGAGGTGTTAGGAGAATTAATTAATGTTTATGAAGCACCTCAGATCCTTGGATGAAAGAGCCCTAAATAATTCTGTCATTTGAATGTGGTACTATTGCATCATCTGATCCTGTGGTGAAGCAGAAAGATAAAAATAGTCCTTGCAGGTACAGTAACCCTGCTTTAACTCTAGGAAGGAGGTGTACTTAGTTCCGTGTCTGGGAAAGGCATTTACTAAATATTTTCAGGGGAAATAAGACTTCTTACAAAGTCATGAACTGTGCAATTTTCCTTAACAAGAAAATTTCCCATTCATATCCTGTTTATTTCATTGGTCGAGACTATTTCTTCCAGAAATATGAAGACCAAGGACCTACACTTCTTTGCTACTCTTTCAAAATTTGATAGCAAAATGGTATTAGCAATTCAGGTACAAGTATAAATAATTGGTAAAGCTTAAATTGATACTTTTAGTGCAAGTACAAGTTTACCTCATAATGTCCATACTCAAAAAGGAAAAAAAATAAACAGTTTAATGAAGGAATTCTCAAATTTATGGAATTAAAGAGCATTTTGATTTGTTAGAGCAGTTTTGCTGCCCTTCCTAAATTCATAATAAGTTGTCTCACACCACATAAAAACAGATCAGATAGAGTTAGTGTCTAAAAATTAATTGGAACTTAAAGTTTTCTCTCCTGGAACAATGATTTTCAGTATGCTAGGCTATCTTATTTTAAGTCATAGGAATATCTTCTGCTTTAGACTGGCAAAGTTTATTTACTCACAGTACTTTCATGAAGAAAAAATAATAAAAATAAATTTTCAATAGGCATTTGACTGCCTCCTATCACTATCAAAAGCAGCATCATATCTCAGGGACTATAAGATAAAATTCATTATTATATCTCAGGGACTTTAAGATAAAATTTAAGATCATCATCAACACTGTCTCACTTAATTCTCATGCTAATCTGAGAAGTAATTGTTTCTATTTTACAGATAAAGAAATTAAAGCACAGAAAAGTGAAGAAACTTGCCAAAGATTATAGACGGGAGGTGGTAGAGGCCAGGTTCAAATCAGGCTGTTTCGATTTTATATTCCTTACAAATACAGTGGAGCTGTGCAGCATCATGAAGGTTCATTCAATAAGTAAACTCTGAGAGTAAGAAATTATAAGCCATTTGTAAAGATATGACTCTTGAGAAATGCATATTTAAACAAAATATGGAAAACAAAATGCATTACTGTTCTCCCTTTAGTCAGTGGTATACCTCTCTGCATTTAAAATATATTGGTCCCCATGAAGTAATAGCATGGTTTTTCGCCAAATGAGAACTTTAGGGCTAACAGCAGGACAGGCTGTGAGCCCACAGATAAAGAGGACTGTTCATGCTTGTTCTTTATTTGGGCCTGCTCCATCTTAGCCAGATAAAATCCTGTCCTTGGATCTCTATTTGAAGAACTCACAGTTGACATTCTGTTATCAAGTGTCTGGAGAAGTATGGTGATCTCCCCACAAGGAATCCTAGGGCTGGACTTGTGACCTTGTCAAGAAGACTAAGCCTTGTGCTTCCCCTGAAACAAAAATAAACAGATGTGTCTCCCCTGGTTAAATGGGGTGTAAAATAGCACTTAGGCTTCTCACTGTTCTTCCCGGTATTCATCAGCATCGCACTATTAAATAGTGTGCTCCCAACTCAAGCAGCTGCCAGCAAGGTAGGAGGTGACAGGCTCTTGGATGGCAAGATGTGTTTTCAGATGGGAGCAGTCAAGGTACCCACATGAGCAACCTGTAGGAGGATTTAGCCATGGCGCTTTTATTTTCAGGGTAATGAGACACAGGAAAGGGCCCACCTACGTGGATTGGCATCCAACAATGAGAGTCTAGCAGTGAGATTATACCTAAATAAATCTGTATTTTCTGAAAAAAATTGGGAAACTTGTTTGACTTCCCCATTGATCTCCTTATCACATGGTTATAAATCAATACTTCAGGAGCTTGTGTGGCACTGGACACATAGGTAGCAAAATTGCCAAAGTGATCAGCAGCAGAATGGGTGTCTGACCTCATACAGTCCCATCCCTTTGGCTTTCTTGCCACAAGTTTAGGGAGGGTTATTCTGATCCTGATTTTGTACAGAAGCCCAAGGAGGCACTGCCCTCACATCTGAGGCTGACTAACAGAATCAGAGAAGAGGGAGGGAAAATGCCTTCATTACAGTTCTTTATGTGTTTTGTGTTATGTGCACCAGTACAAAATAAAGTCCAGGAGGTTATCTACAGAACATGATCAGTGAGAACAACCCCTGTCATAATTCTATAGCTTCTGTGCCTTGCATTAACTGTTAGGAAGATTTCCATTTGATTGAATTTGCCAGAAAATTTACAGATATTTATGGCAGTATGTGCTGTGTGATGATAGGATTAAGAAACTAATTAGTGATACATTTTTTCAGTAGTTAAAATATCAAGGTTGAAATTCTTAGATTCTCTATAAGTATCTCAACCATGTTCAAGCTTTTCCCAATAAAAGATAAGTATTTCAAAATTTATTTTCTTGGGCCTGGTGGAAGTATGGAATAAAAGAAATATAGAATATGGTCATCGAAATAAAGGAAGTTACAATGTCATTGGGGATGAACTACACAATAATATTAACAAACAAATAAGTAAAGATGGAAGAGAGAAGATAACAATATAAATAATATTTATCCAAGGCCACAGAGCACAGTGGTTCAGAATTTGAACTCAGGTAGTGTTTCTAACACAGCAATAAAGGCTTACTGCATTCTTGCTATATATTCTTATCCAAATTACTTTAAGCCAATTTTTTTTTTAATCTCCAAAGTGAACATAATAGCCTCTACCAAGTGGTGCTATTGTGAGGATTACATACAACAATGCAAAAAATCATTGATGAGTACCTGGCCCATGGTACATGTTAAGTACATATACAAAATTAGTGGTATTAGTATTACTATTATTTCACCTTAGATGAGTTATAGATATGATGGTCCTATAACACTAAGAACAAAATAATACCTGAAAAGCTTACTGATGTTATCTGTCCCATTTAAAACTTAGGTTCAGATAGTAATAACAAATCATCTTAGCTATGTCTCTACCTCAATCTAGATACCTAATTTCCAAGTCATGTCAATTCCAAGTCATATATATTTCTATTTCAGACACTAATACTGAAATGGACACAGACAGATATACTAAATGGTTACCAGATGGTGAAATCTATAAACTTACCCTTTATTTTTTAGCTTATACGTATTTTCTGCTATTCCTATAAGGATCACATGTTGACATGCATTGTTTATACAGTGGGAAAACAAGAAAATATGTTGTTGAATTATTTTCCTTCTCTCCAGTCTTACTGCTAATACCCTAGTTCATGTTTCCATCATCTTCAACCATGTGATTATAGGACTTCCTTTCTGATTGTGCTCCATATAGTGGTTTTGGAGGAAACTACCAATTGCAACTCCATGTAATGTTATAGTCTTGGAAGACATAGACCATGACATAGGTCACTTTAAATAACCATTCACACAATTCTAGCAGGGAATATTGCATTTATCTCTCTATCTCTGTCTGCCTCTCTCTTTATCTGAATAAAATAAATAAAAGAAAATGGAAAATATTTTCCCATGAAGTTAGAATATTTTCCCGAAAGATTATAGATGACAGGACATATGTAAATTCACAGTCTTACACTTAAAGTGAGTTTCAATTTTGAAGTTCTCATTTCTAAAAAGTTAAAAATTCCTACCCAATAGAAGTTGATTGGTAATAATTTACTTTTCCTAACTCATGTTTAAAGTCCTTTGAAAATGAAATGAAATGAAAACACTCAGAAGAATTACATTACATTAACTTTGAATGAGAAATAATCAAGATTGCACTACTTTTTCCCTTGTATAACGTTCCTGTTACACTATAGAATATCAGGGCCTGGAATGCCTTGCTGCAAAAAGGCAAACAGATGTAGGAGGGCACCTTGGGAACCACAGATTATCGAGTATGGCTGAAGAACTATTTTCACACTTCTCCCAGCCCTGTCTTCACCTGTTTGTGCAGGAAACAGACCTGTGGATTTTAGTTAATCTGGTTCCATGCCAATGGATTCCCAGTGGCTCCAGACAACTGCTTTCTCATTTGAAGTTCTGTTCTTTTCTCCCAGAGTTTGGCTGACAGTTGCTCAGTTTTGGCTGCTGGCAGGATGTCAGAGGCTTCTTGGCTACAGGTTTTCTTAGTTTAAGAAAAGTTTGAAAAAGTTTATTATTTCTTGTACATACATCTTTAAGAAAAATAATTAGAAATAAGGGTGCCATTATTTTAAAGAAGGGAGAGACTTCTATGTAGTTACCATCAGAAAGATAGGCAGATATTTGGTTCTCCTCACATTCCTGTGAACGTGAGGAGAGAAAGCAGACACCTAGGCATATGTCCATGGCCATCAATTAACAAAAACACACAGTGTGACAACACCTAAACAATGTCTTGTGACTAATGATTTCCATACTCACTGAATAGTAAAGTGCTCTGATCTCAGGTTATGCCTATTAAGTTATAATTTTACTTGTGTTGAAATCTAATACATAAATGAGGATTAGCTATGAACGCCAATGAGGCCAAAAACTCTCAAACTTTGATGTTTTATAAGTTATAATGAATAGAAACTAACAATACACTGTATAAAAATACTGGCTAAATTCAGCATTTCTATTTCTCACATCTTCCCTGGCATAAGAACAGGGCAGCTGCTTTCCATGGAGTGTGGCAAATAGTGCCACAGGGCTCAGTTTATCTCACCTCTGATGTTTTATTCCAGACAGGTGATACGACATTTGTAGGACAGATGTCCACATTCACTGTTAGAGACTCTGGATGAAAAGAATATGAATGATGAGGTACATTGTTTCTTTCTCTCTTTCCATTTCAGTGGAGTTAGAATATCTCTGAGGAAATAAACAAAAAATGCTGCTAGATATTCATAAGCCAGGCTCTAGATGTGACTTTGGACTATGTTTTAATATTTCTTGTAAGCACATCTTCAGGTTTTCAGGGACATCCCATGGGTTAGGACAAGAAGAGGGAGGATAAAATGTCTAATAGAAGATTTAAGAATTTTTTTCTTAATGCTCATGTATGAAGACCAAATTTATTAAGTGCCAAGAGGTTATAATAAAATCAAAGGTCTTCCAGGACCAAAGGTTAAGATTGATAATGTTATTTTGCCCTCTCTTCCCCTTATCACAGATAATTGCTTTAAAGAATGTGGCTCAACAAGTCATACTCATATTGTCACTTCAGACATTGTTGGAAATCACTTCCCCTAATTTGAGCCAGACTTGGATTTTAAACGTTGCCATCATCTCTAAACATTGGAGGTAATTCCTTAGCAAAATAAAATATTTAATATTCTGTGGTGATGACTGTGTCCTAGGGAATTGTTGTATGTTATGGCCTGCCTACCCTTAAAATGCAAGGTCTTCAGAGCATGTCGAAAGCCTAAAAGTAGAGCATCGAGGTTGTTGAAAGAGTACCAAGAAGCCTAGACCAAAGCTTAGCATACTTTTTGTTTGTTTGTTTGTGACCCTTACAATCTCTAAGATACCTATTCAACTCTGTTGCAGAATGAAAGCAACCTAAGGTAATACATAATACATGGCCATCACTGAACTCTAATAAACTTTATTTATAAAAATATATAGCCAACTGAATATAGTATATGGTTACAGTTTGTGGATCCTAGGTCTACACTCCTACCCACAGTGTGTTTGTAGTACAATTAGGCAGGCATGGAATCATATAAAGAGACAAAGGCAAGGCCAGACTCAGTGGCTCATGCCTGTAATCCCAGCACTTTGGGAGGCAGAGGCCAGTGGATCACCTGAGGTCAGGAGTTTGAGACCTGCCTTACCAACATGGAGAAACTTCGTCTCTATTAAAAATACGAAATTAGCAGGGTGTGGTGGCACGCACCTATAATCCCAGCTACTCAAGAGGCTGAGGCAGGAGAATGACTAGAACCTGAGGTTGCAGTGAGTCGACGGGTCACACCATTGCACTCCAGGCTGGGCAGCAAGAACAAAACTCCGTCTCAAAAAAAAAAGAGAGAGAGAGAGACAAAGGAAAAATCTTGAGGCAAAAGAAATCTTCAGTATAGATAATAATATGCAAAAGTGCAGAGGAGCAGCGAATATTTGAGAAAAATAATAATAATGTTATACATAAGCCATTGGATAGAACCAGGGGTATGCATTTAAATTCTGTAATCCTAAAATGTACTTTCATTGTAGGTTCTTCTCTGAAGTAGACCTTATTTCCTCATAACTATTTCTCATTAACAAAGGATGGTACATTTGTATTTAGAAGAGGTAGGAGAAGATGGGCTAGAAGATAGATACAGAAAATCAAGGACTTCTAAAATTTAAGTTGGTGTTCACATAAACCTTAAAGTACCTCAATATGAAGGTTTTGTAATTGTCATTTTCTCCATTTTACCCATTTCATATAAAGTCCTGGAAGTCTCAGAGTTCGATATTGTGTTGTTTGAGAAAAATATGTATGATGATTTCTGGAAATATTTTGGCTTTCTGTTTTCATTACTGGCAAACATGGAACTCTTTTTAAACTAAAAATCAGACTTATAACTCCAAGCAAGTATTGTGACCAGAAACATTTATTTTTGATAAAAAATGAATGTCAATTTAATTGCAAATGAGGTGCTCTCCTTAGACTCCTGGCAAATTGCAATCCTGACCCTCAGTGCTGGAAGTTTTGGGGTTTTTGTGCTGGATTTTCCTGATCTGGTTTAGAAAATAATGTCCCAAGTTTCACCCAGCAATATTTAAAAAGACATCCTGTGCAGATGGTTTCATGGAAATGTGAGTAAAAATGAGTTGAAAATGTCTCATAGCAGCTGTATTCTCTCATTCATAGCATCCAAAGATATCAGAGATACTGCACAAAAGCAGAGGACTTGGTCATTGTCCTTATTGGTGAACCAAGTTTCCTATCATGGAAGTTTCTTTCCCTTAATGTGATCAAGATGAGTCTCTTGGGGTCAAAGCTGATGTACGTTAGTGAAGAGATTCAAACCTATCCTCTGCCCATTTATATTTAACCTGACCGCAAAAGATAAAAAAGAGTTTAGACTACCGTATGCTGACTCATTCTCATTCTCCCTCTCCATGAACACTGAATTTATTTGCAGCAGTATGCTTTTCCTACTCAAAAACTGCGTCCTCATTGTCATTTAAATGTTAAAAAGGGAAACCAGATGCTATAGTTATTAACTTTTGGAATCAACTATAATCTTCCTATTAAATTCTTCCATCCAGGTACGAGCAATTATTTGCTTGATCTAAAGGTGCAGAAAATGCAGGCACACAGGGTTTCAGAAAGTCCAGTTTAATAAGACAGGTGGGTAACTAATAATGTGGAAAATTACCTGCAGATTGAGGATATTGGGAATGACTAATGGCCAAAACTAAGCGAGTAAATTAGTTGCAAAATGATACCATTTGCAGTAGTTGTGTGAAAGGGGGGACGGGGAAAGCACAGTGGCATGTGGCAGTGAGTGGAGCTGAGCAGAGTTTGAATGCGGCTCAGACTCAGGAAAGCTTGCCATTAACTTATGCCTCTCCCCCCAACCCCCACTCCTTCAACCCAGCTAGCCTCAGGCTCTTATTTATTTATTTTCGCTCATTTGGCATAATCTGTACTGTGAGTCTAAGGTTTAATAGTGCGGGCTCTGGAGTCTAGTTAGCTTTGTGAAGTCTAACACAAAGTCACTACCAAGGTCAAAGCCATCAGTTACAATAACTTGAAGTTTTTTTACAAACCCCGTAGATTTCAGAAAATTAAACATGACCAATACTTGTAGAAAAGGGCAAAAGTTGGGCTTTGGAAAAAATCAAAACCGGTTTAAATGTTTTTAATTAGTAATGTGCTGGCATTATACTTTTAGACAAGTTTGTTGAACAAATATAACATGAAATACCTTATGTTGAAAAATATTATGAATTGACAGGTAACCTGAAAGTAAGTAAGGTCTTATAATTGATAAATTTGGTTTATGTGCCGGTGTTTCTTTCTCTTGAAACAACTGTAAATAAATTAATGGCATGTTTTGCATTCTATGATGCCTTAAAATAGAGAAGATAAACATCTCATTAATAGGGGGTCCATTCTAGAACAAGTTTGCAGAAGTATCCCTTTTTTTTCCTTTTTCCAGAATTTATTTGAGATATCTAGTACTAGCAGTACTAGCAGTACTAGCAGTTCAAAGCTGGTAACACATGGCATTTCATTCCATTGTCTAAACTTGCCACAGTGAATGAAAATAAAGGCAATTTTTAATTTTTTTGAGACAAAGTCTTGCTCTGTTGCCCAGGCTGGAGTATAGGGGCACAATCTGGGCTCACTACAATCTGAACCTCCAGGGTTCAAGTGAGTCTCCTGCCTCAGCCTCCTGAATAGCTGGGACTACAGGCGTGTACCACCACACCCCGCTAATTTTTTGCATTTTTTTTTTTTTTTAGTAGAGAAGGGGTTTCACCGTGGTAGCCAGGATGGGCTCAATCACCTGAACTTGTGATCCACCCATCTCAGCCTCTCAAAGTGCTGAGATTACAGCCACCGTGCCCTGCTAATAGAGGCAATTTTAACCAATAATATTGTTATTATGCATTCTATAATCTGTGTAAACGTGAGAAGTACTTCTCAGATCTAATGCCTAACTACTGAAGTGGTAGTTATCTGGAGGAAATGGTAATTAACTACCAATTGTTTTCCCTAGCAATCATTTAGTAAAATATTTATTAATACATGTCCAGCCCTGTACATGGTACTATAACATGTTTAAGAGAAGCACAAAGCAAGGCTTCTGCCCTCTAAGTATTTATAAAACTCACATGCCCAATTGCATAAGTGTTTTATGAAGTGCTGCATTGCATAATACATTTCCTTATGCTACACAATAGGAGACAAAACTTCTCCACAGCTAACGTGAAGCTATGAAACACATACCTTCTTTATACCCTCACTATCAAAAAATATTTTCTACACTTTCTGTGTAAAGCTAAGAAATTATCTTATATCCAGGCCACAGAATATATACACATATATTTTTGCACCTGATTTAAGACTCCCTGTATTGACTTTACTAGTAGACACCATACTCTTTTCTAGATCATTTGGTCTATCTACATAATAAAAAGGCCACACAGCTTTCTGAGTGTTTGATAATTAAATTATTCGTGAACTTTTGTAAAATGTCGTGAAAGACCTCACATCAAAAACCTAAAAGCTATAAATTAGTCTCCCTTTACACTTAGCGGTTGGTGATGTAGATGGACAAGAGGAAAAGATGTCTTTTGCCGAATTTTTCTCTTTGGTATTTTCTCAGTTATAAACAAAGGCATAGTACTAGAAGACTGGAGGCTGAATGAAGAAAAAAGCCTAGGGCTTCTGCAGCTGAGCATGGGCAACTTAGTTTGGTAGGGCAGTTTTAACCATTGCAATGAGCATTATATGAAGCAAAGCTGCAATTCCTTTAATGATTATTAAATAGAGTGTAATAACTTTAATACATACTTGCTTAATACTTCATCACTATGCAAATATATCCATGTGACAAAATTGCACTTGCACCCCTTAAATTTAGACAAATAAAAATGAACAAATAAATAAAAAAATATACTTTGTAGTCCACCCATTTGTTATGAATTCAAAATCTTTCCCTTTGTAGTTTATATGCTATGGGGTTGTAAAATAAACAGCAGATAAAGATAAAAAGTAACCCACACTTGTAAAATTTTTAAATTTGTTAATGGACTTTGACCGTCCTTACCTAGCTTTTTACTTCCAATGGTTGCATTCATAATTTTCTAACCAAAGTAGTCCCTTCACTTGCCATTATTCCTGGATACAGTTATTTATGCTTAAAAATAGAACATTATCTTGCCTAGTTATCAAGTTCTATTTATTCTGTCTGTACAATGTCTCTTGCATCTGAAACTTTGTTTTAATTTCAATTGTCATTATTCTTTTACTATAAAAATGTCCTGAATCTTCTTCCATCATTTATTTACTTATTTTTTAAAAAACTCAAGAAAATCAATATTCCTAAAACTTATTTGCAGCAATATGATTATCCTACTCAAAAACTGCATCCTTATTGTCTAAAAAATAAAGTTTATATTACTATCCAATCACTCAAAGTTGAAGGAATTAGTCTTTCAGGAAATATCCTTTCATCATTCTTTATCTGTACAACCTGGTTAAGAATGAAAAGTTTTACATACATATATATATATATATACTTTTTTCTACCTTTCTTTACTCCTTTTTCTCTTTCTCTCTCTGGAACATCTATGTTGTGGGTCTGTCTTATAGTTTCCATAGAAATAGTAGCTGCCCCTAAGAGTGGCCTCTTCCTTTACCTGACACTGGCCGATTTAAACCTGCACATGCATTATGTTTCCAGTTCCAAGTAAGACAGGGTTAGGAGATTGCAGAGTCTGGAATTGTCAGCTGCTTTAGTCACTTTTGTTTGTATTATACATCAAATAGGATTTAGGAGAATATAACTAGTTAGGATGACATACATCCTACAGGTGAGGCACAGAGAAGCACTCTGCCACTGTCCCAAATTTTTACCTACATAGTTTCCCTTCTTGAGAGGAAAGGATATTTCAGCACAGTAACTGAATGGATTATATTATGACAAACCATCCATTTCAGCCAGAAAAACAAAAATTGGTTTGCATTGAAGAATGCGAGATTTCAGAATTAATGGGACTTACTGACTCAACTGCAAGAGATCTGGCACAATAAAGTGGGGACCCTGCAAAGACGACATAGGATGTGGCAAGCAGAACAAAGAGGATTCCATGCACATGCAGGAAGCAGACTCCAAGTGAAATAAGAGAAAGCTGATGGGGATAGTAATTGACTTTTTTTTAAAATCATCATCTGGACTTTCAAAGATTTCTCTGTGAGCTGTGTCTTCAATGGGGTTCTTTACAGTGCCTGACACTGTGGGACTATTGTGGCCTCTTTACATAAACAGGATGGATCCACACACAAAATTTGATTTGGCTGTCTAGACTGACGGTAGCACACACACACATGCATGCACACACACATACACACACATACACACACTCTAAATGTGTATGCAACATAGCAAAACCCCATCTCTATTAAAAATTCAAAAGTTAGCTAGCATGGTGGTGTGCACCTGTGATCCCAGCTACTCAGGAGGCTGAGGCTGGAGAATCACTTGAACCCGGGAGGCAGAGTCTGCAGTGAGATGAGATCGCACCACTGCACTCCAGCCTGGTGCCAGAGTGAGACTCCATCTCAAAAAAAAAAAAAAAAAAGTATGCAAATATTTATTTCTCCTGAAATGGGGCTTTCTGGGGTAGAGTAGGGTGTCTCCCGAGCAGATCTGAAATGATATTCAGAGACCAAGGAAAGGAGGCTGACTGGGGTTTTTATGTTGCTTATGGTAGGTAGCCAGTGTGAGAGTTTGCACACACGTGCAGGGGCTCATATAGTTTGAAATTTTCACCTGTGCCAAAGAAAGGCATCCAGATTTTCATACCAGCTTACTTAGGTGGGAGGCACAGGGGAAAGGCGAAGGATGAGGATTAATAGCTGTCAGCAGGCTAGCATCAAAAGAATCAAGTCGGGCTCTCTCTTATAGGGACAAAACTGCCTGGCAGTGGAATATTCAAGGTGGGAGGGTGGTGATAGAAATAGTCAACTCCAATGGGAGAAAGAATTTTATCACTGATGTTGTTTAAAATTGCTGGTGCATGGTGATAATAAAAAGTCGATAATTACATATCAACTTGTAATCAGGCTATATTATTATTTAAAACAACTACAGACAAAGCATCCTATTAGTATCTGAAGCTACAAAATAAAGCTCCTATAGCACCCTCCCCAACTGACCTTGGTATACTTCGTGCAGCTAAAGAAACATAGAATCTCTTTTCCTTGCATACTAGTAAAATACCTTTCTATTACATCTAAGGCTGGACACTCAGAATATGTCCCTAGCCATATAAGCCTATTCCCCATTGAAAAAGATAGGGTGAACTTGAATCAAAAAGGAAAATGCCAGATGGTTTGGGTTTGTAGAAGGGGACTGCATAAGATTGGGGTAAGCATTTGAAATAGTTCTTGCATATTGCTACAAAAGCATTCCTCTTCCATTTACATAGAGGTGGTATTCTCCACTTCCAAAGTCCTACAAAAAATTATTCCTATCTTGTGGCAGTTGTCACACCTTGCATTACATTATTGTTATTTTTGTGCTTTTTAATTTTTCCACAAACTTTTTATTTTGGGATAATTTTACATTTCCAGAAATGTTCCAAATATATTATAAAAAGTTTTCATATAACCTCATCCAGTGGCTCCTGTTAGCATGTGACATTTTCATAGCACACTTTTTAAAACTAGTGAACAAGTATTAGCATATTCCTTAAAACTACAGCCTTTATTTGGATTTCAACAGTTTTTTTCTTACTATTTTTATTTTCTCTTCCAAAATTTAATCTAGTATACTACATTGCATTTAGTCATCACCTTTTCTTAATCTCCTCGGATCTGCAAGAGATTCTCTGTTTTTCCTTGTTTTTCATGACCTTGACAATTTGAGGAGTACTGGTAAGATACATTTTAGAATGTTCCTCAATTTGGGTTTCTCTGATATTCTCATGGTTCATCTGGAGTTATGAGTTTGAGAGAGAGAACAGAAAAAATGTGCTATTATTATCATAACCTGTTCAGGAAGAGCTAGGCTTTCTTGTCTTTTTATTTATTTCTAATATGTCTTCTATGGGATCACGTAAAAACTCTTGGAGGTGAGAGAAAAAGATCTTACTAATTTTTGTGTTCTTTCATGCTAGTTAATAAAATTCTTTCAATATACAAGTCCTCTCCTATCTGTGAGAAATGTTCCAAGAGCTCCTGTGTATACCCGAAACTGTGCATAGTAACAAATCCTATATATGCTATTTTTTTCCCATGCAATCATGTGCAACATAAAGACTTTTCAGTCAATGAAGTACTACATATACCACAGTGGTCCCATAAGATTATAATGCCATATTTTCACTATGGAGTACTATGTAGCTATAAAATGGATAAAATAATGTCTTTTGCAGCAACATGAATGGAGTTAGAGGACATTATCCCAAGTAGAATTACTCAGAAACAGGAAATCAAATGCCACATGTTCTCACTTATAAGTGGGAGCTAAACAAGGGGTACACATGAATATAGATGGAAATAATAGGGGACTGGAGACTATAAAATGGGGAGGGTAAAAAGGAGGTGAGAGTTGAAAAATTACTTATTGGTACCAGGTTGATTATGTAGGTAGCTGGTAAACAAGAAGCCCAATCCCCACCAGTACACAATATACTCATGTATCAAACATGCACATGTACTCCCTGAATCTAAAATAAAATTTAAAAGTTTGAAAAATATTACAATATTACATTTTTACTGTACTTCATGCATGTTTAGGTAAATTTATATACACAATTACTTAACAGTGTGTTACAGTTATCTACAGTATTCAGTGGTAACATGCTGTCCAGATTTGTAGTTTAGGAGCAATAGTATACCAGCTTAGGTGTGTCATAGAGTATACCAGCTGGGTTTGAGTACAATCTATGATGTTCACAAAAACAGAATTGCATGAAGACACATTTCTATGAGTGCATCACTATTGTTAAGCTTCATCATTAACCTTAAGAGTATAATACATACTTTGTAGAATTGTGTAGAGTTTTAGAAACAAGCTAATTTTTGCAATGATAAAATTTAATTTATAAACTAGGCACAGTAACAGATTAATAACAATGATTAAGAATATTACAGAGCCATTATAACAATATGCTAGCATTACTACAGTTGCACTTTGTGGCCACTGTTAAGTAAAATAAGGTTGACATACACAAGCATTGTGGTAGTGTGACAGTCAATCTAATAATAGAGATGACTGCTAAGTGATTCATGGGTAGGGCATGTGCACAGAGCAGATACAATGGACAAAGAGCTCACATCCCAAGCAGGATGGAACAGGACAGGGTGAGATTTCACCACACTATTTAGAATAACACACAATTTAAAACTTGTGAATTGTTTAATTCTAGAATTTTCCAGATTTAATGGAAATTAAATATTTTAATTCTAGAATATTTTTAGACTGCAATTGACCATAGGTAACTGACACCACAGAAAGGAGAACCATAGATAAGGAGGGACTACTGTAGTAGCTACTCACCCATGTTTACTAAATTAATGACCTTATTTGGGGAGAATATTAAGGACTGTGTTATTCGAAATGAGAGATAAGAAAAATGAGGCCAAAGCTGTAAAGTTTGTAATTAGCCAATTAGCACAAGAAAACAGGTTTTTGTGACTTTTATATTTATGCCAAGACCAGTGAATCAAATTGCTTTGTATTGATATGTGGCATACCTAGTTCCTCAGTTCCCAGAGTTTGCCTTTAAAAAGAAACTGATCAGTTTTCTCTTCAGGGAAACCTAAAAAATTTAGGGAAGCTTATCCTCTAGGGTACTTTTAAAAGGTAAGGAACCTACAGTGTTAGCCGATGTTTTACACTGCTCAGATATATCCAGTTACAACTGGCTTTATGATGTAACATTAAGCAGAGATTTCAAGATTGCTTCTAGTCCAGGAGGAGCAGTATATTTGTGACTCAGGAGTCTTTTAACTTCTGCTGACTTGTACATGCTGCCTCATCTGCCTACATAGCATTTGCCCAGACTTAGGATTGAAACTGAAGACACATCTGGTCTCCTAAGGGATTCAGAATTTGGGGGTGTAGCATTGATATTTTTACTTCTTAACATACCAATTTTCCTTGTCAGCCAGACTTTTATGTGGATACATTCTTAACCCATCCAATATGAACTAAGAAACTAAAATAAAGCTCTCATTCAAGAAGCAGACACACTGACAAAGAAGGCTGTCGTGAATGTGCATTTCTTGAAATACTTGCTATAATTCCCTAAGTCCTATAACCTTCCCTACATCAGTGAAGATTATTAGTTTTGTTCTTTGCTGTCATGTATCATGGTTACCTCTAATTGAAATGGAGGTGTTCCAAATAGCACAATCAGGTAAGAATCTTGCCAAGTGTCTCATTTGGATAATTTATAGTAGGATTCTGAAGCTGATGAATTTAGAGCCCATGAGTCCCTGGAGTCCTTAATCTTTGATCATATTTTGTGGTGGGACAACGCTTGATGAGACTGGAGTTTAAAGATAACTGCTCCCTGTAATGTATTTATCAAATACCAATGTTCTCAGCAAAGTGATTTGATATGGGGATTACAGATCACTGGAAATGAACCATAAGAAGTATCTTAATTTGAAGTAAGGACAGATTTGATACTTTTTAATAAATTCCTGATATTGAATAAAACGTACTACAGCTCTCAGTTTAAATGACTTTTTTTTTTTTTCATCAGAGACAAGTAGGAAGTGGGAAAATAGCTAAAAATAAATAAGAAATTGCCATCTTTCAATAAAATTCTGCTAAGAAGTGACTTGAAAATAAAAACAACAATAAAGTAAGTTGAGATGATGTCCAGGACACATTCTGTTGCAGAACTTTTCTCAGTTATAGCTAAAACCCAGGTTCTTGTCACACAGTCAAGAAAGTTTAGGCATGCAGACACGTTGAAGAGTGAGCAGAGCAAAGTTTTATTGGGCGAGAAAGAAAAAAAATCTCAGAAAAGTGAAATAGAGTCCTGCTAACAGACCCCTGACCTCACAGATGAATCCCAGGCCACCACACAGGAACTGAAGAGAGCAGTCTCCCCGCTTGCATCAGGTGTGAATTCCTGGGGCTCCACCCACTTCCCCCAGTGCACATGTTAGGCTCCAGTTTACTGTGGGCATGCCCTGACCACCCCTGGATAGGCTCCCCTCATCTACACAAAAGCATCTGATATGAACACTTTTGTGGTGGGTCAGAGATTCTCTGAAGATGCCTTTTTATCTGCCTAGGCATTTGACTGCCTCAATTCTAGACTATTGCTTCTTATGCCAGGCTAGGGGTCTTCAAAGTGGAATATCCCTATCCCAGGAAACATGCAAGACAACCCATTAGGATATGAAAATAAATAATTAAAACTTGGAAGTTCCTTTTATATCTTGCCTTTTTAAAATGTATATTTTTGGCATCTGTTTTATAATATATATAATATCACAGGACTTGTGTAAATATGTGCCTAAATAAATATACCTATATCTGTAGATATATATTGCAATTTTTTTCTAACTTAGAAAAGTGTGTGATGAGAAAATTTTGGAGAACACTATTAGACCATCTCCACATGATTTGTGATATTGTGTGACTGTTCTTAATGGGAACATGAGAACACTTTCTAAATATTCATGTTTTCTTCATATGTGGATTTTCACCATCCATGGATAAACCAGAAGATTTTCCAAATCTGTGTAGTTAGCCTGTATTATTTATTGGAAATGCATAGCTTGGATATGGTTGCTAAACCCTGAAAAGTAATACTTCCATTATTTATTAGATTTTTTAAATTTCAAAATTTACTGTATAGGAAGACTTCCTCTCAATCTAATATTCTGGTTTGACTCAATATTCCAGATTCCTTTTGTCTATTAATTTGGTAATTTTATGAACTATGAAATAAACAGTTTTAACATGTAAGTCCCATAATGCTTTGCAATGTCATATATATATATATGTGTGTGTGTGTGTGTGTGTGTGTGTGTGTTTGTGTTTGTGTGTGTGTGTCTATGTAGCATTGGCTTCACAGTGTATGTCATCATCCATATTAAATAATGTTATTGTTTGAATGTTTGTTTGCTCCAAAATTCATATTCAAATGTAACTCCCAATGTAACAGTACTAGAGGAGGGGCCTTTATGTAGTGATTGGTTCACGAGGGCTCTGTCCTCATTAATAGATTTTTCCTTTCATAGATTAATAGATTGATTCAATGAATTGAATTCATTTAATGAATTAATGAATTAATGGGTTAGTGGGTTATTACAGGAGTGGTTTTTTGTTATCATAATGCTTTTGTTATGTTATGAAAGCCAGTGTATCCCTCTTGACCTCTGTACTCATGACCTCTTGCCATGTTACGATACAGAATGAGGCCCTCGCCAGAAGGCAAACAGATGTGACTGCTTGATCTTAGACTTCCCAACCTGCAGGGTTGTAAGAAATAAATCTACTTTCTCTATAAATCAGACTTTCTGTCATAACAACAGTAAACAGGCTAAGACAGATAGTAGGTGAATAATTTATTTAAAAATATTTGTGGAGCGTCTGGTCTGTTCTGAAAATGCACTAAGATGTGATTTTTGGCTTCTTTATTAGGGAGACACATAACTTTAATTTCAACTGTGGACTATGAAACAGTTTTAAAGAGTAAAGTTTGATTTAATTTAGAGAGCAAGGATTTCTTAAAGAAAGTCATTTGCAAACTAACAAGATGAATATGATGCTCAAAACAATAATGCATGATGGAGATAAATAAAATAATATTTATATATTATTATGGAATACTTATGCATATCAGTCACTCTACTGAACACTTTATGTGAATTAATCTATTTGATAATCACAATAAACCTAAGAACTAGTTATTATTATGATCTCTGTATTTTAAGTGAAGAGATTAAAGAACAAAATTGTAATAATTTGTTCATAGTTGCATAGTTATAAAGTGGTGAAACTATAATTTGTGTACTCTCAACCTGGCTCCAGACAAAATTTATAACTGCTATAATAGTTATACTAGCAAATAAAACTAAAAGAGGAGGAGAATAAGCCTGAAGGCAGGTATTGCAAGCACCAAGAACAACATGTAAAAGTTTTGAATCATAAAGAACAGGGCATATGTGATTGTAGCTTAAAAGAAGAATACAGGGTCTGAAATGCTGAGAAAATGTTAAAGAGAGATGTATGAAGTAGACAGTGGATTAAACTGTAGTACATGTTAAGGATGTCCATTTGTATCATAAAGGCAATAGGTAGCTATTTAAGGGTTTGATGTTTGAATATATATGGTATATAAATGTGTGTGTATATGCAATGGGAGCAAGTATTCAAAAGATTATTTGACCTCCATATTGGAGATAGATTGCCTGAGGCCAAAAGTGGAGATGGACCAATGCCAACTAGGCTATTGCAGTAGTCTTAGAAATAGATTTTGGTGACATAAAACAGGGTAGTGATGATGAAGATAAAGAGAAGAGGATCAGTTTCTATATTTTTTCAGAATCTAAAATCAAATGGATCACTGATATACTGGATATGAGAGATGGGGAAAATAAAGATGTCAAAGAAAACTTTAAAGTATCTGCTTTATGTAAATGGATAGACTGTTACTCCATCACCAGGCTTAAAGAATACAGGAAGAATAACAGGCCAAGAGCAGCCATGAGAGACACAAGAAAAGGCACTAGACTGAGCCATGAATTCCAACTCCCTAGTTGAGGAGTAGAGAAGAAGACTTTGTGGGACTGAGAAGCAATGTTCAGAAATGTCACAAGAAAATTAGAGTGTAATCAATGAAAGTTAAGAGGAGAAAGTGTTTTAAGAAGAAGGAAGAGGTCAATACTCAGTTGATTGAATGATGCTCAGCAGTCAAGAAATACGGCAGATAGACCCCAGGTTTAATGTCATAGTCATTCTCATAAAACGTGCAGCCTGACTAATGTGTAAAATGTTCTAAACTTCGACTCAGGACTAATATGTGTGCAATTTATAATCTAAAACCTTTAATTTACTTGCCTGTAAAATGAACAAGAATTAAGAAAAAGGATAACTAGAATAAATAATCTGCCAAGTTCTTCCCAGTTTTTAAATTCTATGACATCAGAACGATTGGACTTCAGAAGAGATGTTTACATAAAAATGAAAGTAATAATTGATTAAATGGGAGTTGTACTGAGTTTATCCAGGGAAATTATTTATAGTGAGAGAAGGAGAGGACAAAAATAATAGTATTGTTCGTTCTTTGTATCTGTGCGTCTGCATTTGTGAATCCAACCAAGTCGTGATAAAAAATATGCAAAAAATATAAGACAACAAAGAAAAATATAAATTTTAAAAACATAATACATAACTACATAACATTTACATTACATTAGGTATTATAAATAATCTAGAGAAGATTTAAAGTATATGGGAGTATATGCCTAGGTTATATGCAAATATCACACCATTTTATGTAATAACCATAGATTTTAATTTTATCCACTGAGGTCTCAGCTGGAACCAATTCCCCTCAGACTGAGGGAGGACTGCATTATAATATTTAGATGATAAGCAGAGGAATATAAAATGAAGGAAACAAAAGCAAGAGCCACAAAAATAGAAGGAAAATTTAAGTTTGGGGACATAGATGCCAAAAAGAAAAAAATATTTTAAGGAAGAGGGAGTCTTAAACAATGTTAAATCCTGCAAACAAGACAATAAAGGTTGAATTTTTTCAAAATAAGGCCACTGAAAGACTTTGTGAAAGCAGTTTTTGTGGTACTATGTTCGTAGATGCTACGTTGTTTTGCCTCAAGTCATAAGTAAAATGAACACTACGCAAAAAACAAAGGCACTGTGTCAGGAAGCTTGCCTGTTGGTTTATTTTAGTCACTTCGGTACTGACGGCAGAGGTGCCTATAGATAAGAAGCTAAAAGTACGTGTAGATGATCAAAGAAGGAGTTATCTGAAGAAGAGTTAACTTCTTCAGGAAGAAATTTCCCTTCTCTGCACCAAAAAGGGAGAGTTGCATGTTTGGATAAATTATATTATAATAACTGACTGGCTTGAATATTAGAACAGTCTTATTATGTTCTTGGTTTGATTGGAAAGCAACATTCTTTTGAATTGCCTCAATAGCTCATTTCCATAGGAGACTCTGCCTGAGGAGTCATAGAGCATCAAGGAGAAAGGGTGAAGGCCAACAGGAAGGTACAGACACATATGTGTGTGCGTGCACACACACACACACACACACACACACATACATGCACACAGACAGCAGATAAAATCTTTTTACATAAACAAATACATGGTAGACCCACAGTTCTACACATTTCTGAGCACAGCACTAAGTGATGAAAATACAAACAAAATGATTCAAGTATCCAAAGACAGTACACTGGTGCCCCTAACTGCAAGACAGTCAATCTACTCAGTTAAAAAAAAAAAAAAAATCATTAGCCTAGGTGTCTGGCAACATACAGACGAAGCAGTCTGACAAACCTAGACGTTCTATTTTACAGTTGATGGAGTGGTTGTCCTATAGACGCAGATGAAAAGATTCATTTTATTAAACCAAGATTTCTTCCCAACCCCTACCATAAAAATCTCCACATTTTTATTTTTCTTGTGCTAAAACCTCCATAAAAGACCAATTTATCAACTCCCCCAAGTAAGGGTGGTAGAAGCCACAGGGAAAGAGAATGCTTTTTGTTTCTTGGCATAAGTACCCATTTTGAATTCACTACAGTGTGTGAGCACGCTTACAGCATTTTCAATATAACATTAGAGTGTGAAAGAGAAAAGGCAGCGATTGCCCTGAGAGAAATGCTATTGAGAATAACTGGAAAAAAGTCATCTTCTTCATGGTGAGATTCACAAAGTAATTCCATGGCAGAAAAGTCAAGGTAAATATTTACTCCAAGTTCTGTCAAACCGGCAGGAGGCTAAAACCTTCAGTGTTTCTATTTTAATATTTATCTCGCACTTTTGTAAATTAGTTTCATGACCATCATTTCCCAAAGGGTCAATATTTGAGAAAATTGCTACATTGGGACCACACTCTGATGCTGAAAAGAAACAAAACTTTTTTTTTTTCTTTTTTTTTTTCACAATAAAGAAAAAAAAATCCCCATTAGTCCTTTGGCATGGAAGATATCCAACTTTTCTGCTTATGTCCTAGATTCCTCACCCAAAGCTGTGGTAACTTGCATCATATGGGAAAAATAGAAGCTGTTTAGCTATTTAGTTTGCAAGGGAAATAGAAGGCAATCTTTGAGAACAGGTTCAGAATGAAAGGACTGTGGCTAGACCACTGCAGAAGCAAACTTGAATACTGCAAAATGTTGTGATTTTTCAGAATCTGACAGCACAAAGCTCCTGCAAGTGTTTAATTTCTCTTTCAGGCAAGGATGCAAAGAAACAATGTTATATTTAAAAAGTGGTTTTTGGTTTTTACTCCCTAGACAATTTTCCTTAAACCATATACTTTATCTGAATATAATAGTAACTGTGCATACATATTTAGTTTATTTTAAACTTATCCAAGGGTATGAAATAGTTAATTATTTAGCAATCTAGAATTCAAAGAAAGAGCTTACTTTTATTAAGCCAGGTGTGTCTGGGGCATCTGTGTAGATGCATGTGACTATATAGAGAAGCTACTCTTCACCACTCTAAAAATTCTTAAATCGATGAAATCAAAAGTTAGCCATGTTTTAGAAAAGAATAAATGCAGCAGAAATAGAGAGTACAGTTGGCTATAGCCTCCTCTCTGCTAGTAATCAGGAGAGATTGTGAGGAAAGAAATTCAAGTTGGCTATAAGGCAGCAGCAACAAGAATTAGGGGTATATTTTGATGCATTTTTTATCTGGATTACAGTTGGTTACATCACGGTTTTTGAGGCAAAAGTTTAAGATAACAGCTTAGATAAGATCTAGGATTTGAATTGTGACTTGGCCACTTAATATTAGTGTAATCTTGTGTA
Source organism: Ateles fusciceps (assembly GCA_036589455.1). Classification (NCBI taxonomy): domain Eukaryota; kingdom Metazoa; phylum Chordata; class Mammalia; order Primates; family Atelidae; genus Ateles; species Ateles fusciceps. Next base: position 2,795,913 of record JAZHEH010002924.1, on the reverse strand, counting down.
AGTTACTTTATCTCAATGAACCGTGTTCTCCTTATCAATAAAACTGAGATGATGATATCAGTTTATTGAGTTGTTAAGAAGGTCAAAATGAATAACACTTGTGAAAATCCTTTATAAGATATGAAAGCTATACAAATATTAGTTATATTACATGCTGAAAAATCTCCAAATAAAGCTCATCTTAAAAATTCTTCCCACATTTGATTTATAAAAGAAATTTATTAAAGGCTACATCCCTAAACAACTTTGTTGGTAGAAAGTCCAGTGTCTCCTTCTTGTCCATGTATTAAAAGCAATGCCAATGGGAATACCAAACCTTAAAAGGGGTCTGTATCTGTTTTAGCCTTTATAATGGGAAAGAACTGGCATCTCATCAGTGCACTACTGCCAAAGTTTCTTGCTGTGACTTGGTATTGCTGTTAAAAATTGATTACACACAGTCTGCCCAGTCTGCCAGCTGGTGCTGGGTCACTGCTATCTCATTCTGGTGGCCATGGCTTTGCAGGAAGGAAAATCAGGGGGCTCTAATCTTTCCATTACCTGGTTTCCATTTCCATTTCCATACCTTTTAGGGTACAACCAGGCACTCATGACTCCATTAACTTCAGGTCCACTATCAACCACATCTGACCCAGAATTGCCATTCTTTTCCTTTCCTGTCACTTTATGCTCTCAGGAGTAAACAGATTTTCTCTTAAACTACTTGTACTAGGCATGTGCTCTATTGTCCTTCTGTGGGAGGCTAACTTCAGTGAATTTGGGATGATTTCATTTTCTAAAAGTATCTTCTAAATGATTCCAATGAACTCTATACCTATCTTTCAGGAGGAAACTCTTTATCTCCAGAAGAGTTTCTGCCACCTCTTACACTCAAGAAGAAAAAAAAAAAAGATATTAAATTAAACCCTTAAATGTAATTATTCCTTCAGTAGGATACATAATTAATTCGGTTTGCTATAAATCAAGAATTTGAGGATCCTATGTGTTAGATGGGTAATGCAAAATGCTATATCAAACGAACTTTAGAATTTCAGGGGCTAAACACAGCCAACTTTCATTTCTTTACATAAAAAAATAAAGAATGTGACATGCAACACAGTGACAATCCAATGTGACTCCCCTATTGAATGGTCCTCTGTTTTCTGCCAATGCATTAAGGCAGAGAAGTCATGCTGGTTTCTTAGTTAATTGGCCTCAGAAGTTATACCATTTACGCTTGTAGTCTGTTGGTGAAAACGACTCAACTTCTCCTAGAAGCAAGGGGTAGGCATTGATGGGAAATATAATCTAACTGCTAAATGGCAACGAGCAAATGACATAAAGGGAAGCATGAGTCTTTGGTAGACAGCAGTGTATTTCTTCCATGTGGTACTTATGCTTCCCTCGCTATGAGTATTTTAAAGTTGGTTCCAGAGTAAACCCAACACCAACTGTTGTAACTTATCTGCTCTCCCATTTTGATGTAGAAAGAGAAAAATCAAACCCCTGTTGCCAAATTTGCCAGTAGAAGTTAAATATAATTAGTGTAGCTTGAATGGCACCCAACCTCATATAGAATCCTAAGGAAACTCTGTCCTTTGAATTCTGAATTTTGGATTGCATGTCCTACAAGGGAAGATGTTACTGAAAGACTGAAAGTCAGAGAAAAACTAAGCAAGACTGATGCCCGCTAACAATTCCTGTGCCCCAATTTTGTGAGAAACATTGGAAGGTATTAAGACTATTTTCAACGAAGTCACTTAAATTAGCACATATTTATTAAGATAATTAGTTTAGTATTTGTATGCTTGCGGTGCTCACTGCATTCACCATGACTAAATTTGTGTGGTAATTTCAAAATGCAGTTTCAGTTGTTTCTCTAATTTGTTTTCTAATAGAAAAGTAAACAATATATGAACTCTAAAAGAAATCAATGCAAGCGCAGATAACAAAGGACATTTTTCCTTCTAGTGCTTACAATCTGTAGAATAACTGAGAGATATTTCCCAACTTATTTCTTACCATTTGTCAGTTTTCTTTTCTTTTCTTTTTTTTTTTCTTTTTTTCATTTTTTTGAGACAGAGTTTCCCTCTTGTTGCCCTGGCTGAAGTGCAATGGCACCATCTCAGCTCATTTCAGCCTCTACCTCCCAGGCTCAAGTGATTCTTCTGCCTAAGCCCCCAGTAGCTGGGATTACAGGTGCCCAGTTTTCTCTTTAAGTACTCTACACTCTTTCCAGGCTTCCACATTCTGTGCTTAGATTCCCTCTGCCTGGGCCTTCCCTTTTGTAGCCTTTTGGCATAGCTGACTCTTTTCATCCTTTAAAACTGCAGTCCCCAATATTTTTGGCACCAGGGACTGGTTTCATGGAGAACTTTTTTTCCATGGATTGTGTGGGATAGTTTCAGATTATACTGTTCCACTTGAGATCATCAGGCGTTAGATTTTCATAAGGAGCACACAACCCTGATCACTTGCATGTGCAGTTCACAATAGACTTCATGCTACTCTGGGAATCTAATGCCGCTGCTGCTCTGACAGGAGGTGGAGTTCAAGTGGTAATGCTCACTCACCAGCCGCTCACCTCCTGCTGTACAGCACGTTCCTGATAGGCCACAGATCAGTTACCCATCTGTGGTCGCATGGTTGGGGGACCTCATAAAAGCCTCAAATTTTCTCTCCATCAGCCTACTATCTAAAGTAACAGACTTCTAATGTTAGCATTGCTTCAGAAACTTCCCAGCAACTTTTCATCCTATTTGTTTCCTCTTTGCATTTATACAAACATCCATAGAGATCAGAAATTATTTAGGCAGGCATGAATCTCTGGCCACATATTCACATACTCAGTTTTTCTACAAGTGTAACTTTCATTTCTTCTAAAATGGAACTGAATACCTGTTAAGAAGGTTCTAGGTCCCATTTCACTAGACGGCAGAAATCTTACCTCAGTACATTTAGGAACACGGCTGCCTATTCCCTCCTTATCATCAGAATCCAGTTGAAACTAAATTTTAAGGTCCACCCAATGCCCCTAGAGAGATGTGGTGTGTGCATGTGTGTATGGGGAAATGGGAGAGTGGAATTGTTTTTTTTCTTTTCTGTGAAACTACTGAAGCTAAACTTGAAGACCCCAGCCATGGCCTTGTACTCACTTCGTATTTTTCTATTAAAAGAAATCCTCAAATTGTGTAAGAATTGGGCCCCACAAAACCCTAGTCTGCTCCCTGATAATATTATTAGAAAGCCAAAGAGTTAAACCCTGGATTTTACACTAGTTTATTCATCCATACAAGTATCATTTTCATTTTGGGAGCTTCAAATTTAAAAAAAAAAAGTAGCTTTTAGACAAATTGATTGCTTTGATATATTTGTCACTGGAGCGATAATTTTTGACAGTTCTGATGAGACATTTATCCCTCAAAAAGGAAGCCTGTGTGACCGTGATGGCTGTGTTCAAAAAGCTGGTGGACTGTCATGCAAAAGGGAGGTGAAATATGTTTTGGTAACTCCAAAAGAACAAACTAGACAAAGAAGGAAAGGAAGAAGGAAGCAGCATTATGAGGGGGACCAAATATGTGCCAGAAACTTACATTTCCTCATTACATCTCACACACTGAAAAATGCATGATAGGTGTTATTCACACCTTTTTTAGGGTAGAAAACTTCAGAAGGATTAAAGCTGCTTCCCAAGTTCACTCATCTAGTAAGTAGCCAAGCAGACACACTCAGTTCTTTTTGACTCTGATTCTCTCCAGGTATAAAGACTCTGTGGGATGTGTCTGCAGTAGTATGATGTGCTTAAGAACAGCACCGTTTTGTAGTATAAACTTTGCATGTATGTTATTAATAACAATATAATGATGTTCCTTGGATTGTAGTATTCTAGACATATTTTTGGAACGCCCCATATATTTTGGCTGAATAACCAAACAAATAGACCAACGAAACAGAAACACAAGTAGCTGTCTACACATAAATTACCTTTATATGAGTGGGAAGTGGGGGAAAAAACCTGTATGTTATAATGCCGCTTGTGGCCATAGGAGAACCATTTGGAAGAAAGATCAAGGAAATAAGACTGGATTATAGAATGTGAGTGGAGATGGCAGGGGTGGGAGTCTTGTGGCCAGGGAAGAGATGGCTGCTTTACAAACAGGAATAGAGGGATAGCGGGAGCAATCTAAAAAACAAACTCACAATGGAAGGTATAATAATAAAATAAAATGAAGCTCTTCCATTATGTTGAGTCCCATAAGAAACATGCAAAACAAGGACTTGCTGTCAGAATGAAACTCTGAGTGTTCCCATCAGAACCAAGTTACATTAAACAGGAGCGGCTCTCATGGTATTATGCTGCTGTCATTTCTTGGTAAATCCGTGTCATTAGCATTGATTTCTTGAGAAGAGATTAAAAGAGGTTTAGTTAGGAGAATAAGGCAGGAGTGGATATTATCCAAGCCAATGCAGCTCTGGGTCTCAAAGATGACATTTTCCTCTCTGCTTCATTAACTTGCAGAGCTTGTTGAGCTTTGGCTGTTTCTAATTAATTCTTTTACTGGCTTTTTTTGAATGTGTATCATCACTGGCAAACCATATAAAATGAAGAAATCTCTCTAAGGTTTTACCCTTTTAATTATTATTTTTATTGCTTAAATGAAGCTCCAGAATTGCAAATGTTGACATTTTGGTTTATTCTAGTCATTAGAGTTTTCAAAGTGGGGAACAAAAAGAAAAGAGAAAGAAAGAGGAGGGGGAAAGGGTAAGAAGGGGAGGTGGCGTTGAGCAGAGGAAATGAGGTGAGATTGGGTCTCAATTGCAGAGACAAACATTGAAAAGGGAAAAACAAACAGGTTTGTTAAAAGTGACCTCCATGATGGTTTTGCCCTTTTAAAAAGAGTAGGAAATGAAATATCACTAGACATAATTCCTACTGGTCTCTTACACCAGCCAGTGCTCAGATTAAACAGGGCTTGCTGCTGTCTGTGCCATTTGCTTTGATTTGAGTAAGTGGTTCCTAGCAAATATGCTACATTTTTTTTTTCGGTCACTGTTGCTTTTGTGTCCATTTGAATATTAGAAATAAGGAGAATAACCTTGGAAAAAACAAACTTCAATGAAAGCAAATTAGTTGACAAGGAAATTTGCTATGGTGATGTAGCAAGCAGTTTCTCAGAAAAGCCAGCCCTGCCAACCCTAAGTCACTTTCAGCTAATATTAAATGAATATCTACGTAAAAAATATCTATACTAGATGTGTCTAAATGCTGGAGGAAATGTGCATGGGAGGAGTGTTACAAAGAAATTTCAGAAAAAGCTTTCTTTTAAGTATTTTACATTGAGTTTTTAATATAAGTTAAATTTAAACAAAAACAACACCTGCTGTTACCAATACTTTTCTTCCCAGATGCTGAAGTTTGATTTACGAGTCTGTTTTTGTAGCTGAGGCATTTTTTTTTTTTTGTAGAAATGTATTTTATACATGGTGTTGGGGTTCTCCAACTGCTCACAAAAGCCTATTTAAGTCATGATGTAGCTGAACTATAGTAATGTCCTAATAACACTATGGAAAGTAAACACAAAGTGCAGCAATGTTTCTATGGGATAACGCATTCAGAATTTAAATTTGCATCTCCAGGAATGGGTCTCCGCCTGCTGTGGTGGGAGGGAAGTTATCTTAGAAGCAGGCTATTAGAGGCCCTTTCACCTGCACTCAGAGCTCCAGCAAGGCAGGGGCTGCAGAAATGTACAAGTAGGTACAGAGGCAAGGTGGGGGAGGTGTTAGCGCATCCTGGGGAGGTGTCCAGACAAACTGAGGCTTCTGGTCTGCATTAAACCTGGGAGCATGGCTTGGCCCAGCCAAACCTAGGCTGCTAGGTTGTGTTTCTTCTGTGTACCCCAGGGAAATGCTGGGTTTCCCTTCTTGAGATCTCCCAGGGTTGATCTCACTGCTTCTCTCTCTCTTTTTATGCAATTCTGCTTTTCTCTCTCTTTTTATGCAATTATGAAGTGATTGTATTACTTCCTTTAAGAATTTTTTGTGCTCTGTGTGGTTTAAGCAACTTATATGAAAGCTAAGATGATGTATAATAAAAGGCTCCTTCTCCTACTTCCATAACCATCTCTTCTTTCTTCACTGCCTCTTCTCATGTTGGAGCTTAGAATCTAGAGAAAAAGACTAAATCTATGAAGAATATTTTATATTTCAAAGAACAAGCAGAAATCACTCATGCCCTCCCTACTCAGGAAAGGTGGAAATTGAGGGACAATACAACAATTTAAAAACAAGCAGCAAAAGCTCATATTTATTGATTGGATACTATGTGCCAACTGGTAATTTAGATAATTTGTATGTATTAACTTATTTAATCTTAAGAGTAACCCTAAAATTAAGTACAATTATTATCCTTGGTATACAGATGAGAAAGGAAAGCACTATGTAAGATCACAGGAGTTAACAGGTGATGACAGATTTTTAGACAGGGTTGATGGGGTTTTATGAGGACAAACAAGACTGCTGCTGAGAAGATCAGTATTGAGACCAGGACACCCAAAAATCACTGTGCAAAGAAAGGTCTTATTAAAATATTTTTCTATGTCCCTCCAGCCTGCATTTTGTTAATTATCCCCATACATTCAATTTAGTCCCTGCTAGTCCAAACTGGCTCTAAATTCTAGTAAGTTAAGACAAGGGAAGATTTTCAGAGCATCACTTCAGGTGTGCAAGAAATACTTTTCCTCATTTGTCTGTAACTTAACTTTATTTTTAAATATAATTCCTCAATTCACCAGAATTTGGAGAATATAGCTTCATTATTCTTGAAGTCTCCCTAAGGTGATGTAGGATTCTAGGATCTTATGTACAGATGGAAGGTTTGTGAAAGTGGTGACACCCTATCATCTGTCCATGTAGGTTACCTCAGAGACACCCATTATTCCTGAATACATGATCTCTTCAGGTTCCCAGGCTCCATGCAGCCTTACATGCATGGTTGGGGATTAGGAACTTTGACTGAATCTGATAATCCCATGCCCAATGCCCACATACCCTACTGTTATTCTATTTAGGGAGTCTTGACATTAATCAGCAGTGCTGCCCAGATTCGGGAACTGGAGTCTTGTGGTTTTGGACCTCCATGATATTCTATCCCTACTTCCAACAAAGCTTGGAGGAGTCTCCTATCATAGGAGGGGTGCAAGTGGATTTCCTTTGCACATTTATTCTACTACTTCTTTCAGACATATCCTTATGTCACTTAATCTTTGAAAACATTCTACCTGATTGAAGGATTTTGCCTTCTGGGGAAAAAAAAATCAAAAACATCTGAGGCTTCTCTAAACTTCTACTCTGAGCATGTTAACAGTGGAATCAGAGAAGTCATTGTAAAAAGGGAAGAGAGAAGGGGGTGATGAGGAAGACACAAAAAGATTTTATTTCCTTAGTATTAATATCTCAGATTGCTTACCAGTCACAGTAAGAATGAGGAGGGATTCCCAGGTATAGGTAAAAAGGAAGGGAAACATAGCATGTAAATGAAGTGAACTCCATGTGGCAGCAGCAGGTAGAAAATAGAGATTTCTGCAGCCACAATTTCTAAGAAGGAAGAGTCGGCAGTCTCCACTCATTACATGTAATTTGGATTGGGTCAAGTAGCATTTACTAAGGTGGGAGAACAGAGTCAAAGCAGTCCTGAATAAGCATGGCTCTCAGACATGACTTTCTGTTCTGGCCCTACCACAGACTGATGATGATAACTTGTGAATGGTGGTTAGATTTCTTCTCCAGAAGAGGGAAGTTTTCTTCTTGGATTCACCTGCTTCCTTTAATTTCTGCAGTATGTGTGAACCTGAAAAATGTGGTCCATCCTCTTAGATACTGCAAATGGAAATTGTCAATCTTCTTAACTGAGAATTATAAAATGATCATATTCAGTGTGTTTCCTTTTACTCAAGGAATCAACATCCTCAAGATAAAAATGGCCATTAAAAGTAAACTCAGAAAAGCAAAACATTGTTTTCTTTGCTTTTCTGGCCTGATTGTAAATGTCACCCTCCCTTGCTCTTATTTCTGGCATGAGCCACAAAACTTATTTTTTGGACTACACCTCTCTCCTGTTCCTCTTTCCCATCTCTGTGAAATTAGTCCCAGTGAGACCGTGGTCATGAATACAAATGTGTAGATGACCCACTGAGGAGCTGGTGCAGCTTCTGCAGCTATACTAATGAACCTGTTCTCTAAGTACAGAGCCATTGGCATAGAGCAGTCGCGTGTTTCTTTACAGCACAGATTAATTTTCCAGGGTTATTGAATGGTCCAACTCTAAAATGTTTACTTTCAATTGCCTCAGATGCTGGGCTCTGTTGTTCAGCTCCTTTTTAATAAAACCCAAGAGTTCCAGGCTTCAAACTGCAGCTGCCTTTTTTTTTTCTTATAGTTCCCTTTAAGTAAGTACAGCTTTACAAGGAAACCTGGCAAGAATAGAGGATTTTTCATCAAAGTTATTTCTTTTCAATAGATCTTGAGATTGTATTTAATTATTTTTCATCTGTGTGTTTTTATTTCATTTATTTATTTATTTTGCCTCCTTTGGGAAGCAGAGGAGGATTAGAAAAGAGGATGAATCTGTTTGTACTTGGATGTGTCCTTACAGTACCATCAGGTGTTCTGGCAAAGGAAGATACTGAGTTTGAAGAAATGCTGGAAAGCTGTATCCGGGATAAAATAAATTAGAGATTAAAAAATGTCTAGTATTTTTGCCATAGTGATTTTGTAAGTCAAACACCTTTGACTTTCATGAAGATCATAATGAATACAATACGGAAATAATCCAGTGTTGATAAGTGTTTCAGATTTGGAGGAAGGAGGTAAATAGGTGACTGAGGGAGTGAAATTTGCAGGTGAGTAAAACTTCTTCCAGGCAGGTGGCTAAAACTTGACAAACTGCCAAAGCACTTAATAGCAGCCACTGTTGCTCAAGGCACTCTTCCATGCTTTTAACTTTTTCCAAACTGAAATATCTTCAGCAAAAAATGCTGCCAGCAATTGCCGTCAAGAGGATTGTATAAGTGACAGAAAGATAGTTTGAGTAAGTGTCTGAGCCAGTTGAGGCAATAGGTGGGCCTTCTGGTGATAGAGAAATGGGAAGGAACAAGGTGAATGGGAGTGGCTGCATGAATATGAGTGTCTCAGGAAAGCATAGCATTTGCTCTTTAATCTTCCTAGAGGTTACATAGAGAGTGAAGCCCTAGTAATCTTGGAAGCAGGGGTAATGCTCATTATTTTACTGAAGCATTTCCAGTGTCTAGTATATAGTTTTTAATATTGAACATTGATTGAAAAGATGGAATAGGATCCAACTGGAGTCAGAGTGGAAAAGAAGGGCATAAATCAGCTGCATTAAACGGTGACAAGCTGTAGTAGTTCCACTTTGTCTTGAAAACTGGAGTTCTTACTGTGGAGGGCTGGCTTCTCAGCTCCAACTCTGCTGTGTCTGGCCATGTTACTTTAGCCTTTTCAGACTTTAATATCTTCATCTGTTAAACAAAAAAGACAATGAAGGATGATTCAATCATGTTTAATATAACTTCTGTGTGATATTGTATTTTCAAAATGGCAGCTTCTCAGGGAAAGAAGAAAGAGGAGTGTGTCATAAGGTTTAAAAATAATACATAAATGTAAACATTGCAGTTAGAATTTTTTAGCATTATGGAGGTTACCTGTCCATACAGGAAGGTGAGCTTTGCAAAACACATCCCCAACTCTTCATTAACATTAACATGATTGATAATTTGTTTTTAAACTCAAGCAACATAGAATTTTACCTATAAATGTTCCATGTCAAAATTAGAGGTTTAAGCAGAAGAAGATTTGAGAGAGCATGGTAGCTTTGGGTGAGTTTAGCAGGACTTATATTAATAGATTTATTTATTTGTTTTATTAGTGTCTGGAAGATTACTTGTTGGAAATAAAATTTCCTAAGTTTTCCTCCTTGCCTCTGTTTTCTGCTTTATTTACCCGCTTTGGAGGCTTTTGTGAATTGGACACATATTCTTATAGACTGACTAAGGAATACCTTAGTACATAGCGTGGAACAAAGATTCATTCAAAATGAAATAGTATCTTCTTTGGAAGCCTAAATTTGCATAGGGAAGACTGAACATATGGCCACCAGGGTAGTATGATTGCAAGTTATTCAGAACAGAGACCAGCCTTAGAAAATTCCTTACCTTCTCAAGCAAACTGCTTTACCACGGGCCAAAATATTTTCCTTGCAGTATCACATTCTAATAGCTCAAATTCACACAGCAGTGTAAGTAAAGGGTAGCCAAATATTCTGTGGGGTTAATTTACAGGAGTTGGTACAGCAGTAGATACCACTCCACAAGGTCCTTATGGTCAAAACTTTAGATCTTTAACATAATCTTGTTATAAGCTGGGTCCTAAAAGAAAAGTTTATGTAGGAACTAGTAAGCATATTTATTTTATTTACTTTAGTTTGTCTTATTTTATTTGAAAGTGTGTATATACAGTCTTAGCAAGAAATATAGATCAACCTCATGATATTTAAAAAAAAAGCAACAACAAAACACTGTACCTGGAATTAGAAAATTTAAATTCTAACTGTCTGCCTTTGGGCAATTCAATATCTTTCAGTTTGGTTTATTTTTTGTTTTCTTTTTTTAAAAAAATGTAAAATAAAGGAGATAAAAAGAATTTCTACGAATCTTTAAGTCCTAAACTTTTCTACAGCCTGTAAGTAAGAATTAGGTTATATGTACAATATTTTACATTTAAAAGAGCATCATCACATATTCTTAGGATTCCCAACGTTCAGTTTGAGACTAGAGAAGATGTGGTTGTATAAATAGGGTTGAATCCCCCTATGAAACACCCTAAATCCTGGAACAGGAATTCTGATTTGGTGAACTAAATTTCATCATAAACCTAATAACATACAATGGACTTCCTGGAGAAGATGAATCTGAAAGACTAAAAAAGTGTTGATTATTAATACGATAATTATTTTACCGATGTGGTTGCAGTCTTTACAGCATTAATTTCTCTCCTTTAGATAAAAAATTATAGACCAAAGTGTCAAAGAATCTTTTTCTACTTTCTCCAAGCAAGTTAAGTGATACAGTCAGGATTTGAGCCCAAATTTCTCCATCAGACTTCTAAAGCTAAAAGAATCTTAAAAGTCACCTACTTAAAGACTACTTTGAGAAAATGTGTGGTTTAAGGATACTTTGCTTTAACTAAAAATAAAGGCAGAGTTAGAAGGGAGATTTTGCAAAAATATGATTAAAATTTTCCTTACCGAAATAGGTTTGTTTTTTTTTTTTTCATTCTGACATAACCTAAAAAGGGCATTCTCTAGACAGGGAATAGCACTGTCAAAATCTGTTTCTTCATCTCTCCTGAATTTTCTTAACCATTCTCTTGATGTGGTAGTAAAAATTCTTCCTACATCATGAATTATTACCAGTTTTCACTCAGCCTAATCAATAATCTCTATTTTATGATGTCTTGCCTCAGTGGCACAGTCTTACTTATTTTTGTTTATTTCTTATAATCCTAAAAGTGAATTGTATGAATGCATCATTAGCGTTGGCCTTGCCATTGTACCTTCTCCAAACTCCATGCAAATATAGCCATCCTCTCCTCCTATTGCAGGACATTTGGACACATAGTGGTCAATATTTCCTGGCTTTTTTGACATTATTTTAACTTATGTACCCAAAACTGTCATATTATAACTAATTTTAAATGATGTTTTTCAGGTGTCTCAAGGCAATCTCTACTTTTTAAGTCTCTTTTTATGCCTTTGTATATAACTTGAACTTATCCACTTTCTTGATTAATGAATTGAGTATTAGATCCTGTACCCTCATATTTGTTCATAAGGTAGAGATGGAATAAGAGAAATGAATGCTTTTAAGTATGTTTATATCAAATCATGTCATTTGGGGCTTACATCTCTTTTAAACTTATAAAATTTTGTATTCATTTAAACAAATGTTTATCATATTATTTCCAAGTTAGGCCAAAATATAAGACAATGTCTACTTTAAAGAAATTTACTATGAGAACTATGTCTGATTAGAAAAGATGGCTAAAAATATCCAAGTATTGGATGTGTTAGGTTAAAAATAATCAAAAATTATTTTATATGTCACTTCCCCTGGAATCTGGGTGGTCACTGTGATGGCTTGACCAAAATAATATGGTAAAAGTGACACTATGCAAATTGATAGGGCTGTACTATAAGAAACTGCAAGCTTCCATTTTCTGTCTTTTTACTTGAATTTGGAATCTAATCACCATACTCTGTGGAAGCCTAATCAGCCCCATTAAGAGACTCATGTAGGAAAGTACTAGGCTTTCAGCTGGAAGATATGACTAAGCTCCTAGCTGACAGAAAGCACCAACTGGTTGGTCATATGAATGAGCCATCTTGGAACGGATTTTCTGGTCCTAGTCAAGCTCTTGAGCTGACACAATTGAAGCAAAGACTAGCTATGGTAACAAAGCTCTGCCCAAGTTGTAGATGTGTGAGTGAAGAAAAAAATGATTGTTTAAAATTTTAATACATTATATTCACAGGTGGTTTGTTAGGTAATAGATAGATAAGTGAACACAAGATATTTTTTGTGATTTGTTAGTTGATATTGATGTTGTTTCTAAATATCTCCCTAGTTCATTTGAGATTTTCTCCTAAGTTTATTCCTCAGAGCGGTCCCCCCCTAAAATCATTACCTATAAGAACATGCTGCTTCCCCACTATTCTATTCCCCATACCATAGCTTTATTTGTTTGTCATAGCATATATTTCTACTCCAGTTACTATATGCTATATAATATATTACGTTGTACTATATGTATTATGTTTATTTATTTTATTCTTCCTCCCTACAGTATAACACCCATGAGTAGAAGGACTTTAATTTTATTGTTTTATCCCTATTTCCTAGACCAGTGCCTGGTATAACATTAATGCAGAATAATTCTTTATGAACAAATGCATGATAAGTGAGATGCAAAGTGTTGCTTAGAGATAGAAGAGATCTTAGATTAAATAACAAGGATGAATTTGTTTACAAGTTTAACTGTGAAATATGAAAAGGATTTGGAAAATGAAGACGAGAAGAGAGAGAGAAAACTTGAGCAACTTTTAGTTCTGTGAAATAGAATAAAAAGTTCAAAAAGGGAAACTAGATGATGTAGTCAAGAAAAGTGGGTGAACTATTTTGAATGGAAAAGAAAATGTGTGGACATGTAGAGGAGAATTTTTTATTTTATACTTAGTATTTTATACTTTTAGACAGTCTTCTTCCATGATGTAGCAGCTATCCTCCAAGATGGCCTACATTTTGATATATGCATCTTGTGTAGTCTCATACCACACTGAGTGGGGGCTGACACACATAACCATTGCGATGGTGTGGAACTGATAATGTGTGACTTCTGAGTCTAGGTCACAATGACATTATAGCTTTTTCCTTGCTTTCTAGGTTCAATCACTTTAAGGAAATTGAGCTACTACATGGTGCATCTCTCCTCTATGCAGAGAGTCACTGGTTGAGGAAGAACAGAAGCTTCCTACAACAGCCATGAATCAAGCCACTTTGGAGGCAGATCCTCCAGCCCCTTCAAGCTTTTAAATGACTGCAGCCACAGATGGCATCTTCATAGCAACATCATAGAAAGACCCAGAGCCATACAGCCATGCTGCTGCCAAATTCCTAACCTACAGATTGCAAAATAACAAAATTGTTTTAGGCTGTTCTCTGGATACATCTTGGTTAGTTTTGTGAATCTTCTTTGTCTTCATCTTAATGTTGGTATTTCCCAGGTCATCATCATGGCCTTCTTTTTCTTTCCAACTATAAAATGTGTTGGAGACATCTCTTCCATTCCCATGATTTCAATAACTAACCATTATGTTGTTGTTTCCTAGATCTATATTTTCATCCAAAGTGTATAGCCTGATTTATAGATAATATATCCAGGTTCCTTCTTGATGGGGCCACTTGGATACTTCAAATTCAAGTCTAAAATTAATTTCAGCAAACACCTTTCCCACCAAACATATTTTGCAAATGATATTCACAATTTGGGTGATCACATTATCATTCAATCTATCATCAAAATTAGATTGGCAATTAATTTCAACTTCTATGAAATATATAATGACTATCAATCCCTTCTGATATTTCCTGCTTAATATCTTTTTAACTTATTTTACATTTTTTATTCAAAAATTACTGAAGTATTTAAAAATTTTATAATTTTATTCAGAATTATTACCATATCCCACTAGCTGGTCTTCCTGACTCTTGTCTTACTCTTCTCCAATTCAGTCTTTATTGTGCTAAAAGGAAAATCTGGTGAAATTACCTCCCTGCTTAAACATTCTCCAAAACAGTCATGATAAACCATAAAATCATTATTTAAGATCCTCAAATTCTTCATAATATATCCATTTCTTGGCCTATTCTGCTAGATTACAAACCACCCCAAAACTTAGGGGCTTAAAACAAGAAAGTTGTTTATGTTGCTCCTCATTAAGTACAATTTTTGTAGGACTAGTACAGTCAGATCACCTCTACTTTACTCGGGGTCAGTTGAGGCAGCTGAAAGGCTCTAGACTGGATTCATCTGAGAGCAGGCTCATTTCTGTATCTGTTGGTCAATGTTGGCTGTTGGTTGGGAAGACTCAGAGTTGGGTCAGTAGGTCAGAACACCTGCTCAAGGACTCTTCAAGTTGCTTCTTGGCTATCTCATAGCACAGTGAAAAAAATATCAAGGGAAATAAAAAAGCTAAGTGGAAGATGTGGTCTTTTTATAACCTATCCTAAGAAGCTATATATGATTACTTCCTCTATAATCCATTAATCTGAGGAGTCACAAGCCCTCCCAGGTTCAAGGGGATGACAAAAGACTCTGCCTCTTAAGGGTTGAGTGGCAAGTTTCCATGTAGCACCAGAAATATTGCTCTTGCTGTTTTTGGAGAATTCAAGCTGATGCACAGTACCATTGTTTAATTCACTGGACATTGTGTTTTTATACTGTAATATTTCTGAATTAATTGCAATACTCAACAGAGATAACATGCTTGATATATTTTCCTCCATACATGTTCATCCCTTTGAGTGTGCTATCTATCAGTGACTTCTTTCTTTTCTCCTAGTCATCCTTCAAGGTTTGGTTTGGGTAACATTTCATCTTAACCCCTCTCCCTATTTCCCTGACTTCCAAAGAGCTTTCCTCTAAGATCTTTTAAAACTCTGTTTTTACTAATATCTTCTTTCTGTTTTCCCAATATTATATTTACTAACTTGAGTACTCCTCTGTTTCTTCTACTGAGCTCTAAGCAACTTGAGGTCAGGTCTGCACCAAATTTGTTTGTGTATGTTCTTTCTAAATGTCTAAAAACTGGTAAGAATGTTATCATTTCCAATTAAATATTGAATGAATGAGGCTGAAATATGCTTTGAGATCCTACTGCCAAAGACCTTATATGTCAGACTACTGTTCAGAATGTATGCTAGGCCAGACTACTTAATCTTTTCCTTCGTGAATTAATGATGAGCATTTATTTTGATGGCATTAATCAAAGAAGGATGATAGAAATAACATGATGGCAGAATAATATAGGGTAAGCCAAGGGTAGGAGGTAGGGTGTCTCTAATGATCCATAAAAAGAGAACAGCAACTCTCTCAAGGAAGATATTACATGCAGGTAGAGAAAAAGGCTCATTGATCTTTAAAATCTGTTGCAATCATATGATGCTATTAAGCATTTTTTTTTCCTAAAGGGCTATGGTTACACTGTCAAGACAATTTCTAAACTAAGCAATTCCTGACCTGATTTTTTGGAAGCTGATGAGGCACATACTTATAGACTTAGAGGCTTTACTGGTGTAGGTCATTTGTAATGCTCAGTGCTTGCAGTTTAAATTAGCATGGCTTTTACAGATCCCTTAATATGCATAATCTGACCCAATATTGAGATGGTTTTTAGAAAGATAGAGAGTTAAGGGAAAAATATATATGAAGTGATTTTTGAAGATTTCCCAAGTGCTAGCAGACTAATTTGAAAGACCTTAACTGAATTCTGATCAGAACCTCTCCAAATCTCTCTGTCACACCTGAATTTGGCCATCTGGCTACTCCATTTTAATATTTTCAAATTATGACTCAGCAATGGTGTTGTTGAATTTGGGCTCAACCTGATTTTACTTTCTAAAAGAGAGATGGACAGTCATAGAAAGAAGAGCAAGTTTGATTGGCATGTCCTAGTAGCGAATTAGTGAACACATCAAACATATGATCTTATGTGAATGTGAAGAAATAATGCTTTTATTCCAAATAACTATTTGGCATTCATATATAGTATTTTGATTAAAAAATGATATTTCATTGGAACCCATTGTGATCTAGATAATGTAGAGATATAAAGCAAGAGAAATAGTTATTACTCTTAAGACACTAAAGTACAACAGTACTATTGCAACACTAAACTTGAAAGACATTTTGAAAAAAGAGAACTGAGGCTACTTCAGGAAAGCACTATACATATTTTATTTTGTCTATCACAATAAGGCTTTAAGGTATTTATCATTTGAGGTATTATCTCATTTTCAGATGAGAAAATTGAATGCACGTGTTTGAACACAGATCAAATTGGAGTTGGTTCTCCAGAGATATTTCTTTTTCTAATTTGCCATCCTGTCACTTTTTTAAAAAAAAAAAAATATGGAGTGACAGTATGAGTAATATAGACAGTATAAGTGATACAGAAATAAATATTTGGGAAGTTCAGATACTTAATTTTTAAACAAACTGAAATCAGTTTGACTTCACACCCTAGGTAGAAAACTAGTCCAGCCTTGAAAGATGAATAGGTTTAAAGAGGTGAAAATGCAGATAGTACAATGGAGAGAAAGATACGATTGAACAAATGCAGAACGGAAAGATGCAAATTGTAGAAAAGCAGGTCAATGGGAGTCAATGGGAATCCCCCTACCCCCACATCAAGGATCAAATAAATGAGTTGCTTAGGGAAACAGAAAGGTAAATAGTTTGAAAGGGAGGTACTGCCCATGGAGAGTCTTGGTACCAGGCCAAGGAGTTTGTACTGTAAAAATGGGTATATTTTCTCTTGAAAACAGATTATTCTTTTATTCTTTTTTAACAAAACATTCTTTGATATTACATAATCTGATGGATGTGTAGTCTTTATATTGTACATGGACTGGAGATGAAATATCACTTTTAAATTTTTTAAATTAAGGTGTTATAGTTAATGGCAGCATTGAAATGAAGAGTAATGAAAGATACAAATGTAGGACTGCTTCTCACAAGACCTGAGCCCACTCTTTGTAAGTCATCATGGAATAAAACCTTTCCCAAGCTATGTTTCCATGTCTGCCTTTTGGGAGAAATTGCCATGTAAGACATCCAGGTCAAAAGTAACTCATTGTAATTTACAGTGAGGCGACAAAGGGAAAATGATTCCAAGTTTCCATTCCAGTCTCACCATTATCATCCCCCTACCCTAGATCCCAACCATCCCCTACAATGCTGGGTCCAACAGTTCCATGCTATAACTACAGCTAAACATCCTACTTTTCACTTCATACAAACACACAAGTACCTTCAACTTTGGGGGCACTTACAGATACCTGATAGGTTCTTCTCTCTTTTCCTATCAGAAAATCTAAAGACAGGCATATGTCCTTTGTTTCAGTAAGCTTTATTACCCTAATTTCCTACCTGAGTATCTTCATATTGGTGCATTCCTGTTAAAGCCTTTATCATACTGCATAATATTCATGTTTTTCTGCCCAAATCTGAGTCCCTTGGAAACAGCTAACTTTGTTAAGGTTTTTCTTCTGCCCTAATCCTCAGTGTTCTGCTGATGTTTTAGAATAAATAAACAAATGTTCTGAAGTCTGTGAAAATCTCTGTATTTTAAATCACAATAATTGAGACAATAATTCTAATCGATAAAAATATATATGAAATATAGAAGAAAACCATTCATTTATTTTTAGTTTTAGTAAGATGATTTCTGAATGGGAATCTTGAAGGGATGAACTGGAAATTTTTGAGCCTTAAAGAAAATATTATAGTTTTTTGTCCATCTTAGGCAAAGTAATAATGAAATCTGCTAGCCTGGGTTTTCCAACAGGTATGTATGAGAAGGAGGCAATGAGGAATAAGAGAAAGAAGATGAAGGAAATTCCAGCATGAAAGTAACATATTTAGCTCGAGCAGAGAGAGCTCTTAAGTTAATGAGAAGCCCTACATGCTCTCAGCTTATGTTACTTGTGGAGGAACTGGGTATAGCCCTGAGTCTGGAGGCAGCACAAGAAGCCACAGGATACCCCATAGCCGCCCCTCAATAATCACATCGGTAGCACAGAGGGGCCTTTTTGATGTGGCTTCTGCTATGGAGCCATACGAAGACACCTAAATATGACTGACTCCAACTCGCAGGATTTTAGGCTCCCTCCTGTCTTCCATAACATAAATGGCCTTTCAAGCAGCAGGAGCTTGGGGGGACCAGGCTGGCTTTTGACAAAACTGTAGAATCAGCCAACCTGTCTTCGGCGCCCTCCCATCACTCGCTTCCATTTCCATGCTGTTTCACTCTCCTGGAGCTCCGTGCTCTTTCCCTGCTCATCTCTTGCTCTCAGGCAGGGAGTTGTCCAGTTGCAGAGATATGGATTCAGAAACTGGAGCTCTCCTTTTCAGCCAACTGGCTAGGTTTCCTTGTTCTTCCTTTGACATCTCTGTTCCTGGGATTTTTTTAAAATGCACACAAATAAAAGAGTGACACAGAATGAATCTCTAAAGGATCTTCTGTCTCTTCTTGTTTAGAACATTATTTAAATTAATGGTGAAGGTGAAAGTCTCACAGTAAAGCCAGCCCATTGGTGCATTGTTATTAGTTTAGAATTAATTTATCTCTTTCTCTTTCTTCTTCCACCACTATGAACTGCCTCTGAAGCTCACACCTACCTGTCCACTTCTACTCTTCATGCCTTTTCACTGGAAGAAGTCTAGGAATCATCCAGCATTCAGGGAGGATGCTCAGAGGGCAGAGGTGAGTCAAAGGGACCCAACTGGGCTTGTTCTACGAAGGGTTGAAGCCAAATCAACCAGTTACTCAAGGATCTGTTCAAAATTGGAAGCATGAAATAAACAGCACATCCTCGTTGAGGAAGGCAGTGAGGGAATATGGGATGTGAAGAAAAAGTGTGGGTAACTACATCAGTGTGGGTGATAGGCCAGGATTAAGAAGAAAAAGGCAGATGACACAGTAGCTGGTCTGGGATCCACAACATTCAGGATTTTCCCCACATAGGTAGAATTGCTCCTTGAGAATTATTTCTCCTAGTGAGCTAGTTATTTTTCTCCTATGTTGATACCTGGACCCAGATTTCAAGACAACTTGCTGGTGGAGTGTGAGCAGAAGGGGTTAGATGGGTCTGCCCTTCTGTAGCAGGTGTCTGACCGCAGCAGTTCTGGAGTCTCCAAGTCTGTCCTGAAGCTACCTCTTCGATGTGAGAGATGACTCAGCCAGGGACCAGATGGAACAGGGAGTTTACAGGCCTGGCTTTATTTTATTTTATTTTATTTTTTGCCCTTGCCTTCACCTCATCATCTTTGTTTCCTCACCAAAGTCAGCAGCATGATGTCAATGAGCCCAGGTTGGGAGAGTGAGGTCAAGGTTAAGGTATAGCAGAAGAAATCATCATGACTGCTCTTTTTCCACATCATACTCAGTGGCTTACTCTCCAAATGAAGAGCTATGAATATCTTACTGGGCAAATAAGGCCGGGGCCCAGAGCTCAAGACCTTTTGCTGATTTAGGGATAGAGTGCTTAAATAAGCAGCAAGAATGCCAGTCTAGGATGAACACTTTCCCCCCATAGGTAATAATTGGTTTGACTACCTTCATTGTAAAATTGTTTTCAGTAGCTCTCAAATACACTGGGGCAGGATGCAAATGTTGGTTTGACAGTTCTGACCCAGAAACATCTTTCTCATCTGGCAACCTAGTTTTTCAGGGATTGAGGAAAGTTCATCAACACTTTAGAAAGTTCCTTGGAAAGATTAAAAGTTGTTTGCACCAGGCCCTAAAGATTGACCAACAGCTTCCTGGTCTCCCATTTCAGCACAGTGGCCTGCTTTTTTTTTATTTTTTTAAATCTGAAACCTGATAGGGATCATCTTTATACAGCTGAAACAAATGTTCTATCATACATGGTACTGTCTTCCTTCCCTCTCCCTCTCTTTCTCTATCATCCAGTAACTTTGCTGTGGATAAGGTTTGTAAGACATCATTTTAATTAAGTAACCAAGTTAAAAATTCTAAGCGAGACACATGGTGGTAATGTGCCAACTGATAAACTGCAATTAGAAGAACACAGTGTCTTTTCTGTGAAATTCTTTCTAAAAATCCATAACCTGAATATTTTTGGGAAAAAAATCAACAAAACTCAAACTGAGAACATTAAACAAAATAATTGGCTTGTACTCTTCAAAAATATCAAGGTCAGACAAGTCAAGGAAAGACTGAGGGACTTTTCTAGATTGAAGGAAGCTAAACATACATTACAACTAAACCAACTCATTATTCTGCATCAGAACCTGTTGCCAAAAAGGAAACTATTGATACAATTGGCAAGACTTGAATGGGCATCTGAGTATTTGCTAATAGTAATAGATCCATATTAATTTCCTGCCTTCCTGCTTTTATAGTGGTTATGTAGGAGAATATCCTTGTTTGTAAGAAGTGCAACTGAAATATTTGAAGATGATGGGATATTACATCAATAGCTTACTCTCCAGTGATTCAGAAACATAATTTTTTTGCATTTTTTCTATAAGTTTGAAATTGTTTCAAAATTAAAAAGTTTAAAAAGCGAAAGAAAAAAAAAGTTCTATTCATAAAGTTTCCAGGTATTAAATTTCCTTTAAGGTCTCCAGCCCGTAAAAAGAGAATAAACTATGTGTGGTTAATGTGCATTTATTTTAGAAGACAAATACTTAATATTAGGAAGACAGAATACTTTCTTCCAAAGACCACTGAATTAGGACAACTGAGCTTTAGTGCCACACTCTGCATGGGCAGAAGCATGTGTGACAGTTTACCTCCGACAGTCAGCTTTCTCACATGTAAGCGGGTGTCTACTCTTAACCTTTGACAAGAGAAATTTCACATTAATTGACAGAATTCAAAGTACTTAAAATGCTCCCACAGGTTGAAATAAAGGATCTTTCACCTTTGAGAATGCGATTTTAGTTGATTTTTAGATATATTAAAGTAGATAATTTTAACCTTTTTTGTAATGTAACTGACTATTTTTTACTTGTATATTTTGCACGCACACACAGACTCAGGTTAATGTAAGTTCTGTTTTCAAAAACAAATGGAGTTGTTCGGTTTGACTAACATTTAAGAAATTGAGCTTAATGATAAAGTTGCACTCACCTCTCATTTGCGACACTGACAGAGGAATCTACAAATAGTAAGATTGTCCATGTAAATAAAGTGCTTTCCTAACCTCTTTGTCATAGGAGACTCATGGAGTCAAAAGACGACTAAGAAAAGAAAAGAGGTTTATCACATTAATTACATCAAAGGGGGCTGAAGTTGCCTTGTTTGTGCTCTCAATCAGAAAAGTAATATTGGCTGTCTGAGAAAAGTGATTCCCCTCCCCACACCACCAGGCAACCACATGTCTGCTTTTGGTACCATATATCAGTTGACATTTTCTAGAGTTTTATAGAAATTACATAATACATTATGTATTGCTTTATCTTTGCTAGCTTCTTTCATTCAGCACAATTACTTTGAGATACAACCAGTTTGTATATATTGATAGTTTGTTTTTATTGCTGGTAAGTATTACACAGCTATACCAAAATGTGTTCATTCATTCACCTCTTGAAAGACAATTGAGTTGTTTCCAGCTGGGAGGGCTCTTAAAAATACAGCTTCTGTGAACCTTCTTTTAAGACTATATTCATGATCATATATATTTTTTTCTCTTGGTTAAACATCTAGAGAGAATGGGTGAATCCTATGGTAGGTATATGTTGAACTTTTTAAGAATTCGCCAAAGTCTTTTTACCAGCGATGTATGAAAATTCCAGTTTCTTCCCATTCTCATCAAGCTGAATATACTCAGCCTTTAAAATGTTTGCCATTATGATGGTTATGCAGCAGTAAATCATAATAGTTTTAATTTTGCATTTCTCTAATGACTATGATGTTAAGCATGTTTTCCTATGTGTATTTGCTTTTACACACAGTTTTTGGTGAAACACCTGCTGAAATATCTTACTTACTTTTTAAACTAGGATGTTTGGAGTTTCAAGAATTACTAATATAGATATAAATCAGGCATTGGACATACGTCTTGCAGCTATTTTTACTGAGGCTGTGGGTGGCCTTTTCATTTTCTTAATAGTAGCTTTGGAAAAACTAAAGTTAATTTTTGTGTGTAATACGAGACATGCATTATTATTATTATTTTATTATGCATATGACTATTCAATTATTCCAGCATCCTTTATTGACCTTCTTGGGTTTCTGAATAGAGAAAATGCAAGTCTCAATTTCACCAAATAAATTTTCAAGTTTTATTACCATTATATTTTACTTTTAGTATATCAAATACCTTTTACAACTGTCTTCTGAAGCACTCAATTGAAATAGAAATGTCTTACAGGATTTTGGCATGGTTTTATAAGGTAATAAATAAATTAATATACTGATATTGTTCTGAAATTAATAACAATTAAAAACACTATGCATTCCTTTTTTTCTTTCATAATATTTTTTATATTTATCCTATTTTTTATTTGTATTATTTTTAAATCATGTTTTATTTTATATTCAGAGGGTACATATGCATGTTTGTTATCTGGATATGTCGTGTAATGCTGAGGTTTGAGCTTCTAGTGAACTCATCATTCAAACATGAACTTAGTACTCAATAGGTAGATTTTCAATCCTCTTTCCTCTCCTAGCCTTTTCTCTTGTGAAGTTCCCAGAGCCTATGTTTTTTAATTTTTATGTCCATGTGTATCCATTTTTAGCTCCCACTTATGAGTAAGAACATATGGTCATTGGTTTTCTGTTCCTGAGTTATTGCATTTAAGATAATGGCCTCCAGCGCCATCCATGTTGCTGTGAAAGACGTGATTTTATTCCTTTTATGGCTGCATAGTATTCCAACTTAGGTTGATTCCATGACTTTGTTACGGTGAATAGTGCTGCAACAAACATAAGAGTTGTGGTACGGGTGTCTTTTGATGAAACAATTCCTTTTTCTTGGCTATACACCCAGTAGTGGGATTGCTGGATTGAATAATAGTTTTATTTTTAGTTCTTTGAAAAATCTCCATACTGTTTTCCACAGGAGTTGAACTAATTTACATTCCCACTAACAGTGTATAAGTGGTCCCTTTTCTCTGCAACCATGCCAACATCAATTATTTTCTATTTTCTGTTTTAATAATAGGCATTCTGACTGATGTGAGATAGTATCTCATTGTGACTTTAATTTGCATTTCTCTGATGAGTAGTGATGTTGAGCATTTTTTCATATGTTTGTTAGCCACTTGTATGTCTTCTTTAGAGAAGTGTCTGTTCATGTCCTTTGCCTGCTTTTTAATGGGGCTATTTGGTTTGTTTTTCCCCTATGCATGTTTATTGTACTTAAAATCAGTAACACATTTATTCACAAGGGTATGCCCACAGTAAATGCTTTTAGACTGTTGAAATTTTGTGGTTTTATGCATGAACTGAGTGTTCTATCACTTCCTCTTTGTCAGAGTATCAGTTACAATTTTAAAATGCTACTGTGTTCCTGTATTAGCACAGTTAACTGAATTTTATTTCCTACTTTTGGGTTTCAGATCCTCAAGAGTTAAATAGTAAACATCATATGCAAAATTTAAGTCAAATTTATACAATAAATTTACAGCTTTAATGCTGCAATTGCATGATAGCCTTAATGGAAACTTTTACTTTTTTTCTATTTTTCTATTAGAATTTAAGCTGGTTATATGCCCAAACCTTGACTTGCCCAAATCTGAGGAAAGCAAGTGGCATTTTCTTACTTGTAGATGGCACTTTTTTATTTTACAAATTAATTACACATTTTAACCCATTCAATAAACATTATTGGATATTGTCTATATTGTCTCAGTTAATTTCCCTATCACTATACAAGTGAGACCTAAACAATCATATAACCACAATAAATATATGCATTATGTATATACTACATATGTGTTCATATACATAAATCTTGAACTGACATTTAGAATTTCATTTAATTATGAAGGAAGGCAACAAATCATAGTTCTGTTAAAAATACCTTGACTTTTTCACCAACAGAAGTTACGTTTATTTTCAAATCACATCTAACTTGTTTTAGACATCCAAAATCATTGCATCTGCTAATCATTTTAATGCAATGATTGTGGTTATTAAACTGGCTTCTAGCTTGCATTTTAAATGTGTTAAAAACATATATACTGCTATGCCATACATTTATTGATTTAGTATTTTAATAACTGTATTTCAGTATAATCAGTTTATTTTGAAATCCTATATAGTGGGTTACATACTCTACATTTGTTTCATAGCATTTCATAAAATATTATACTGAAAAGAAGTCCAAACTGCCAAAGGGTCTACAGAGTAAGAACGCTTAAGAAATCCTAAACATAGTGTTGAGTGTTGAAAGGACAAATTAGGTTGAAATCTAAAGTGCAATACCATTTACGTCCATTGAAAAATCAAAGTCACACCACATTAAAAATACATACAAACAGGTATGCATGCATATATTAAAGAGAGGAAAGTGAAAAGTAAGTGCACATGTGGGAGTGGGATTTAGGTAGAAAGATCAGGTATACAAGATAAAAGTCATGAAATACAGACCATGTAAAAATATACGATGCTAGGTCTCTGCATAGGAGTGTCAAAAAGGAAAAATAAAATGAAGATTTTGATGTTGGTTTGAGGCCCATTACCTCTAGTAAGCCACTCAATATCCAAAAAAATCCTTAAGAGAGAGAGAGAGTTCTTTATCTCCGGATTTACAACAGTCAGACTCTACTTATGTAGGATAAGAATTATTTTTTTCTGTCTCTCAACAGCAAGGGATTTAACACACGTATGCTCTTGGAGTTTCCTTTTTCTACTCTCGTCAACAGATCCAATAATTTTTTTTCCCATCACCACTTGTCACTTCATCAATGCTTAAAGCAACCTTTTGTTCCTAAAAATATGTGGGACTTGTCTTCTCATTACAAATTACCTTTTAATAGCATTTTAAACAAATTATGGATTTACATCTTGGCCATGGAAAAGCCATGTAAATACTTCCATACATGTCAAGATTTCTTTTAATAGATTTGAATTCATCCTATATTCTCATTATTTATCAGAAATATGCCCTTTTCTCATGAATTTTATGAATTTGATCCACAGCAGTTTATCTTGAGACATTTCATTGGCTTACTAGTTTGTTGGCCACACTTTTCCCTTGACAAATCTGATTACTCTGCATTCAAATGTTTGTCTGGGGAGCTGAACAATGAGAACACATGGAAATATGGTGAGGAACACACACACTAGGGCCTGTTCGGGGATGGGGAAGGGAGAGCATCAGGAAGAATAGCTAATGGATGCTGGGCTTAATACCTAGGGGATGGGTTGATCTGTGCGCAAACCACCATGGTACACATTTACCTATGTAACAAAACGACACATCCTACACATCCGGAAGTTAAAATAAATGTTGAACAAAAAAGAGTGTTTCATCTTTCTCTATATGAAATTTAACCCTTTTAATCCTTCAGAATGTAAGTGCTATGAGGACATGGTTTTTATTACTCTTAATTCTCCTACATATCCCCACTGAATTAAATAATTCCTCAATAAATACTTGTTGAAGCAATTATATGAGCAATAAAAGAAAATGTAAGGTAAATTACATTTTAAAAATTTCCTTGTAGTTTATATTTTTGCTATTTTAAATTTCCTATAATGTATAAGGATGATAAACCTTACATATCATATAATTTTCTAACAAAATGTTTAAAAACATCATCACGTTTTTTTTTTCCAGTGGTTATCTTGCTTACAGCCTAGCAATTCTTGACAAAATATGGTGATTATTTTTAAAACTAATTTAGGATCTGATGAAAGCAGAAAAACATTACCATCTCTAATTTGTTTTAATTATTTAGAAAATAAAACTTATTATGATTTGCCAGTTTAAATCACATATTGCATGGTACTTGTTTAAAAAATACATTAATTCCAGTGAGAAAATATGCATATTTTCAATATATTCTGTCAATCATTACTTAATATTTAAACTAATTCTGAGATATCTCTATATTGTATTTTTATACTATTTTATTCTAAAAATGTTTCCCTATCTAGTTGTTGAAATTAAGAATAGATATTTTATGACTAATTTCCATCATATATTGAATTCCCAATTCATACCTTTTTAATACCTGTATTAGTTACATACGTATTCTGCCCTGTAAACTAATCACATTGCCTACTATTAAAGTTCTTCCCAGAAAGTGATTTTGGTAGACTATATGGCTAGTCAACTATTAAAATCAAAGCTATATGACTTATATGCAATTTTTTAAAATAACCTATTAGGGATATTAAAGGAAATAAATCTATGTGTACTTCAGGATAACCAATGTATGTGATTTATTAGGATTTTGAAAGAGTGTGAGACAATATTAAATCCAGTTATTCAAAAAGGAGAAGAAAATGGAAATAGAAAACAAAAGAGTATGAGCTTCTAGGGAAAGTGGATAATTTAATTAGAAAAAAGTGTACAGAAAAGTTCCATTGTTGGAGGGACAAGAACAGTGGCAAGAGACCAGTTTTATCAGGTCAGCCCATTGCTTGTCAGTCTTATTTAAACTTCATCACCCTCCAGATTGGAAGGGTGAGTTTCTAATTAGCTCCTTTTTCATCAGTCAAGGCTCAATCTCTCTAAACAATCTTTGGGTAATGATCATATCCCCCACTTTGATCAACTTTGGGGAAATTGCAGCGCCAAATATTAAACAGGTGGTTATGAAATTTTGCTCAACCACCTGTTCTCTTGACCCCTGGCTGATGCAGTTAACAAAGACCAGTGTACTTCAATTAGTCCAAGTGATACCAAATATAACCAACCCTTAATTAACACTGGGCATTTTTCTCTCAGTCTTGCAATCGGATTTTCTCAAATCAATCTTCAGTATATTTTATGTCTCAATGAAAGGATCAAAAAGAACATGTAACTCGAAACTAAAATAATATACGTATAATCTTGGCTACAATAACAAGGCCTATAGTCCTCCCCCCACTTAATTTATATATTCATTTAATTTGTTCATATTTCATTTTCCTTGGGGCTAAAACAACTGTTTGTGTAGAATTGTTAAAGCATTTTCCTTATGCTAAAAATAAATGTCTCAAACTTTGCTGTCCATAAGAATCATCTGGGGAATCAGTAAATAAGCAGAATCCCAGATTCTAGGTCTCACCTCACAATTACAGAATAAGCCTGGGTCGGATGCAGCCTAAGCATTGGTAGGTTTAAAAACTTCTCCAGGTAATTCAACTGTAGACCAACACCTGAGGATCACGACAATGAACTTTTATTTAGAGAAAGACAACTTTGAATGAATCTTCTCAATTTTTGATTGAATATTTATTTATTTCACTGTTTAATTGGAAACAAAATACTTTCATGTAGAGTAACGAGACTATTTCCAAGCAAAGAAAAATCCCATAAGAAGTAGATGAAAAGTGTCTGGGACAGATAAACAAAGAGATAAGAATTACTCTTTAATTTAATTCCATGCTCATCTTCAGTTAGTTCATCCTTTCATTAATTGTAAAAAACAAAAAACAAAAAAAAACCAGTTTCTATCATTTTCCATGAATATATATATATATACGCATTTATTTATATACATACACACCCATATATATATGTGTATTATATATATATATGTACATATACATGTACATATATATATATATATACACATAGATATGTGTGCATGTATGTATGTATACATTTTCCTGGAAAATACACATATATACACATATATGTATACACATACACACTCGTGCTTATGTATATATAAGCATATTTGGAGATAGGATAAATGCCATCGCTATATAATGGAGTTAAAATGTTGCAGTGGTTAAAGGTGAGTGGTCAGGAGTCTAACAGCCTGTGTTTGAAACCGGGCTCTACTATGTACCAGCTTGGTAAAGTTCTTTAGCCTGTTTAAACCAGTTGCTGCTTTTTCACCTGGAAAATAGGGTTAATGGTACATATTTATTAAGGTTAGTGTGAAAATTAATTTTGGCTCATAGATATTGCTTCATGTATGATTGTTTACTAACAGATAACACTCTTCACTCACTTCTTTTTATTGTTTATACCATTATAGTTCTAAAATTTTTCTATTAAACTTGAAGTTTTGTTTTTTATTACCTAGTATTATGTTCTAAGTGTGTCATATGCATAAAGATTTCTATTTCTTAAAAAAGAAATGTTTGATACCGTCTCATGCCAGTTAGACTGGCGATCACTAAAAAATCTGGAGACAACGGATGCTGGAGAAGATATGGAGAAATGGGAACACTTTTACACTGTTGGTGGAAGTGTAAATTAGTTCAACCATTGTGGAAGACAGTGTGACGATTCCTAAAGGACCTAGAATTAGAAATTCCATTTCACCCAACAATCCCATTACTGGGTATATATCCAAAGGATTATAAATCATTCTATTATAAAGACACATGCACACGTATGTTCATTGTGGCAATGTTTACAATAGCAAAGACCTGGAACCAACCCAAATGCCCATCGATGATAGATTGGACAGGAAAATGTGGCACATATACACCATGGAATACTTTGCAGCCATAAAAAATGATGCGTTCGTGTCCTTTGTAGGGACACGGTTGAATCTGGAACCATCATTCTCAGCAAACTGACACAAGAACAGAAAAACAAACACCGCATGTTCTCATGCATAGGCACATGTTGAACAATTAGAACACATGGACACAGGGAGGGGAGCATCACACACTGCGGTCTTTTGGGGAAGAATAGAGGAGGGACAGAGGGGGGTAGGGAGGTTGGGGAGGGATAACAAGGGGAGAGATGCCAGATATAGGTGACATAGGTGACGGGGGATGGAGGCAGCAAACCACATTGCCATGTATGTACGTATGCAACAATCCTGCATGTTTTGCACATGTACCCCAGATCCTAAAGTGCAAAAAAATATATATATATATATATATATATATATATATATATATATTTTTTAAAGGAATGTTTCTTCTTTAAGGGCAGGCAATATTTCCGTAGTCAGTAGAGAGGCAGGCAATATTTACGGACAATATTTAAGGGTAGAAAATATTTACAGTAGCCAGTAGAGAGGTAAATGGTTAATGCAACATGTGTTCATTAAATATGTATTGAGGATAATTACAATACTAACCAAGTAAAGTATATACATATGTGTGTAATGTGTGTGGGTCTGTGTGTATTATCTACCATTGTATAATAAATTGCCTACAATTTAGCATGTTAAAACAGCACACATATATGACACATATTGATTATCTCAACATTTCTGTGAGTCAAGAATCTTGACATAGATTAACTGGGTCCTCTGTTTCAGGGTATATAACAAGGCTGCAATCAAGCTTTGGGCCAAGGTTTCAGACTCATGCAAATGCCTTACTAGGAAAGGATTCACTTCAAAGCTCACTCACATGGTTGTAGGCAGAATTCAGTTCCTCCCAGACTGTTGGACTGAGGACCTATCTCTGTTCCTTGCTGGTAATTGTTCAGAGGCTGCCCGCAGTTCCTCACCACGTGTGACTCTCCAGTTTGCTTCATCAGAACAAGCAGGAAAGAAAATCCAGAAGAGAGAGCTGCTGGCAAGATGGAAATCACACTCTTTTGTATTCCAATTATGACCATACTTTATTCTCGGCAAGTCTCTACATCCAGCTAATGCTCAAGGGGAGTGAATTACTCAAGGGCATGAATACCAAAAATCAATGATAATTGGAAGCCTTGTGAGCTTATGTTAAAAATACCACCAAACATGTACATGTGTATGTTTAGGCACATCTAACACTTTAAGTAGCCAGCAGGTGATTAATAGATCGATTCTCTTCTTCTTTATTTTTTCAACTTCAAGTTCAAGGATACGTGTGCAGAATGTGCAGGTTTGTTACATAGGTGTGCATGTGCCATGGTGGTTTGCTGCACCTACTGAAGCATCCTCTAAATTTCCTTCCCTGGCTCCATACCCCTCAACAGGCCCCAGTGTGTGTCATAACCCTCCTTGTGTCCATGTGTTCTCACTCCTGTTCACATAGGAGTGAGACTATGTGGTGTTTGGTTTTCTGTTCCTGTGTTAGTTTGCTGAGGATGATGGCTTCCAGCTTTATCCACATCCCTGCAAGGAACATGATCTCATTCCTTCTTATGGCTGTGTAGTATTCCATGGTGTATGTGTACTACATTTTCTTTATCCAGTCTATCATTGATCGACATTTGGGGTGGTACCATGCTATTGCTGCCATAAACATATGTGTACATGTGTCTTTATAGTAGAATGATTTATATTCTTTTGGGTATATACCCAGTAATGGAATTGCTGGGTCAAATGGTATTTATGGTTCTAGATTAATGAGGAATAACCACACTGTCTTCCACAATGGTTGAACTAATTTTCATTTCCATGAACAGTATAAAAACATTCCTATTTCTCCACAGCCTATTGTTCCCTGACTTTTAAATAATCACTATTCTGACTAGCGTGAGATAGTATCTCATTGTGTTTTTGATTTGTGTTTCTCTAATGATTAGTGATGTTGAGCTGTTTTTCATGATTGTTGGCCATGTAAATGTCTTCCTTTGATAAGTGTCTGTTCATATCCTTTGCCCACTTTTTGGTGTTTTTTTTTTCTTGTAAATTTAAATTCCTAGTAAGTTTGGATATTACAACTTTGTCAGATGGGTTGATCGCAAAAAATTTCTCCCATTCTGTAGGTTGCCTGTTCAATCTGATGATAGTTTCTTTTGCTGTGCAGAAGCTCTTTAGTTTAATTAGATCCCATTTGTCAATTTTGGTTTTGTTGCAACTGGCATTTTCATTATGAATTCTTTGCCCATGCTTATGTTCTGAATGATATTGCCTAGGTTTTCTTCTAGGATTTTCATGGTTTTGGGTTTTACATTTGTCTTTAATCCATCTTAAGTTAATTTTTGTAGAAGGTGTAAGGAATTGGTCCAGTTTCAGTTTTCTGCATATGGCTAGGGAGTTTTCCAGTACATTTATTAAATAGGGGATACTTTCCCCACTGCTTGTTTTTGTCAGATTTGTTGAAGATCAGCTGATTGTAGATGTATAGTGTTATTTCTGAGGTCTCTGTTCTGTTCTACTCGTCTATATGTCTGTTTTGGTACCAGCACAATGCTGTTTTGGTTTCTGTAGCCTTGTAGTATAGTTTGAAGTCAGATAATGTGATATCTCCAGATTTGTTCTTTCTGCTTAGGATTGTCTCTGATATATAGGCTCTTTGATTCCATATGAAATTTAAAGTAGTTATTTCTAATTCTGTAAAGAATGTCAATGGTAGTTTCATGGGAACAGCATTGAATCTATAAATTACTTTGTGCAGTATGACCATTTTCATGATATTTATTCTTCCTATCCATAAGGATGGAATGTTTTTCCATTTGCTTATGTCCTCATATTTCCTTGAGCAGTGGTTTGTAGTTCTCCTTGAAAAGGTTATTAACTTCCCTTGTTAGCTGTATT
This sequence comes from Ateles fusciceps, assembly GCA_036589455.1. Classification (NCBI taxonomy): domain Eukaryota; kingdom Metazoa; phylum Chordata; class Mammalia; order Primates; family Atelidae; genus Ateles; species Ateles fusciceps. Next base: position 2,764,005 of record JAZHEH010002924.1, on the reverse strand, counting down.
CCTTGGTATTTTATTCTTTTTATAGCAATTGTGATAGGAAATTCACTCATGATTTGGCTCTCTGCTTGTCTATTTTTGGTGTAATGGAATGCTTGTGATTTTTGCACATTGATTTTGCATACTGAGACTTTGCTGAAGTTGGTTATCAGCTTACGTTTTTGAGCTGAGATAATGGGGTTTGGTAAATATAAAATCATGTCATCTGAAATCAGAGACAATTTGACTTCCTCTCTTTCTATTTGAATACCCTTTATTTCTTTCTCTTGCCTGATTGCCCTGGCCAGAACTTCCAATACTATGTTGAATAGGAGTAGTGAGCAAGGGCAGCCTTGTCTTGTACCAGTTTTCAAAGGGACTGCTTCCAGCTTTTGCCCATTCAATTTTATATTGGCTGTGGGTTTGTCATAAGTAGCTCTTATTATGTTGAGATATATTCCATCCGTACCTAGTTTATTGACAGTTTTTAACATGAAGAGATGATGAATTTTATTGAAGGCCTTTTCTATTGAATATCTCAATTATATCTATTGAGATAATCATGTAGTTTTCTCTTTGGTTCTGTTTGTGTGACAGATTACGTTTGTTGATTTGTGTGGGTTGAACCAGCCTTGCATCCTAGGGATGAAGCTGTCTTAATTGTGGTGGATACGATTTTGATGTGCTGCTGGATTCAGTTTGCCAATGTTTTATTAAGGAAATTCATATCAATATTCATCAGGGATATTGGTCTGAAGTTTTCTATTTTGTTATTGTTGTTGTTATGTCTCTGCCGGGTTCTGGTATCAGGATGATGCTGGCTTCATAAAATGTGTTAGGAAGGAGTTCCTTCTTTTCAATTATTTGGAATAGTTTCAGAAGGTACCAGCTCCTCTTTGTACCTCTGGTAAAATTCAGCTGTGAATCTGTCTGGTCCTGGGCTTTTTTTATTTTTATTTTTTTTCGTGATTGGTAGGCTATAAATTACTGCCTTAATTTCAGAACTTGTTATTGCTCTATTCAGAGATTTGACTTCATCCTGGTTTATTCTTGAGAGTGTATATCTGTCCAGGAATTTATTTGTTTCTTCTAGATTTTCTAGTTTCTTTGCAGAGAAGTGTTTATGGTATTTTCTGAGGGTAGCTTGTATTTCTATGGGGTCAGTGGTGATATCCCCTTTTTCATTTTTTACTGTTTCTATTTGATTCTTCTCTCTTTTATTGTTTATTAGTCTAGCTAGTGATCTATATTTTGTCAACTTTTTCAAAAAAACAGCTCCTGAATTCATTGATTTTATTTTGGAGGGTTTTTTGTGTCTCTATCTCCTTCAATTCTGCCTTAATCTTAGTTATTCCTTGTCTTCTGGTAGCTTTTGGATTAGTTTTCTCTTGCCTCTCTAGGTCTTTTAAGTGTGATGTTAGAGTGTTGATTTGAGATCTTTCTAGCTTTCTGGTGTGGGTATTTAGTGCTATAAATTTCCCTCTTAACACTGCTTTAGCTGTCTTCCAGAGATTATGGTACGAGTCTCTTTGTTCTCATTGATTTCAAAGAACTTCTTGATTTCTGCCTTAATTTCATTATTTAACCAGGGGTCATTCAGGACTAGGTTGTTCAATTTTCATATAATTATGTGGTTTTGAGTGAGCATCTTAATCCTGAATTCTAATTTGATTTGCACTGTGGTCTAAGAGACTGGTTGTTTTGATTTCAGTTATTTTGCATTTGCTGAGGCACGTTTTACTTCCAATTATGTGGTAGATTTTAGAATTAGTGTGATGTGGCACTGAAAAGAATGTACATTCTGTTGATTTGGTGTGGATAGTTCTGTAGGTAATTACTAGGTCCGCTTTACCCAGAGTTGAATTCAAGTCCTGAATATCCTAAATTTTCCATCTTGTAGATCTAACATTGACAGTGGGGTGTTAAAGTCTCCCACTACTGTTTTTTGGGAGTTTAACCCTCTTTGTAGGTCTCTAAGAACTTGTTTTATGAGTGTGAGTGCTCCTGTATTGAGTGCATGTATATTTACAATAATTAGCTCTTCTTGTTGAATTGATCCATTTGTTATTATATAATGCCCTTCTTCATCTGTTTTGATCTTTGTTGGTTTAAAGTCTGTTTCATCAGAGACTAGATGTGCAACCCCTGCTTTTTAAAAATTGTTTTATTATTATTATTTTTTTGCTTTTCATTTGCTTGGTGAATTTTCCTCAGTCCCTCTATTTTGAGCCTATATGTGTCTTTGCATGTGAGATGGGTCTCCTACATACAGCATGCCAATGGGTCTTCACTCTATCCAATTTGCCAATTTTTGTCTTTTAATTGTGTCTTTATCCAATTTGCCAATTTGTGTCTTTTAATTGGAACATTTAGCCCATTTACATTCAAAGTTAGCATTCTTAAGCGTGAATTTATTCCTGTCATCATGATGCTATCTGGTTTTTTGCACACTAGTTGATGCAGTGTCTTCATAGTGTCATTGGTCTTTACATTTTGGTGCATTTTTGCAGTGGCTAGTACCAGTTTTTCCTTTCCATATTTAGCATGTTGAATATTGGCCTCCAATATCTTCTGGCTTGTAGAGTACCTGCTGAGAAGTCCACTGTTAGTCTGTTGGGCTTCCCCTTGTAGGTGACCTGGCCTTTCTCTCTGGCTGCCCCCAAATCTTGGAGAATCTAATTATTATATGTCTTGGTGTTGATCTTCCCATGCAGTATCTTAGTGTTGTTCTCTGAATTTCCTGAATTTGCATATTGGCCTGTCTTGCTAGCTTAGGGAACTTCTCCTGGATAATATTCTGAAGTGTGTTTTTCAGCTCGTTTCCATTCTCCCCATCTCCTTCAGGTACTCCAATCAATGGTCTGTTTCATCTTTTACAAAGCCCCATATTTTCTGAAGGCTTTGTTTATTCCTTTTTATTCTTTTTTTCTCTAATCTTGTCTGCATGCCTTATTTCAGTAAGGTTGTCTTCAAACTCTGATATTGTTTCTTTTGCTTGGTCAATTTGGCTATTGATACTTGTGTATGTTTCACAAAATTCTCCTGCTCTGTTTTTCAGCTTCTTCAGGTCGTGTATGTTCCCCTCTATACTGTTTATTCTAGTTAGCAGCTCCTCTAACCTTTATCAAGGTTCTTAGCTTCTTTGCATTGGGTTAGAACATGCTCCTTTATCTCAGCATAATTTTTTATTACCCATCTTCTGAATCCTACTTCTGTTAATTCATCCATCTCATCTTTCATCCAGTTCTGTGCCCTTGCTGGAGAGATAATGTGATCATCTGGAAGAGAAGAGGCACTCTGGCCTCTTGAGTTTTCAGTGCTTTTTAGTTGATTCTCATTTTCATGAGTTTGTCTAGTTTCTATCTTTGAGGCTGCTATCCTTGGATGAGGTTGTATTGTAGTGGGGACTTTTTTGTTGTTGTTGATGCTGTTGTTGTTGTTTTCTGTTTTTTTTTTTTTTTCTTTCAATGGTCAGATCCATCTTCTGTAGGGCTATTGTGGTTTGCTGGGGGGTCACTTCATACCCTGTTCATCTGGTTCACTCCCGTGCCTGGATATGTCACTCAGGGAGGATGGAGAAAAGCAAAGATGTGTGCCTGCTTCTTCTTCTGGGATCTCTGACCTCAAGGGGTACAAAGCTGATGCCAGCAGGATCACTCCTTTATAGGGTGTCTGACAACTCCTGTTGGAGGGTCTCACCTAGTTGGGTAGCATGGGGAACAGGACCCATTTAATGAATCACTTTGTCCTTTGGTGGAGGAGGTGTGCTTCACTGGGGGGAAACACACTTGTCTGGGCTGCCCAGATTCCTCAGAACTATCAGGTAGAAAGGCTAAGTCTGCTGGTCCACAGACACTGTGGCCACCCCCTCCCTCTAGGGACTCAGGCCCAGGGAAATCTGGGTTCTTTCCCTAAGCCTCCGCTGGAGTATTGGAGTTCCTGCAGGAAAGCCCTGCCCAGTGAGGAAGGATGAGTCAGGATCAGGCCTGAAGAGGCACTCTGGCTGCAGTCTGCCACAGCCACTGTGTTGGGCTGTGAGGGACACCTCTTGGGACCAAGCCGTCCTGCCTCCCCAGCTCCAGCAGTGGAAAAGTGTGGCCTTGAGCTATAGAGATGGATGCCAGCCTTCTCCTGCCCAGGGAGCTTAGAGTGTTAGGCAATTGTGAGTCCCAGTGCTGGCTGCTGCCCCTTCCCCAAGGATCTCAAATGGCTTAGACAACAGGCAGTCGCAGCTGTGGTGCTGGTCGCTCCTCCCCTTGGGATCTTGGCAGGCCTACCCAGATTCTAGCTGAGAGGCTGTTGAGAATGTACGCAGCTTTGAGGTTAGGGTCCTAGGCCGTGGTGGTGTGGGATCATGAGAGGGATTTTCCGAACCGAGCATTGCACCGTTTTATGGAAAAAGCATGATTTCCCTGGCTGGGTACCACGCTCACTCACCACCTCCCTTGGTTTGGGGGTGGGGGCTTTTCTGCCCCATGTGGCTCTCAGGTGGGCCACTGCACCAAACTGCTCTTTTTCCTCTCCATGGATCACATCAGCCACCCAGTCAGTTTCAATGAAAGAAACCTGGGTACCTTGGTTGCTGGTGAAGAATTCATACCCTAATTATGGTTCTTTTCTAGGAGAGCCTCTGATCACAGCTGTTTCTAGTCAGTCATCTTGGCCACACCCCAACAGGTCCATTCTTCTAAAGCATTTATTCTCAAACTTTAGCCTATCTTCAGAATCACCTAGAACCATCTACAGAGTTTCTGATTCAGTAGATCTGGTGTGGGACTGACAATTTTATGTGTATAACAAGTTTTCAGGTGATGCTCTTGCTGCTGGTTTGTGACAAAACTTCAGGTAACCCAAGTTTCAAGCATATGTCAGATCTTACTGTAAAAAAGTAACCAGGACTCACCCCCTATTTGTTATGTGAGCTCATTTTGCAGTAATTCTGGCACACTTCCTTTTCTCTGCTGAAAGAACTACCTTTTTATGCCAACTAGGTCCATTCCTGAAAGAGATATTAAGGTTTCATTGGCTAGAAGGGTTTTCTTTGTTAGCCATATTCCTGATGAGTAAATAAATGGAGTGTAGAAAAATTATAGATAACTCTAGTCCAGATTTTTTTAAAATAGTTAAATTTAGGATGAACATTAAAGAATAGAAGCATTTTGAGAGACAGAAATGGAGATACAGTGAGTGACTCAATAAGATCACTCTGTTGCTGTTCATTGCAGCACATTCTTCACCTCCACATTAAAAAGAAGGAGAAAGAGAAAGAGAAGGAGAAGGAGAAGAAAAGAAGAAGAAGAGGAAGAAGAAGAGGAAGAAGAAGAAGAGGAAGAAGAAGAGAAGAAAGAGAAGAAAACAAGAAGAAAAGAAGAAGGAAGAGAAGGAGGAGGAGGGGGAGAAGAAGGAGGGAGGGGAAGGAGAAGGAGGTGGAGGAGGAGGAGGGGAAGGAGGAGGAGGGGGAAGGAAGAGAGGGAAAGGAGGAGGAGAAACCTAAAAGACCAATTAACACCCTGGAAAGCACTTTGGAATTGCTTTCTAAACTTGCTGTAATGAAAACAAATGGACGTTTTGATTAAATAGATATCATTAGGATGACATGTTATGATCTCAACCTCTGGTTTAATGATCTAATTAAGACCAGGAAAAATTCGTTATGGACTCTCAGATCAAATAATTCATTTTACAAAGCAAAAGAAACAAGACTATCTGTTTGCTCAGGATAGAAAGACAGTCCTGAATGAATGAAAAAAAAAAAAAAGAAAGAAAGAAATTCAGCAATGAGAAGTGTATATAACTATCTCTATTTCAAAGTATGGAAAGGTATAGCCAAAGACAACAACAGTGAAAAGCACAGACTGGGGTGGGAAGAATGTAGGTCATGGAGGAGCTTTCGCTTCCAACCACTCTTTGCCATATTTTGTCACTCAGTACATACACCCCAAAGAAGAAACTGTATGATGAGGTGATAGGGTGGATAAACTGGGATAACTACAACCTCATCACTTTTACTTGGATTAAGCAAGAGCATTAAGGCAAAATAGTCAAGGAGTGTAAAAAAGGCAGGTTGCAGACAGGAAATCGGGAGAAGCAGTGGTGAGTGACTGGAAGAGAATAGCATGAGAACCAAAGTAAGAGAAGGAAGTGGAAATGGATTGGATCAAAATTAAATCAGGGAGCATCCATGAGATTCATAAGGAATGCCATATGCCACCAGGAGACAGTGTTTGCCCCTAAAATGCTATCATTGAGACCTGTACTATAAGGACTCGTTACATTGAGAAAGATGATGGAATGTCTTTTGGCTGAAGTCTTCACCTAAATATTTGAAGAAAAAAATAACCTATTAGACTACTGAAGAATTCCCACTTGAAAGTGTTTAAGATCAATTCACCTAAAACCTTAAGGACAAAAATTTAACAACGCTGCCTGTGGTCTTGCCAATGGCAATCTATTTTCTGTGTCTTGTCAGGGGACACTGAAGGGAGGTTATAGCTAACTGTTGACAGTCTTCTTTCATGTCTCTCTTGAACACAATACTTCAAGCCAAACCATTTTGACCTTGCTTTATCTGTTCAGGCTTGACTACATAGAGCATTAAGACCTCAGCCACATGAACAGGGAAGGGAAAAGATAGAGGTTGGATCAGGGAGGATGGTGGATAGAAAAATTAGATAGCTGTAGAGCAGTCTCTTTAAAGTAGTCAACTTGTGCAAATTTTGCAAATTCTGCTTGATTAGATTAAGAATTAATGTCTGAGAAGGTTCAAGGCAGAGTGAGGTGCAACCAGTAAATCACACTCAAACTCAAATCAGTGGGATGCTACACATTTTATTATGAGTGGAAACAATGGCTTAGGTTAGAGATCAGGGCATGATAAAACACAACTAGAGGATGAAAAATGAGCAGAATGTCAAAACCTCTACCCTTAGAATAGAGAACTAAATGAGGATAATAGCTGAATCAAAATAACTGGTCCACATGACAGAGGAGTATATAAAGTTTGTGACCTTACATACTCACAGATGCTAAGATTTTACCCTCTGGCACAATGGAATGGTGATGGATTCACTGTCTAGAGAACTGAGCCTGTTGATATCTTTTTGTCCATTTCCCATCTAGTAGAGATCGAAAAAGCATCCATGAGTAAAACTAGCAGGATAGGAAAGGCAGTAGTTGACAGAACATACTACCACATTTGATATAGGTCATTGCCTCTGCTTCTTTCTGTTGATGGGACTTGTCTGTTAAACTAGACAATCCCATGTGTTGTGCAATTACTTCTTCCAGTCACCTGTATATTACCTTGTTACCACTTCCTTCACAGCCAGGGTGCAGAGGGATCATCTGTCTTTCCTGAAGGCTGAACTTCATAACAATCTTCCCAGGGGACCTTGTGGTACAGTAGAGAAAACACAATTTTTAGAGTCTGGCAGGAATTGAATTAAATTACATAAATGCTATTTGGGTTCTGTGTTTAACTTAAGGCTCAGTTCCTCCTCTGTGAATGGATATGATATTGTCTATCTTTTCGTGTTATTGAGATGATTAAATGAGAAATAAAAAATTTAAAATCTTTAGTTTACTGGCGGACACTCAACAAGTGTGAATTTCCTCCACCCCACCCTTTATCTTCTTTGCCCTTTTCTTACATAGGGTTTCATGGGATTCATCTTCTGCCTGTTAATGTACTCCATCTTTGTGGTCCCCCATGGCATCTTACCTTCAAGCACAACACATGCCATTGGGTATTGTTTTACTCAAGGATGGCCAGGTGTGTGCCTCTAATGGCTCATGGGGAAAAACAACCTCTGTTTAATCAAGGGTGTCATTACCAACCAGATGGTTGAATATCTAGAATTAATCAGTTATTGGGTACCTGTAGAATTTAAAAAACGGAAGGCTGCCAAGTTAAGACAGCCTTGACAATTTGTATATACCTTGAAATTTTGTATACACATTGGCAGATGTAATATAAACTTAACATCATTTCCATCTTATTATAGAGTTGATACTAATTGGATCTCAATAAGCCTTGACTCTCAATAAAGGATGCAAGTATAACCTACCTTTTCTTTCCCTTGCCAATTTTTTTTTCTGTTGTTGTTTGTTTTGATGTATTTTCTATTATTTTGTATTATTTGTTTTTGCCATATGATGGTTACAAAGAGATTTAAATATTCTTGAAAATGAATCAATAATTCATATCTAACGTTTCTTGATCAAATAACATAATGAGTCAGGATGTTTGCATTTAAAATGTTACTGTGGCATTGTAAAAAATAACATAAATTTGCTGATTGGTAGCTGTGTTACAGGGTATATGCCAAGTCTGAGAGAGGCAATTTTTAAACATTTAGGACTAGGTAAAAACTTGAGTAATGCTTGAGAAATAGTCATAAGGCTGCTAGTCAGTTTAAATCAAAATATATAAAGGAAGTCCCAGAACAAACGTCTTTGGATAGGAGAGAGAAAGAAGTTTACCTATAGAAGTAGGCTTGCTCAGTTTCAGTGGAAAAATGGTAAGAAGCATTCAAAGATTCTAAATTGCTACTAGAAGAAAAATTAGAAAATAATTATATTGTGAGATAATAGTAAGATATATGGGCATTTAATGAGGAAGCCTATTGGGCTGTATACCAAAGAAACCAGCCTCTAATCCTGATGGGCTCTCAGAATAAAATGAAGAGGAAGCTTTTAGGTAGGAATATTAACAAGTTGGAGAAATCAGCATGTAGCCCTAGTGGTCTTACAAGCAGGACTTGAGACTTCTGAGAATATTATTCTGTTTTTTGTTTTGTTCTGTTTTTTTTATTTTTATTTTTATTTTTCTTCTTTCATTGAAACTTTAATGCAGTATCTCCAGAGTTTTGCATTGACTCAGAGAACCTGCAAAAATTTTCTGGACTCCTGGGTGGGGCCAGGATGAGATTTTCAGCAGGAGTGAACCTCTGAAATTGCAGGGGTGTCAGGTGGACTATATAGGAGTTTAGGGGTAAAGCTACTGGGATGATTTCAGGGTTCCTGTTTTCTAGAAGTTTTAGGAGAAAAATAAGCAAAAACAATATTTCTTGATTTATTGACATAACATCTAGGGATAAACAGTGTCATATGCCCTCTGAATATAATATTTACTATATTCCCCTTCTAACCTCTGGCAACCACTAATGAGTACTTTATGTCTATAACTTTGCCTTGTAAAGTTAATTAATTTTAATGCCACAATTTATTTAACCTAGTATATCCAAACTATTACCATTTTAACATGTATCAGTACAAAAATATTAAGACATTTTATATTCTTTCTATAATACCAAGTCTTTAAAACTGAGCTATATTTTATGCTTTCAGTAGATATCAATTTAGATTAGTAATAATTTGAGTGTTCAATGGCTACATGTTTCTTGTGGCTACTGTATTTAGCTAAGATCTAGGAGATGAATTTTTGCCCTAAATCTTTCATATTATTCAGTTTAAAGGTGTAAAATTTAGGGAAATGTAGAAACCAGGGAATGTTGGATAGCGATCTTAATGTTTAGCATTAGGAATCTTATGTAAAAGGTTGTACAATACCCTAACAGAACATTAAAATTATGTTTACAAAGAAGACAAAATAAACCTGATATAGGGTGACAACATATTTCTGTTTGTCTGGGACTAAGGAATTCCTTGAGACGTGGACTTTTCACTGCTATCTAACCCCATGGGAACCCTAACCCTAACTTAATAGGAAAATCCTTGTAATGGTTAATATACATACATACATATATAATATATATCAATATATGCACATAGATATGAATGATTTCTATATGTTCTATACACACAGAGATCGGCAAAAATATTCATAGAAAAGTATTTTAGAAACAAATGTAGTGAATAGGGAATCATTTTTAAAAGTAAAGCTCAGGTATCACGTTAACATAATTGACTTATGCAAAGCAGGCATAGAACAACAGGGGCTTGGAAGTGGCTCTCAATTTTTTCATTGTAGAATTACAAATGGGACTAGATAATCTTAACATCTCCTCCACTTTTACAATTCTGTAGTAATAATTCCAAATAAGCCTTTATACAGCCCACAATTACTATCAAAATCAGGAAGCAATTTCAATATTCATGAAAATGTTCATAAAGAATCTGTGAAGCAAATAAGACTTTGAAAGACAAGTGAATTTGGTCTATGTGAATGGAAGAAGGGAGGTAATTCCAAGAAAATGAATAAGAGGGAATGCTACAAGGCACAGAAATGAAACAATTGAGCTAAAGTCTTTAAGGAAACACTTCAAGCATGAAAAAATTATTTCAAAAGAACTTTATTGATTGTCCTTGAAGTATTTCTCTCTGTATTAATAATTGGCAGTTTACATTTGCCAAAGATTTTATAAACACGAGTTATGAGTTTAGGGAAAATGGCCACTTGTTTTAAAATTTATTTTGGTTTAGAGCACATATCATTCAAAGCCTTTATGTAGATAATAAGTAATAAATAGCTTTTGATGCTGGTGGGAGATGTGGAAAGGGGAAACTTGCCTTTCATTATTATGTCAGTTTCAAAAAGTTAATTCTTCTAGTATACCATTGTTGAAGTCCATGTTTTTTCTAAAGAAGACTTTGATAAGAGTCACAACAAAATTTTCACTGGTACATGAACAAGTCATTCCTTTACTGTTTCTATGAAATTATGGTGCCCAGTCAGCTTTTCAAAATGTATAAAGATACTGATTCTTCCTATCCATGAGCAAGAAATGTTTTTCCGTTTGTTTGTGTCCTCTCTTATTTCCTTGAGCAGTGGTTTGTGTTCTCCATGAAGAGATCCTTCACAAGCAATAGGGAAAGGACTCCCTATTTAATAAATGGTGTTGGGAAAAGTGAAACTGTACCCCTTCCTTAAACCTTACACAAAAATTAACTCAAGATGGATTAAAGTCTTAAACGCAAGACCTAAAACCATAAAAACTCTACAAGACAACCTAGGCAATACCATTCAGAAGATAGACATGGGCAAAGACTTCATGAGGAAAACACAAAAAGCAATGGCAACAAAAGCCAAAACTTATAAATGGGATCTAATTAAACTAAAGCATTTCTGCACAGCAAAAGAAAAACTATCATCAGAGTGAACAGGCAACCTACAGAATGGGAGAACATTTTTGCAACCTATCCATTTGACGAAGGGCTCGTATCCAGAATCCAGAGGGAACTTAAACAAATTTACAAGAGAAAAGCAAAGAATCCCATCAAAAAGTGAGCAAAAACAGACATTTCTCAAAACAAGACATTCATGTGGCCAAGAAACATAAAAAAAAAAGCTCATCATCACTGGTCATTAGAGAAATCCAAATCAAAACCACAGTGAGATATCATCTCACACCAGTTAGAATGCCGACCACTAAAAAGTCAGGAAACAACAGATTCTGGAGAGGATGTGAAGAAATAGGAACGCTTTTACACTGTTGTTAAGAGTGCAAATTAGTTCAACCATTGTGGAAGACAGTGTGGCAATTCCTCAAGGATCTAGAACTAGAAATATCATTTGATCCAGTAATACTATTACTGGGTATATACTCCCAAAATTATAAATCATTCTACTACAAAGACACATGCACATTTATGTTTATTGCAGCACTATTTACAATATCAAAGACTTGGAACCAATCCAAATGTTCATCAATGATAGACTGGATAAAGAAAATGTGGCACATACACACTATGGAATATTATGCAGCCATAAAAAGGATAAGCTCATGTCCTTTGCAGGGACATGGATAAAGCTGGAAAAAATCATCATTCTCAGCAAACTAATATAGGAACAGAAAACCAAACACTGCATGTTCTCACTCATAACTGGGAGCTGAACAATGAGAACACATGGACACAGGGGAAGGGAACATCACACGCCAGGGCCTGTTGGTGGGTGATGGCTAGGGGAGGGATAGCATTAGGAGAAATACCTAATGTAGATGATGGGTTGATAGGTGCAGCAAACCCCATGGTACGTATATACCTATGTAACAAACCTACATATTCTGCACATGTATCCCAGAACCTAAAGTATAATAAAAAGAAGATGAAGAAGAAAAAAAACATATAAAGAGAAGCAGATGAAGACAGAGACCTAAAGAGAGACAGAGATAGAAAGGGAAAGCCTTGATATAATTTAGTTAGGTTCTAAATCATGAGTAAGAGAGGAAAAGAAAAATGAGGAGTGATGATCAAGGTCCTAAACTTGGAATGAGATTCATATGTGGGAAGTGAAAAGACTGGCTTCTCTGAATTAAAGAGTCTTTAATAAGTTGGAATGATAGAATAGGGCCAGATTGAGGAAAGTCACATCAATCTGAATAGTTTGGAATTTATCTTCTAGGTAATAAGAAAGTACATAAATTGTACATGAAGTGACATTGTGGGAGTGTCATTTACTCTCAGGCTAGTTTAATGCACTGCTTATTTCTCAAATCAGAAAAATTATTCTTATTGTTATTCTTCAAAAGAATTTAAGAAGGGTCAATGCTGATGAAACAAACTTCTTTGGCAATCATTTTACCCTTTGAGGAGAGTTTTTTACTCAATACATGCCTCAGTTTTGGAAAAATGGCTCCATTGGTGGTAAGACATTTTCACTTCATTAATTTTGTTGCAATATTTTAGCAAAGTTGAACACTTTAAAGCATTAGAGTATATTTTAATATATCACAGGAAACAATGTGTTCTTATCTTTGGATAGTACAATCCATAGCAGACAATGCAGACCCAAGTCATAATCATTTACAGAGAAAGCAGATTCAAACACATTTGAAATTTCAATTAAATAACCCACTGAAGCCCAGATCACCAGTTGTCATTAGAAGGCAATGAGTCAAGCTTGGACCTCAGATGCTATTATAGTAGTAAAAATAACAGAACTAAAATAAAATTATATCTCCACATATTCAACATCTAAAGGAAAAATTAAGGTAAAAATCCATAATTCTATTTATCCAGATGTGTGGATGATGCCCTTTTTAACAACCCAAATTCAAAAAGTAAAAATAACAGAACACAGAAATAAAATAAAATAAAATTCTTATGAAATAAATAAAATCTCTTATGAAATAAAATAAAAGTACATTGTGGTTAATAGGACACAAAGTAAAAAAATACATGGTTATTGCTGAATGAAATAACAGCAATAAAAAATTGTCTCCAATAAACTCTTTGGAATGAATTTCTTCCAGTTTTCTAGAATATTACGGCTCAATGCCTGTATAAACACATTCAAGAATTCATTCAAAATTCATTCAAAAACTTCATTAATTCTTTTATTCAAAAGAATTTATTAAACATTCATTACATGTCAGGCATTGTACAAAGTGTGGGGGATACAAGGATATAATGCCATTTATCTGAACTTTGACAAGTGTGAAAACTCTGAATAATTAAACCCTATGGGAAGAAGTGTCTAGATTTTGAAATTAATGAAACAAAGTATGAATATACTGGATACATGAATAATAGTGACACTTTTGCTATTAATCTAGAGAAATAAGCATTTGCAATTTTATTTTCTGCTTATCTTCTACTTACTAATCTAGCTTGAGAAGGAAGTAGCTGAGGCTTCCTACCCAAGCCTCCCATTTTTTCTTTGTAAATTACCCATTTCAACCCATAAAATAGGCTCCTGTAGCCTTTTTGTAAATACAATTCTACCCTTTCTTGACTACTCTGATTGGAATGACAAAGGACACTTGATGTAGGAAAAACAACTCCATTACATAGAGTTAGCCAATTGTCTTCCAGAAATTTTTATTGGGTTCAAAAAATACCTCAGTAGCTATAGACAATAAACTTACAAGAATATACAGTGTTGGGGATAGAGTGGTTGTGTTTGGGTAATGCTGAAATGTAAGAGCAAGTAGTCTGAAGGAACGGAGAACACTGACATGAAAGAGATTGGGGAGTCATGTTTCTAGAAGTCATATTTCTGCTAGTCAAAATGGAAAATGGTCCATGGTCACTAAGTCATTGGTTAGCTGAGGCATGTAATGAGATAGTGAAATCTGCAGTCAGTAGGAAAAACAAACAACAGCAACAAAAAATCCCTGGCAACTGGACATTGTTATAGTATTGTTATTTTCCATAATAATTAAATGGACTAAAGTGGACGATGGAAGTATGCTCTCCGGGTATTTTCAGTGAATCAACAATTTCCAACAGTATCTCTTTATGACTGAATCTCTTCATTCACAATGTTATTTCTTCTAGGCGACACAGCTGCCTTTGGCAAGCAGAATGACAGAGGTCAAGCATATGGTGTGTGTCAAACAGGTTTTGAATGATGCAGGAGGAATAAAGACATATTCATAAGTCAACATTACCTCTAGATTTGGAATACTTCTAGAGGAAAAAATGGATATTGGCTTTCTATAGAATAAATTTAAGCAACTTTGATATTCAAAAACCCAGGTGTATTGGATTTCCTTTATATGGAAACATGTTGCAGCATCTGCCCCAGGGCCAAGTAATTTCATCTCGAGCAATTTATTTTCCAGCTAAGAATGAATGAAGACGTGGTGGTAAAAGTATGCTGGGTAATATAATGATAGGCTGGGCATTGATTTCAGTTCTTTCTGTGCCTGAATGCAAGAGGTGGTTGTTCATGAGCTTGCCAAAGGACATAGACACTCCTCCTCTTCTAAACATCTGTGGGTGATCCATTCCCCCTCAAATGACAGTACTTGTCCTCCTGCTAGCTGGCTGGAGAGCTAGTGTGCCAGACTCTCACAGCTGTGGGGGCACAGTGACTATCCATCTTCAAAATGTACCACATGTCAGTTGTTTGAAATAGCTTGGAAAAGCCACTTCTTAAAAAGAAAACTTTATCTGAAAGCTGATCTTCTCTTAAGGACTATGTTTGACTTTCCCCTCCACTTCTGCTCATAAAGAGGACAGCCCAGGTTGGAAGTACCTTTTATCAGATAATGACCTTGCCTCTGGGACTGTTTACATCAGATTTCAACAGCGTGACTGAGTCACCTGTGCTGCATGCTTTGAGGAACATTCACCACCCTGAATAAAGGTCATCCTCATTTTCCAAACATGGTGGCAGCTAGACATTTTTGAAATTACAGTTAAGTCCCATACAAATTTCCTCTACTTTTGCTCACAGGAAGCATATGAATTTATAGAAATTCATATTTTGATATGAATGGATTCTAGGTATTCATTCATTTATATTTACTTTTTTGTTTGTTTATTTATTTTTGAGATGGAGTTTCGCTCTTGTTGCCCAGGCTGGAGTGCAATGGCAAGATCTTGGCTCACTGCAACTTCCACCTCTCCAGTTTAAGCGATTCTTCTGCCTCAGCCTCCCAAGTAGCTGGGATTACAGGCATGCACCATCATACTCAACTAATTTTTTGTATTTCTAGTAGAGACAGGGTTTCTCCATGTTGGTCAGGCTAGTCTCAAACTCCCAACCACAGGTGATCTGCTCACCTCGGCCTCCCAAAGTGCTGGGATTACAGGCATGAGCCACCATGCCCAGCCCTCATTCATTTAACTTATTTGTTGCCATTTCAAATTCTATGTTATATTTTGAGGAGAAGCCTATATATTTATATGTTTTAAATATTAATGTACATAGAATCTAATCATTAAGCAAAATGTGTCCTAAGGCATGCAAACAAGTAATAGGAGAGATGTGTATGCTTTTAGTAGAGACAGGGTCTCACCATGTTGGCTAGGCTGGTCTTGAACTCCTAACCTCAAGTTATGCACTGCCTCAGCCTCCCAAAGTGTTGGGACTACAGGTATGAGCCACTGTGCTGGCTGGCATAGGCAGAGTTTTTTGCTCAGAGATAGAGCTAGTGAATGTTTGTTATTTTCTTTCATTAAAATGATGAAGTACAATGATAGCCGTGTTATAAAGGTCAAATGTCATGTTCTGCTTTCTCTGTGTTAAGGGAAATGATGAGCCGAGGGACTGAAAGAGAAGTGAGTATGCTTCATATATGGACCTATCAAATGGGTCCATATATATCCTAAAATATTCATGCCAGAGTGCAACAGAGGTAAAAGGTCAGCTTCTGGAGAGCAGAGAATCAGGCAAATAAATTGTTGCTTTTAGGTAGATAAGTCTGGAAATTGTTTGTTTAAAGAGATGAGATAAAAACCATGAACTGATTTAAAACTCTTGTAGTTATTACTCCCATTTAAGCAATATAGTCTCTTACATGGTTGAATCTTTAAAGAAAACTGCCATGTTTTAATATGCAAAATCTATTTTTGATAATGAGATTACAGTTTTATTTTATGTCTTACTTTTGGAAGTTTTACATTAGTTATATGAAAAATTAAAAGAAAAGCATTGGTTTCAGTTAAAATACTAAAAACTAATTTTTCATACTAGTATATATAATATACTAGTCTGGCCTAAAGACTAGTGTATTGTATTTGTAACGAGATAATTACTGTACGACAAGTAGGTGCACACAAGGTGTGACATTAGAAGGCAAGACAGAAGTAGATTTTTCTGCATAGTTTAAATAAAATGTTAGGAAACATCTACCTCTGTTTTTACGCACATCAGGTTGACAAATGTGAATTAAGAGAGATTATCAAAATATTATATACATGAGAAATATGCTATTTATAAATACTTGTTTACAAAACAATTCCAAGTGTAGGTAGGGCTGGTTAGAATAGCACTTCGATGTCTAGTTCTGTTGATTTCCTAAGTACAATAATTGCTTATATTTGTGTATTCATAATATTTCAAAACAATTTCACATATCTTATATTTTTATGTTTCTCAAAAGAGCCCTACAATATGGAGAATATTTATAATTAAACTAATTTTAAATGAGTAAGTGAAACCATAGGAAATAGACATCGTTAGCACTCACAGAGCAAATTACTTTCTAGAGAAGTCCTAGGAACCTGGAAAAGGACAGACACCCCCAGGGGCATCTTCCCATCAGAAATGGAAAGTTCTGCTTTGTCCCAATCTGCATCTGAAATACTGATTAATGTACTAGTTTTCTCTCTTCAGACACTTTTTCAGATAGCATCTGTCAAAAGCTGCCTTGGACAAAGCTCAGAAGGAAACTTGTGTATGCAAATCCTTTTCTTTGGAGAAGAGAGACAGGGAGGGATCTGTATGACTTGGGTGTCTCTTCTTTTTCAGACTGATATCTCTATCTCCATTTGAGTTCTCCTCTGAACAATGATAGATACTATCTCAAAACCGCTTTTCCCTCCTCGGCTGCCCTACAAAAACAATCACTACAACAAAGTCCCAGTGAAAGGAAAGTGTCATTTTCCTTTTGACTGATAAGAGTTCACAGTATTTTCAGAATAAGTGGCAATATTTTATTGTCTGTGTTAGGCGTATGATGAATGTGTATTCAGCAATAAGGATAGGGATAAACAGAGGAGACAGGCCACAGGGACTTGCTTAGGAGAGAATTCGGCTGTTGTTTGAGGAAGAGGATAAAACATGGTAACAAAGGGTCTTCTCTTCCAAAATCATCCTCCTTTAGTATGTTGAAAAACTTTAAAATAAGAAGCACAGCTTTTGCCTCTTTAATACTTTAGTTTTTTGTAATTATCTTTGATGGAACAGCTGATCCAGATAGTTACCTCAGGTATTTTGTAAGTGGAGAGTGAATTACTTTCATACTACTACCAAATGTAAGAAAAAAAAATTAAAAAATTAAAAATTATAAAACTTATTTTCACCACCATTTTCTTTCCTTATGCTTGTTTGAAATAGTAACTACTTATTTTAATCCTGTTTAAACTGCCCTTCCACAAATATACTAAATATAAAACTTAAACACTTAGACAGAATTAGAAGATGCCATTGAGCAAAGCTGTGTTCGTTATCTAAGCAAAGAAAAGAAGTTGGAAAGAAAAAAAAAGCCACAAATGGCAAGACTCTGAAGAATCTACTTGTTAACTTCTCCACTCCAGTGATTTTAGACTTTCCCAACAAATTGAAACACCATTTTCTAAACAACAATGTAATATCTTTTTGATATCATAAAAGAAATCTTTTAAGGTATAAAAAATGCATTTCCCTTATGTAGTCAAAAACAAAAACCCTATGAATTATAATGCAATGAACAGTTCAATTCCTCTGTTGAATATATTTAAAGGATATTTGCTGATTAAGCGCTTAGTCATTTGTGTTAACTGTCTAGTGAAAGCTTTTTGAATCTGGTTTAACCCATATTTAAATGCCTTAGTGGTAGCCTTCAAATAAAAAAGTGGAAAACGAATCCTAGCATTTGTTTCCTTATATATTTTAATAAATGCTGTTGCATATTTCTAATAACATTTACATCTTATACTGAATGCCAGACGGTTGAGTCTTTCAGGTGAAATGCCAACAACAAAATCACTCGTTAAAATGTAAAGCAATTTGACAATGCAAGCCATGTTTTCCAGAAGAAAATTATGTGATTTCTGTTTCATAGTAACTCTTGGTAGTCATTTTAGTTTCACTTATAGGTAGGCTTTGCTAAGAATTTGCAGAGTATCATTGTTTTTCCTTTGTTATCCTCTGCACTACTGAGAGTCTTAAAACTATTTTATGCTTTCATACATTAATAGATTCCACTTTTTTAACACAATCATCTGCAAGTTGATTGAAACATTTGCTAGATAAAACAGGTGGAATGTGAATTAATCACCTTTGCCATGAAACTTCTGCGTAAAGAGAAAAACTAATCAATCAATCAATAAAAATAAAGAGAAGACCCCAAAGTATTATTAGTGGGGGATGCATTTACATAACAGGAGATACCAGAGAACTTTGCTGCAATTTGTGAGGTGGTCATATGTGAGAGATCTTTGTACGGCATCCAGCTTTCTAGTTGCCAACTCTTTGATTTCAGGAAAAGAAGTAGGGGGATAACCATAATGTAGATTTAGCTTTCATACTTAGAAATGTAATTGTGTTTGGGAAACAAAAATGCAGCCAGCTCAGTTTATTATAGATTAATAAGTCTTCTAAAACAGAAAATTAAACAGGAGGCTCCTTTCCATGATAAATGTCTGCTGCCCAGTTAAGTGGTAAAAGTGGAAATGAGAACATACAATACACATAGATATGTATAGCAGAAGGATGAGTGCATGGGGACAACCATGATCAAGTTCATGGGCTTTGTAAATTGAGACAGGTTGTTTAAATAATCTAGGTCTCACACTGTAACTTTCTGAAATACAATGAACCATGAAGATATCTTCCAGTTTTAAGATTTTATATCTGAGACTATCCCACCTGTTGTTGGGATGTCAAGTGAAACCTGAAGACCTTCGTTGACCTGCGCCTCAGTCTCACAGCAGGGACAGAATTTTGGGCTGGAGAACCAAAGTTTCAACCATATGAAACATTAAGGATGTTTTCCAACCCGAAAACTGTGCTACATTCTTCTCCACCCTAGAAATAATTTGTCATTTATGGTGTCTTCAGGCTAGGGATCTGCTTGGTTTTTAGATTGGGCAACTGAAATAGGTCTACCTATTTCAATGATGTAGATGACTCTGGAGCAAGTAAAATTTTCTTATTCCCCCTAAATACTTATTCTTTTGTGCTTATAACTTTACATTGTTTCTTTTCCCAGTTACTCAATTCTTCCCAATTTTAATGTCCAAATTTATATGGATAATATGTATGGTAGATATTTAATAGAAACTATTATATCAACTAGGACATTACCTCCTGTTTTTATGTGTGAAAATAGGTCTGATTTTAAGTAGTAGTATAAGAAAGCTGACGGTTCTCCTTATGAGAAGACTAATAAAAATAAAATGAGCACTTTTTAAAAAAACTAAGAATTGAAGTAAGAGAAATCAATTGATGATATTTAGCACATGAAAATGTGTTGTATGCTATTTCCCCTTTAAATTAATGCCTTGCTGATATGACAATACACAAAGTACCATTAACTCACATTCACTGAATGTTTACTGCGTGTTAGGAATGTGAACTCTGAAGCCAGACCACATTTTTTGCAATCCTCACACTGCCACGTAATGGCCTTCAGGTAATTATCTTCTCTGTGTCTTATGTTCTATTTACAGTATGGGGAAAAGGGGGTAAATATAGACCTAATAGGATTATTGAGAATATCAACTAAAGTGATATTTATGAAACATTTAGCATTGTTCCTGAAACAAAGGTAATATGAAAATATCATTAATGATTATTATCAATACTATTATAAATGTTATAATTATTTGGACACAGTAGGAATTTACTATGCATCACTGATTTTAGTATTATCTTAGTTAATTCTCCTCTGAACTCTATGAGTTAAATACCATTAAAATCTTAATTTTAGATATGAGGAAACTGAAGCATAAAGGAAATAAGTATATTGTGCAAGGTTACAGTACAAATGGTAAATCTCAGACCTAGTCAGGATTTCTCCTCTGTCCTGTCCCTCTTTGGGTTCTCTCTGGTTGGCCTACTCTTCACAATCTGTACTTCTCATTTGGTCTCTGCCTAGAACTGTGGATTATACCAGTGAACCTTCTGATTTTCATAACTGTACTTGTTTATATATGACCTGTTTAGTTTTGATGACCCTCAATCTAAAAGTATAAAAAAAGAGCTGTTAATATTTCTTAGAATTCTTGACAACATTTAAGTAATTCTTTTTCACTCTTTCTGAAATTTAGTATTTATCAGTTGTCATTATCTATAAATAAGTAATCAGAAATTATAGTTTGTCCTTTCAGAAGATAATTCTACATGTTTGTGCATGCACACATTCACACAAACACAACAAATTATAATGGTGGATTTTTAGCTTGCGTGTTAGGATAGAAATTTGTGGTTAAATTTTTATTTCTGAGATATATTTCTTAACCGTCACCACACTCTAACTCCAAAACTTATTCAACTTCCAAAACTCAAATTCCACAACAGTTAGACAATTCCTTATTCCCTCCTCCTCCTAGCCATGAGAAAATGGCACTCTACTTACTGTCTCTATGAATTGCCCTACTTCAAGTTATGTCCTATAAATCGAATCATGCAGTATGTGCCCTTTTGTCAGTTTATTTCACTTAGCAAAATGTCCTCAGGTTTCACCCATGTTGTTGCATATTCTAAGGCTGAATATCATTTTATGTAGACAGCCATGTGCCTCATAACTTTTCAGTCAATGTCAGACTGCATATATAAAGGTGGTCCCATAAGACTATAATGGAGCTGAAGAATTCCTATAATCTAGTGACACTGTAGCTGTCATAATATGGTAATACAGGGGAGTTACTCACGTGTTTGTGGTGATGCTGAGGTTAACACACCTACCATGTTGCCAGTTGTTTGAAATCCTAGCACATACAATCATGTACAATAGAGAATATCTGATAAAGATTGTAAGCGACTATGTGATTGGCTTATGATTTTACTATACTATACTTTTAATCATTATTTTAAAGTATCCTCCTTCTATGTTTGTCCGTGTGTGTGTGTGTGTATATATACATATATATATAAATAAAGTTAACTGTAAAACAGCCTTAGGCAGGTCGTTTAGGAGGTATTCCAGAAGAAACAATTGCTGTCATGGGAAATGACAGCTCCATGTATGTTAATTGCCCCTGAAGACCTTCCAACTGGGACAAGATGTGGAGGTGGAAGACAATGGTGCTGATGACCCTGAATCCGTTTAGGTCTAGGTCAACTGTGTGTTTGCATGTTAGCTTTTAACTAAATAATCTAAAACATTTTAAAAATAGGAGTTTTTGAATAACTATTTAAAGAAAGAAAATATTTTTGTATAACTTTACAAGGTATTTGTATTTTAAGCTTTTGTTATTGTAAAAGAGCCAAAAAGTTTTAAAAGTTTTTAAAGTCAAAAAATATAATAAGCCAAATTTAATTGCCTATTGAAGAAACATAAATATTTAAAATAAATTTAGTGTAGCCTAAGTGTACAGTATACAGTGTTTATAAAGTCTACAGTATAGAGTATGCCATATTTTAGTATTTTAATTTAAAATGTTGATATAATTTATAATATATTCATGATATATATTAATATTTCCCCAGCTATTTCCTGCTTATATTAACTATATTCTAATATCTTACACAAGATTCATATAGTCTCTCAAGAAGACCTCATGAAAAGTCTTCAAGTTGGAATTCAATAATCTGATTCAGGATTTTTAATAGCACCTTCATTCGGGATAATTTAATAACATAACTATAGACTTTCTGTGTATTTCATCAAATGCCACATTAAAAATGGACGGCCCTCAAGTTAAAGATATAAACATTTACAAATATGTATACCAGTAGATGAGATATGCTTTCGCTTTTCTCTAGTTACAACACAGGTGACCCTCGAAGGTGTTCTGGCTCCTTTAGAATTCATCTTCTTCGTCTTAGAAATCTATTCCATGTCTGAAATCCGATAGGAAAAAAAGCCTATGAAGAGTACCCCTACCTGAGTCAGCTGTAGTGTGAATAAGACACAACTCAGAAAATCAGGAAGTTGGAGCCATACTTAGTTAATTACTGATTAGAGCCATGTGTGTTAGTTAATTACTGTTTAGAATCATGGACTCATCTGGAATTTTCCAGTGTGAATCATTTTGTCTTTTTGTTTTTTTCCTTTTTGTGGAGAGCGGGGTCTCGCTTAGGCCATCCCCCAAAAGCTATTTGCTTGTTTGCTTTTTATTTTGTATGCAGTTTATAAGAATTGGTAGGGAAGGGGTATGAAATAAATATCAGAGACAATAAAATCAACATTCTGCTAGATAGTTTATGGGGGAAAAGCAACTGTAAACAGATTGGAAAGTGCCACCAAAAAACTACAGTGTCCCTGTTCCTCTCTCTCTCTCAATCTCTGCTTTTAAGGATACTCCTTCCAACCTCAGCAATCAAGGCAAAAGTACCCTCAGGGAATTCATAAGTCTCTATCAAAGAAGGTAATTTTCATTTTAAAAGGGAATTTTGGTTTTTCAAATTGGTAGACAGATAGACATACAATGCAGGTAAAATGGTCTATACAGTTATAGGTCCATCTTGCCACTCACTCACTCACTTGTGATTCACCCTGGGTAAGTGGGACGTTTCCTCAGCAGTAATTGAAACAACATTTGCTCTTCCCACTACTGAATTTGCTGGGTCTTTAATCACATTCTTAGTATGAATGGTTTGGGGCAGTTGAACTTACTGGTTTCCATTGCTAGCTTTAAAAATTGTTGTATAAATCTCATATATGTAATAGCATTCAAATAATGGTAAAAATAATAACATAAAATCACTTATTATTATACCACAGGGATTTTGGATTAGAAAAAAAATAAACATTATGTTGCCTTCAGTGCCTCTTCTGGAAGAATTTCTACTTCTGGCAAAAGATAATAAGAAAAGTACCTCGGTTGACTGCCAATCTAAACATTCAAGTTAGATAGCAAGGACCCTCTGTAGCATTTCACTCTGTCAGTCAGAGAAAATCATTGCATCATAAGCTAATAAATAGTTCAGAGAGTTTCTTCTTTTCTTTAAAATAAATAATGGCTACCAACCTTCAACTGTTCAATTTTTTTTCTGAGAAAGACAATGCACCTTAATAATCTCTGAAATCACCTTGGATGATACAATATTGAGAATAATCACAATTGGAAATTTGTATTAAAGGTGTGAACATGTGTACAGACATTACCAATAGTAATATTATAATAGTAATGATAAAAGTAGCATAGATACTATGTGAGGAAATACAACATAATTAAAAACCAATGTACAAAATTTTTATTTCCAAATCTATATCCATCCATATGAATTCTACGAATCTTGTATTAATTTTATTAAACTAATCCAACAAACATTATTTATCCCTAATAATGATTCTTTCATATATGTATATCTAGTCATAAAATGCTGCACATAAGAATTTAAGCATCAAACTTAAAAGTATGATTAAGGAGTTGGAAATACGTTTAAGAATTCCTTAACATCACCCTAGAAGTTTGCATCTATGTCACTTAAAATCCTGTTAAAACATTGAAAACAAAACGTGAAAATTTCTTGAACTTATTATACCTAATGTTCTTATTTTACTTGTTCATGTAAATTATGTTTAAAATTTTAATTGAAAAGTGATATATTATTTCTCCCGATAAAAAGGAATATATTATTTATTGTAGAAAATGTAGATGATCAAAAAGGCAGAAAAAACAAATCAGTACTGTGTTAGTCAGTGTCTCTAGAGAACCGAGCCAATATGTAAGAAGAGATTTACTATGAAAAATTGGCTCATATGATTATGGAAACTGAAAAATTCTATGATTTTTCCCTCTGCAAGCTGAAAATTCAGGAAAGCCAGTGGTGTCATTCAGTCTGCGTTTAAAGGCCTGAGAATTGGGTGATGCCCACTCACAACCACATCTGGAAGGGCAATTAACTACGTCTATGCAAGATTTAAATGCTAATCTCATCTGGAAACAACCTCACAAATACACCCAGAAATAACTTTGAACTCATTCTGTCACCTCCTGTGGCTGTTAGGCTGTTGACTTTTACCATAATTGCCGGCTGAATTTCAAGACTGCCATGAGCTGAATGGGAGTGGATGGTGTGGAAAGAAATAGGGGAATATTAAGATTCTCTGAAGCTCACTGTTCTTAAAAGAATCAACCATTTTTCTTGAATTACTGCTTCTTCAATGGTTGCAAGCCTCTGGTTAATTTCCAGAGTTCTGAAAAAGTTGATTTGAATAATCTTGTCAGTGTTCTTGATTTTATGGATAAGAAAATTTTTGGAGGTCTTTAATTAATCATTGTTTCCCACCACACATTTTGCTTTAAATTTTTATTTAATTTTTTTCCTAGTTTTATTTAAGTATAATTGACAAACATTTTATTTATTAACAATGTATAATGTAATGATTTGATATATTTGTGCATTTTGAAATGATTACTATAACCAAATTATTTAACACATCTGTCACCACACATCATTAGCAGTGTGTATGTACATGTGTGTGTGTGTCTCTATGGTGAGGAAACTTGAAATCTCTCTCAGCAAATTTCAAGTAAGCAATACACCATCAATGACTATAGTCACTAAGCTGTGGATCAGATTTCTGGAATTTATTCATCTTATAACTGGAAGTTTGCACCCTTTGACCAACATCTCTCCAGTTTCACGCATTTCTGGGCTCTGGCAATCAGCACTTTATTCTCTGCTTGTATGAGTTTGAATTTTTTAGATTCTACATATAAATGAGACTGTATAGTATTTGTTTTTTTATGTTTGGCTTATTTCATTTAGCATAATGTCTTTCATGTTTATCCATGTTGTTGCAAATGGCAGGATTCTTTTTTTTTATGGCTGAATAATATTTGTGTGTGTGTGTGTGTGTGTGTGTGTGTGTGTGTGTGACTGTTTCTTTATCTATTTATCCATAAACAAATGCTTAGGTTGTTTTCATATTTTGACGATTGTAAATAATGTGGCAATGAACCTGGGAGCAAAGATGTATCTACAATATATCCTATGAATATGCAAGAGATATATATCCAAAGGAAAAAAGGTCAGGATTTCCTTTCCTTTGGATATATATCAAAAGCAAGATTGTCGAATCACATGTCAGTTCCATTTTTAATGTTTGAGGAACCTCCATAGTGTTTTCATAATGGTTGTATCAATTTATATTGCCACTGGCTGCATGCAAAGGTTCTCTTTCACCATACCTCAACAACATTTGTAGTATCTTGTCTTGTGGATAATAGTCATCTTAACAGATGTGAAGGAATATTTCATAGTGGTTTTGAGTTGCATCCCCCTGAAGACTACTGACACTGAGCACCTTTTCATATACCTATTAACCATTTTTTGTGTGTGTATTATTTGGAAAAAATGTCTATTCAAGTTATTTGCCCATTTTATAATCAAATTCTTAGTTTTTGTATTATTGAGATTGTATTTTAAAATATATTTGGATATATTAAAACCTTTTATCTTATCAGATATAAGGTTTGCAGATACTTTCTTCTATTCTGTAGGTTGAAGTTTCATTTTGTTGATTGTTTTCTTTGCTCTGCAGAAGCTTTTTCATTTGATGTAGTCCCACTTGTTAATTTTTTTGTTGTTGCCTGTCATTTGGTGTGACATATCCAAAAATATCACTGCCAAGACTTTTTGGTTTATTTTTAATAAACATCCATCTTAACTTCAATATTAATTGATGGCTGTTGAGAATGTAAAAATTGGCATTATAAAAACATTTCTTCTCAAAATTTATCTGGGAAAGGTTGTTGATTTTATTTCCGTAATTAAAATAAAAAATATAAACTTTCCAAAATGTAATCTTTTTAAATATGTTTAATGCATAGTGCTCCTCATTGGTTAAATTGTCTTAGTTTCTGGTTAGTTTTTTGGTGGTAATTATAGATGGTGAAAACCACCCATTGATATTCTCACAGACTTTTGCAGAGCCAGAAATGTCCCCATTTTCAAACGAGGCATAAACAAATTGCTTGTGTAAAAAGCCATAGCACAGAATGAGCAACTTGCTTTAACTAAGGAAGGGCAAGGCTGATGACCAATGGAAACCTCACATCAGGCTGCATTCACAGAAGTAGAGAGTAACTAGACTCCAAGAAAGAAATCTTATGTGCACATGGGATTACAGAAGTTTTATTGTTTTCCTTTTTAATACATAAAGAAAATACAATGTGTTCTTTGGTGGGCACTTTATAGCTCCACTTTGATTAGGAGTTGCTTCCCTTTTCCATCATTTTTTTTTTTTTTTTTTTTTGCTCAAAAATATGAACTTAGGAAAAGCCAATTTCATGTGCTGTTAATTTAATTCCCAACAATAAAATCTTACTTCTACTGATGCAAAATGAAATTACCCCTTTCTACACCCTTTTTAAATCTGTCAATTAAATGTTTTTTCACCCCAAAATAAACCCTGAAGATTATTTGTCCTATATCCTCATTTCTCATCAAAATTAAAAATAGACAAGAAGTAATTCATTGTGATGAATGTAGTCAGTCCTGTCACTTAAAGATGTTGGCACAGTGACCCTGAAAGCCATTCTGTCAAGATTCACACGTCAGTGAGATAAATTTTTATGGAGATATGTGGTATTACCTCTGCATTTAGTGGAGTATGTAGAAGCCTGGTAAATTTTTTGGCAATTGTGTAGAGGAAAAAAAACACCTATAATGTTTTGACCCACCATTAACTGAGTTTATGTACCTGTGTCCCATCTTCTTCAGCATTCTTGGTAGATAAAAGTCAGGAAGCTGAGTTTGTGAAATAGGATAATTTGTCATATATATATATATATATATATATTTTTTTTTTACTATATAAGAACAGATTCTTTCCTATTCAATTAAATGTTGTCCACATGATTTCAAAGTATTTTAACTAAGAATGCACACCAACTATGTACAAACATTAATATATTAATATCAATATCTATTGTATTAATTAATATTAAAATATGAAATATTTTAACTTCCAAAGGTTGAGACATCTTGTTTTCCCTATAGACTTCAGATGTAGGGACACAGAGATATCCAAACATACAAGTGTGTATATGTGAGTGTGTACATAAATCTTAAATATAGGCATTTAAAAAGAACAGTTCAATAGATACCCCTTTGCTACCCTATACTGAGGCAAAAAGAGGGAAAAATACTCAAAGCATAATTTTAATTAAATGCAAAAGGACATAAAAACTCAGATATAAAATAAGATGTACACAATTACATGACAATAATTCTGAAAATTTAGAAAAGATCAATAATTTTCTGAAAAAATCATAATTAGCAAAGTTAAGTTCAGAAAAACAGGTAGCTTATATAATCCTTATGGATACTGGAATGGTGATTAAAGTATGCCAGTTACACTCCCCACCAATAATGTAAAAGCATTCTTCTTTCTCCATATTCTTTCCAGCATGCGTTGTTTCCTGACTTTTTCATGATCACCATTCTAACTGGTATGAGACGGTATCTCATTGTGGTTTTGGTTTGCATTTATCTAATGACCAGTGATGTTAAGCTTTTTTTCATATGTTTGCTGGACACATAAATGCCTTCTTTTGAGAAGTGTCTGTTCATATCATTCATTCACTTTGTGATAAGGTTGTTTTATCCTTATAAATTTGTTTAAGTTCCTTGTAGATTCTGGATATTAGCCCTTTGTCAGACGGATAGATTGTAAAAATTTTCTCCCATTCTGTAAGTTGTCTGTTCACTCTGATGATAGTTTATTTTGCTGTGCAGAAGCTCTTTAGTTTAATTAGATTCCATTGTCAATTTTGACTTTTGTTGCCATTGCTTTTAGTATTTTAATCATGAAGCCTTTGCTTATGCCTATGTCCTGAATGGTATTGCCTAGATTTTCTTCTGGGGTTTTTATGGTTTTAGGTCTTATGTTTAAGTCTTTAATCTATTTTGAGTTAATTTTTGTATAAGCTGTAAGGAAGGGGTCCAGTTTTAGTTTTCTGCATATGGCTGGCCAGCTTTCCCAACACCATTTGTTAAATAGGGAATCCTTTCCCCATTGCTTGTTTTTGTCAGGTTTGTCAAATATCAGATGGTTGTAGATGTGTGGCTTTATTTCTAAGGCCTCTATTCTGTTAATTGTTCTGTATATCTATTTTGGTATCAGTACCATGATATTTTGGTTACTATAGCCTTGTAGTATAGTTTGAAGTCAGGTAGCATGATGCCTCCAGCCTTTTTCTTTTTGCTTAGGATTGTCTTGTCTATATGGGCTCTTTTTTGTCCTGTATGAAATTTGAAGTAGTATTTTCTAATCTGTGAAGAAAGTCAGTGTTTACTTGATGGGAGTAGCATGAATCTATAAGTTACTTTTGGCAGTATGGCCATTTTCACAATATAGATTTTTCCTAACCATGAGCATGGAATGTTTTTCCATTTGTTTGTGTGCGCTCTTATTTCCTTGAGCAGTGGTTTGTAGTTCTCCTTGAATAGGTTCTTCACATACCCCTTGTAAGTTGCATTCCTAGGTATTTTAATCTCTGTGTAGCAATTGTGAATGGCAGTTCACTCATGATTTCGCTCTCTTTTGTCTATTATTGGTGTATAGGAATGCTTGTGATTTTTGCACATCGATTTTGTATCCTGAGAATTTGCTGAAGTTGGTTATCAGCTTAAGGAGTTTTTGGGCTGAGAGGATGGGGTTTTTAAACATACAGTCATGTCATCTTCAAACAGAGACACTTTGACTTCCTCTCTTTCTATTTGAATACTCTTTATTATTATTTTTTCTCTTGCCTGATTTCCCTGGCAATTAATACTATGTTGAATAGGAGTGGTGAGAGATAGCATCCTTGTCTTGTGCCAGTTTTCCAAGGGAATGCTTCCAACTTTTACCCAATCAGTATGATATTGGTCGTGACCATTGTGGAAAATAGTGTGGCAACTCCTCAAGGATCCAGAACCAGAAATACCATTTGACCCTGCAATCCCATTACTTGGTATATACCCAAAAGATTATAAAATCATTCTACTGTAAAGACATAGGCACACATATGTTTATTGCAGCACTATTCACAATAGCCAAGACTTGGAACCAACCTAAATGCCCATCAATTATAGACTGGATAAAGAAAATGTGGCACATATACACCATGGAATACTATGCAGCCATAAAAAAGATGAGTTCAAGTCCTTTGCAGGGACATGGATGAAGCTGGAAACCATCATTCTCAGCAAACACAGAACAGGAAACCATACACCACTTGTTTTCACTCATAAGTGGGAACTGAACAATGAGAACACATGGACACAGGGAGGAGAACATCACACACCAGGGCCTGTCAGGTGGTGGGGACATAGCATTAGGAGAAATACTAATGTAGATGATGGTTTGATGAGCGCAGTAAACCACCATGGCACGTGTATACCTAGATAACAAACCTGCACGTTCTTCACATGTATCTGAAAACTTAAAAGTGTAATGAAACAAAATTAAAAAATAAAAAGACTGCCAATTAAAAAGCCAAAGAACAGGTTGATTTACTGTAAATTTTAAGCTTTAATGATTATACAATTTTAGCAATATTTTAAATGTCATAGGTATTATAACACAATAGATATCTTCCCAAGTCATTTTCTGAAGGCATTATAATTTCAATTAAAAAATCTAACAAAAATAAAGCTGAAAACAAACAAAAATAAGCAATAAGCTCATCAAGCAAACTTAATTGTGATTTTCCATGGAATTATTTGTCACATAATATTAACAAATACAATGCAATGGTCTATAAAAATGCTATGTCTAAATATTTATTCCAGAAACACAAGAATGAAGAAATTATAGGCATCAGCCAGCTCAGCCTGGTGAGTTGGCTGATGCCTATAATCCCAAAACTTTGGGATGCTAAGGTGAGAGGATTGCTTGAGGCCAGGAGTTGAAAACCAGCCTGATCAAACTAGTGAGACACCTATCTCTGCAATAAATAAAAAAAAATATCCAGCTGAGGTGATGTAAGCATGTAGCCCAGCTATTGAGTTTTTTGGGAGGCTGAGGCAAAAAGATCACTTGAACCCAGGAGTTACAGGTGCACTGAGCGATGATCAAGTCATGGAACTCCAGCATAGGAGACAAAGCAAGACCCTGTCCCAAGACAAGAAAGAAAAGAAGGAAGGAAGGAAGGAAGGAAGGAAGAAAGAAAGGAAGGAAGAAGGGAAGGGAAGGGAAGGGAAGGAGGGAGGGAGGAATAAAAAAAGTGAAAAAAGAAATAATGAAAGAAGGAAGGAAGGAGAGAAAAAAGAAAGTTGATGCATGCAATGCATAAGGAAATTGAAAGTAAAAAATATAATTAAATAGGAAATATTGAAAAGTAATTATTCATGGCATGTATTACATGCCTAACTGAAAAAAATCCCCACAAAATAAACAAAACAGATGCACACACACGCACACATGTACAAAACAAAGCAAAAGTCTCTAAGGTAAACAGAAATCGTACAGCATGTTAATTTCTAGAGATGCTTCTTGTTATGTGATTCAACGTTCTTTTTCATGGAGGAAAGATGAAATTTCCATTAAATCAGCAATAAATTGCAGAAGCCCTCCATTAAGAATGATATTTAATCATTATGGTTTAGCAATTCTAACACAATCATTTATTCATTCAACAAATACCAATTGCAGATGTGGTATGTACCAGACACTGAGAATACTGCAATGAATAAATGATCTAATCTTGAGTTCTTACAAAATGATTTCTTCTAGTGAGAAAAACAGAAAATAAAGAATAGAAGATATAAGATATGATAAATGTTATGGTGAAAACCAAAACAAGAAATGCAATCTTGCAAGCGTTTCTCAAAATTAATATACAGAGATTCTTCAAGTTATTAATAGATATCCACTCCTGGAAATCTATTTCCCACAAACAAGAAGTTCCATTAGTGACAAAATACAAACACAATAAATGTCTATACAAAAAATACAAACACTGAAGAAATTGTGGCAAGTTCTTTCCAAGGAGTATTATTCAATCATTTAAATGAATGAACTGGATTTCAACCTTTTGACTTGAAAAAAAATCACTTTTTTTTTAAATTAAGAAAATGAATAAAGACAGAGATAGAATATTCTATTCTTTTGAAAGAAGTAACAGTCAATGCAGGCATATCACTTGAGGTTAGGAGTTTGACAACAACCTGGCCAACATGTTGAAATTCCGTGTCTACTACCAATACAAAATTTAGCTGAGTGTGGGGTCTCACTTTCCTGTAATTCCAGCTACTTAGGAGGCAGAGACAGGAGAATTACTTAAACCTAGGAAGTGAAGATTGCAGTGAGCCAAGACTGCGCCACTGCACTCCAGCCTGGGCTATGGAGAGAGGTCCTCTCTCAAAAAAAAAAAAAAAGAAAAAAGAAAAAAGAAAAAAAGAAACAATTATGTGTATGTGTGTGGTTTATAGATTTATCTATATACATAAATATATACATATTTAAATTATATGAGGGTCAGGAGAACATCTAATAGATAGTAAACAATGGTAACCTGGTGGATGAAATTAATGACTGTGAAAGTAAGCAAAGCAATAAGGCCAAAAAATCCAGATAACAGTGTGTGTAATATTTGTTCTTTTATGGATCGATGAGAATGTGTAAAAAGATTTTTATGAAATGTTTATAGTGACAATTTCAGGATGGTATGATTTTAAGTTGTTTTCCCATGTATCTTGTTTGCTATTTTATTAAACTATAAAAATTAAAATTAAAATTTTACTAATTTGCTGAGGTGGTGCAAATAAGTGTCTGATTTATTGCAATATTTCCTACTATGTAATGTGCTAATTAAGAAGTCCTTGCTATGAAGAGTGAGTAAAAGTAAAAATCTGTGCTGCCTGTATTAGTCCATTATTCACACTGCTGATAAAGACATACCCGTGACTGGGCAATTTACAAAAGAAAGACATTTAATGGACTTAGAGATCCACGTGGTTGGGG
This sequence comes from Ateles fusciceps, assembly GCA_036589455.1. Lineage (NCBI taxonomy): Eukaryota > Metazoa > Chordata > Mammalia > Primates > Atelidae > Ateles > Ateles fusciceps. The sequence goes on along the minus strand of JAZHEH010002924.1, from coordinate 2,731,564 downwards.
AGGGAGGCCTCACAATCATGGTGGAAGGCAAGGAAGAACAAGTCACATCTTACATGAATGGCAGCAGGCAAAGAGAGTGGGCTTGTGCAAGGAAACTGCTATTTTTAAAACCATCAGTTCTTCTGAGACTTATTCATTATCATGAGAATAGTATGGAAAAGACCCACCCCCATGATTCAATTACCCCCCACTGGGTTCCTCCCACAACATATGGGAATTGTGGGAGTTAAAATTCAAGATGAGATTTGTGTGGAAACACAGCCAGACCATATCACTACTCAAGAGAATACTCCAAGAAACATTTTTTCACATGCCTTTAACCTGCAATGAGATTCCAGTCTAGAAGCTCAAAGAGAGAGATGAGATATTTCATCCACACTTGATATCCCACCTTCCCTTCACCCTTAACAAGACCAAATTAAGCAGAATAGCTTTATAAGTTGAAAAATCTACTTGCCTTTCCATCCCTTTAAGGCATTCCAAGCATGAATTTCTGTTACAGGATTTGTTACTCCAGAAATGGCTAGAGTAAATCATGCTGTTTAAGATGAAAAACAGCCTGTGCACCACCATTGCTCTCCTTGCCTCATCCTCAGTTCAGCTTTTTTCTTCATCAAAATGCAAAATACTGTTTGAAAAATTAAGCTAGGCCCTAGTATTTATCATGAAGCATATTTGTGTTGTCAGCCCTTAGATGCATTAGGCAGTTTGGCCTAGTCTGAGCAGATTCCTCAGTGTTTACAGATCACCCACCACCTTGGGAGTTAACATGAGTGTGCCAGCAGTCTACCTACAGGGGAACCTCCATGAATACACATCACTCTCTCCCACTCATGACTAGTATTTTAGTTGTTTTCAAATCTTAAGTATAATAAACCCCATTGAAAGTTTGCACATCAGACAAGCTGGAGGTTATTTCAGCCTTCCAATTCACCTACCATGTTTTAGAGGAGAGAGACCATGAAGCAGATAAGTCACATCTCAGCCACAGTCCTGGGATATGTATTCATCTGTAACTTTAATGAGAACCTCTCATGAGAAAATCCAATATGGTACCATGCAATGTAATACAATACGACACAGAGCAATACAATACAATGCAATACATTTTTCATGGATTGTGAAAAAAAATGTTAAGAAATCTATTTTTAAAAATCTTACATTTCTATAAGGTAAATATTTCTTTGGTTAGTGAACTGTGAGTAAAGTATCTAAGTAGTGTAAGAGAATAATCGTAGTATCCTGAGAATAGTCAAAATCAAACGTTTTTTTCTGAGCAGGGATTTTTCAATCTCCAGGTGGGTCCTGCACACAATTCTGAGGCAGGCTGCATTGGTTTCTATCCTCCATTTCATCCAGTTCCTACATCCCTTGTGATGTTAGTTCAGGTGTTTTCAGTGTCCTCATAATGATAATAATAGAGTGGAAGTTCTCTCACTATGATTATTCATCAGCTAATTGTAAAAGGCAATTATACCTGGAAATCTATTTTAAATATATACAATCATATATTTATACTTTTTAAAAGTTTTTGGGATGTTTCTGCCAATTCCAAATTTTTTTATTTTCTAACGTCTATCCAATTCTTCTAAAGATCCTGCTCAGAGATTATTTTCAAACACATATTAAATAACATTTGATTAAATTAATATTGACATAAACACTCTTGGGATCTAGCCCAATTTAATTTTGGTAAGTGTAAAATTCACCTGGTAGAAGGAGAAAAGCAGACAGTTTAGAGAGAAACCAACTGGCCTCAGCCATTGTGTGAGCATTAGTCCATAGTCTGATGGGGAATGAGAAGCATCAGTTAATTTAGAAGGTTGAAGTCACTTCTGAAGGAGCCTAATATAATAAAAAGGGTAGTAATAATAATAATAATAAAGAGCATATATCATGTATTAGTTACTGTGCTAAGCCTTTTACACATCCAAAGTCTTTCTATATCCATGGAGCCAACTCTTGGCAGTTTGATATCCACACTGCAATCCTAATAACTGCTCTTGGCCTAGACACCATTCACTACCACCCACATGAACTTATTTACATTCATTTGCAAACATTTTTTTTGGTTAATAGTGAAAATTCTTATTTTTGTTTGTTTGCTTTACATTTTTTTTTTATAATTTCAGTGGACAAGACACTAAAGAATTAGAAACTGCATCTCACTTCCCAATGAACACGTTGAAGAACAATCTAAACAGTAAATATTGTGGTGGCATTTGGAACAAGAAAAGATAGAATACATTTCTGAAATCTGTTGGAGGAAGAAGAACCAGGCAAGGACTCAAGTTAAGGGCAAGGGGTTTTTCCAGTGGGGTTAAGTTAACTATAAAACTTGTTTTCTTCAAGTAGGGTATCACACATGTTCTTTATTTTTCTTATATAAATTAAAATGCAAAAATATAATTGTTCTATTTTGTGTAGAGATCACCAAGAAAAATGAGCTTCTAAAAAACAAATGCAATTTTGACAGAAGGCAGAGAAGGCCCCCTCCCTACAGGTGGAAAGAAAGGCCATCCTTAAAATTATCCAACAAATGAACTGTGTGTCTTAGATGGCACCAACATCTTTCCCAGTATAGGGTCCATATATGGAGCTTTCACTGGAGTATTTTGAGTGGTATCCATAATGTCGGTGCAAGCAATAGTATAATTAAAAGAATTAAAACCAAGTCAACATAAATCAGACATTGTAACAACCTCCCCTATGACCCATCATTGCAGAGTGATGAAGGCTGGACAGATTTCAGGGAACAGAAGTGAGAAAATTCTTGAGGTGAAGGATGGTTAGGACCCTTGGAAGGGTATCAGGGCTTAGAGGTATGACTGATAGAGGAGGAAGACAAGATTGTGGTGATTAATCTCATTAACCTGCTGCTTTGAGGAGAGCAATTCCAGTTTTCTTCTATTTTAGGCATAGATAAGAATTTCTTGCATGTCTACATTTAAAAAAAAATGAAACTATTATTACTTGAATAAAAAGTCAACATTCTCATCCTATCTTCCCATCTAAGAATTACTTTAGAAACTTGTTAAAAATGCGAAGGGCATACTTCTAGAGATTCTAGTTCATAGATCTGACATCGGTGTCCAAAAACATGTTTTGTTATTTTGTTTAAATAAACTCTTCGGTTGATATTGATAAAGGTGGTCCCAGATCACATTTAGAGAAATACCTCTCAGGAAGCTCTACATTTTCAAATTAAGTCTAACACTCATTGCCCAACACTTCCAACACATTTTACGTCCTGGAGCTCCCCTTTATCTGATGCAGCTCTTTCTGCCTTCTACGGACATATAAGAAATCTCGTGTCCTTTGTAGGGACATGGATGAACCTGGAAACCATCATTCTCAGCAAACTGACACAAGAATAGAAAATCAAGCACCACATGTTCTCACTCATAGGTGGGTGTTGAACAATGGGAACAAATGGACACAGGGAGGGGAGCATCACACACTGGGTCTGTCGGGGGGAAATAGGGGAGGGACAGCGGGGGGTGGGGAGTTGGGGAGAGAGAGCATGGGGAGAAATGCCAGATATAGGTGATGGGGAGGAAGGCAGCAAATCACACTGCCATGTGTGTACCTATGCAACAATCTTGCATGTTCTTCACATGTACCCCAAAACCTAAAATGCAATTAAAAAAAAAGGAAAAAAAATGTTTTTTTTTTTTTTGGAGATGGAGTCTCGCTCTGTCACCCAGGCTATAGTAGAGTGGCACGATCTCAACTCACTGCAGCCTCCACCTCCTGTATTCAAGCGATTCTCCTGCCTCAGCTTCCCAAGTAGCTAAGACTACAGGCACAAGCCGCCACACCTGGCTAATTTTTTTTTTTTTTTTTTTTGTATTTTAGTAGAGACAGGGTTTCACCGTGTTGCCTAGGCTGGTCTCGAGCTCCTGATCTCAGGCAATCTGCCCACCTCGGCCTCCCAAAATGCTAGGATTACAGGTATGAACCACTGTGCCTGGCCCCCAAATTTCCTCTTCTTATAAGGACTCTAGTCACATTGTATTATGACCCACCTGAAGGCCTCGTTTTAATTTAATCACTTCTTTAAAGGCCACCATCTCCAAATACAGTCACATTCTAAGGTACTGGGGGTTAGGAATTCAACATATGAATTTTAGGGGAACACAATTTCCCTAAACAGTCCATGACACAAATCATCACTGAGTAAGTATAACTTAGCACTTCAGATGAAGTGCTCTATTCTGAAGGGCAGTATCATTTTTATGTGTAAGTACTGGTTTGCTTTTTAAAGAGTAATTACTTCCATCGATGGATAAATGGATAAACAAAATGTGTATATACATACAGTGGAATATGATGCAACATTTAAAAGGAAAGAAATTTTGACATGTTATAACTGGGTGAACCTTGAAAACATTATGTCAAGTGAAATAAGCCAAACACAGAAGGATACCTATTGCATGATTTCACTTATATAAGGTACACAGAATAGTCAACCACATACAGAAAGAAAGTAGAACAGTGGTTCCCAAAGGCTAGGGGTAGGGATAGGGAGTTACTGTTTAATGGGTAGAGTTTCCATATGGTAGGATGAAAAAGTCTGGTGATAGATGGTGGTAATGGCTGTACAACAATGTAATGTGCTTCATGCTACTGAACCGTACACTTAAAATGATTAAAATTGTAAATGTTAAAAAAAAAAGAAATCTTATTTATTGGCTACAAACAAAATCAACTCCCACCATTTTACCAATATGAGAAATCTATCTCCATGAAGATTTGGTATTTGTTTGTGTACCTATTATATAATAGAGGCTTTGCTTATGACTAATTGCATAGTTCTGTATTTCTGTAATTGAGATTGTGCCTACATCATTTCCAAATAAATTTCTAATGCATTTTATAGTGTTCCTGTCTATGCATCCATATTGTTATGATGATACTGAGAAAAATCAATGTTTTTTTGTTTAGGTTTCTGGTTACATATTTATCTAACATACAGTAGTTAAATGTATGAACTAACAAATATTTTAAACCTTTGCATAGTATAATAATTTTCATATAAAATTTCAATAGAGACCTCAATGTTGGAAAAAAAATAGATAAATTCCCTAGAGACATTAATTTTTGGTTGTTGAAAAGAAAAGAACCATCTTCACGGGCATGCTCAGGCACCCCCACAGAGCCCTAAGTTTCTTCATAGAAGAAACTATTGTCCACGATTTTACAGCTTCTGTATTTCTATCTGAAAAATGGGCCTTGCCAGCATGCTGCTTCTACACAGGTTTTTCCAAGGACATTCAGTGATGCTGTATATAATGCCAAGGACTTCCAGTGAGCCTGGAAATAGCAACACATGAACATTTCTTTTTTAGTCAATGTAAATCAGAAACTTAAATTCTCTCTTGCTCATTCTCTGCCCACCCTCTTTTGCTTTATGTCCACATGTGTGAGTTGGGGAGAAAAACATAAAGTGGACTGTTCATTAGGAAAAGAAAACTACAGCCCTTAAATCATGAATATATGCAATTTTTAACTGTTTTTAACAAGCATAAAATGGTTCACAGGAATTATACAAGTATAGATCATTTTAATTTGAATCATTGTGGACTCATAAAAGACTCAGTTCTTTAATTTTGTGCCTTCAAGTCAGCTGCTTTGATTAAAAAATAATAAAGCATGAGAGCCGTAGGGTCCTCACAGGTTCTCGGCACTATCGTGGCTCCCTGATCTTCCGTGCTAATTCTCCTCATTAATATTAATAAAAGGCTGATAGGCCATTGCAAAGCATGATATGAAAAGCTGGCAATTAATTGCTTGTAGTAGTTTTATGCTTATTTTGCACAATGAAAATAATGCCTCGGGACTGACTAGAAGCTAATCAATAATATCAACTGTGTTGAAAATGAACACCTTTGGTTTATTTTTTATGCATGTCCTTTAAATCTGAGAAACAAACATCCAGTGATTTTTTTTTTAATTTACAGACTGAAAAATATTTTATTTTATCTGACACTCTTCTATTTGGGGAGATGCAATGCCATGCATATATACATGTATATTTCAGATTGCCCAATCAGTTCAATCAGTACATTCTAGGTGGTTGTGCTCTTATTTAGATGCAGTTGAAAATTAGAAGACTGAGCACATTGTAAGCTGGATAAGCCATTTTGGAGACTGTAGATCAATCCTTTCAATTGATTTGATACTTTAACCAGTTTTATTGATTTTTAAAATTTTTATAAATCAATCACCTGATATTTTAAGGTCAAATTCCCTGTTAGATGAATTTTAAAAGTTCTATACAGGTTTGAAAAGTCCTAGATTTGGAGGCAATAAGCATTCCTTCTTCTTACCAGAGACTGGAGAAGAATGCTTCTAATTCTGGTGTCTTACTTGAGGAAATTGCATAAGGTCTGCTATAATTTTATCATTAAAAATTTGTGTTAAGTATATGAACGAAGAAGTTTACTTAGACCTTGGCTGTGTTGGGGCCCCATTCATTTCCTCTGATATCCATTTTGGTGTCATGACAATGATTCCCGTGCCATACCTCATAAATCTAATAACAGATATTTAATCAATAAATCAAATTGTCTAAATATGTGCATACATATTGTTTAAAAGAAAATACATTGAATAAATGATGTTAATGGAAACATTTTCTAAGAAATCTAGCTTTAAAAATAATATATTTTTAATAAAATGATCAACATAATTGTGCACAGACAACATAGTTTGTTTGAATATCATGATACTAAAAATAACTTGATCCAAAATTCTGACAAGAAATCAATGGGGTAATAAAATAGAAATTTTAATTCAGCAACAATAATGTTCTTCACATGGGATCTCTTCATGTCAATTAAATGCCAATAAGGGTAGCCACTTCTAAGTAAAATAATAGTTACTGAGTAGAAGTCTATATCAGTTGCAAGCCAAATTGCCAAATTAAAAAGGATATGACTGCAGTATAAGAACTGGCAATAGGGGCTTCCTGTCACTTGTTCACGTGCTACTTCAATTCACAACCAAACAGAGCCACAGAGTGAGGAACATTGCAATATGCTGAGAAGGGCTATTCACAAGGACCAGGGATTGAGGCAAATACCAAATTTTCTCATCACCTAAATGACACAGATTTATAAAGTGCCCATCTAAAGATTGCTTGTCTTTTATATTAAAGCTCTACATTTCCAAGAGGTTACCATCAAGTAATTCATGGCATTGAATTTAGAGCTTTGACTTACTCATTGTGCCTTAGAGATAAATGGTATGACTCAGTCACTGGATTTAAAGTCCTTTACAAAAACATAACTTTATTAATGCATTAAGTAACTCATCACAAAGAAAAATGGTAAAATAAAGAAAAGTTGTAGAAAGCACCACTAGCAATATGACCAACTTTTTCTGTTCATTCTGTTTCTGTAACAGATAATCACTAATTCTTTGCTTATTTATCTATATTTCTGCACTTTCCATAAACATTGAGATATTATAGAGATAAACAATTGAAAAGACTGTGTGTATATATATATATACACACACACACATTTGAAAATCTAAAATTCTGTCTCCAGAAACAGAAGAAGCTTCCTGTGAAGTGGTTCTTAGTGTTACTGAAAGCTGCACTTTGCTCTTAAGTTCCTAAAATCTGATTTAATTTCCAAGTGTTTCAGAAACTAAGGTAAAAAGGAAAACATTTTTATGGTGCATAACTTTCATTTTCTTAAAAAGTATAATTTGAAAATTAGTCTCCAGAAATAATTTTTCTCCCAGAAACTAAACTCAAATAGTGGATTAATCTTAGATTGTACTATGTCTCAGAATGAATTTTTAGAGGGTGCAGAAAACTTTCTTTTGTTATAGATTTAAACAATTTTAAAGCCAAAAGTAATTTTGAAGGCCATCTATTTCTACCTGATGTTTTATGAACAGTTGAACTGAGTCTATGAAAAATAGATAGTTTTTCTAAGAACATTCATCTGATCAGCACTAGAAGCTCACCTGGAAGTCCTTAGTTCCTGATCTCCATTATACTCCACTTTTATCCCCCCTTATTGAGTTTCAGATCTTGACAATGCAGCTCAGTGTTCCTGTCTACCCAGCTTGTTCTTCTCTCTCCAACTTGTCTTAAAGTCTGGCTGATAAGTCACTGCAGTTGCTTTTATGTAACTGCTCTCCTTATTAGATTGTGGCATAACTTTCCTCTCCCTCTAGATAAACAACATCAGCTCAGCTTCCCACAAAGCATTTTTTTTTTTCTTTTACTTTTAGATTCCAAGTCTCTTGTCTCTTTCTGTCTTTTTTAAACTGCATTAAAACATGCTGGCTTCCCCCTTCTAGACAGCCCACCTGTCCCAGATCCAAATTTTTCCATTTACTGTTATTATTACTGTATTTTTATTCATATGGGTAAAAGCCTTTATTGGTAAATCTATGTATAGATTGTCTATGGAATGGCTTAGCATTGTTCAGGACAAAATGTTAACATATATCTTAGACATGCCAGAACTCAAAATGAATTGTATTGGCTTCTCTTATATCTACACTTCACTTTGCCATGAGAAAACCAGGTAAATTAATCTTTCAGCATTCAGTAAATGTTATGATGTGTTGACTATGTTTAAGGGTATCCACAGTGGAGAATAATACAAGCAGTAAATAATCTGTATCATCAAATAGAAAACTAACTCAACAAACTAAGATTTAGATATATGTCATGAAAAAGTTAGCAACTAAAAATTATGTGGGAAGAGAGGAGGAGTCTGTTACTTCTGCTGAAGGTAAAGAGAATAATTACAGGTTGGACAGTATGTAAGACTGAGCTGAAGTGCCATTTCTTCCTGTCTTCCAATGGAAGCTACTTTTATGTATCTCTTTCCCATGAAATGTTGAGATAATTGTGATGATACTGGCAGGTTTTTGGTTTATTGTCTAATATTCTCTTTGGAAATTTCCATACTAGTGTTATCTGATACAGTTTGTAGGTACTTAATGTATACAACACAGCTCCAATATGAATTGAATAAGCTCCTAGTGGATAACATGTAAGAGACAGTCTAGACTAGGTGTGCCTCATCTCTGTGGACCAAATACTACCACATTTTTACTCTTTTTAAAAGTGTCACCAAATGAAGCTTTTGAGAACGTGAAACAATACTGACTGGTCAAAATGTGATAATCATCTTTTATTCCTTCTCAAATGTGATGTCAAATAACACCTCATTAATACCTATATTGCTCCAGATTTTGCCATTAACAGCAGTATGTTTTTATTGTCTTAACAAATTTGGCCCCAAGGTTAACACATGACCAAGGAGTTACCTTGACGTAATAGTGTCTGCAGGGACCAGCAGAGGAACCAGCCAGAGTTGGGGCAAGAGACGGAGACTGGAAGAGGGTTCTTGGCTGTTTTATTATTTCCAGTGGAAATATCTAATGAAGCAGTCTTTGTTGTTCTGTTTAACCTATTTTTCAGATATTAAAGATGATTTTATTCCTAATATATTTATAAAACAATTTAAACCAGGGAATTTGCAGCAGCTGGTTTGCAAATATGTGTTCCATTTCTTTCCCACAGATAAGCCATTCTAAACATGTCTTTGGTGAACCTCACTTTGGCAATCTTAGGGTCAGGGTCAGTCAACCTCACCTGCCTCACAAAAGAGGGAGATAATGGAAGAAAGTGGTTATGGTTTTAGATGACTTACACAGCATTTTCTGAAAGTTTTTCCTTGCGCACGCACACACACACACACACACACACACACACACACACACACGGTACATCCAAAGAAAGTTTTACTTTTCAAATGCACAGAGATAAAATCTCTCCTATGCAGGTATATCCAATTTAACTCTTGCTCTTGGTGGACTCTTTTATTAATCACAATGGGTTGTTTAGGAGGGGACATCTTATACTTTTGGTTTCCTATAACTTTCTTTGAAAGGTCATCTCAAGGATGTCAAGAAAGCATAAATGGGGGAACTCGAATAGTAGAGAGAGAGCACAGAGATGAGTGAGAAACTTTAACACTATTACAATCTGCCCATTTCCACCTTAAGCTAGCCTTACCTACTCAATGAAGGGTTCTGTATATAAAGCAAAATAAAAGTTTCTTTCAAATATGCATATAATGGATCAATATTTGTGCATGTTGTTGGTGGTGATGGTAATTGTGATGATATGAAATGCTCAAAAAATGTAGGGGTCATAAATCCCAAATAGGCACAAATGTCTGTCTTTTAAGAAAATGCTCTGTCTTAAGGTCAATGCCTTAACCTTGTTCGCTTCAGTGACTTTTGCTTGGAAAAGTCTTTGTAAATTTTGCTTACAGTGAGCCTTAGAGTTTTCCTGCACAGATAGCCTTCCCAGAATATCAACATCTTCAAGCTGACCTTGACATCATTCAGGCGGCAACATTATACCCTTGACATACATACAAGAAAGGCTATATGTGACTACACAGTAACCCCGTATTCAAGTTTGGCAGTATCTCATCTTAAAATGTTACAGTAAAAAATATTCTGGATTTCATGTATCTATCATGTGTGGCTGGATTCCACAGTACTTTCCCACGTCAAGTCTGGCCGTGTTTAGGCAAGAACAGCAATTTGAAAGGGGAAAACACTAAACTTTCCAAATGTTAAAATTTTATATTTATATAAATTTGGTCACAGGGCATAGGATTTGTTTCTAATGTTTCTTAACTTTTAATTAATAGAAAGAGTTAGAAAAAATATCCTCTATTCAGTTACCTTATTTTTAAAATACCATAATTCTGATAAAGTGTTATTTTCAGCTTGCTGAGAATGGAAGAAAGTACCATGACAAAATCAGTCAAAATGAAAATATAGTAAATCACTAATTGTGAGTCAGAGGGATCTCTAACCTCTAGTACTCAAAACCCAATTCTTTTGTGAATAGTCCTTAAGCCAAGAAGACTAAACTGTTGATGCATGTCAGCACTTTGTCTAAAAAACATAACTTAATGTGTACTTGGGTACTTGGGAATAGCTATTTATATATATATATATATATATATATATATATATATATATATATAAAAAGATTGCCGTCACCCAATTTCCCACCACAATAAAAACTTAGTTTCTAGACATGGTACACTAGCACACTGTTGCTATAATTACAAACCATGTCACTCTTGGCAAGTCTACTGGGTTTCCCATCTGTTTGTCAACAGCATTCTTGAAGTAGGATATTGCAGTTAAGCACACAAAGCTTCCATGGTCTCATTGTTACTGTAGGTCAGCAGGAAATGTTCTTTGAACTCAGCTCTTAAAATGTAGTGGGGGATGGAGTTGAGTGCAAATTAGGCTATTAGGCTCTTATTTCTTGGGACAGCTGCCTGAGTTCTAGCACCAAGAACAGCAACTGTGTTGCAGAAATCCCAGTTAGTACTAGCATATTCACATGGAAGCAATAAGGGCTTCTAACAATGTATGTATGAAGCATCCTCTCAGTGGAAAAACTGCAACAATATTTAAGAAAGAAAGCAATTCATGCTTTGCATGTCAATGCAAGGTAGCATTTAATATGTGGCATAGGAATGGAGAAATTATATACCATGAACTTCAAAGTAAATAAGATTAATTCCACCTGGGAAGACTTAAAGAGGCATCATGAAAAAGGTAAAATTTGATGTATGTTTTAGAGAACAGAAATGCCAAATATGTTTCTGTGAAACTTGAATATGTTTGTATGGAGAATTTAGGAAATGTGCTCTGGGCAGTTTCTCTTATGTAAATCAAGAATGGGAGTAGGATTGCTGCTAACTTTTGTGGACCTATAAATAGTCCAAGCAAGCTTATCCAGGGGATTCATTTCATGAGAAGCATAAGAGGCTTGAAGGTTTGTTTGGGAATGATGGTGCAAAACCTATTATTTGGGAGAAGTCTAATGTGTGTGATAAAAATTAATCTAACTAGTGCTTTAGAATGATTAATGGGTACATTGGCTAAAAAGAGAAGACAGGGCATTAGTTCTGTATTCTGCATATGAGATCATAATGATTTGAACCAAAGTGTTGGTGACAGATATTGAAAAAAGAAAAGAGAAGCTAAAGAAATTTCAGAGTAAAAATTATAAGCAAACTGCAGAGGATATAAGTAGAGATTAGACTTATCAATGAAGAAACCATAACGAAGTTAGAAGTCTGTATGGATAAATGTTGTTTTTGATGAACAGTTGAATTGTGGTTTAGATAAGGATTTAGAAAATGATGTTAATCTGTGTCTTGGGTTTTAAGTCTACAATTTTTTTGTCTTTTACACCCTTACTTATTTTTAAACACTGATGAAAATTGTCTCTGCACTAGCAAGAAAAACACTATTTGAGGTATTTTTAATGTGTTGGCATATACCCTCGATTTAGTATTTCATTGCATTATTACAGCGTATGAAAGCATCTTCTCAATACCAAAAAATTCCCCTACAACAGTAATAGCTGCAAAATTTATAAAAATGCTAATTCAAGTAATTAGGAAATTAGAAAGAGAAACAGGCTATGTTCATGAAGAAAAAAGAGTGAGTGATGAAAAAATATTTTGTATTTGCAATTCCTTTATTATTTAGATTAAAATGTACTCTATTAGATATGTATTTTAATTCTATTATTGCATTTTTCATTTTTTTACCATTCTCTTATTCATATATGTATACATCTAATTCAGTCTTTTAAAATTTATCTTTTTTTTTTTGCTGAGTTCAAATGCAGCAATCATAAAATAGAGCCAAAATTCTTAACTCAAAATCAGCAGAATGAGGTGGGCAGATCACATGAGATCAGAAGTTTGAGACCAGCCTGGCCAACATGGTGAAACCCCATCTCTACTAAAAATACAAAATTAACCCAGTGTGGTGGCACATACCTGTAGGCCCAGCTGCTAGGAAGGCTGAAGCAAGAGAATTGCTTGAACCTGTGCGGCAGAGGTTGCAGTGAGTTGAGACTGTACCACTGCCCTCTATCCTGGGCAACAGAGTAAGTCCCTGTCAGAAAGAAGAAAGAAAGAAAGAGAGAAGAGAGAGAGAGAGAGAATGAGAGAGAGAGAGAGAAAGAAAGGAAGAAAGGAAGAAAAGAAAGGTATCAGTAAACAACTGACGCCTAGGGTACTTGGGAGGAAGTACGCAAAATTTTGTCTGGGCGTCAGTTTCCTCGGCAGACCTTTCTGCAGATTATCAAAATACTCTTCATTTTTTGTATGAGTCCATATTTGTCCATGTACAACTCACAACATGAAAATGGATTTTAACCTTCTTATGAAGTGGGGAATAGTACTTGGTCTCTGCAAATGGTTAAGTGGTATTGGCAATTAAATTCTAACAGCTAACTCCCAAAGGCCCCCTTTGACGTTTCCCATTCTAACCACAGGTCCAGTCTAGCACATAGAATTTGTGACTGTCCTCTTGTTACAATATTATTTATTTGAAATTCCTCTCCTACTAGGTTGGCTCATTATGTGAAGTATCATTTGATGTCCTAGTGAAAAGAGTTACTTTAGTACACATTTTCTCCTTTAATTAACCCTTTACCTGCACTCCTGCCCTCTTTCCTCCTCAGCATATTGGCTGCATTAGATGTTCCCATTATTTCATGTAGCTTTTATATTTCCCTTGCTAACAAATATTTTCTGTAAGCATTTACATTTCGTCAGGTCTCACATCTTAAAAACACTGCAAAACAGAATTCCTCTCCTGATCCACACATTTCCCCATAAAGCTTTATTTTGTATCTCCTTTTAAAGTCAGAACTTTCCAGTTGTTAGAAGATATCACCTTTACTTTCTCATCTTCCATTGCATAATCACCTTTTGCATTGAAATTCCATTCTGTTCCTACTCTACCAATAAATCTATCATTTCCAAGAATACTAGGTGCCTCCTTGTTGTTGAATCAAATGGGTAATGATCTCAGTTCTAGCATTACTTGATTTCTAGGTTACATTTAGCACTGTTGGCATTTCTCCTCCTTCTTCCAATTCTTTCTTCCTGTAACTCTTGTAACATTTCTGATTTATTTTCTATTGCTACATTGACTATTTTCTATTATTATATGTGATTCGTCCTTCCCAGTCTCATTTGCAGGCTCCTCTTCCTCTGGGCATTTGTAAAACTGTTATTTTCTTTAAGGTTAAATCCTAGACCCACCTTTCTTCCCACTCTTCACATTTTCCTTTGTCACATTTAGCAGTCCCTAAAGATGGGGGAAAACAACAGGAGCAGTTGGAAGATAGCAAGACAGCAGTGCAGGTGAAGACATTTGGAAGACTTAGAGTTAAGCTATTTGCTGTATCACTGTTCTATTTAGTGAGATAGAAAATATAATAGGAGGGCTGGGTACAGTGGCTCATGCCTCTAATCCCAGCACTCTGGGAAGCTGAGGAGGGTGTATTATGAGTTTGGAGACCAGTCTGGGCAACATAGTGAGACCCCATATCCATAAAGAATAAATTTTAAAAAAAAAAAATTAGCCAGATATAGCCCTGGTGTTTATGGTTGTTCCTTCAGAGGCAGTGGCCCCAAAGCTTTATATCACATGAATTGTATAAAGAACATAGTGGGTGCTCACTAAATTTTGCTGAAAGAATGAATAGATGAAATTGTGCTGTTTTTATCATTCTGCTGTTGTGGAATATACAATACTTAATCTGACCTTGATTACTCTGAATTCTCATCTTGATTCCTTGAAATAATGAGATCTGCAGAAAGTTCACTGTTTAGAGAGCAAGTAATGTTCTCATCCTCCTGCCCACTCCCCCAGAAAGTCATCCTTGATTCTACTGGGTATTTTGTTATTACAAAGAAATACATTTAATCAAATACTTTCTGCTCATGGGACACAGATAGTCAATATGTGGTAAACAAGTTTGTTTCAATAAAAAGTGGGGACACTATGTTTCTGAGAAATGCATTGATCTCAAATGGCAGAGTTAGTCTTCTTTTGTGAGAAGAAATCTTTCAAATAAAGCTACTTGAGTGTTTGAAGGTGTCAACACTTTGATGTTTCAAAGCCTCAATTATTCAGGTACCACAGAGCTGAGCATTGTATGTCTGCCAATGTCACATTTAAAAAGCTCAGATGACTAAGATACCATGTTCTGTTCAAGTCTTCTGATATTTGAAATTAAGAGAAGAGCCGTTTTATTTCAGCAACTCCTAAAGCCTTCCCATTCTTCATGCTGTTGCTCTGAAACTCAGCATTCATTAAATGCTTGCTTGTAATTTGAATACATTGTTAATGGAGTGGACAACTTCTGAGGTTGGAGGTTCAACATACACCCTAGGGCAGAGGAAACCTTTTTATATTTCTGATTGAGATTGGTTGTTGAATCAAGGGCCTGATTTGGAGCCAGCGTTGTATTAGAGAAGTTATCCAAGAGGAGTACATAAAATGCTTTTATTCTCTGCAGCATCTGCCCAAGCTACAACTGTGCTTCAGCATATGGCATTCACAAAATATGCTTCCCTCCTCCCAGAGGGGTTTGATCATCTTTCTCGTGAAATTAGTGTATATACTGTGATTTTATAACAACACTATAAAGCTTTGCTTTATGCTATTCATGTAATGTAAAGCTTCCAGGCCACTGGGTCTGAAGTAACAACCATCAACCCCATACACCACCTTTTGTATGCCAGACAAATACTTTTATATAAATTCCTAGTGTAATTTGTTTCAAAAGATAGATTTTCCTAACCTCAGAGAATCTGTTATTTCCATTGGTCTGAAGTTGCCTGAAAATGACATTTGGATTGAACAGACCTTGCAGTAAAAATTAATTTTAAGTATTTGGGGGAAATTATACAGGAAGCATATTAGATATATGTTCAGTAATACTGACAAATGAAGATGTGATCTCCACCTTTTGCATTCAGTGCCCTGAAAAATCCAGGTTTTAATAGGTACTTTATAGGAAATTGTTTGATTAGGAAATTTAAAAGATATTACACTAAACATTAGTGTAAGATGATTTTTTTCTAAACACAATTTTCAAAAATGTCTACAATTAAACATTCAAATTATCTACCATTATTTTTTGATGCCAAACTGAAGTATTTTCTAGTTCCAGATGCATTTTCCTACCTTTGAGATTCTGTTCACCATAATGCTCAGATCTACATCAGCTTCTCTCCTGTAGTAGACCTCACCTACTCCTTGGGAATCTGCTAGAATGACCCTTTTATGACATAAACAAACAGGTGAGCATCTGACTCCAGAAAACCCCACAGGGAAGGAGGCATGTTTTTTCAACAAACCATGGTATCCCTGAATTTATCCATTTTTTCAGCTAGCCTTTCTCTGTATTCTACTCTGCTTTTTCTTAGGAGATCCAAGTTGTGTATAAAAGACAATTACATCATTTATGTGGAAATCTTACCATCCAAACCAGAATAATCTCTTCTGCCTCACATTTATATTACTTACTATCCGCCGCATTTATTTGGCATGAAGGCATCCATTGCCTCGTGACATCTGTTCTATTTTTGGCTGATATTGCTGTTGACCTTTTTAGGTACATATCTTGTCTTTCTAACCAGATGGAATGCTCTTTGAGGACAGGGTCATGAATTGAATCATAGATTCTTACACCTTGACGAAACTTTAAAGATCAAACAGTTCAACACCTCATTTTATAAATCAGAAAAAAAGAGTCTGCTGGAATTTAAATAACTGATTTAAGGTCAAACAATCAGTTAGAGGGCCAGTAATAGAGTTCCTGGCTTAAAATATCCTGCCGTCCACAGTGTCCTTCACTATAACTTTCAAAACGTATTAGAGCTGAAATGGGCATTTGTAATCCAACCTCCTCAATTTATAGAGTGGGAAACTGAAACCCACAGAGTCTATGAAATATTTGCCTATACCATAAATTGAGTTAATTCTAGCAGTCCTGGGGCTGCAATTCATATTTTCTGACTGTTAGCACAATGCTTTGCCCACTGACCTAAACTCCCTTCATCTTGTGTATTTCTCAAAGTTCTGTATACAGAGTAGATACCTATTAAGCATCTCCTAAAATTTCCACATAAATGATGTAATTGTCTTTTATACACAACTTGGATCTCCTAAGAAAAAGCAGAGTAGAATACAGAGAAAGGCTAGCTGAAAAAATGGATAAATTTAGGGATACCATGGTTTGTTGAAAAAACATGCCTCCTTCCCTGTGGGGTTTTCTGGAGTCAGATCCTCACCTGTTTGTTTATATCAGCAAGTCTATTTTTCCACAGAACCCTCAATCTGTTTCAGGTGGGGTTATCTGTTCCTTTTCAACTTATGTTCACCCAGTGGTTTCTGCTTAAGTATGAAGAATTTTTACTTTCCGAATCTCACTTGCAGAAAAAGTCTATACCAGGAGTACATAATCCTTTGCCAAGTGAAGTGCATGAGAGGGTACCAATTGTCATCACCATGACAATGCACTTGGCTACCAGAAACACCTAAAGTGTTCAGGGTTTTTATATTAACGTCATAAAATGAAAACTCAATCTTTGCAACTCCCAAAAGTCTATCATTCTTTCCACTTAAACTTGATTTATAAATTTGTTTTGTTAATCCCTTATGTTTAACAAAACTGGGTACTGGATTCAGAAATTTACTGTGATCCTGAGAAGGAACTGCATCTTATAAAAAGAAGCAGCTCTGACACTGATTAACTGGGCAATTTTAACCAAGTCACAAATATCTCTGGGCTTGTTTCTTCATCTGGCTAAAACAAGCAAAAACAGACAAACGAACAAAAATGAAAATATTTGACTAACTGATCTCCGCTCTTTCTTTCTTGATAGGTGGATCAAAATAGTAGACTGAAGATATAAATCTACTTTCCCACTTGACAAAAACATTGAAAATGGTAGAAAAGTTATTTTTTACATTTAAATCCAAGGAGTTCTAGTAATAATGAAAGTTGTATTTGGAATGCCAGAAGATGTTAGGAGATCTTGGAAGATAGCAGCTAGCATTTGTGAAGGACTTACAGTTGCTTTATCTAATTATTCTAGCACCACAATTCTATGAGACAATAGCTATTATCTTCATTTTATAGATGAAAAATTTGAAGCCCTGGGTTTGAAATAATATATTCCAGAATGTACAGTGAGTTAGCAGCAAGCTGTGCTTTGCAGTCAGATTCAGATATCAGAATCTGTACTCTCATACTCTCAACCCTTGTTTCCAACTGTCTCTCAGTGACAGTCTCTGGAAACCCATGTGTTCAGGCTGCTACAGAAAGGAGATCAGAATGCCCTAAAACTTCCTTCCTCACAGAGGAAAACAACTTCAGCATAAAAACGTGTCCAAACTTACACTATAAAGAACTAGAAGGAAGGTTGGAGGGTGGACTGCTGTGGATACGAAGTGTGTGGTTAAAACTCACTAATCATTAGCAATTCCACTTGACACATCAGGATGCAAGATCTAAGCCTGATGTTTATTTGCAATGAGCATATTCATTCTCTTTATTCTATTCTCAGTTGACATTTTGTTTTCTGTGCATTACATGCTGGCACCATTTTTGCCCATTTTCTAGTGTCCTTTACTTTCCTTTGAATAATTCACTGAAGAATAATTGAGAACTTCATTGTATGTTTATCACTGCACTAGTTTCTAGCTACCAGAAATGCAAAATAAATATGTGGCAAATACTTAAAGAATTCACAAATTTTATGATTTATCTGGAGAAAGAAAGCCTTTGCTAGAGGACAATTGCACTGTGGCATGAAAACTTGAGCATGATCTTGTTTCTATTGGTGCCGTTTTTTGTTTGTTTGTTTGTTTGTTTTTGAGATGTCACTCAGACTGGAGTGCAGTGGCATGACCTTGGCTCACTTCAGCCTATGCCTCCCAAATTCAAGCTATTCTCCTGCCTCAACCTCCCAAGTAGCTGGAAATAAAGACGTGTGCCACCAAGCCCAGCTAATTTTTTGTATTTTTTAGTGGAGACAGGGTTTTGTCTTGTTTGCCAGGCTGGTCTCAAACTCCTGACCTCAGGTGATTACCCTCCTCAGCCTCCCATAGTGCTGGGATTACAGGCATGAGCCAGGGCACCTGGGCTGTTATGCTGTAAATTCCATGATTGGAACGTTGATCCAAGTGGCATATAGTCATGTCCCTGATATTAAGATTCACCTAATTGGATGAGATTTAGTTACTTAATTTGTGAAATGGGAGAATTGGACTGGTTTATCTCTAAAATTCTTCGAGTTTTTGTTACATCTTGAAGGCCCAGTTTTTATTGCCTCTCTTTAGTTGTATTACAAATATAATTTTTGGTAAGTAACATTTGAAGTTTTTGGTAAAGTATTTGGGGTTCCTCAAATAAACTGCAATGTGTAAAGGTTAGCTCTTCAGGAAGTGGTGTGCCATTTTATTGCTAAAAATATTTTTTCTAATGACTTACTTAGGAGAAGAGGGTCAGTTTTCTGCTTAACTCTTTCAAGTGATCTTTGCCCAGTGAGGGGAATGTATAATTTTTAGGATAGCTTAATAGATGTTGAAAGTTCGTTCTCCTTAAAGTAAATGACAGAGTTGATGGCTGCAACCTCTAAGGTCTATGCTGTTTATTGATTACCTTTTGTTTAGATGCCCAGTATATTCATATTTTTATCCATTTCATTTCGGCTTCGAATGTCTTACTCCTTTGTTCCTTTATCTTGATTTGTCCTGCCTTTCTCTCTGACATCATATTTAATCTCTGAGTATTCTTAAATCTTAGCTATTGTTTTGGCACTACTCAAAGGAAGCTGAGTGGAAATTTGCTCTTTTCTATTGTAATTGTCCTTGCTCAAAGTCTTTGATGCCAGATCCTCATATATTTCATTTGTTTATATGTATTATTATTTTTAACCAATAATTTTGGATTCTTAGCTTTCACATTATAGGTTTTCATTTTGAGGTTCACCTGTATCAAGTGCTTACCTTCCATGACTTTAGATTTAGACACAGGAACATGATACATGTTCACTCTAGCTGTGCAAGTACTTCAAGGTTTGAAGCCTTGCTGAAGATAGTTTTGTTAAGTTGAGTTTATTATTATTATTTTTTTTATTTTTAATGGTATCCATCAGAAGGGAAGAGTTTATTTGGAATGATAAGAAGTATTTGACAAAATTTCCAGCTTAAGACTATAAAATAAATCCCAGGAAGTCATAATTATAAAGTATTAATATATTTCTTCAGAATTGATTAGCTCAACCAGGCAATGAATTCAACACAGCCACTGAGAGATTCCCTAATACTCTGTGGCTAGTAATACGAAACCATGACTTGCCATTTTTAAAAATAACTTAGCACCAAGGTTTGAATTGTTAATCAGAAAAATGTGAAGATTAAGATAAATTATAAATGTAATTTGTCAACTCTCTCGAATTTCAATTTATTGAATCCATGCTTCTGTGTACTAAGAGGCTTAATTTGTCTAAACTAGAGACCATCTACAAATTTACCCTAAAAGAACTATTTAAATAGAGGATAGAGATATTTGTGATTTATTACATTCTCTCTCTCTCTTAAAAAAAAAAAAAAGCTTAGTTAATTAAAAAAGCTTCGGGACTATAAGTTTTAATTAATTTTTAGCCATAATTTTCGATTGTTAAAAAGGCCAGGAGAAGGTGAAAAATAAATATAGCCAAGAAGCTAGAGCCACTTTAATACTCCTGTTTTATTAAAATCTATTCAAGTCTTTGATGGTCTATGAAATCATAGAGTTCTATCAGTTATGATCTCAAAAGATTTCTGAAACATTTTTTAAGTGAGAAGTAAGTAAATTATGGGTTTGTCTTTTAAAATGTGTTTTATTATGTCATTACTTCAAATAATGTCAGTAACTCAGTACCAGTTTGAATGGTTATGGAACATTTGTAATTCAAGGGGGTGTGATTATCGTTGTATATTCTGGTATAAAAAAAGACTTTAGCCAGATTACTTTTTATCGCCTCATGAATTTAGATGCAGTTCTTTCAGTTCCATAATGCAGCTGTCTAGGGGTAGATATATGCAACTCTCCAGATTGGTTGCCATTGAAAACTTGTAGTCTGAAATTTGATAGTTCAGGGTGGGGAGGGATTGCAGGCTCCCATGGGGAAAACATTTTGAAACAAGTAGCTACAACAATGGCAAAAAAAATGAGATTCAAGTTAGCTGTTTCCCAGGTGATATGTTTGTTCTCCATCTATACATACAATACAGGGGAAGAAGCAGCCCTCTTTGAGTTTATTTGTACTGCCAGTCTGAATATGATAAATGTCAGTTTCTCCAAACATCCAACAAATTAAGGCCTCCTTGCCACAAAGAATCATTCACTTAACTGCCAAATTCATGGTCTCCATTTAATCTGGCTTTATTAGCATTAGCCGGCAGCAATTCTGAATCTATTGGATAATAAAGAATGATGCGTTCTCCTTTCATTAATGCTTACTTAAGAAAATAATTCCTTATCTTCAAAGGCTAAACAAGCACAGTGTATACTTACTCTTCTTTAAAAAAGGTGTACAATGAATAAAAATAGACAAAGTCATTTAAACAGATTTGATGACACCCTCTGAATTAGGGGTCCCCAGCCTCCCAGGCTGCAGACTGCTACTGGTCCGTGGCCTGTTAGGAACTGGGCTGTACAGCAGGAGGTGAGTGGTAGGCAAGCTAGCATTGCCACTTGAGCTTTGCCTCCTGTCAGATCTACACTAGCATTAGATTCTCATAAAAGTGTGAACCCTATTGTGAACTGTGCATGTGAGTGATTTAGGTTGTGCACTCCTTTTGAGAATCTAATGCCTGATGATCTTAGGTAGAACAGTGACTTCCCAAAATCATCCCCCACCCCATCCAGGGAAAATTTGTCTTCTATGAAACTGATCCCTGGTGCCAAAAAGGGTAGGGACCATTTCTCTGAATGATGACGGAGCACTGGTACAATAGAGGAGGACTGAGGCTCATTGCTCATTCAGCTGTTGTACCTTTTCATTATAAAAGTTTTCATGCAATATTCTCAATCATGACTAATTGGAGGTGTGCCAACTAGAAAGTAAAACTACTGGAATTATTGATACTATTAACTGTTAAAGGAAAAAAAAATAGTGATATTTGCTAAAGCATGGTAAGGAAGATTCTATTCATGACCATATGATAGGTATAGAGACCACTGCAATAAGATTTTGCAGAGAAATTGGTCTCAAACCAAATACAGCATGGGGAAGTAGGAATTGATAGCAGGATGGGGGTCAGTGGATAGAAAAATTACTAAGAGGAAGCATCAGGGATAAGTGGGATTGTGGCTAAACTGACCTTTGAGGAGTCTTGTTGAAGACAAGCCAGTATGATCCTCCATATTTATATCAACCTATATAGTCTATTATACTCCTAGCCTATTGATCCTCCATTACTAGAAACCTATATGGAAATCTTTACAGGCACAAACCTGTACAGCATATTACTATACTCAATACTGTCAGCTGTAGGAGGATGGGGGAACCCAATTAGATATCAAGGGTGCTCAGATATCAAGAGTGAAAAGTTCTTGGCAAATTAACTTGGCAGGGAGATTGACTGAAGTTTGCTCAAAGGATCTTTGTCAAACTCACATATTAGAAAGAGAGGTCATAACAAGATTATCAGGGAGACTAAACTGTGATAAAATCTGACATTGGATGTGTAGCTTTAATGCCTTGAAATCCTCAATCTGAGCTTTCTTTGGTATTCTTTTCCCCCATCCTTCCTCTCCTTGTAGAACCTAGTAGCCTTCTGTTCTTATACTAGATGAGAGATATCTAATGAAGGCCTGATTGATGAGAGAGAAATCCAAGGTGAACAAGGCCTGCAAGTTTTTCTGAAGGGCAATGGAATTTGCTGCATAATAGTAGCTGGGAAATTTTAAAGCAAGCAGTAATGTCAAAGGAGAGAGCCTGAATGTTGTCAAGGAGGTAGAAATCAAACATGCAAAGAGAAAAGCAAGTCCTACTGCCAAAGGATATACAGTGATATGCCACATGACTTTGCAGTCAACAATGGATGCATATATGACATTGGTCCCATAATATTATAATACTGGATTTTTACTGTACCTTTTCTGTTCAGATACATTTAGATGCATACTTACCATTATGTTCCAGTTTCCTACAGTATTTAGTACAGTAACATGCTCTAAGATTTTGGGCCAAGGATCAATAAACTATACCATATAGCCTAGTATAGTAAGCTATACTGTACAGGTTGATGTAAGTATGGAGTATGATGTTCACACAAGGAAATCACCTAAGGACACATTTCTCTGAACTCCATCCAATTGTTAAGCTATGCATGACTATAGTGTCATCATTAAAATAAGAAAAGTTGGCCAGGCGTGATGGCTTATGCCTGTAATCCCAGCACTTTGGGAGGCTAAGCCGAGCAGATCACCTGAGATCAGGAGTTCAAGATCAGACTGGCCAACATGGTGAAACCCTCTCTTTACTAAAAGAACAAAAATTAGCTGGGTGTGGTGGCAGGCGCCTGTAATTCCAGCTACACTGGAGGCTGAGGCAGGAGAATCACTTGAACCCGGCAGGTGGCAGGTGGAGGTTGCAATGAGCCAAGATCACACTACTGTATTCCAGCCTGGGCAACAAGAGTGAACAATAAATAAATAAATAATAAATAAATTCTCAAAAAATAAATAAAATAAAATTAGAAAATCGTGTATTTTGTAGGACTATGTGGACTTTGAAAACAAGCTATTTTGTTTGTATACGATTTTGTTGGTTTGTTAGTTTTTTGCTATTATTAAGTAGGTATTCAGGTCAGAGTTACGAATATGTTGTATTATATGGAACTTGATCTAAGCCTTGTGAAGTTATGGTGTCAGCCCTCTCTCCTTTTTAAAATTTTGCTTTTTGAGACTGGGTCTCCCTCTGACACCCAGGCTGGAGTGCAGGGGCGTGAACACAGTTCACTGCATGCTGGACTTCCTCAGCCCAAGAGATCTTCCTGCCTCAGCCTTTTGTGTAACCACACCTGGCTAATTTTTGGATTTTTTTTTTTTTTTTTTTTTATTTTTTAGAGGTAAGTTATCATTATGTTGCCCAGGCTGATCTCAAATATTTGGGCTTACATGATCCTCCCGCCTCAGCCTCTCAAAGTGCTGGGACTACAGATGTGTCACTATGCCTGGTGGCTCTCTTAAAAAAAAATCCAATTCACAGAGGGGAAGTGACTAGCTGGAGGCTCACAGCCAGTCAGTGGTGGACATGCAACTTGAGTCTGAGTCCAAGCATTTTATTTTTTCCTCTAGGCATGGAGCTTTCAAGAAGGGATGGTAAAATTACAGTCAGAGAAAATGTCTCTACAGCCTGGAACACTCGACCAAATAAAATGTCATCACAGCAAAAACATTTAGTTAAAATACAAACTACAAAAGCACATCATAAAAGTGGAAGACTTAAAAGCCCATGTGTCAAAAAAAGATAAAAGCCTTTAATTCACCATATGCTCAATGTATGCCAAACGTGTAATATACTTCTTAAAAAGCGGCTACTCTCTTAATTCATGCACTTGGCATCATGCTTAATTTTAAGCATGATTCCAAGAGATTTGGTCAGGTAGTGATGAGGAAGTACTCAAGATCTGAAATGATACCTGCCTCCTGGGCAAGGTAGTGATGTAGGAAATGACCCAAATATAGAAACTAACTGTATTGGTATAGCCAAGCAGGAGAGTACAGCTGACCAGTACTATAAAGGAAAGGCAAGGTGAGGAATGCTTCAGAAAATAGCCAACATATGGGTTGCCAATCATGGAGGAGGAAAATCTAGCCCATGGCTTGGACTCAGGAAACTTAAGAATATGCAACCTTCTTCTTGGGGATGCAATGTTCCTTTTCTACAAGTAACTAGGAGGGGAATGGAGGAAATGTCTCCAGTCCAGAGTGATGGACAGAATAAGGCAAGATGGTAGGTTTTCTTATCCCTCAGTGGTAGACTTCCCAGTCTTTGAAACTCTCTAAGATAACTGGATGAACAAATGTGTACCAAGGTCTATGGACATTTCTATTAACTGTATTAACACTAGGAGAAAGTATGTGTAACTATTTTAGGGTACCCTAGCATTGTTACCTGAACAAGTTGTCACACAAAATTAGGCATGATACTGCCAATGAAAACACAACAAAGAATTTTAAGTGATACTGTCAAAGAATCATCATTCAAAGAAACAGTATGAAATATTTATGTGGGAGAATAAAATATATTTCTGTGTTATATGTCATTTAAAAGAAAAGAAAGTAAAAAAACTCAGAAAACAACTTGAAAATCCTTTAGTAATGATCAGTCGTGATACTAGCTGTGAAAGAAGGACCCAGTTAAGTCTTTTTCTATGAGTGAGAAGCAGCAGAGAAATCACTGAAAAACTATCTTAAATATAATAACTGGAGTATAGCCAATTTTAGGTGGGGGCATTAAGGAAATACTGGAGAACCAGGTAATTATGGTGGCAGAGGAAAAAAGATGAAGAAAGAGAATTCTGATTTTAGCCTGCAGTAATAGAAGTGTAACACCTATAAGAAGAGCAACTACTCTCCTATTTTGCTCGCATAGGTGAGATCACATTGGTTGCATTAATTGCAAGGCACCATGCTCATTTCCAATTTCTACAATATCATAAACCATGCCTGATAGTGTTTGGGGGCCTATTTGTAATAGCTGTAAAAACAATCAATTTCTAATGGTTAAGCACATATGTTACCTGCTAACGTATGTCTCAAAAGTTAGAATTAGACACACCACAGCATATGAGACCTACTACCACATTTGATTGTATCTTGTAATGCCAACGCCTGCATAAGGCAGGAACTTAATACACTGCTGTCTCATTTCCTCAAGGTATTGAGAGCACATGATAAGCACACCCACACCAAGGTAAGAGTAACATCATGCTATACTTTTCTCCAGTCTATTTGTAGTTTTTAAAAGGACTACACAGAAAAGATGATGTTGATTAACTGTAGAATGAAATGATAAATTTTTAGATACCACAATATGCTGCTGAAAAAAGTCCTTCAAAATGTCCCTGAAATGACCCTAAGGAGGTACCTAGCTCCTCTTATTATATATAAAATGGTCCTAATAGAAACTGAGGATGTATTATGAATAATGAGGCTGAATTTTAATAAAAACCATGTCTTTACTAATCTAAATGTTCATTCCATCAAACTGAAAAGAATGTTAATCTAAGTGTTATTCTCCTGACACTTGAAAGCCTTGATTCATTCTATTAAGATTCCTGTCTACTCTTACATGCCCTAAAATAACAGAGAAACTGTGTTTATTTTTTCAAGCAAATAAGGAATTTTTTGAATGCAGTCTTCATAGGGAATGTTTCCATATATTTATAAAATAGAATAAAGTCCCCCACCATAATAAAACATCAATATAATCAATGATTGTACAATTTAGGATATTGGCTGGTAGAATAATGTTCTTTTCTCAATTCAGTCGAAGTAGTTATAGAGTAAAAAATATATGCATAATGTTTTGTTGGGTTCTTCACAATATAGTATCCACCTTCAAGGTGCATAAACTCTACTTGAGGAAACCAGATATTATAATAAAATCAGGTAAATCATCATACAAAGCAGTGTAAAATAAATGTTATATGTAATTCATTATTCACAAAAACAACTAACCTAACATTTGCAGGGTCAAAAGCAAGCATACAAATGGAGACCCATATACAATGTGTGTAAATATTTAAAAGGTATACGCCTTCATAACAACGCAGAGGGCCAAGTTTGAGTTCGGGATTTTTAGAGTCGTTGTAGTCCCTTTAGGATGCTGGGCTCAGAGAGAGCCCACTAACAGCCCGACTTCTAGTGCAGTCTGTTTTTCTATGCAGTTCTGGCTCTGCAGCATACTTCAAGTGACCCCTCTTCTACCAGAATATAGTTACTACGTTAGTCCACATATTCAAGCTCCTTCCTCATTCTGCAAAAACCATGACTCTTTTGTCAATGCACATGCTGGTGGTGGGAGCTACATTCTGAAAGGAGGGTCTGGAGAAGAGATCAGCTTTCTTTCTGCCTGAATCGAATATGAAGCAGATCTCAAAATATCAGCAGGAGTGGTCCATTGTAAACAGCAAAAACTATCATCAAAACCATGAAGAAAGATATTATTGTGTTAGATATTGAGGCTGTAGGTGCCTTTCATTTTAAATTGACTAACAAGAGCAGAGAGTTCATATTAGAAAACAACAGCAATTAAGACAAAGATTCTTTAATAATCCTGCCCATTCGCAGCAAAATTCTGTTACAAAGAAAATCTTTGGAGTTAAAGTAAAAATTTCACCACAATCAAATTCTAGACTACGTTTTCACCCTCACTGACCATTGTTTTCTTGTCCCTTAAGTCTTTTATTTTCCTTTTTCTGGGCAAACAACATGATATTTTACTTGACAGTAAAATTTAGCACTTAAATCTAGGAAAAGCTTAGATAGATATGTCAATACACATTTATATTCCATATAACCTTTCACATAAGCTTAACTCACTATTTTTCACTCATGCAATTTTTGACCTTCACATTTTAAGTTATGATGTTTCTACAGGTCAAATATATATACCTCATGTACTATTTAGCAAGCCTTACAAACTTTTATAGTTCATCTCAAATACTGACAAATCGTAGAAACCTTTTTAATTTTGATGGAAAAATAAATGGGTCTTTTTTCTCATAAAATTATGTTTGAATCATCCCACATATCTAAGTAGATCTTATATAACTATTTCATTGTCAATACCTTAAAGGCAAAGATCATGACATATATGCAAATGCCAAAGCACTTGACATAGTCTCTGATATATTAAGAATAATTATCAATGCAGTTAGTAGTTACTTAATAAAACTAAGGATGATGAACAATTTAATTAATGTTGGTATAATAAATGATGTCATAAGCTCTTAAGTAATTAAGCCCTGTGGAACATACAAAGGTCATGGATCACTAACTTCCCGAATCAAGTTTCTTAAAAATGCCAAGAAAATAGTTCATCTCTTTATAGTATGTCTTATATTCTGCAACAAATCCTAAAGGATTATTCATCCCAGGAACTTAGTACTGTTTCAGCATGGCTGTGGAGTTGGTTTGAGGAAAATCCCACTGTAGTTTATGGTGACTTCTCTACTTTATGTCCCATTTATTATAGATTCCACCTCATTTAAGGAAAACCACCAACAAACTGAAACGCTGCCTGTCAGTCTGTTACAAACTTCATAGAGCTTCAGCCATGACAGCAAACATCACCAAGCTCCATGAAGTGATTGGCACTGCCCATCAATCATGGCTCGGGTGCAAAGTGAAGGGAAGGTTTTTCTTTATAGTGAATATACTAGAGAGAAAACATGGTCATTTGGGGTGGGTTACAAATATCATGCCTCAATACTGTCAACACAAATGACTTCCACCTATTATTCATTTATTTTCTTATGAATTGTTTGTTTTACTTCATCAAAGATAATAAAATATTAAGTGGCACAACCAGGTGTGAGACCAGAAGGTAGTAACCCTGGTGATAATGCTATTGCAATGAGTGTGTTCAATAAGTGAGGATCATATGTATAAGGTTAATTTGCTTCTGTTTCCAAATTTTTATAAAAATTGGATACAGGTATAAAATATCACAATGCAGCATTTTTAATTTTCATCTATCACTTTCCATGAAGTTTTCCCAAACTGTAATTTTTTGACAATAAGGATGTTGCCTCTTATTGCTTTATATTACTTTCCTCTCTTTTACTTTGGCAGAGATTGAGATTTTTAAATAGAATTTTAATTTCCTTTTGTAGGAACAGGTCTAGAATTTCTACTGGTCTGGCACAGTGGCTCATGCCTATAATCCCAGTCCTTTGAGAGGCAGAGGCAGATGGATGACTTGAGGTCAGGAGTTCGAGACCAGCCTGACCAACATAATGAAATCCCTTCACTATTAAAAATAATAATAACAATACAAAATTAGCTGGGTGTGGTGGCATGCGCCTATAATCCCAGCTACTTGGGAGGCTGAGGCAGAAGAATGGCTTGAACCCCGGAGGCAGAGGTTGCAGTGAGCTGAGATCACGCCATTGTACTCCAGCCTGGGCAACAAGAGCAAAACTCCATCTTAAAATAAAATAAAATAAAATTAGAAAAGAAATGGACTAGAAATTTAAACTGATAGCCAGCCTCTAACTTTGTCTCCCTAATACCAAAATTACATAACTTACACATTAGAGATATGGAAATACGGATCTACAAATTACCAAGTTTAAGTGTGTGAAATATGTGTGTTTCTCACATTTTGTTCTTCATCCAGATATCCAGAATCATGGAGATAAGATGTAAGAGACGCTGAGAATAAACATTTCATTTTATCTTATCAGTTTTGAGGCATAGTTAATAAGTGATTAATTAAATTTCAGGGACCATACAGCCATTTAAAACCAAAAGTAAAAACTGACTCTCAATTTTTGCATTAAAAAGTTATTTCAGTACCTATTTTTTAAATAAACTTTTGTATGGCCTAATGAAGTAACAGTTAGAGTCTCATTGTGGAGATATTTTAGTTTTTCTGTCTTCCGCTAATACAAACCATAGCACCCTTGACCACCGAGCTTGCAAATGACAGAGGTAGCGCTAAAGATAAATTAAGGTGTAGATAACGCAGGTTCTGTCCTCAATACTGGATAAAGCTCCCCAAACCCACCCACAACTGCCACTGGTGCAAACATTTCAACTTCATATTCAAAGGAAAGAATATATAATATATAACCCTCAATGCTGTTTCTGTACTATGTGGCCAAATCTACCATCTCACTTGGGTCCCTATCTATGACTGACAGAAAACTCTTAGCAAAAATAAATTTTTTGTTACTGAATATACTTTTGACCTCTAGACTCCTTTTGGCCTTTGCATTGAAATTGTGTGTGTGGCACATGAATGAAAATCATAGAAAACTGCAAGGTCATCAGGCGATGACAGAAAACAAAACAGTATGTGGGAGAAGGAAGATGGCGAAACGCAAGGAGCTCTGCTCTCTTCAGATAAACAGCCTGGCTTGGTTCTTCCCTCCCCATCACCGTGACTGACAGTCATTCCATGATCTCTTAGAGAGGAGGGAGATAAGCAACCAGGGAACAGGAAAAAACAAGAGCTTTTGGAAGAATTTAGAACCTAGCTGTGTGATTTCTGGCTTACTCAAATGTGAACAAAAGAAAGGTGGTGGGACAAAGGTTAAAAGTGTGACTTTTTCATACCATGAACTTAAAAAGAGGCTCTATAAACCCTTTCGCTTATCCTCTAAATTGAGATTTAAAAGGTATCCAATGTTCTGATTTTAGCTCACAGATGTGAAAAGTTGAAAAGATCTTTACTTCCACACTTACAACAAGAAACATGCTGAGCAAACCATAAAGTAACAGCTTTTCTTGAACCCATCACTTAACTAAGGTGGTACAGTAACTATCCCCAAATCTCAGGGAGGACGGGTGCCTCTGGGAAGAAACAGATCTTGAGCACTTGTTTACTGAGGACAGGTCCCTTGGGAAAGGGGTGTTTTCTGTCAAATGTTTTCTTCCGCAAATCCAGCCAGGAATTCTCAGGGAAAATCTGGAATATTGAGTCAATTTCCATCACTTATCAAGCTTATTGTTTCAATATTCTTCCAGATTTTCCCTGAGAATTCCTGGTGGGATTTGTGGAGAAAACACCTGAAAGAAAACGCCATGGCATGTGTATGACTATGTAACAATCCTGCATGATCTGCACATGTACCCCAGAACTTAATGTATTAAAAAACAGTTTTAAAATTGAAAAAAAAATCAAGTGATGTAATGAATTATAAAAAGAATATTGAGACAATTTCCCTGTGGTACACGGTGCTGACTAGGGGAGGGATATTGAGACAATTTCCCTGTGGTACACGGTGCTGGCTAGGGGGAGGGATATTGAGACAATTTCCCTGTGGTACATGGCGCTGGCTAGGGGAGGGAAACAGAGGTTACTAAAGGAAAACTGCTGGGACACTTGTCCCTGCCTCCCCTACAGGACAGAAGCCTTCGGCCACTTGTAGAAACACACAAAGCTATAGAAGAGAAAAAGGGGAAAAACTCTCTGCACTTACCCTACACTACAGGAGAGGAGGAGAAGGGAAATTCAAGAGGAGTTTACCCCAAGACCCAGAAATATAGTATTTAGCTAAGACTGAAGCTCAGTCAGAACATCAGAGAACATCCTCCCCTTCTCCCACTCTTCATTTGCAGACTAACAAGCATAGAGTAATGAACCTGGAAACCATCATTCTCAGCAAACTGACACAAGAACAGAAAATCAAACACTGCATGTTCTCACTCATAGGCGGGTGTTGAACAATGCGAACACATGGACACAGGGAGGGGAGTATCACACACTGGGGTCTGTCGGGGGGAAAAAGGGGAGGGATAGTGGGGGGGTGGGGGAGTTGGGGGAGGGATAGCATGGGGAGAAATGCCAGATATAGGTGATGGGGAGGAAGGCAGCAAATCACACTGCCATGTGTGTACCTATGCAACAATCTTCCATGTTCTTCCCATGTACCCCCAAACCTAAAATGCAAAAAAAAAAAAAAAAAAAAGCCATGGAATATAGCTAGGAGAGATACAAGAGGCAGAGTGTTTCAGGAACACAGCACAGAAGGACAGACCCAAAACCAAAGTGGAGATGGGGGTAGACATTGAGAAAATCACCTCTAGGAACAAAGCACATACCTTTAACACAAGGAATCATTAGAGGAGTATACAATCTGTGGGGCCCTGAGTGTAGCAGTAGGGTCAGCAAAGCTCATGGACAACCTAACTCCTGACTATGTTATAAATAAGCTCACACACTAACTGTGTAGCAATAGGATGTTGTGATCATCTGTATCCATTACAAAAAATGTATCTAAGAATTTACTATGTTACATAAGTTGTCCAATTTTCAATAAAAAATCATAAACCATAAAATATGGCAGAAAATAAACACACTTGTAAGAGACAAAAAAAAAAAATCTCACCAGATGTTAGAATAATCAGAAAGTGAACTTTAAATAAATGTTACTTAAGTATTAGAAGCGCTAATAGAAAATAAAGACAACATTCAACATCAGGTGGGCAGCTGTAGCAAAAAGATGGGCACCTTAAGAAATTATCAAATGAAAGTGCTAAAAGTGAAAAGCACATTAACAAATCATCTTCAGTGACTTCATCAGTAAATTCAACACAGCTGATGGAAGAATCAGTGAACTTGAAGATATGTCAATATAAATTACCCAAAACAGAGAGGAAGGGGAAAGAGATTTTTAAAAAATTTAAAAACAAGGAGAAGAAAGCATCCAAGAGTTTGTGGGGCAATAACCAATGCTTTAATATACATGAAATTGGTATTATATAAGAAGAGGTAGAAAACAGAGAAGATGAAATTCTTTAAGAACTAATAGCCAAGAACTTTCCAAATTAGTGGCAAACCCCAACCCCTAGATACAAGAAGTTCAGAGAACTAAAAGCAGAATAAATCTTTCCCCTTTCCTCCGTATATACCTGGCATATCATGTTCAAACTGGTAAAACCACATGTGAAAAGAAAATCCTGAAAGAAGACAAAGGAAAAGGGCATTTTACCAACAAGGTCACAAGTGAAATAATTATAGCTGACTTTTCTTGAGAAATTATGCAAACAGGAAGACAATGAAGGGACATACTTAAAATGCTGAAAGCAAAAGAAAGGAAACAACACATACAAAAAACCTTGTCAACCCGGAATTCTCTAACCAGCAAAAAATATCCTTCAAATGTAAAGGAGAAATAAAGACTAGCTCAGACAAACAAAAACTCAGGGAATTTATTGGCAGCAATCTCACTCTGCAAGAAAGGTTAAAGAAGTTCTTCAGGAAGAAAGAACACAATAGAGAGAAAAGAAACCATACAATAAATAAAGCAGCCTGGAAGTGGTATAAGTAAAGGTAAAATAAAATTTATTTATATAAATGTTTATTTAAATTTTATTTAAATAAAATAAAATTTCTATGTTATATGCATACTCTAATATATAATTGTCTACATAAAAATACTATCAGTGTTTATAGAATATGTAAAAGCAAAATACATGAAAACAACAGCACATGGATATAAGAGAATAGTAAATTCACTATTGCAATGTCCTTATGCTGCATGGAAAGCAGTATAACGTTATTTGAAGGCAATTTTTTTTGTTGTTATTTTTGAAACAGAGTCTTGCTCTCTCTCCCAGGCTGGAGTGCAATGGCGTGATATTGGCTTACTGCAACCTCCATCTCCCAGGTTCAAGAGATTCTCCCTGCCTCAGCCTCCCGAGTAGCTGGGATTACAGGTGCCCGCCACAACTCACAGCTAATTTTAGTATTTTTGGTAGAGACGGGTTTTGCCATGTTGGCCAGGCTGGTCCTGAACTCCTGATCTCAGATGATCCACCCGCCTTGGCTTCCCAAAGTGTGAAGGTAATGTTAAATTGATTAATAATATTTAAGTCCTAGGTTAAACATTAAAACATAAAAGTAGGTATAAATAATAAGTCACTACAATAAAAAAATAGAATAACAAAAATGTTCAATTGGCCCCTGGGGGAAGAGAAAACAGAAAAAAAAGAAACAACAGATGAAATTAAAAAAATATCTAGCAAGATAGATTTAAAAAGATATCCAAATGAAAATGGCAATCAATAGAAAGATGTTTTTAAAGGAATCCCTAAGGGTAACACACAGGAATTCTGAAGTTTTATCTGTTATTCTTTTATTTTATTTGTTTTGGCAGGGACAAGGTTTTACTTCCGTTGCCCAGGCCGGATTGCAGTGACACAATCTCAGCTCACCGCAACTTTCACCTTCCAGGTTCAAGCGATTCTCCCACTTCAGCTTCCGGAGTAGCTGGGACTGCAGGCAGTTGCCACCATGTCCAGCTAATTTTTGTATTTTTTGCAGAGATGGGTTTTTGCCATGCTGCCCAGGCAGGAAATTATCTTTTAATTCTTGTATAGAATATATTAATCTAATTTTTTTCCATTAAATTGTGGCAGTGGATATTTTCTGTACCCTATCAGGTCAGATAACACGGGAATGAATGTTTCCTTATATAAATTAGGAATACAGTATTTCACTACACCCAAATTATATTACTTTAAATAATATAACATGTCAAAAACTGTTCTTACAATAATATGGTATTTGAGAGAGCTGTAGCATGCTGTGACATCTGAGATCATATGTTAGCTTTGCAATGTACATGCTGTGTGTTATTGCAGATGCTCCTTAAACATTCTTAGCATGTTTTCTCAGAGGTAAAATGGAGGTTGTAATACGTATCTGTCAGGGCTGCTTTCAAAGTTCAATTAGATCAAATATCTGCAAACATCTCATACAAGTCATGGAATGATTCAACAAAATTCTATTAAGGCTGCCTTTAATTATTTTGAAATTTAATTGTAAATAATCAAGTTCATTTCTATAAAAAGAGAGAAATTGAGGCAGTTTTTAAGCTAGTACACTAAAAATGCTTCTCCCTTTTGGTCTTTATTTTTTATTCCTTAACAAAGGGTATAGCTAATATAAAAGTGTTAGTTTGTTTAACTACTGAATTTATTGTTTGTAAATGTGCATTGCTTAATTTTCCTCAATCATTGAATCATGAAATGCTAGCCTTTGGAGTAAAAGGTTAATATTATCTTTTCCAGACTCCTTGTTAGTAATTAATATCCTCCACCAAATCTCTAACAGACAGTTATTCAGCACCTACTTGAAAACATTAATAATCAGTAACTTACTATTATATGGAGTTGTTAGTTCTATTTTGAACCATTCTTATGCATTCATTTTCCCAATGAATTTCACATATACACAGTGTAAAAAATATAAATGTGTATGGAGGAAGAGATAGTGTACTGGTTTTAATCATTGAGTTTAGAGCTTAT
Source organism: Ateles fusciceps (assembly GCA_036589455.1). Classification (NCBI taxonomy): domain Eukaryota; kingdom Metazoa; phylum Chordata; class Mammalia; order Primates; family Atelidae; genus Ateles; species Ateles fusciceps. Next base: position 2,696,622 of record JAZHEH010002924.1, on the reverse strand, counting down.
TCCGAGAAAGAAAAAGGATGCCAGAAGGAAGAAGAATGGTAGCAAGGGAAGGAATGAGAAGACAGGTTAGAGGAGGGTAGGGGCCCTGAGTCCAATGATTATGTTTAGCACATTTCTGCACCTGTGGCATTTGGTTTTGATATACTCAAAAATAGCTAATTCATCACTAGTTAAATACAGTCAGAAGAGACCTGAAATAAAATGCATTTAGCTCCAAGTTTGATCCCACCATTATATAAAACCTGGGCTGTCTGAATAATCCTGTTGTGAGATTAATCCTTAGATTAATGATAGTTTTCAATATAAGGACCTGTGGGCATGGATGTATACATAAGCATTCATTTTAGAAATTAATTTGGTTCAGTCAAATATTTATTAGAAGTCTACCATTTGCAAACTAAATGCAGTCAGTCAAATGGTTGGTTAGTCCAGAAACAGCATCTTATGAAACTAATGATTTGATTAAATAAACTGGATCAGCTGGGGAGCTGGCACTATGTGCAATGAAAACAGTATTCATCTTTCCCAGAGGCAGGCACTTCAGAGTTTGTGATGAACTGGCAATCCTAGAATCTTTGCAGAAATAGGAACATTTTGACTGTACATTGATGACTCTATGAAGCCCATTTGGATTCATCAAGTCTCGTCAATTTTACCTAAAACATATGTTGCAACTCTGTTCACATCTCTCCACATCATACACCCTAGTTACACAACATCATTTCCTTCCTGGACAATTGCAGTATTTTCTACCTGGTATGTTTTCTGTCACACTTACCTCTTCCTCCTATAATTTCTTCTCATTGATACATCCAGAAATAATTTTATTTTAAATTAGATTTGATTCAGGTCCCTTACTCTCTGCATAAATTATTAAATGATTTATCCAATATATTAGAATAAAATCCAAACTGCAAATAATGGCCCAAGGATCCTGAATGCTTGAGTCCCACATACTTTTTTAGTATCATCTTGTGTCTCTGTCTCCCATGGTCACAACGATTAAGCCAATTAGCCTTTCTTCAAATTCTTGAACATCCCCATTACTTTCTATATTACTCAGCATTCTCTGGAAAAACTTAACCAATAGAAAGAATAGATAGATAGATAGATAGATAGATAGACAGATAGAGACAGATAATTTATTACAAGGATTTGGCTCATAAAATTGTGGAGTCTGACGATTCCCAAGACCTATATTTGGCAAGTTGGAGACACAGGAGGGGCAATGGTATAGTTCTTAGCACAAGTCTGAAGACCTGAGGATCAGGAGGACTGATGGTGTAAGTTTTAATCCAAAGGCTGGCATGCTTGAGACCTGGGAAGAGCCAGTGTTTCAACATGAACGTGGAGGCAGGAAAAAACTGATACTCCAGATTCAGAGCACTTATACAGAAGTAATTTCCCTTTATTCACAGCAAGGTCAACCTTTTGTTCTATTCAGGCTTTTGACCTGTTGGGTGAAGCCCACCTTCATTAGGAAGGGCAATCCGGTTTTTTAGCCTATTGATTTAAATATTAATTTCATCCAAAAAACATCCTCACAGAAACACCCAGAATGCTGTTTTACCAGTGGACACCTGGTGGTCCAATCAAGTTGATGTATGAAATTAACTATCACACTTTCTCAAGTTGGAACCTCCCTATGCCTGGAAAGCTCTTTTCTAAACTGTTAGAGGATGGCCCATGCCCATATTCTTCCTTCAGAATTACTTCCTTAGTGAGGGCATCCCTAACTCCTAAGTGCCTCCTGGGCTCTCACAGTTATCTACTCCCATAGTACTCCCCCTTTTCTCTCATAAACAGTAAATCATGTTCACGTTAGAGTTAGGTGTTTATCTTTAAATTGCATTATGTCATGTCTATCTTCTTTCCTACATATTTAAATTCATGAGGAAAGATTCTCTCTCTATATATATATACATATACAGTATGTATATATATAGCATATGTTTATATTAGAATATTATATAAACATATATATTATATACTATAGTATATATTTATAGTGTTTATATTAGAATAATATAAATATATAATATAAACAATATAAACATATTAGCATATATTTATATTAGAATAAAATCCAAACTGCAAACCATGGCCCACGGATCCTGCATGCTTGAGTCCCCACATTCTTCTTCAGTATCATTTTGTGCCTCTGACTCCCATGGTCACAATGCTTAAGCCAACTGACCTTTCTTCAAATTCTCAAACATCCCCATTACTTTCCATATTACTCAGCATTCTCTGGAGAAACTGAACCAATAGAAAAAATAGATTAGATAGATAGATAGATATTTATTACAAGGATTTGGTTCATGAAATTGTGGAGTCTGACAAATCCCAAGATCTATATCTGGCAAGTTGGAGATGCTCTCTCTCTCTCTCTCTCTCTCTCTCTCTATATATATATATATATATATATATATATACACACACACACTGTATATAGTAACTTTGAGTATATTTATATGACGTCTACCTACTTTGCTAGACATTTAAATTTGTGAGGAAAGATTATATATATATATATATATATAAACACAGAGACATAGTATATATACTATATATACATACACAGATATAAATATAGTGTATATATCTGTATCACTGAAAATTGTCAATACTTAGCATAAAGTATGCACTCAACGCATGTTCGTTGATTAAATAAGTGTAAAGATTAAAGAGCAGCAAGGGCATGATTCGTTCTCTGCCTTTCCCTGTTTCATTTTTATCATGGAGTCTGCCACTGCAGACTGCATTTTTCAAACTCAACTACTCCCCTGGGTATATTTTGGCCAATACCAGGCACTGGCCAGAGATAAGACAGTTGAAAGACAGGGAGCAGTCAGGACATCTCTCTCCGTTTGCACCCCCTTTATGGCTCCAACTTCTACCAGTCAGGACCTCTGTGGTCCTATAGTTACAATTGGGTAGCCCCAGTTCTGGTACTACCTCTTAAAGTGTCCCTTCAGGCCTGAAGTTATAGCAGTTTAGTGCTGTTCCAATCTACGGATTGCCTAATTACTATCTGATTCGCATTAGCTCTTCTATTTCTTGTGCAACATGTTTCTCTTATTTAAATTCCTTTGATTTGATAAAGGTTTTCAAGATAGCACTACATTAAGGTTTATGTTTTTAAAATTGCAGCCTGGCTCATACAAGGGGTTTGGGCTCTTGGCCTTCAATTGTTTAGTCTAATTGAAAAAAAAAGATAGACAAAAGAGCAGTACCACTATAGAGACATCAGCGCTGGAGCATTGTTTGATGGTAACTTGTTATTCCACACTTCTAAAGCAATGCCACCATTTGAGCCAAGTCTTGTGGAACCAAGCTGCTTTAAACTCCTTCAGTCAAGCAGGGTGGGCCGTAATGCCAGTCTTTCCAAATTCTATGGATGATTCAAGTGAGCCGTATTAGTTTCCTAGGGCTGTTATAACAACCAGGTGTCTCAAAACAGCATACTTTCATTGTATCATGACACTGGTGGGTAGAAGTCTGAAACTAAGGTATTGACAGGGCCATACTTTTTTTTTTAAGGTTCTAAAGGAAGATCCTTCCTTGCCTCTTTGAGCCTCTGGTAACTTCAGGCTTGTGTCAGTGTAATTCCAATTTCTATCTCCATCTTCCCATGGCCATCTTCCCTTTGTGTCTCTGTTTGTATCCAAATTTTCCTCTTCTTACAAGGACACTAATAATATTGTATTGGAGTCCACCTTAAAAGCCTCCTCCTAATTACATTACATCTGCGAAGACCCTATTTCCAAATAATGTCACATTTACATATATGGGGTCTAGGACTTTCATCATATTTTTATTGGGGGATACAATTTCACTTATAACAGGAGGGATTTGGAAGTTACAAGATTTCCTTTTCCTTCTGCTTCTTCTTCTTTATACTCTTATTTTTTCTTCAACTTTCAAAAACTATTTTCCAGTATACAGAGGATCAGGCAGGTTTTCTCTGTATGTTTCTTCTCTAGGTCTTTGTCATCAAAAGCATTCCTTGGAATTCTTCCATGAAAATAATATAATAAGAACTTCCATTTTGAATCAGGAATAATAAATATGAGGACCCTCTGATTTAGAGCAGTCAATATGCTCAGGTCTTCTGTTCAACTTGACCAAGCTATTTCATGCTGCTCATTCCAAACCTGTTTATTGCCAGTCAACTATGTTATTGAATCTCTCAAAGGGGCTAAAAAATAGATGCCTCATTGCAGTGTCTGGCTAGGCACAACTCACATTGTAAACTTCTTAGTGATTCAGCAGTTTCTATTGTAAAATATCAAAGTCAATGCTGAAAAAGACAATATTTTATTGGCTTCCTGGAGATCCTGACCTCAAATCCCTTTCTAACATTTTCTAACCAAAAGAGAGTTCATTTACTGTCTCTAAACATAGCTGCAAGTACATCATTTTAAGATCTATTATTTATTGTGCTGGTTAGTAAGCTTTTATCTCTTATTTATGATTAGGTAAGTTTTAATTGGAAATAGGTTGGAAGTCATCCAAGCGAGGTGGATACTGTGGACCCTATTGTAAACTGATCTTGCAAACACCTGCTTGTTGTATGATGTTATGCAAAATCATCCTTGAGCTGTTGCTTTTTCTTTTTTTTTCCCTTTCATTTTTAAACTTTTGAAGCACTGTGGAACTTGCCAATTAAATAAAAAAATCATAAATAAATCTCTGAACTTTAAAGGTGTAGAATAATGTTTATTTAAAACATAGTTCTCTTGGTTAAATTATAATTAATCATTTCCATGTGTTGTGAGAGTTTTTATTGTTTTTACCTACAATGTTCTTGATTGAAATGATGTTAACCTAGTTTTAATTAATGAAAAACAAGAACTTGAAGTCCTATAAACTGAAGATAAAAGGACAAATAGAGGAATAGAAATTTGAAAAAAAAAAATGTCATAAATATTTTTTGAATGCCTATGGTCTAAAGTTCCTATTTTACAACATGTTGAGAGTTATTTTTTCTGTTAGTCTATAAAACCAATACGAACACATTGCTTCCAGTTCCTCAATGTGCTTTCAAAATATCTGAGTAAATGCTTTGTATTAAGAGATTTCTAGGAGTTCAAGTTAAGTCTTTATGCCTAATTGGTATTTAACTATTCTTTATTATACATGTGCTGGTGACTTTATGTTGTTATATTATTTTATTCCAAAACACTGTAACTTGAGAAAATCTGAATTTCAGTGTTGAAATAGTCACTTATGGCATATATATCCCCCTGTCAATTACATGCAATAATAGAGAAGAACAGTTTCATGATTGATTCAAAGAAAGAGAGATTATTCATATTGTCTTCAGATTGTATTCTATCACATTTTCTGCAGCAGAAATTGCCTTCCTCATTCTGTCTTGCTTGACTACTGAGTTAACATGGGTTCATTGTGAGATGGAAAGGCTGCCATGGTGGTTCCTCCCAGGTATCCAACAGCTGGGAATTTATTTCTACAAATAAACCCAAACAAACAGGTCTACATTAATTACAAACATGTAATACAAACACGCAATATGATACCTCAAATTTATCTTTAGTTAATTTCTGAAATGGTAGAATAATGGTAATTGTGGGCAGCCTCCACTCTGAGTTTTTCTCTTCCATCAGTTAAATTATCCCCTTTACCCTTGAGATGGATAAAATTTGCCATGGAAAGTCAGGTAGAACGACAGGGTAGAACAAATAATAGGTCTGTTTTAGGATACCACAAGCAACAGTTAAGATATCCGGTGGATGTTACATGTGGATGTTCAGGCAAAGACTTTGATCTCTTATATCAATTTCCTGGTTTATAAAATGGAAATAAAATTCCTCCATATTAGCTGCTCAGGACTGTGTTAAATCAAATGAATTATTGACTTCGTCAAATATAATCAATAATATGAGCTTGAAAAACAGTTACGGAAGTAGATATTTTATCACTCAGAGATCACCAGCCCGAAATAAAGATCTCAGGTTCTATTTGCCATGCTGCTATGCATGCAAGTATATGACTAGAGGATCAGTGAACATACTTCAGTCTGAATTGGTATGACTTTAGTTTTTGAAACCCAAGAAACCATATCTTCCCTTGTTTCTTCTCTTCTACTTCTGAGAGTCAGTGATTTTCTTATTAAATTCTTTATGTTAAGGCCATTTCAGCAGTTTCCTTCATTTAAATATTGCCCAAATTTCTCCTAATTAAAAAATCATTAATGTGATGCAAAGTTCAATGAATGGTATGTACTTCAAATCAGGCAGAGTATATGATGATACTATGACTGATACATATATTTTGATTGTGGTTAGAGGACTTTGCAGAAAATTTTAAATCCATTATTTCACCTATTTATTAACATATTCATTTATTCAATTACTTTATGTGTGACATATATTTTTAAAATTATAAAAACACTTAAATACATGGGCTTGTGCTAAGCATAAGACAGGAAATGTGATATTGTATGGGTTCAGTTTACTTGGTAAAGTTAAATATGTGGCAATATGATATTAAAACAACAGATAGCACAAAATGGACTATAACTCTTCTATCATTAGTAAAATTGTTGTAACAAGCATATTGAATTTAAATGAGAAGATGTGGGATGGGTGTAACTGGAAATACGATATGAAAGTCAAATTAGAGATTGGAATTTTAACAGATTGAAGAGTTTGGAATTTGCCCTGTCATTACTAGTGAACAATTACTGGCTTGTGAATAGGACATTATTTTCTTCAGCTAGAAATAAAATTAAATGTACATTCTCCCTAAAGATATAAATCTGGTGAAGAAAAGACAGGGAGAACGCAGTGAAGTAGCCTGAAAGAAGAAGGAGATTTTAGTGAACATAAGGATAGGGAAAATAAAACCTAGCAAAGCAGAAGATCATCCTTGGTGCATGTAACAGAACCAACAGTTTCTGTTGATAGAATGATTAATTACTAATTGGATGACATAATATGAGCAGAAAACAAGTAGTACAAGAACTTGAAACCATCTTGCTTTCAGGGAAATTCATGTTTGATGTTCCCAGACTTTTATTTCTCCTTTTATCACTTTTTAGTCACAGCTTTCTCTTTCTATTTGCCCTCTTACAAAAAAAAAAAAATCACTCAGTAAATAAAAATAATAGCTTCTGTTTGTAGCTATAATAGGCTAGGTAATACTGGGGTGACATACAATTCTAACACCTTTGTGGTATAATTAAATATATATACATACATGTGTTTATCACTCAGTTTGCTGAGGCAGTATGTAAATCTCTGGGATAACCAACCATATCACAAGTCCACATTCCAGGCCACTTTGGTCTTATGGCATGCAGCATGTCGACATACATGACAATGATTGCTATGAAAAAAGAGATTATTTCACTGAGTCTAAGATATGTCAGCTTGTAAAAGACACACTTCACTAGAGCTTACATTGCAGTAGTCAAAGAAAGTTATGCAGCCCAGCCTATATTCAAGGAGAGGTAAGTACCTCCCTATTGTATATCCTGACAAGTGGAGTTCATCTAGATGGAAACACCAATAAATACCATGAATGTCTGCCCAAAACACATATTACATGTCAGCAATTGTTCTCAGTAGTTTAAATAAGTTATTTCTATTTATATGTATTAATTATCACAACATTCTAGCATGTAGAGATGGGTAGAATCTTTGCAGATAAGGAAACTTAAGGAGCCTTTGATTGACTTATTTACTTTCTGCTAGCAGGAAGAGAAGATGAACTATGTCCCCAACAACATGGCTGCAGAGTGTCTCTTAACTATTATGTTGTGCTTTCCCTAAAACTATTACTTCTCCAAGTAGCATTTGTATTTGAAAAGGGAACAAAACTTTAAGCTAAAAGAATGAAATGCTGGCAGGTAGAAATACGTGGTTCACTATGAGGAAAAACAATGACTTTGAGTTATCCAATCCCAATAGAATCCTGATACATAGTTGGTTTCTGCTCCAACCTTGGTTGTGAAAATTTAGTCCTTATACAGAGAAACTAGATAAGCAGAATCAACTGTGAAGGTGTGAAAACCATGATGTAGTTGAGTATTTTTTTAAAAATCTTAATTGTAGTAATCTACTTTATCAGGTTAAATAAGGATGAAAAAGCCGATTATTATATCAAGTTGACAGAGAAAAAAGTAACAGAAAAAATAATTCAAATTGCATTATTTTTCTCCCCATACATTGTCCTTTGGCATGACAGGTGGTATTATGTTAAACATTGTCAGAGGAAATGGCTTAAGCAGCCTCTGTTTATTTAGAAAACAGTTCCCTAAATTTATGAAATTATAATAAATGTAAAATAATATTATGAATAAATCATATTGTGACATTATACTTGTGGGCTTCATCATTCAGGAAAGGCATATGCTGTCCAAGAAATATAGCCTCCAGAGTACATCACCTTAAGATAGAGTATTTAGTGAGCATATTAGGGAAGCTTATTCTCTTAGTTATGATCAGGTTGGTTTTAATTGAAAGCAGGCTGGAAGGCATCCAGGCGAGGCAGCTGTAGCCATAGGATTTCTCAGAACTTGGTAATATTGCTCTTTTTGAGAAGTCTGTACAAACTCCTAAGATATGAGGAATATCTAATCAGATGTCACGAAAACCAGATCATCATCCTCTTTTCATATAAAAACGAATCTAAAGGAAGATTTTAATTAGAGAGGATATGCCAAGTTCATCTAGATGGAAAGAAGTATATAGCCTAAAGTAGGAGAAATCTCTGTGTTCTAATTATCCTCAGTGAAAGAGCTCAGATTCTGGATATTTACATCTTCCCTGTAACTATATTTAATCTTTCAGTAATAGGATATTAAGAAAATATCTGACATGGCAGTCACCACCCCCGCCCTCCCAAATAAACCATTAGGATAGTCCAAAAAAGTACCAATCAACTCCTACTTGTTTCAGGAAATAGCTGGCCACAGAACACCCTCTGCTCTAACATTGAACTATCTTTCCTCTTCTGAAATGTTCCCCAAATTGCTTGCTTGCCCTTTTACAAACAACCAAGGACAACCAAATGTACCCAAGGACCAATCAGAAAATCTCTCCCATTTCTAAACATCCCATTGTAATAGAACACTTGCCCATTTGAGATCATCGCAGTATTTCTTCCTTTTGTTTTATAAAACCTACTCTCCTTTCTAATACTTTTGCACCTTTGTGAAACAAAAGCAATTAAAGACAGTTTCTGGCTGGGCGTAGTGGCTCATGCCTGTAGTCCCAGCACTTTGGGAGGCCAAGGCAGGCAGATCACGAGGTCAGGAGTTTGAGACTAGCCCGGCCAACATAGTGAAACCCTGTTTCTACTAAAAATACAAAACATTAGCCGGGCATGGTGGCAGATGCCTGTAATCCCAGCTTCTTGGGAGGCTGAGACAGTAGAATTGCTTGAACCCAGGAGACGGAGGTTGCATTGAACTGAGATCTTGCCTTTGCACTCCAGCCGGGCGACAGTGCAAAACTCTGCCTCAAAAACAAAAAACAAACAAACAAACCAAAAAAACAGGTTCCAAGGCAGTAAGGTTATGAACAAAAGACCATTGTTAATTTTGTCTCTGACTCAGTTTTGTCTCTGTTGGTTCTGACCTTGCCACACTTGGCTCCTGCCATATCTCCTTGTGGTTGGCTGCTGACCTTGGCTCCTGAGTAAGAGTGGTACCCATATAGGTCCCTTGAACCTTAACCGCTCCTTCAGCTGCTCAAAATAGTAAGTCTTCTTCACTGGTGTATTTGTTTTGTCTAAAAGTTCTTCTGCCATTTTATTCATTTTTAATTCCTGAGTAATTGCATTTGTTGAAAGTTCCCTTTGGAGTTCATGTGCTTGGTGATTCAACTTTGTTTTCTGTGCATTTAAATACTGTTTGGTCATAAGGGGTTGAGTTGTGAGATATGAGTCTGTAATGCTAGCCACTTTCCCAGACTTCGAGAGTTTGGGGTTTCCTTCAGTGTCCTTCGAAGGCAAACCTTGCTGTTGATAATCAAAACTGGAAGAGATACCCTCACAACCTGACTTCATTCTAAGAGCTTGGTCTTAATACATAAAAAAACATTCTCTTTGATTTTCCACCTGCCAAGTAGGGCTTTGGTGAGATACAGATTGCCAGATTGAGATATAGATGGTCAGATCTGTGTTCAGAGGTGACTGACCTTTATGTCAGGTGGTTGGGACACAAGATGCACAGGCAACCATGTTACACTGATTGTGACCAGCTGTATGAAGTGTTCTTAGTCAAAATCTCCCCAACTCTACAAAAAATGCTCCTGCTTTCTATTTCGACTCTTACCACAATCCTAATTCTTGTGCCTATTTCCCTAAATGTCAGAATTTCACCAATGCCAGAGAACAAGAACACCAGTGAAGTAGCTCTTCAATGCAACTCTATGGAGCATTGTATTTCATAAAAATTATTCCTTTAAGAGATGACAGGGAAAAGAAAGAACAAAATTGCTTAGGTCCACTGGGTAAAATTTTTGTTGATACACTGAAGCTTCTAAGTGAAATTTTAATTCCAAGTTAGATTTTGTAAAATATTTTGATGATATTAAACAAAGGACTGTTGTCATTAAAACCACAGCTCCCCTGTGTGCCTAAAACTGCCTGATACCCAGCAGTACTTCTTTCTGTGCCTCTAGACTTTTAGGCCTACTTTCTCTGTCTCCTACACGGAACCTTGCCTTATAAATTTCTTACCACTCCCATCTGCCTATTCCCTTTATGAATTTGGCCAACATGTGAGCCTGGAATGTTCTCCACAACTGAACCTCAGTCTTCAGAACAATTAAGAGCTATTAGTAAGGATTTTCCTACTCCTGCGAAAGACAGACAACTATTCAATATAAAACTTAGAATCTCCCTCAGGGATGATTGGAATGAACCAGAACAGAGACCACAGAAATAACACCACACATAGTCAACCATCTAATCTTTGATAAATCTGACAAAAACAAGCAATGGGGAAAGGATTCCCTATTAACTAAATAGTGTTGGGAAAACTGGCTAGCCATATGCGAAAAAAGAAACTGAACCACTTCCTTACACCTTATACAAAAATTAGCTCAAGATGGATTAAAGACTTAAATGTAAAATCCAAAACCACAAAAACCCTAGAAGAAAACCTAGGCGATATCATTCAGGTCACAGGCATGGGAAAAGACTTCATGACTAGAATACCAAAAGCAGTGGCAACAAAAGCCAAAATTGATAAATGGGATCTAGTTAAACTAAAGAGAAACTAGCATTAGAGTGAGCAGGCAATCTACAGAATGAAAGAAAAAATTTGCAATCTATCCATCTGACAAAGGGCTAATATCCAGAATTTATAAGGGATTTAAACATTTTATAGTAAACAAATCACCCATTAAAAAGTGGGTGAAGGATATGAACAGACACGTCTCAGTCTCAAAAGAAGACATTTATGAGGCCAACAAACATATGAAGCAAAGCTGATCATCACTGAACATTAGAGAAATACAAATTAAAACCACAATGAGATACCATCTCATGCCAGTTAAACTGGTGATCATTAAAATGTCTGGAAACAAGAGACTAGTGAGGCTATAGAGAAATAGGAATGCTTTTACACAGTTGATGGGGGTGTAAATTAATTCAACCATTATGGAAGATAGTGTGATGATTCCTCAAGGATCTAGAACCAGAAATACCATTTGACCCAGCAATCCCATTATTGAGTATATATACAAAGGATTATAAATCATTCTACTATGCAGGCACTTGCACAAGTATGTTTATTGCAGCACTATTCACAATAGCAAACACTTGAAACCAACCCAAATGCCCATCAATGGTAGACTGGATAAAGAAAATGTGCAACATATACACCATGGAATACTATGCAGCCATAAAAAAAGAATGAGTTCATGCCCTTTGCAGGGTCATGGATGGAAGCTGGAAACCATTATTCTCAGCAAACTAACACAGGAACAGAAAACCAAACACTGCATGTTCTCACTCATAAGTGGGAGTCAAACAATGAGAACACATGGACACTGGGAGGGGAACATCACATGCTGGGGCCTGTCAAGGGGTAGGAGGCAGGGGAGAGAAAGCACTAGGACAAATACCTAACGCCTGAGGGGCTCAGCACCTAGATGAAGGGTTGATAGGTGCAGCAAACCACCACGGCCCATGTATATCTATGTAACAAACCTGCACATTCTGCATATGTATTCCAGAGCTTAAAGTAAAATTTAAAAAACTTAAAAGAAGAATCTTCCTCAAGGTGTATGACTCTGTCTTACCAGACTTTTATCAATTAATCTCATTAGTAAGCACTAATTAATCAGGTGCTTACTAATAATAAGAAAATCAGTAATTAGATGAGGCTATAGCTTTTCAGAAAGAAAATGCTTCAACACATTCAGAGCTTGGCGTCTTAGGTGCTTACTCATAATCATTAAAATGCTTATTTACCTTGTTATTCTTTTTTGGATAAACAAAGTTTTATATCAGCTAATGGATACACACAGTATACATAAACTAATTTATATAAGAATTCTGTAAAGTATGCTGCCTTTACTACCCACAAACTTCCAAACAGTTTGAAAGGACCAGTAGCATTTTAAGGCGAAACTATCAAAACTCTCAGAAACTTCTGAACTCCTCTGGCCTAATGCATAGCTCTTACTTTTGGTAGCCATCCAGTTTACCTACGTAGGGGTACATGAGTTTTCTCCCTATGAATTTGGACTGAAAGACAGATGTATGTAGAGTTTCACCTCCATTCTAGATTCTGCTCTGTTATACAGACATAGCAAAATAATGCAAGAAACTCATGGCCCGGTGTTATTACTTGAAGGTAAAGCTTCCATCACACATCATTTTTCGAAACAGCCTCTCCATGATTTTTAAACCGAAAATTTTGTTAACTACAAGATACATCAAAGAAAGACTGCTTTGATTACGAAAGGAGTCAAGGAGAAGTGATGAGTGAGTTGAATTTGAGGGAAAAAAGGAGCTCCATGGAGAGAAACCAATATAAGGAAGATTCGAGATAAAATGTGGTCTCAGATGTGGTCTGTTCTCCATTAGCATGTTGCCTGGGAGAGATGGGGAAGAGAAGGGTAAGCACAACCAGAGGCACGGGAGAGCAGACAGTTAGGAGGGGAACAGAAGCAAACCAGCTTACATCAAATGTATCCTTTCTCAGAGATGTTGGAAATATTTCCTAAATCAAAAGAAAAGACTGCATTTCATTATTCTTTCAAAGATGCCTCTTGCTTCACTGGTGTGAAGTAACTGGGGGAAAATACAATTTAAATAAAGTGCTTCAGAAAGTTTGTTCGGAAATTAACTGGCAAATAACACCAACATACTCTTTTCACCATGGGTTGTGTCTGAGCTTTACTTTCATGTGAGAGTGGCATCCCCAAATCAGGGATTAAAAGCTTAGTCATGAATTTTCTTGCTGTGGCCCACACCTCCATTCCTACTGAGTCAATAAAATGATAAGGTTACTAATTCATGTACCCTGCTAGCCTTATAAAGCTCTACACCCAAGCTCATTGTCCAAACATAAAATGTCTTAAATTCTCCATGTTACACACTGCAGTAGGTTTTTAAAACAGCCAGTGTAAAGGTTTGTGGGAGAGGAGGTACACTTTTATGGCTATACTAATATAGTTGAAACTGGAGACACAAAAGGCTTTGAAATGCTACAAACTTTCCCAAAAGGGAAAGCACTAAAACCCTTTGCCCTTCCTCCCCTCTCATAATGTAGACAAAAATAATTTTCAGGATTTAAACATGACCCCCTTAGAAACCCGGAGAACTATAAAGCATTTTGGGTTTGCTGCAACAAAAGCATTAAATCTTTTCCCCCACTCCCCAGCAGGGCAAACCCACTAATACCTGTTTCACACAACAAGTTTAGAAATATAATACATTACTCAGTATTTACCATTACTTCTTAAATAATATAATAGGACTACTCTTTGCTTGGTGCACTAAAGGTTTTTAGAAATACATTTGTTGCACCTGAAAAAATGAGTGTGCCATATAAGATTAATATGCAGAAGATATTGCCAGCTGCACACTCCGTCCAGAGAAAAATATATGCAAATCACTTTGGCTGCTGGTGGTACAAGGTTCTGAACCAGCTCTGTTTAGGGCAATTCACTGCCTTAAATTGTTTAGCTGGGTTCCTGCCTCAGAATACCCTGACTGTGGCCAAAGAAGGATAGACAAGACTATTGATTCAAAAATGAAACCTAATGAGGGAGACATTCCGTTCCTTAAATCCTCAGCAGTTCATGAAAATGAATGCCATTATCAACTCTGTCTCTCTAGAAAAGTTAAATAAGTACCTTTTCAAGGCAGTCATTAAAATGAAGGTATTTATGTTTCTCTCCCCCCAGCTGTTTGGAAATGAGTGTTGTAAAGTAAAATGAGAAAATCTGTGCCTTTTAGGCTGTTCAACATGAATATATTTGCTATAGTGTCTTTCCTACAAACTCTATTGTGAAAAGCATCACTGGTGCGTGAAGTAGTGATGGTAAGGGTGACATGTTTAGTTTTGAAACTTTTTTTTTTAATTTTAAAACTTTTTTAACCCTGCCATGAGTAATGTAATATTAAATCACAAAGTATTAATATATATATTTCTATAAGTCATATTAGATTGCAAAGTGTGTGTGTGTGTGTGTGTGTGTGTGTGTGTGTGTGTAAAATATCTCCCTTTCATCCAAAGATGCCACTGGATAAAAGAGATAACTGTGGTCCAGGAGTTGCATGTTTCAGAAAGCAAGAGGCATGGGGAAAATACTGATCAACAGTGAGACAAGGCAGAAATAAATTGATAGTCCGCTGCATAAGAACAAGAGAAATGGGACAATGCCTCAATTCCAAGGTCCATTCAGAAAAATATTTTATATCTGGAAAGGCCTGATACTATATTTTCTCTTAAATTATTCTCACATATTAGGGATAAATCCCTAACACTTTGTGCGTGTTTTTGAATGCTTATTTATAGTATTGTATGATCCATTAACTTATTTGACTATTTCTGTGCCTACTTACATTTTCAACATATGTTTATTAAATATATGCCATCTAAGTGCAAATTTCTTATTGCAATACACATCATATTTTCAAAATAATGTCTATTATGGATATTAAAACATTTTTCCAATCTAGCAAGCTTCAAGAAGAGCACAAGCCTAGTAATCTACAAGTTCATATGCAAATTCTCATTAATGTTAATGAACTACCCAAACTCTGTGTTTTCACTATTCTAGTTACTAGAGATGCTGCCTCCTAAAATAGTAAGTAAATTGATAGTTTCATTTGGTTGAAATTGTAGTGTTGTCTTTCTCTTCATCAAGATCTTGACCAAATGTGGCTTCTTTCAATGTATAATGGGCAAGTGCCTTTTATTCATGTGTATAAGAAATATATATTGAATACATGCTATGTGTGAGTTTTGGTGCTTAATTCTAGGAACACCTAGATGAAAACCACAAATTCTCTTTTATTAAAGTGCATTTGTTCAACCGTTGTGGAAGACAGTGTGGTGATTCCTCAAAGATCTAGAAATAGAAATACCATTTGACCCAGCAACCCCTTTACTGGGTATATACCCAAAGGATTATAAATCATTCTATTATAAAGACACATGCACATGTATGTTTATTGCAGTATTGTTTACAATAGTAAGGACTTGTAACCAACCCAAATGTTCATCAATGATTGACTGGATGAAGAAAATGTGGCACATATACACTATGGAATACTATGCAGCCACAAAAAAGGATGAGTTCATGTCCTTTGCAGTGACATAGATGAAGCTGGAAACCATCATCCTCAGCAAACTGACACAAGAATGGAAAACCAAACACTGCATGTTCTCACTCATAAGTGGGTGTTGAATAATGAGAACACATGGACACAGGGAGGGGAACATCACACACTGGGGCCTGTCAGGGGGTGGGGGGAATTGGGGGAGGGACAACATTAGGAGAAATACTTAATGTAGATGATGGAGTGATGGATGCAGCAAATCACTATGACATGTGTATACCTATGTAACAAACGTGTACGTTCTGCACATGTACCCCAGAACTTAAAGTATAATAAAAAATAAAGGAGCTCACCAAGCAGTGAAAAGAAAATTGTGATTAAATATATTAATTGCAATCAATAGTAATATGTACAGAGTGCTATGTAATCACTAGGGCTCTTTAGGCATCAGTTTTGGGCCTCAGTCTCCCAAATGTATTGGGAGATGGTATATCAGTGTACATGAGAAGTAGAGGAGATGAGGTAGGGATTGATTAAGTGGCACTGAAATGCCTATGTAGTCATTGCACATAGACAATCACACCCACAGACATTTGTGGTCAGGTTAATAAGCCACAACGTACCTAGTCCTCCAACTTAAAAGTTCATAAAGCACCTCGTTTTTTCTAATCTTCACTGGTATATATCTCATGTTGTACATATTTTATAATGGCAATCTACTGGGAATTAAGTCCAGAGGTAGCAGCATATTATTGCACATTTTCGTTCTCATCTAATTTTTCCCATCTATTTTGACCCTACATTTCAAAAGAGAAACACACAGAGAGAGAAAGAGACAAAAATAATGATAATCAAACATTTTTTGAGTTATGAAAAAAATGAAATGTCCTGCTTACTGAACATAACTAGAGTATTTGCTGCTAGTCAATATTGTTTTGTGCAGGTTGGCTACATTTGAATGTATACTTCTGGTAATAATCTAACATGTTATTGGAATCCCTATTATCACTCGTGTATGAAATCCAGCCTTTTTGCTGATGGACAATTTGTCCACGTAGATATCTACACAAAGCATCAGAAATATAGCATATCACAAATATACTTCCCAGAGCCTTCAAATGCTTATCCATATCTCAGTAAAGGTACACATTTATTCAGGTGAACCCCTATTACCACTGCCTTCACCTCCTTTTACATCCAAGCAATGAACAAATAATGTAGGCTCATATTTCCCATTATACATCCTGAACCTGTCGCTTCTCATCAACTGCATAGCTACTTTTCTAATATGTTTCCATCATCTCCTTCTCTCCCTTCTAAACAATTGTATTAGCTTCCTAACAGGTCTTTTCATTTCCACTCTTTATCCCTTAGTTTCTGTTCTCAACACAGTAGCTAGAGTAACCCTTTTAAAATGTGCATTCAAAGCTCTTCCTAAAAATTGCCGTGGTTTCCTGTGACACTTAATATAAAATCTAAACACGGAACAATTGTCTATAAGGCCCAGCAAGATCTGGTCCTGACCACCCCGGTCACCTCACCTCCCCAGACTTTCTGCCACACTCCCTGCTCAGACCATGCCAGTTTTCTGGCTAACTGATTATCTGTTAAACTACATTTCATCTTGCTTCCCCAGCTGTGCACTTAACTCTGATTAGCAACCTTATCTCCAAAATT
Organism: Ateles fusciceps; assembly: GCA_036589455.1. Classification (NCBI taxonomy): domain Eukaryota; kingdom Metazoa; phylum Chordata; class Mammalia; order Primates; family Atelidae; genus Ateles; species Ateles fusciceps. The sequence continues at coordinate 2,679,168 of JAZHEH010002924.1, read as the reverse complement.
ACTACTGGGTTTATTCTCTGTTTTCATATCTCTGTTACATTGTCACCTCCTTATCAAAGTTTCTCTGATTTATTTCTCAAGAATAATCTTTCTGTGATACTCAAATTTCTTGATTTGTTTCTTTTGCATAGAAGTTTTCACTGCCTAACATGTTATATAGTTATGTGTTGTTGTTGCTGTTGTTATTGTTTTGCTGTTTGTTAGACCAGAAAATAAGTCATATGATGACAACATCGTTTCCCCAGACTCCAGAACTTTCTAATACATAGTAGATGCTTAATAAATATTTGTTCTGTGACTGAAAGAACAAACAGATTTGAACATACCTCTACCCAAGCTAGAGTGTGATGAACGTGTTGAAAGACTCTGATCACGTCAGAAGACCAAGATTCTGGTTCAGACTTGTCCTTGTGTGGACTAGTCATGGTTTTAGGAAAGTTACTTCCTACTTCCACCCCTTTCTCCATCAGTATGTAGTTCAGGTTTCTTGGGCTACAGCAATATGAGAATAATTACAAATTCTAAAAATAGCCTAAATACTTCACTCCAGAAAACCCTTTGCAGAATCAGACTGTGGTCTTCCTGCCTTGTTTCACTTCTCTTACCCCCGGTTGTATGATGTATCCCTGCTGATGCACACATGGGAACACTCACCGAAGAGGGTGTCACTCCTCTAAAGTCTTAATCTGAAGCCTAATCTGAGAATGCTGCTGAAAGTAGGTGGGTGACATTTAGATTTCTGAAAACGTTTAAAACTTGTAATGAAAGCACAGCAAGTCTGCTGCAATTCTCTGCCATTCTAATTTCTTATTGCAAGTTTGGGTAGTTTCATATTTGCATTGTTAATAGCCCTCCCTCAAAGCCTGTTGACATTGTACATTTTCAGTGTTTCTTTTGTTCCCCTTGCTAATATGAGCAATCCTTTGCTAAGAGGCTAACATTATTATTATTATTATTTATTCATGGTTGATACATAATCATTGTACAGGAAGATAACTTTTTAATGAAGGTTTCCATCCCTTTTTAGTTGTTTTTTTTTTCTAAGAAGTCTTTTAAAATCCAAGTGATTTGAGATTATTCTTTATTTATTTGATTATAGAAGAATATCTTTTGGCAGTAAGTGGTGATAAACTACTAGAAGCCACCAGAGGCAAACACCTGCCTAGTGCTAATTTTTGCTTCTCTTCCAACCTGCCTGGAGAAAAAACATCCTTCTAGAGGAAAACTGGAGGTTTCTGTCAATCAAGACGTCAGAAGAGGCTCCACAGCCAGGGGCATCCCTCTCCTCTCACTTTGCCAGCTGGTCAGGGTTTTCCCCTCAACTTGCTCGGAGGCCTTGGAAGTTGAAGAGTACACTCTCATCACCACTTCCCCTCCCAACAAGAACAAAGAAAAATGCATAATGTACAATAATAGTCAAACTAGTAAGAATTAAAGTAAACGGTGTGATATAAAAAGGGTTTCAGACAGGATTAATAATTCTGCAATTTGTTATACCAAGTCAATTTTTTCCACTTGCAGAGCAAAGTTGCCCGGTGGGTTTATTCATTCACTCATTATTAGGTATATATCACTTTTATTGTTTTACATTTTTATAGTTTATTAAAAAAAGACATCACTTATGAATAAAACATTCTGGCTCCAGGCTGCCATACACTGAGGTTGGTCGGAGAGATTATACTGTCCTTGATTTAAAATAATAACCAAACATACACAGCAGAAATTACAAATAATCAGATAGTATATGAGAATATAGGGGGAGTCTCCCAAGAGAAGTCTGTGTCTCAGGTGGCTCCCACAGCAGGAGTCCCCTTCTTTTCTTCATCCATCCTTTGCACAGTATCTCCCCAAATGTAGCTTCTATTTCTTCCTTCTAGATCCTGCAGTGTCCATCCTCACACTGGTCTGCATTGGATTCTTGAGGCTTCCCCCACCTCACTCTTTGTCACATGGGATAATGGTGCCTCTGAGGTGCAGTTCATCTGCTGCTATGAATGAAGTGAAGGCATGTAGATAGATGGCATATTTAATGTCAGCTTTTAATCATCCTACACATTCGAGTGTTCATAACTAAGCAAAATTGAGTCAATTGAAACTCTATGAGTAATATTTCTGTGTATTCATATATTAATTTAGTCGACATATCTGGTGTACTTGCCCTAATCTAGAAACTGCTGAGGATGTCAAATGAGGATTCCTTAATACTGTCTAGGATCCTGTGGCTATACCACAAGAAACAAATCAGTGCATAGTTAGGTAAATTTTCCAGGAGCAGTTTGATAATTTTGTGAGTCTGCACCAGGAGCTGGGCTAATCATATGATTTCAGTTCAGAGCTGTTCACCACCATAACAATAACTTTGTAGAGGCCTAAATCAGTCATTGGAGGAGAGAAGAAAAAAACAGTGAGGCCAAAGATATTTTTCCACAACCTGTTGCCTTCCACATTTAATATCCATGATTTCCATTCAGAGTAATTTTTCTATCACAGCCGTGAAAATAAAAGAAAAATTTTTAGGCAAAATATCAATAAAACTTGATAAATCATCTTTTCCCCATGATTTGATAAATATGACTTACATATTTCTGTTTCATGGCAGAAAACATGGGAAGGACAGGAAAAGAAATAGACACATCAGTGACTGCAATTGTTGCTTTTCAAACTGATGATTTTCCTCAGATATGTCCTTTATTTATGTATCTCTAATTCTGCAATTATTTTAACTTTTTCGCAGGTTTAAATTACTATAGTTTTAATTTACCTTAATAAATTAGAAAGCTAAACAAAATGATGAATGCTTTCAAAATTAAAGGCTAATTACATTGATACCAGCAGTACTATAAACCAACTCATTGTTTCATCTCATCTTACCCATTCATTCAGTAAGAAGATAGTTTTTGATTCTTGACTGATATTTTATCTAATTATTTACACTTGATTATGGATTTTTGTTGTCATGGAGATAAAGTAACATATGTGAAAACCTTTGGTAGATTTGTAAATTAAAAGACTTCCCAGGACTTTAGAATATATTATTAGTTAGAGGTAAGGATTGTATTGGACAGGTTGCCATGGTTTTTTCACAAACCACCTATATTACATTTCCTTGTACATCTCAAGCTCACAGGTTCCACATTACAATTTAATTTACCATCCTAAGGCAATGAAATCCTCATTTAATTGGATTAATTTCTATTTCAAAAAGGAATAACTCAGTCAGCTAGTCAGTCAAGCAATCATCAATGCAATAAATCATTTTGACTACTGCTATTTATTGTAATCATCCAGTATTTAATTGAAATGATGGACATATCTAATTTTGTATTGCCATATATGTGATATAAAAATTCAATCACTAAAACCATGACTTGCACATTTTAGGGTCTTACTCAGATGTCCAAAGCAGTCACTCAGAGAATGGAAGATCCAATGAAGAGGATTGGTTTTGATGTTCTAGTTGGATTTTGCCATAGAGTAAGACAAGGAAAGTACAATTTTCCATCATTCTAGATATTACCAAGCCTAATCACAGATCTACCCTATGTAATTGAGACACACTAGAAAAACAACATCTATGTAGTATTTATGAGAAGGAATACACATAACCAGAACATAACATAGGGAAGCCTTCACCTTTGTGAAGGCTTATTTTTGATGCAGCAAAGCCTGCAACTTGCCTTGGTGAAGAAGCCAGTGGGCAACATACACAGAAGCAACTGCTGGAATCAGTAATGTGTCATAACTGTGACTTGTCAATACCTCCCCCAAGAAGCAAAACTTAAAGATCTAACAGATCCTCAAATGTCTAGAAAGGAGCTTTTGGTTTCAATTTCAAAATAATCCCTTGACAACTTCAGAAAATCTGTAGGGATTCCCCTTGAAGATCTATTCTGTAGAATAGCCCAACGTTTAAGACATGTATTTTAGTTAGATAGGATTCCTGTACATCTTTTGTTGACATTTAAGTTCTTCCATTTACTCCATGGTTATGTTGAGTCAGGTATAATTAAGCTAATATTGATATAGTAATGAACAAAGGCTGTTACTGATGAAACATTGTGAAAAGCATAAAACTAATGTATCATCTAATATATAACCCAATAGAGTTTTTGAAAAACAAATGTTTCAGTGTCATTTTGAAATAAACACATAATATATTGTCTGCATCTTTTCATTTTCAAGACTTTAGTTTAGAATTGCATTTATAAAGATTAGAAAGTGATGTCTAAAACTTTGAGTTCATATTCATACATGTAAGAAATATAGGAAAGTATTGTTCTTTGAGAGTCTAGAAACCAAATTATTTCTTATTCCCATTTTCTTATGTGTAAATCAAATAGAGCTTTATAGAGAGAAAGAAGGTGGAAATAGCATTGTGAACTGGCTTATGAAAGAAGAATTCCCATTTTGATTTTTAGCAAATAAGGTAAGACATTTATGAATATAAATAGGGAATATAAGAGAATGCTATCCAGTTTCGGTATTCAGTCTTTGGCAAACTTCCATCCATATGATAGACAGCAGGTGAGCTGGGTTCAGAGGCATAAAAGGCACATGCCCACTACTAGGAACACTAAAGAATATGCTGCTTGTCAACGTCCTGTCACTAGTTGTAAGTCAATTAAAAATCCACAAATTCCAAGAAGCTCAAATTCATAAGATTGATCTGTCTTTGCTTCATGCTAAACCTCATATTAGAATATGAGATTTTTACATTTCCCAAAACCCCTTTCCACAAACATAAATTATGTTTGTAGTTACAAAAACTATTAAAACATTATATATATGTGTGTGTGTGTGTGTGTATATGTATATATATTCTTATAGGTGTGCATATATTTGTATATAAATGTATAATATATACTTACAGAAAAAGTTCAGTAAGAAAATGTGTATGGGTGGTTCATGCAATTCTTCACTTTTTGTAAAAACAAGTCGGAGATCATCTTGATTTCCATTTAGGTAGTGATGCTATTTTTTTTTTAATGAGGGATGGTATATTATCTTCTTGTTAATTACCCCTATTGGAATTTTTGGCTCAAAACATTTTGCAAAGGATTCTGATTTTTTAATAAATCATAGATCATCTACCGTGTGTTAGATACTCTTCTTGGAATTGGAGATACAGTGGAATAGAGACTAAGTTTCAGGATTTGAAGAACTTATATTTTAGTAGAGGAGTCTTACAAAAGCAAGTAAAAAATGTCAAAATTATATATCTCTATATTTATACATGTATCTATCCATAATTCTACATAGTAAATGCTATGAATAAAAATAAAGGAGACTACAGTGATGGAACCATCCAACCCTGACAGGGTGAGGATGGAGTCAGGAAGTCTGGACAGTGAAAGTATTTCTGATGTGTTAACATTTGAAAGAAAGAAACTCAATGAAGCAATGAGATAAAGAATGGGAAGATGGTGAGGTGTGGTAGTGGTTCACCCATGTAATCCCAGTACTTTGGGAGGCCGAAGCCATTGGACCACCTGAGGTCAGGAGTTCGAGACCAGCCTGGCCAACATGGTGAAATCCCATCTCTACTAAAGATACTAAAATTGCCAGGCATAGTGGTGGGCACCTGTGAGCCCAGCTACTTGGTAGACTGAGGCAAGACAGTCGCTTGAACCTGAGGAGAGGAGACTGCAATGGGCGGAGATCACACCACTGCACTCCAGCTTGGGCAACAGAGTGAGACTTCACCTAAAAAAAAAAAAAAAAAAAAGAATGGGAAGAGAGTTACAAAGGATAGATTCTTGAGGGGGGATGGATACCCCATTTACCATGATGTGATTTTATGTATCCCATAAATATATATACCTACTGTGTACTCACAAAAACTAAAATGATATTTTTTTTAAATGGGAAGAGTTAGAATAAAAGCATGTTATGCAGCAAGTATAGAAGTAAAAGACTCTAAGGTAGACATCAAGTTCACATATTCTAGAAACTAATGAATAGCTCAAAGGAGGACATTATAGTTGTGCACAGCACAGAGGTGAGGAATAAGGAATAAGTAGGGACATTATTATAAGTGTCCTCTAGACTATGTTAAAAAGTTGGAGTCTAGTTCCAACATTTGAGAAACAAATTGTAGGTTTTTAATAAAATAGAAGTAAAACAATAAAATTATATAAATTATATATCGTGATATAAGTTACATCACAATAATATTTCTGAAATAATTTATTTGTTGTACAGATCATTGACTGTCAGGTAGAGAGCAGAGGAAAATATCAAAAAATAAGAAAGAAGACTTCTTTCTGTCGAGAAAGAGAAGACAGTGGCTTGAACTAAGGAAGTAGTAGTGCATGTGGTGAAATCCTTCAGGTTTGGGACATATTTAAATATATATTTTATGTAGGACATAAGGGAATGAAAGGAGAAGAAATAAATAATCTATAAGATTTTTTTGTTTAAGCATCTGGGTTAATAATATATTTACTCTATGGAAAAGACTGAGAAAGATAGAGTAGGGTGGGTTGGGAGAAATAAAGAATTTTAAGCGTGCTCATTTTGATACATCTATTAGATATTTATGTGGAAGACATTGAAAAGACATTGAAATATTTAGATTTGGAGCTCAAGAGAGAAATCAAAGTAGAAGTATATAGATTTGGCAGTAGAAAGCATATAAGTAGATCTTTTGCAGAAACATGGAAAACAAATATGAATTTCTGTAATATAACGAGAGATGTAGCCTTATTGCATTCGCCACCAAAGGCTCATGTTGCTACAGAGAGAGGACCCTCAAACCAGGAAGGTGAAAAGAGTTTTCAAAACAATGCCAGTGCAGTTTAACAATGAGAAGTGTCTACAGCTAAAGATAAGAAGAAATCTTGACCTAATCTTAGGTTTTTGACATCCGAAAAACAAATTGCACAGGCTGGCTATTGAGTGAAATCACAACCTAGTTAAGTGTATATCCTGCCCCCAAAATGCAATTATTTTAATTACATGGCAATTACAGTATATCCACAGAGCAAATTACCTAGTTATTGGCATCCTGTGGAATAAAGTAATCTAACAATTTGCTTTCAATGATAATTCTATATTGCAGCTTTTTTGAGCAAGTAAAATAATTTTTTATCAGACATCCTCCCCTAATCCTTGAATTTCTTAATTGATGGTATTTTTCTAACCTCCATCCTCTTCCCCCAAATGAACAAACCCAGCTTTACAAAAATGTACAAGTTTATTTTTATTCCAAGTCTTAAAAATTTACTTTATTATAAATTTTGTACATATTAAAATGAAGCCATATAGGAAAATTAGAGGCAGTTTTTATAGATGCTTATTTCTACTGAAGTGGCCATATTAATGATAAACAACTCTAAAGTCCTTTACCTGACTTTCTAGTCTGTGTATTCTTTTATTGGGATTATGTAGTCATTAATTTAGACTGCCTTAAGGTAATAAATAATAAAATTCTCGGATGTACTGGAAGCTGGAACTCAAATGGAATACCACACTTTAATTGGAATGAGCTTGAAAGCAAAAATCAGGGCTGCCAAAGTGTTGGGAAATTGAAGGAGAAATCTCAGAATGAAGATAGCTGCAGGGAGAGATGTCCCAAAATTTGCATGGAACTCTGCCTAACTCCATAATGACTTTTTGCTTACAGATACACGAGGAGAACCTGGGAGCCCAGCAGAAAATAGCTTCTAAAAGAAGTAAGGAGACACTTTAGTTACTTACCACCACAGAGATGACAGAGTTTGGAGTTTAAATACAGACAATTTAAGCATCTGCTAGGATGAAGATAAACGTTTTTCAGAATATATCAGAACACAGGGTCTCTAAAACATTCACATTTTCTAATATTTGATCAATAATTTCTAAATATGTGATGGAAGAGTAAAATGTGACCAATTTTCAAGAGAAAGGTGGTTATTACAACCTGATAGTGAGATGACCCAGATTTTGAAATTAATGGGTCAGAGTGTACCAATTTTTTTAGAGTTTTTATTATTAAAGCATATAAATATAAATTCAACATGAATATTGAATTTTACCAAATGTTTTTCTGCATCTATGAAAATGATAATATGTTTTTGTTCTTTATTCTGTTACTATGATGTATTTTGTTCATTGATTTGAATATGTTGAACCATCCTTGCATCTTGGAATGAATCTCACTTGATGTTGGTGAATACTCTTTTTAATATGCTGTAGAATTCAGTTTACTAGCATTTTCTCAAGGATTTTTGCATTTATGCTCATTAAGAATGTTTTCCCTGTAGATTTTTATTATTGTTGCTGCTCTTGTTATATCTTTCTCTGCTTTAGGCATCAAGGTAAATATGGCCGTGTAGAATGAATTTAGAGTTCTCTCCTCATCAATTTTTTTGAAATTGTTTTGGAGCTGGTATTCTTCAAATGCTTTATAAAATTCTATAATGAAGCCATCAAATTCTGGCATTTTCTTGAATGAGAGACATTTTATTACTGTCTCAACTTCCTCATTCTTATTTAATCTTCAAAGATTTTCTATTTCTCTATAATTGACTCTCGGTAGGTTTTACGTGTTTAGAAATTCGTCCATTATTTCTTTGTTATTTAGTTTGCTGGAGTATGATTGTTCATAATAGTCTTCTATGATTATTTGTGTTTCTGCAGTTTCAGTGTCTCTTTTTTATCTCTGATTTATGTGAGTCTTCCTTTTTCTTAGTTTAGTTAAAATTTGTCAGTTTTGTTTATCTTTTTTTAAAAAATTATTTTTTATATGGCATCCTACTCTTTATTTTATTTATTTCTTCTCTGATCTTAAATATTTCTTTGTACTAATTTTGGATTAAATTTGTTCTTATTTTTCTAGTTCCTGGAGGGTCAGTGTTAGGTTGTTTATCTGAAATTTTTTTAATGTAGGCATTTATTATTATAAACTTTGCTCTTTTAGAATTGCTTTTTGGTATCCTATTTATTTTGGTATTTCCACTTTCATTTGTCTCAATTTTTTAAAATGTTTCCTTTACTTTTTAACTCATTGGTTATTAAGAAGCAGTTATTACATTTTAATATTTGCAAAATTTTCAAATATTCTCCTTTTTTTTTTTTTTAGTTTTATATCATTGCAGTTTTAAAAAAAAAAAAGATACTTCATAGGATTTCGGTCTTCTTATATTTACTAGGGATTTTTATTTTTTGACCTAACATATGATCTATCTTAGAGAATATTTGAAATACAATTAAAAACAATTTCAGCCATTGGTTGAAATGTCCTGTAAATGCCTGTTAGGTCCATTTGGTCTAGAGTGCCATTTAGACCCAATATTTGTTGATTTTTTTTTCTTTTCTTTGTCTGAATGTCTATTGTGGATAGCCAGTTGTTAAAATCCTCTACTATTATTGATCTCTCTCTCTCCAGTTATATCTATTTATTATTTGCTTTGTATATTTAGGTGCTCTTGATTGAATTAATGTATAGTAACAACTGTATATACTCCTGCCCAATTGACTTTTTATGACATACATTGGCCTTCTTTGTCTCTTTTTGTAGTTTTACTTAAAGTCTATTTCATTTGATAGAAGTATAGCTACTTCTCCATTCTATTGGTTTCTATTTGGATGAAATATTTTTTTCCATTACTTCATTTACAGTTTCTGTGTGTTTTTATAGATAAAGATAATCTCTTAGAGGCAGCATATAGTTTAATCTTGTTACTTTATCCATCTAACTACTCTATTACATCTTTTACCTAGAGGAGTTACTTCATTTACTTTCAAGATACTTAGTGATAGGCAAGAACTTACTTATTACTGATATTTTGTTAATTATTTTCTATCTGTTTTGAAGATTTTTTTTTTCTTTATTTTTCTCCTACCGTCTTCCTTTGTGGTTAAGTGCTTTTCTCTAGTGGCATGTTTTGATCTTTCGTGAATAACTGCTAGTTGGACTCCTGTGAGGAGTAGTGAGTAGTGAAGCCAGGGTAATCCTATCTGCTATCTTATTGGCATCACATTTCAGTGGCGTTAAATTTTGACATTATTGGAGCAGGGATTGATAAATAATAAAAATAAAAAGGTAATAACATATGCTCTTTTAAGGAAAAGCTTAGAAAGATTGGTGATAAGCGAAGAAAACAGAAATCAGCTTGAAATGGCTTACATTGGTCAAATATAGGGCAATTTCATCTTTAAACAAATAATAATTTCATAAAATATGATCCATAAAATAGAAATCCATAAGACCATATTAATATAAATTCGTGAATAAATGAATTAATGAATGAATAGGGGGAAGGGAAATATCTTTCTTACAGTAGAATATCAACTAATAATTACACAAGAAATGATAGGAAATCTTCAATGGTTGTTTAAATTAGTTGGCAAAAGTTGGATTAGAAAAATGTTTAGATAGTCTCAATTATCTCCACACAAATTATTTAGTTATTACAAGAGAGAAAAATCATAATTTCACTCTAAGAAATGAATTGGACTCCCACCTAAATAAAATCATTAAAGTAGCATTACTATTATGTTCCTTCTGCTATGATGTATGGGAAAGAAAATATCACCTTTCTGTATTTCTTCAACCTAAAATATATACCCTGAATATATTAATCAGGATACGACAAATATACCCATATTGTGGGACATTCTATAAAGTCATTGATCTTGTACAATTATCAAGGTTAAGAAAAAAGAAATATCGAGATCAAAAATATAAGAAGACACAAAATCTAAATCTAAGGTGTGTTCCTGTATCAAAGAAGAACAGCTATAGAGAAAATATTGAGAAAAATTTAAAAATATGAACATAGACTATGCATTAGATGATAATGTTATGGTTAATGCTTCATTTTCTGATTTTGGTATTAGTACATTGGTAACAGGAGAGAATATCCTTTTCTTTAAAACTAAATAGAAATATTTAGTGGTACATGTTTATAATATGATAATTGTACACTCTCAAATTGTTTTAAAAAGTAATATGTGTACATGCACACAGGAACACAGACAAACACACACACAGATACACATACCCACATGTACCGATACAGAGACAATTATTTTAAAAAATGAGGCAAAATGTAAACAATTGGTTATTTTGTTGGGGGTGGAAATATATAAGAAGGTTCCCTGTATTATTCTTGCAAGTATTCTGTATTTGAAATGACATAAAAATAAAAAGTTACACACACAATAAGGTCTTCTCCTAAGGCTATGGCTACTTTATTGGTTAAATTACACATATTAAAACTCACTGAATATTGGTCACTCTAAAACCAAGTATCTGAAAATTACATAGCTTGATATTTTTTTTTTTCTTTTAAGAATAGCAGATATAGCTTTCATGAGCATGATCGACAAGTCTTGAAAATGAATTTCCTTTTCTCCAGAGGATAATTGCACTAGCCCTGTACCACCTCTGTTAGTCTATTCAATCTTGGCCCTAGTTGTCACTGAAAATGAGAAGATAGTTTTGCCTTTGGTGCCTATTCCATTCTTAGATCCTCTGCATAGACTGACAACTAGAAGGGCATGTGAATGGGGTTTGTGATCTATATACTTGTCTACTGGGAACAGGGTTGAGACTCTGATGTGTTTCACATGCCTCCTAGAAACAGGCCTGAGAAGGCAGTGATTCTACTGCACTATTATTTACATTGGGACTCAACCAGAGTATGAATGCTGAGGAGGAAAATTACTGTTTTAACTGCTTTGATCATAGTTTACACACTCATTGAGTATCTGCTGCATTGCCAACTCTATCCAGGTACAGCAGAGACTAACAAGTGAACTTTAATATATGTTTTCACATTTTAACAGTGTAAATTAAGTTGGGAGGAAGAAGAGAAAGAATTTGACTAAAAACAAGGCAATAAGCTATACTTATGTGCTCAAAATATACAGGCAAGTTTTCTATTTAGTTCTAAATGACAAACTAATTACAAATTTCAACTTTCTCCCTTTTAGATACTTCTTATATCCCTAATCAAATTATCAAAAAGCTATATAGTAAAGAGAAATACAGTATCAGAGCTAGAAAGCAGGAATGAATACCTTCCACATGTAATAAAGTAAAAAAATAACAATTGCTATTATTTATAGGGCAATTTTTATGCATCATGTTATTTAATATTTTTTAATTAGTATCAAGTTTACCTGAACAAAGATATTAAAGAGATTAAATAATTCAACCAGTCACACAAGACAGAGTTCTCTCTTAAGTCACCATATAATAACTTGGCATTATGGTTGAAGGGGAAGATTATTGTTCTCAAAACATGGTAAATTAAACACACTAAAACATGATATTATGTGCCTAAAGGGTAATTTGCATCAGATAGCTTTTTCAAATACTAAATGTAATTATGAATAAGCATAAACAAATTTTCATCAAAAAAGAAAGTTAAAATATGTACCTTTTAATATTTTTATCAAATAAGACAAGTTTTTAAATTGTTCGAATAGCTGTAAAAACCATCAGAAACAACCTAAGAAACCAGGAGGAATAAATTAATGTAAAAAAGCAGAAGCCAATGAATTACAAAATAGCAGAAACAAAAACAAACTAATAAACTGAAAACTAAGTCAAAAATTAGGTCCCAACATTTGGGAGGCTGACACGATTTGATCACGAGGTCAGGAGATCCAGACCATTCTGATCAACATGATGAAATCCCTTCTCTTCTAAAACTACAAAACTTAGCTGGGTGTGGTGATGCATGCCTGTAATCCCAGCTACTCAGTAGGATGAGATAAGAGAATCACTTGAACCCAGGAGGCGGAGGTTGCAGTGAGCTGAGATTGTGCTGCTGTACTCCAGACTAGCCACAGAGCAAGACTCTATCTCAAAAAAAAAAAAAAAAAAAAAAGAAGAAAGAAAGAAAAGAAAAAATACATAAAATTTAAATGAGAGCAATGGAAACTTAAAAGAAGAGATTAACAAAGATAATTAGAAAATTCACAAATTAAATGCATAACACTCATTGAAAACAATATGACAAAGTATTTGATGATCTCAGGAAAATGAATGATTTTAAAGTAAACAAAATAACAACATGTTCAAATTTTAGTATCTTTGCAATCAAGATGTATCTAATAATCAATATACTTGGTATAAGCCTAATAACCATTGTAATAGTTGTCATTACCTTGTGCATGAGCAAACTTATCTGTAATTCCTAGAGGCGTGATTGAAATACTGCACTGTCTACTTTCATTATTCAACCAACTGTTTGAGCAAGCTTGAGAAAGAATTGTGTGTCTTGATCTCTAAAAACTTCTCATTGACACTTCTTAGAAGATTAAATAAAAGCCAGCATCAAAACTAGCAGAATGTTTGTCAATCATTTGTCAAAAAACAAAAAACAAAAAACCCTAACAACAACAGAAAAGCACCTTTGTAAAGAAATACTGCATAATTACTATACTTAGGAACCCAGAAAATTGTATTATATGATTAAAATAAATGCATATATGTTTCAAGGTCAAAAGGTATTCAAAAGAGATTTTGAATATGAAATATTTTAGGAATTATGAAATTCATTTATTTACATTTTTACATGCACAAAGATATAGAATATACATCTACATAAATAGAAAAAAACTTCCACTAAATGGACAATAAAATTTTAGGAAATTAAACAAATGAAAAATGTGTCATAGATTAACTGGTAGTATCTTTTTTCCTTAGAAAACTCATATAATAATGACATGTATTTCCATTGATGGTAACTTGGGTTCAATAAAATTGAATAAATATGATATATTACTATGGTTTAAATGTGTCCCCCAAAGTTTATGTGTTGAGAGCTTAATCCCAAATGCAACAGTACTGGGAGATGGGACCTTTTGTTTTTTTGAGATTGAGTCTCACTCTGTCGCCCAGGCTAGAGTGCAGTGGCATGAGCTCAGCTCACTGCAATCTCTGCCTCCCGGTCCAAGCTATTCTTCTGCATCAGTCTCCTGAGTAGCTGGGATTACAGACATGTACAACCACACCCAGCTAACTTCTGTATTTTTGGTAGAGATGGGGTTTCACTATTTGGTCAGGCTAGTCTCGAACTCCTGACCTTGTGATCTGCCTGTCTCAGCCTCCCAAAGTGCTGGGATTACAGGCATGAGCAAGCATACCAGGTGAGATGGGACCCTTTGGTGGCAATTAGGTCAAGAGGGCTCTGATCTTCTGAATGGATTGGTGTCTTTATTGAGAGAGTGAATTACCTATTGAGAGAATTAATTACTATTATGAAAATGAGCTCAGCCCTCTCTTGTTCTCTTTCACATGCTGTCTCTACCATGTAATTCCTTTTGACATGTATGATACAAGAAATTTTGCACCAGATGCCCAACAGAACTAATACCATGTCCTTAGAATCCCCAGTCTCAGGACACTGAGCCAAAAAATATATATATTCAATTACCCAGCCTGTGGTTTCTGCCATAACAAAACAAAATAAACTAAAAATATTTTTAATATTATAATAGCCATGGGCAAAAATGTAGGAGATTAGTTTTTTTCTCTTTTTCTTTTTTTCTTTTACTTTATTTTATTTATTATACTTTAAGTTCTGGGGTACATGTAAAGGTCGTGTAGGATTGTTACATAGGTATACACATGCCATGATGGTTTGCTACATCCATCCCCCTGTCACCTATATTAGGTATTTCTCCTAATGTTATTCCTCCCCAATCCCCCAACCCCATGCTATCCTTCCCCTAGGTCCCGCCCACCCCCAACAGGCCCCAGTGTGTGATGTTCTGGAAGGGGATTAAAGTACAAGCTCGTTCTCAACAAAGGACTGCAATCCAGATGATTTCACAGGGCCACAATTTTGAATTATGAAGGCTTTTAAAATAATATAATTTTCATGTGATTCAAACTTTACAAGCACTTGGAATAAGTAGTAAACACATATATATTTTAAGTTAAGTAACATTTAGTTATCAAATGGGTTGGGTATGGTGATAGCAAATTCTTCTAAGACACAAGTTAAAAAAAGAAGCCTGCAAATAGATATAGGAATCCTAAATAAATATTGCCAAATGAATTAATCTCCCTAGATGATATACAATGAACAAAGAGACTTTAATCTCAATAAGCAAAATGGAACCCTATTAGTATAATTTATCATTTTAATATGCTTAAGGGGAAAAATAACTATCTTCTCAAGAGGTTCCTAAGGCATTTGATAAAATTTACATATATTCCCCCAAAACTCTAAGAATAGTATAAAATCTGCCCAAACCATGATATTTAATGAAGAAATAGTATAATCCTTATCATTAAAAAATAAGAAAAAGAAAATATCTACTTAAAACACTTTATGTAACATCTTTAGGCAGACCCAGTGCAATTACATTATAAAATAATAATTATAAATAGGGAAGAGTTGATGCAAATTATTGTTTTCAGATTATATGATATTATACCTAAAAACACCAAAAGAATAAAAACCTTTATGTGAACAAACAAATAGGTAGACTGTTTCTCCATGAAGTACATGTAACATCTCTATATAACAACAATTTGTTAAACAGTTTTTTAAAAAGTCCCCAATGGACAACTAAGACAGAAAATATAATTTTTTGATGGGAGCATTGCCTTATTGATTTTTAAGTTTATACAAACTTTACACAAGGACTGAAAAGGTAAAAATATGAAGACATTCTTTTTCTATTATTTTCTCTCTTATTTTTTCCAATTATTTATGTCAGTTAAATCAAGCACTATTGGCCTAACTTTTGTTATATCTTGTGTTACAGGAAGAGTGATTTTATTTTGAAAACGATGTTGTTTAAGAGAATTGGCACATAGCTTATGGCGCAATTGGTCCTGACTTCTAGATTTTGTGGGTGTTTGTAATTGGTTAACTTTCTGAATCATCCGAATTCTGAGACACATAAGAGGATTGATATTAGAGTAATACAATTATAAGTTTTCTGATGAATCGATATAGTTTTAAGGTTAAGGACTTTGGTAGGCAGAATGGTCCCTTAAAAGTATGTACGTCCTAATCACTAGAACCTGTGAATATGTTAAGTTAGACTCAGAAGAGACTTTGCTAGTGCATTAATGTAGGTCTAAACTAATCACATGGGTCCTGAAAGCATAGAAATTTCTCTAGCTGGAGGCAGGAGAGATGAAGCAGAGGTGGAAGTCAGAAAGATTCAAAATATGAAAGGTTTTCTCCTACATTGGTAGTTCTGAAGATGAAGGAGCTCATGAGCCAGGTAAAGTGGATAACATCTAGAGGCTGAAAATGATGCATGGCTGACAGCTATCAAAGAAACAGGGACCCAAGTCCTAACACCACATGAAACTGAGTTTTGAAAACCTAAATGACACTAGTATGGTTTCTTTCTCAGAGCATCTAGCAAGGCCAGCCAACATCTTGAGATTGGCCTCATCAGTCTCGAAGCAGAGTGCATCACTGAGCTCCCTGGACTTTGGACTAACAACACTATGAGATAATAAATTTGCATTGTGTTATCCACTGTATTGTTATTTGTTTTAACAGCAAAAGAAAGAAAAGTAAGTAACTACGTAGAATTCATTTTCAGATAGAATCAGCATGGGCGGTGAGTAAGATGTTGGATAGAAAGAAGAAAACAAAAAGACATAAAGTCTGTTATTAAAAAAGAAGCCCTGAATTGTAATATTACTACAAAGCAAAATATAATTTGTGTGAGAAGAGTAGAAATGGGTATTTTATATCTACTAAACTTCAATCCATAAATAACATTAAACTCAAGATTCTTTCATAATCTAACAAAATAATTTTGAGATAGATATAAAAAGCAAAAGTCTGAAACACTAAGAAAAATCTAAAAATCTACATAATATAATTAGAAACAAATAGACCCAGAGTAAGTATATGGTAGAAATTTCAAAAAGCAAAGTGAATATATACATTGTTTTCAACAAAAACATGAAACTTATATAAAATGAGTTAGGCCATAAAGGGAATCTCAACAAATTCCAAAGATTTTGATATGCTTTATTCAATACAACTCAATTATGATTGAAAAATAAGGGTAAAATTTAAAGTATGAAAATAAAAGATAAAAAGTAAAAATAACACTATTTGCAACAAAATCAAATTACATATTAAATACTTATTTGGTAAAAGCAATATTTGAAGAAACATTTACAATTTTAAGTACTTTTTTCTAAGGAAGAGTATATGTATAAGAGAGAAGAAAAAATGAATATATATGTACTTACTCAATTTAAAAAAAAAAGCAATAACAAAATAAACCTAAAGTGTGAGATAGGAAAAAAAATGAAGATAAAAGTAGAAATTTTTTGAAATAAAGGGAATAAACAAATCTCCAGGAACTATTTGTAAATAAAAACAAAGACCCTCACTGCAAGCAACAAACACCAAAATAAAATGTAAAAATCTTCATTCTCTTCAAAGACTAATTGAAAGGACTATGTTGAGCAATGCTTTAAAATGGGAAATATAATGGGCACAAAAAAAGAATGAATAAGACTTATTCGATGATACACAATAGGATGACTATAGGCAATAATAACTGTGTATTTTAAAAAATGTAATTGGAGTGTTTGTAACTCAAAGGGTAAATGCTTGAGGGATGAATACCCCATTCTCCACAATGTGCTCACTTCACATTGCATGCCTGTATCAAAATATCTTATGTGCCCCATAAATATATACACTTACTATGTACCCATGAAAATTTTTAAAAATAATATTTTTTAAATAGGAAATATATAATTTGTCATTCGTCCATTCATTGCAGTTCTGTTATTCTGATAGTGTCTATCAGAATTATTTTAGATGCTCTTTCAATATACACTGGACCAAATTACTCTCCTGAATATCTGAATTCAGAATCTGGTTTTGGATAAAGATGTATATATAATAGGTATCTTCTCAATTTATTCTTGTGCACATACCCTTGTATCATAAAGACCAAGAAATATGGCTCCTGTGAGCAACATTAAGAAAAACAAAAAATCAGAAATGTAAGATACTCTTCTCACCAATTCCAGTTAGGTAAATAGAAACAATAATATGGTTATTTCTTATTATTTCATAAAGCTGTATCTGATACCCATATTGATCACTTTTTGAGAGGAACAGACACAGGCGCATAACTAGTCAATTTACTGGAAAAGAAATGATATAATAAGGAAGCATATTACTAGTTCACCAAAAATTCCAGGAGACCTCAATAAGTTAGAGAAACTTTAATATATGTGTTAAGTGTTAAGTGTTAAGTTTTTATACATTCATTTATTTTCCACATTTTCATTGTGATGCTATGATACATTAGGTGCTAAATTAGTAGATATACAATTGCAAATAAAACAGGCCTGGTCCTGCTCTTAAGGATCTTCCTCAACAAAAGACTAAGCAAAGATATAAATATATTATTTCAGATTTTGATGAATGCATTAATATGAAGTAAATAAATTGTAAGAAAAGATTATTAAATAAGAGCCTCTATATATGATGTGCTCCTTACAACGTAAGTATTCAAGGGGTGAAGATGGAAGGAGACAGACACTGAAATGCTTCATAAAGAGGGTTCTTTGTAACATTTTCCACTTTCTTAAAGTCAGTGTAGCAAATCAAGTACCTGACTAAATCTGCTTTGGTGACACATCCTAATGAGGCCAAATGGGACTCAGAGCTGGGCTCAGAAAAACAACCAGCCAATCACACAGTCTCTTCCATTCCAGGCCTTACAGGCTCACTCTTAATTTTACTCAAAACTATTTTCTTCCTAAATGGTAGGAAACCATGTAGGTGCTCAGGATACTTGCTCAGAAGAAAAAAAAAATCATGCTGCTTTTCATGGGATGTTTTTTGGGCTCTATTGTCTTGAGTTCCTGTAGCAATATTGAGTATCCATGGACAATCAAAAAAATTGAGATGCTTTTCACACTTCGTTTTAGATAACATATTATCAATTAGTAAATAAAATGAGATTGTTAACATCATGCGGCACAGTAGACGACAGACTGTAACTATATAGGAGTTCAGTGGAATTTATATCCATGCAAGATAACACGGAGAAGGTGAAGCATTTAGTGAGTCTTGGAGGATCAATGGATTAGAGAATAGAGTTCATGAAGCTAAATTGTTTCATTTACATAGAGAAAAATGTGGCCAGATTAAGAATCACTTTTTGAAAAAAAGAATAGTCAAATGAGTAACTGTGGGTAATTCAGTGAAAACTTTCTCCCTCAAAGAAAGAGGTTCAAAGAGCATGTCTTATTGACAATATATAAGTGGCATCATTTTCCCTTATGAAATACGGCCGATTGAATTTTTCTTATTTCTTCTTCTTTTTTTCTCTTTTTTTTCTCTTCAGCCCACTGATTTTTTTTTTTAGGTTGAAACGAGCTCATTTTTTCCCCCCATGGAGTGAGTATTTTCCTGGAACAAAAAGAAAAATGATTCATCTTAACCTAGTAATAAAACTTTCCAGCAGTTTTGCATCTGTCAAACCTTGTCAGTTTGTTTTAAAACTTGAGCCATGGAAACTTAAATATAAATAAATATCCATTTTCTTAGAAGCAATTATTAGTTTTCCTTCATTCTTACTCCTGCAATTTACTAATCCTTAAAGAAAAATTCTCTACTTTTCCATATGCAGTCATATCATCAAAATGCAAGGTTAGTTCTTTGAAGTGACAATCCCAATGCACTAGATAAATGGTCAGATGGCGAAGTGCAGATAACAGATGACCTTGGGAGCTAGGGTCTTGAAACTCTCCAGGAAACAATTATGAATGCTTTATATCATGGCTGTAAGTCATTGCCCTAAAGCTTGGTCTATAGGTACATGCTATTTTCCCAATAATGCAGGGAGAAAATGGAGGAATTGACAAAGCTATGTACCTGCTTACCTATAATACTTGCTGATAAAAACAGAAATAATTCAAGAGAAGCTTTTAAAATTCCACCTTTCCTCACTTTCCCAATCATATAAATAAAGATCTGGGGAAGAAGTTTGGCTTGTATCATGATGTTAAACTTGTAGCATCTTATCATGAAATAATGCATTATCTTATGATTGCTGATGTTTTTTATATTCAGTTGTGACCTTTGAATCCATGATGCAGTTGTAAAAAAAGTCATTTTGCTAAAGAAAAACTTGGAATTATGCATTAAACAACCAAAATTTATCTTTCCATCAATTATCTATCTATTATCTACCTATCTATATGTTTTTCTCAGTCTCTGCAGGTCCTTCTCTCCCTCTCTCTTATATATCTCTCTCATACAAACACACACACACACACACACACACACACAAACACACACAAATATATAATGATATTATGTTAATCTTACTTTTTGGTATGTCAGTTTTATAGATTACTAATCACAAGTTTTTCCAAAAAGCATTTAATTATTCTAAAATCTGATTTATTTATTATTAAAAATGAATGATATCATCTGGAACTTTCTAAACTAACATGTCATTGTTTTTCTCTCTGTTGGCTAGAATCAGCATTCCTCAAAACTGTTATGTCTACCCTATAGTTATACAAGGACTATCACCAGGGTGCCTGGGTATGGACAATTTGAAGGAATTCAGTAGCCAAATCCTCAAATTCCAAACCACCAAGCTGCTGCAGTTAAAGATTCATTCAGTTTCTATCCTATTTTCTCTTTCACAATCAGACCTTTTTCAATTTTAAAAGTCATATCTCTTATCAACCCAAAACCTAATGATTAGAATTGAAGAATGAACTGTGAGAATCAGTCTACCCATGCACCAAGAATTTCAAATTTCACCCATCGAGCACATATTAGGATACATATCTTGCCAATGATTTGGAAGTTGAAATAATATATTTTGTTGTGGGGCTGGAGTGTTTAACTGATGGTAATATTTTTCCTTCTGCCACTTTGATTGTCAACTTTTAAGATGGTAGCTTCTCAGACAGCTTGGATTCTGGAATCAGAAGAAATAGACCAGAGCTCACAACTGTGAGAAACAGATATTTTTGTTTGTTTGTTTGCTTACTTGCTTGCATTAGTGCCTACAATTTTGAAGTTGCTAATTATCTCTTCAGAGCCTGGTCTTTTTGGACTCATAGTGTGTTTCTTGATATTATGTGAATAAAACTAAACAAATATAAAAAGAAAAACATAACTGATGATGCATAAGTAACAGTTACGTAGGAAGGCAGCCTCTTCTATCTCATTAGGGTGTACATTTTAAAGAATATCTTGCAATGCTTAAAATTCTTTATCAAAATTTGTAATATATATTTAAATTATAAACAATTACATATTAATAATTGTGATAACTATCAAATAAATTTCATAGCACTTAGAAACGTGGTTGCTTAAAGTTTCAAATTATATTTCAACTTATACATTGGTTCTAATTTGTACAAAAATATGTTAGAATAATCAACAATAGTCATTTCAGCATAAAAGCATTTATTTGGCATGATATAAATACATATATATGTTGGGCTTATCAGTGGAAACAGAAAAGAAACATGTAAAATCTCCAACTTTTGAAGAATTTTTAATGTATTTAAATAAATGGCAGGAGGTATCTCAATGGCATTGAGATTGCATTAGTTGCATTAAAACAAAAATGAAATGTTATATCATATTTAAATGTTGAACTCTACAACAGATTGAAAACTACATTCATTGTAACTTATGGCAAAACAGTTTAAATGTCAAAGTGAAAGTTTAGAGGGAGGTATATATATATATATATATATATATATACACACACACATATATATATGTACATATATATATATATATATGAAATTATTTCAATGAGTATGCAAGCCAAATACCTGAAGATGCCTGATTAGTAAAATAAGCCATGAGGCTTAAGAAAATCAAAAGTCAGAGCTTCCAAAGCAGAAAATTAAAATCTGAGTTGCTTAAACTCATAACCAACCATGAACTGCTATCATCCCAGTTCTATAAATGTTCATCTTTTATTTTACTGATAAAATATAAAATATTAAAATGTATATATTGATAAAATATAGGGAAGGCAACAACAAAAACACAAGAAAATTGTAACCATTTGGGGGCTACTACATATGGGCCAGAAAGATGATCAGTTGTGATTTGTGTCTTGTTAACCTTTGGATGTTGAGGTCAGACCTATGCCTGGAGAGAAGTAGCAGGGACCCAGTCACAAAGTCAAAGGGGGTGTGTGCAAACTAGAACCAGAGATAGCACTCTGAATTGAGGGTGAAAACACCAGACATAGTCCACTTTATCAATTGTCCTTTGATCTGGCTTGTATAATGTTATAATACAATGAGTAAAGAATGTTTTTAAAGTTAGGTTTTTGCTTGACCTTTTTCTGCTGTAGTAATCTCACTTAGAAGAGGAAGACAGTGTATGAGTTTCCTAGGGATATTCTAACAAGTCACCACAAATTTATTATGCAGCCAGAAATCCAAAGTCAAGGTGTTGGCAGGGCTGCTCTTCCACTGAAGGTTCTAAAGGGGATTTTCTTGCCTCTTCTGGCTCAGCTTCTGGTGATTCCAGGCATTTCTTGGCTTGTGGCTATGTCTCTCCAATCTTTGCTTCCATGGCCACATTTCTTCCTCTTTGTGTCTTTTCATCTTCTGGTACCTCGAATTTCCCTCTGTCCTATTATTATTATTATTATTATTATTATTATTATTATTTTGGAACATTTGTCATTGCATTTAGGGTTTCAGACCCACCCAGAAAATCCAGGACGATCTCCTCATTTCAAGACCCTTAATTACATTTGCAAAGATTTTTTCCTCTGTCCACCCTTTCACCTAGCATGCAATAAGTTAAGATTATCAGGTTCTGGGAATTAGGACATCAATGTGTATTTTAGGAGATCACCGTTCAACCTATTATAGGCAGCAAACATGGGTAGTTTCTGTACTTATAAATGCCTGGCCACATCTGGATGTGAGGCTGTGCAGCAAAGTCACAGACATGTATGGGTATGGTGGGGCAGTTTCTACAAAGATGGTTACAAAAAGTTTAGAAGAGGCTTCATAATAACCCTCTCATTTTCTACCTCTCATCATCCATTCCATTAGAATCATACAGGAAAACTGAGAACAGTTTAATGGCAAAGAAGTTATTAGAATCTTAGAATTTAGGCAGTTGTTGGAGAATTAAATAAGCTAAATTTTGGAAGACTTTAGACATAGACTCTTCTGGGGGGTAGATCTTTTTGAAAAATAAGAAAGATAAGGGCCACTGCTGCTTGGAACTCTGAACAAACCTCAACTAGGCTGTTTGGATTGGCTCTTCCATGGGCATTATGGGTGGCCCTCGTGACCTGGCTTTTCCTGCTGTCTGTGAAGTAAATAAAAAGGGCACAAATCTTTCTGCTACAGACTTAGGGGTGGCCTAGTGGCTCATTTTCAGCAATGGGAAGTGGTTCTCTGACTTTAGCATGCCTCGGAATCACTTACACACCTTGTTAAACCTACATTGCTAGGCCCCACTCCCAGAGTTTTTGACTCAGCAGTTCTGGAGTGGGTCAATGAATTTGTACGTTTAACATATTTGTGGGTGATGTTGATGTTACTGGTCAAGAGCTCACATTTTGAGAACCACTGGGTTAGGTTTTAGTCCTATTTTTGGTTTCCAAAAGGAATGCTAGGTAAGTCCATCCAGATGATCTCATTGGTTTAAACTTTATCAAAAATAATCTCATAAGAGTAGTGCAGAGGTTTTCAAATTGTAATAATTAAATTAATCACCTGAAAATGTTAAAACTCAGAATCCTGCCTGAGGGTCTGATTCAGGGGATCTGAAGTTGGTCTTAGATTGTGCATTTCCAACAAACTTCCAGATAATGCCAATGCTACTGGTTCAAAAACCACAGTTTCTCACTAGCAAGGTAATAGAGAACACTCATTTTCCTGACATTTACTGGAAGCTGGAGCAGAGAGCATGCCCAGACTATGACAGCAAGTCTTGATTTAAGTATATCATCTCTGGAATGTAATTAAATCATTCTTTGGCTTTCAGAAGGAACTTAAAGATTCTCTGTTTTTCTCACCTCCCTTAACTACTTAATCCCATCCTGAGCTTATTTTTCCTCCTTTCACAATGAATCAGGATCAAGGATTGTGTATTTTATTTTCTAACAATGTTAGAGGTGAAGTTTCCATTAAAAGATTAGACTGAAGTTCAAAGGGGATTATTTGGCTTTTTAAAAAACTTCTGTATAGCACTTGAGTTGGTGAAATAATGTTGAGACCTTCTCTTACCTGGAAGCTTCCCAGCTGCTGCTGTAGGGGTGACAGCAAACTTGTTTCCCTTTGTCTGACTTGCTCATTTTTAGTATGCTCTTGTGGATCTACGGATCTTGTCCATAACCGGCTAGTAAGAAACAGTGGACAGAGATTACTAAATGTAATCAAAGGGAAAGAAGAAGGAATATGTGCTTTTGTCTTTATTTTGATTTTTGTTTGTTGTCATTGTTCTCTTTGGTCACAGGATTACTTCCTAAGGTTCAACTGAGTCACCTTTATTTGGACAGAGAACAGAAATTCTGGCTAGGAATGAATTCTTTGAAATCAGCTTTATATTTTTTTTCTGGCCTTAGCCTGAAGACTTATTTTTTCTCTGAAACCATAGACTTGGGATGGGGCAGGGGAAGGATGAGTGTAGAGAAAGACTACTCGTGAAAAAGGCAATGTAGGTCTAGGATACCATTTCCTTGTTGTCTCTAGATCTCTATTCATCTTTAACACACTGATTAAAGTACTAACCTGTAAGACAGATTTGTAAACTTAAAAATACCATACAAAATGCTCTAAGGGTAGAGGAGAGGGGAGAAAGAATGGGAAGGGAACAAATATATACTGAGAATCATTTTCTTGGCAGTAATCTCAAGCAGTGTGTGTGTGTGTGTGTGTGTGTGTGTGTGTGTGACAATCTAATCCTCAAGGTATCCCAAGATACTAGTACTGTTATTGACATTGTATAGATAAGGATTTTGAAATTCAGAGATTTTACATAACTTTCACAAGATCACAAAATTTCTAAGTTTTAAGGTTGGAGTTGAAGTCTTTTTTTTTTTTTACAAACATAAGATTTCATGGATCAACCAATTTATGAGTGTTAGCAGATAACTACACGTTACATAGAATTTATAGTTCACTACTTAAAATTTCTTTATGTATATTAAAATACAAGAAAGCAAAATGAATTAATACAGCACATGAAAATAAGAAACGGGAAACTCTATCTTATGGGAAATTTCTAAGATTCATACTAATGGGAAACTCTCGATGAAATAGTAACTGGTGTCAACAAGGTGCCCATCATCTGTCACTCTGGAATGCAGCAGGAAATTCTCTCCTTGCTTTTTTACTTCTTTGTTCTTTTTTCTTCCTGCAGTTCATTCTGGCACAGTGAATATTCTTCTTTGACATAAGTTTGTTGTAGGTTCCTGCTAAGTTTTTCGGCCCCTCAAAATATGGTGGATCTTTATAGAACAAATCGCAGATTGTGACTTTAATTTAGTCCCTCCAAACTATAAATTAATTCTCCAAAGATGAATCCTCAATAAGAACTACAAAAATCCCTTCCTGGCTTCTTGCCGCACTGCTTCTTGACCATCAGTCTAGTAATTCGCAAAATTCACATAATTTTTTTCTAGTTTCACTGAAACACAAGGTAAAATGTAAACCAGTCGTTGTTTGAAAAGAATTTAAAGACCAATTGGAAAACTTGAGCAAAAACAATAATATAAAAATGGTAATGTGAGAATTCCTGCTCACATTCAGTTCAGCAATGATGATGTTGTACCATTTTATAACATTGATGCTAACAATGATAATAATATGCACATTTATTGAGTCCTTACTGTGTGCTAGGCACTCTTCTAAGATTTTTGTCTATCTTCTCATTTAACCTATGAGCTGGTTGTTAGTAATATTTTTATTTGAAAAATGACAATTGTGGAACAAAAAGAGAGTGTGTAGTTTTCCTAGGATTATACAGATTTAAAAAAACAATGCATACAGTATATTTCAATGGTTACAGGTTTAAATTACTTCTATCCATAGCCAAAGACAAGCACACATGTGAGCATATGCACACACAAATGCACAGACACACACACACTCCCTCAGACCAAACATCCATAATTTTGTTTTTGAATGGCCCAAATCAATGGACTTTTATATTATAGCTGTAGTTATCCTAGTAGTAAGGCAGTATTTAGATAGACCTATAACAATGTAAGTATAGTATCTTTATCTGCAAGTAACATGGTGAAATATTATTAGTTTTTATTTATATAAGTTTTACTGCTTTATCTTTGAAAAAGTCTGAAATAGTACACTGGTGACATTTTTAAAAATTAGTCTTCTGCATTTAAAGACCACTTATTATTGTCATCTATCATTGTTCTGGAAATGTCACATTGATTTTATCCTCCTTGCAATAAATGGTAACATCCACAAAAAAACAAATAATGGTCTGACACTTCAAAATCAGCTGCCAGTCTTGGGTAGAGCAAAAATGAATAAAAGGGCAATTTTATTTGAAGGACAGGGAGCGAGAGTGAAAAGGGAGTGAGCAACACTTTATCAGACACTAACAATATTGACAATGATCCAAAGTAACCAAAATTATAATATTTTGTCTTTTCTATTTAAGAGATGTCATATAAATGATAAATATAGCATGTCATATCATAGGTCTATTAAATTTTGCAGATCATAGTAAATTTCCTGAAAATAGATTTAGATATAGAACCATAGTAAAGATTGAAAATTGCAAAATCAATATACATAGAAGGCAGATTACTTCTAGATAACATATTCTGGAATTCACATGGATCATGTCACGTTAATGATATATAATCAATGATAGGGTGGCAGAATTATGTGGAATTTCATTAAAAGATTCTGATGTGAATAAAATGAATTTTATTCCTTGTGAGTACTCAACAAATTGAGAAATTGACCAAGGAGTCCAGATCCTTCGAATTTTATTATCAACCCTTCCAGGGACATTTGTTGAATTTGGACAGATTACTTGAATTATCTTTAACACAATTTCTTCATTTGTCAGTGAGACGAAAAACTATGAAAACTTTATCCATATTCCCAAAGCTTTTAATTCATTGTATACAGGATTGTGGCTCAAATTCCCTATGCGCGTCTAATAATCGGTAAGATTTAGGAGCCTTTGTATTAGAGCCACCACACAGGAAGAGGAAACTCTTCCGGCATCAAAATAGACTCAGACTGTCTTTTAAGTCTCTAAGTAGATATAAGTTTCAAGTTTGTTATCGGCAAGGCAGTGTGTAGAAAAGTTATCTGTTATATTTTTCTTCCAAAATCTTCTTTAATGCCTATTTGGATATCTCAGCATATAGAAGAGCGTGGGCATAGGAGGGGCTAGATTTGGTTTGTAGGAGGTAGTGAATAGCACTGTGAAGAAGAAGGAGAGTGGATTCTTAATCATTTCCCAGCATGGAGAAGGGCTGACCTTGTAATCTTTTAGCTACAAAAAAGACGTGTGTGTGTGTGTGTGTGTGTGCATACATAGATACATACACATACACAAATATATATGTATATGTGTATATATGTCTTTATATATTTGTATCTATATTTTTTCAATATGTTCTTTCTATCTCACTATAAGAGAATACGCTTTAAAAATATTCTAGTAGTTTTCAAAAATGGCCACAATACTTTGAAGCTCCACTCTTAAGCAACTGAGTTGGTTTTTCTACTCTTGAATCTGACTGGCTTTGTAAATTGCTTTGAACAATTGAATGCAACAGAAAAATGTACAAGATTTTGATCCTGAAATTCAAGAGGCTTTGTATGCTTCCTCCTTTTCTCTTAAAACCCTACTATCATCTTGACCATTTTATGCCAATCTAATGAAAGATGAGAGATCACATGGGCTAGATTTAAGAGCATATCTTTTAAAAAACCGTGACGTCTTTTAATTTAATTTTGTTTTACTTTAAGTTCTGGGATACGTGTGCCATGGTGGTTTGCTGTACCCATTAATCTGTCATCTAGGTTTTAAGCCCTGCATGCATTAGGTATTTGTTTTAATGCGCTCCGTCCCCCTACCTCATATCCCCCAACAGGCCCAGTATGTGATGTTCCCCTCCCTGTGTCCATGTTTTCTCATTGTTCAGCTCCCACTTATGAATGAGAACATGCAGTGTTTGGTTTTCTGTTCCTGTGTTAGTTTGCTAAGAATGATGGTTTCCAGCTTCATCCATGTCCCTGCAAAGGATATGAACTCATTCCTTTTTTTATGAATGTATAGTATTCCATGGTGTATATGTGCCACATTTTCTTTATATAATCTATCATTGATGGGCATTTGGATTGGTTCCAAGTCTTTGCTATTGTGAATAGTGCTGCAGTGAACATATGTGTACATGCGTCTGTATAGTAGAATGATTTATAATCCTTTGGGTATATATCCAGTAATGGAATTGCTGGGTCATATGGTATTTCTGGTTCTAGCTCCTTGAGGAATCACCACACTGTCTTCCATAATGGTTGAATTAATTTATACGTCCACCAACAGCGTAAAAGCATTCCTATTTCTCCACAGCCTCACTAGCCTCTGTTGTTTCCAGACTTTTTAATGATCACCATTTTAACTGGCATGAGATGGTATCTCATTGTGGTTTTGATTTGCATTTCTCCAATGACCAGTGATGATGACTTTTTTTTTTCATAGGTTTGTTGGCTGCATAAACGTCTTCTTTTGAGAAGTGTCTGTTCACATCTTTTGCCCACTTTTTGATGGGGTTATTGTTTTTTTCTTGTAAATTAATTTAAATTCCTTGTAGATTCTGAATATTAGCCCTTTGTCAGATGGATAGACTGCAAAAATTTTCTCTCATTCTGTAGGTTGCCTGAATTCTCTCTGATGATAGTTTATTTTCCTGTGCAGAAGCTCTTTAGTTTCATTAGATCCCATTTGTCAATTTTGGCTTTTGTTGCAGTTGCTTTTGATGTTTGAGTCATGAAGTCTTTAACCATGCCTATGTCTTGAATTACCTAGGTTTTGTTCTAGTGTTTTTATGGTTTTAGGTTTTAACTTTAAGTCTTTAATCCATCTTGAATTAATTTTTGCATAAGGTGCAAATGGGGTCCAGTTTCTGGAAAAGCTGTGACCTCTTAAATCTAACAATGATACATATATATAAAAAAAGCTCAATATCACTGATCATTAGAGAAATGCAAATCAAAACCACAGTGAGATACCATCTCATACCAGTCAGAATGGCTGTTACTAAAAAGTCAGAAAATAACAGATGCTGGTGAGGTTGCAGAGAACAGAATACACTGTTGGTGAGAGTATAATTAGTTCAATCATTGTTGAAGACAATGTGGTGATTGCTCAAAGACCTAAAAGCAGAAATACCATTTGAACCAGCAATCACATTACTGGGTATACACCCAAAGGAATATAAATCATTCTATTATAAAGACACATGCACATATATGCTCATTGCAGCACTAGTCACAATAGCAGAAACATGGAATCAATCTAAATGCCCATCAATGGTATACAGGATAAAGAAAATGTGGTACACATACACCATGGAATTCTGTGCAGCTATACAAAAGAACAAGATTGTGTCATTTGCAGGAACATGGATGGTGCTGTAGGCCATTATCCTTAGCAAACTAATGCAGGAACAGGCTCTCATTTGTAAATGGGAGCTAATGATGAAAACACATTGACACATAGATGGCATCAACAGACACTGGGGCCTATCAGAGGGTGGACGGTGGAAGGAGTAAGAGGATTAGGAAAAATTACTAATGGGTACTAGGCTTAATATCTGGATGACAAAATAATCTGTACAACAAACCCTCATGACACAAGGTTACCTATATAACAAACCTGCTTATATTTCCCTGAATTTAAAATAAAAATTAAATTTAAAAGAGTTCAAAACTGAGGTCTTCCCTGGACCAACTAACTGATCCCTTATCAATCTGAAAGCTAACCATAGTCACATGAGTAGCCAGATACATGATATCTCAAGATTCATCTAGCTGAAAAGAGCCCAACTGCCAACCGACAGAGTAGTTAACTAAATAATTGTTTTAATTAGCTACTAAATTTTGGGATTGTTGGTATTGCAGTGAATGCTAACTAGTATACACACTATTTTTCAGGGTACATGGCTTGTCCTCCAACGAACACATGGAGTTAGAAAGCACTTTTTGAACCCAATAAAGGAAAAAATTTTATAACAAAAACCTAAGCATATCATTTTCTAGGTCCTCGATCTTTAGCAATCTCTGGGAACTGAGATATACAGAAAACTAATATAGATTCTCCACAGAACAAATTACCAGGTCCTTGCTGTCTCCAAGCCACAGAGATAGCCATCTCTATGGAAATAGTAATCAGTGAAAACTAATGCATATCCCTTAATTGTTCCCTCAAAAAACACATATTTGTGATTATACCAAGACAGGCATTGTGTTGGAATATGGATATAAACCAATGAATATAGTAAGCATACCCTTTGCCTTTGTGGCTCATACAATTATTGGGCCTTTGTATGTCAAAGGGAATAAATTAAACCAGTTGTACATAAAAGAAAAAAAAACTCAATTAATGGAATTTTTCTGAATTCATCACTTTAACAGTTACTACATTTATATGATCTAGAAACGGTGATGGGTACTGGGAATACTTTGGCAAATATACACCATCTTTACCTATGTGGAGTTTGTACTCTGTAGACAATGTCAACATTCTCCTTCTTGATATAGACTTGAGCTACAATTTTACTTAGAGGTGTGCATTTTAACAAACAAAATTTGGAGATACTAGGGCTTCTCTACAAAGATAACTGAAGATACTGAGGCCAAAAAAGCAAACTGTGCCAAAAACAAATCTGTACCCCAAATTCTAAAGAATCAAATGCAAAAAATCCAAATGTGAAAAATTAAAATCAAGTGTTGAAAGCTAAAAATTTAAACTATTATAGCAAGATTCATCAAGAGAAAATAGGAGAAGAGGATATAGGTAGCAAAAGGGATTTCTGCATCTGTACAGTGAATTTCTAATCTAGTTTTGAGATGCTTCAAAATTCAGTAAGGGAGCTTAGGAGTTTAGGAAAAAAAACCTGGTCAGATAAAGTTTATGTCTCTACATTCCTACCCTCTACATTCCTACCCTAGCCTGATGACAAATGTTTCTATGGCCAAGAAACATGCTAGAAGATACTGGCCTACAAAATGAATATGTTGACAAGGCTAACATAGGCAACTTAAGGTACTCATATGTGTGTATGTGGCTTTATGGTATGATCTACAGGTAGAAAGATAAGAAAAATTGAAAAAGAAAAATAAAGTATTTCTTGCCCAAATAGCATTAGATATTTTAAAAAGTCTAAATTTAATATGCAACTTCTGCCTGTTACCCAGTTCCAAAGTTGCTTCCACATTTTTGGGTATCCTTATATCAGCACCCTTCTCTTTGGGTACCAATTTATTGTATTTGTCCATTTTTATACTGCTATGAGGAAATAACTAAGACTGGGCAATTTGTAAAGAAAAAGTAATTTGTAAAGAAAAACTCACAGTTCAGCATGGCTGGGAAGGACTCAGAAGAATTACAATCATGATTGAAAGGGAAGCAAACACATCTTTCTTCACATGGCAGCAGGAGAAGAAGTGCGGAGCAAAGGGGGCAAGAACCCCTCAAAGCCATCAGATCTCATGAGAACTCACTCACTATAATGAGAACAGCATGGAAGTAACCACTCCTATGATTCAATTACCACCCACTGGGTCCCTCCTATGGCAAGTGGGGATTATGGGAACAACAATTCAAGATGAGATTTGGGTGGGGACACAGCCAAACCATATTATCATAAAAATTACGTGTATACTATATCATGGTCTATTAAGTGTGCAATAGCATTATGTCTATAAAAGCAATGTACATGCCTTAATTAAAAATACACTTTTGCTAAAAATTGCTAACCATCATCTGAGTCTTCAATGCTTCTAGAGACTCTTGCCTCAATGTTGATAGTTACTGATTCATCAGGATAGTAGTTGTTGAAGGTTGGCTGACTGTGGCAATTTCTTAATATAAGACAATGAAGGTTGTCACATGTACTGAATCTTCCTTTCATAAAGGATTTCTCTGTAGCATGTGATGCTGTTTGAGAGCATTTAGCCACAGTGGAACTCTTTTAAATGTGGAGTCTATACTCTCAAATAATGCAGCTGTTTTATGAAAAAGTTTATTTTACTTAATATTCTAAATCATTTGTTGTCATTTCAACAATGTCTCCATTCTTCACCAGGACGTTATTACAAAAGATCACTATCTTTTTTCTTGCTCATCCATAAAAAGCAACTCCTCTTCCATTCATGTGATATCATAAGTTTATAGCAATTCAGTCACACCTTCAGACTCAACTTGTAATTTTATCTCTCTTGCTATTTCCTCTACCTCTGCAGTTGCTTTCTCCCTGGAAGTCTTGAATAGCTTAATGCATCATCCATGAGGGTTGGAAATAATTTCTTCAAATGCCTGTTAATGTTGATATGTTGTCCTCCCATTCACAGATGCTCTTAATGGCATCTGGAATGGTAAATCCTTTTCAAAAAGTTGTCAATTTACTTTGCCCACATCCATCAGAAGAGTTACTATTTATGGCAGCTATAACTTCATGAAATTCATTTCTTAAATACTAAGACTTGAAAGTCAAAAAATTACTTCTTCTATGGCTGCAGATGGGTGTTGTGCTAGCAGGCATGAAAACACATGAATCTCCTTGTATAGCTCCATCAGGGCTCTTGGGTGACAAGATACCTTGTTAATGAGTAATGATATTTTGAACAGAATCTTTTTTTCTGAACAGTAGGTCTGAAGAATGAGCCTAAAATATTTAGTATACCATGCCATAAACATATGTGCTATTATCAAGGCTTTATTTTTTCATTCATACAACACAAGAGAAGCAGAGTTGGCATAATTTTTAAGGGCTCTAGATTTTTCAGAGTGGAAGGGAACATTGGCTTCAGGCACCAGCTACATTACATACACTCCTAACAAGACAGTAAACCTGTTCTTTAAAGCTTTGAAGCTAGGCTTTGACTTTTTCTCTCTAGCTATGAAAGTCATAGATGGCATCTTTTTCCAGTAGAAGGCTGTGTCATCTGTACTGAAAATCTGTTGTTTTGCATAGCCATCTTATGATTTTAGCTGGATCTTCTGGATAACTTGCTGCAGCTTCTACTCTAGAACTTGCTTTTTCACCTCACACTTTTTTTTACTATGGTGATGGCTCATTTCCTTAAACCTCATGAAACAATCTCTGTCTCATGAGCTTAAACCCCATGAAACAATATCTTTACTTCTGTAGCTTCTTCACCTCTCTCAGCCCTCATAGAACTCAAGAGAATTCTGCCTTGCTCTGGATCAGGCTTTGCCTTAAATGAATGTTGTGGCTGGCTTGATCTTCTATTCAGACCACTAAAACTGATTCACTTTCTTATCATTTGCATGTTCACTGAAGTAGTACTTTTAATTTCCTTCAAGAACTCTCCCTTTTGCATTTACAACTTGGTTGTTTGGTGCAAGAGGCTTAGCTTTCAGCCTATCACAGCTTTGGACATGCCTTCCTCACTAATCTTGATCATCTGTAGCTTTGATTTAAAATGAGAGATGTGTAACTATTCCTTTCATTTGAACACTTAAAGGGTATTGTAAGGTTATGGATTGGCCTAATCTTAATATTGTTCTATCCTTGGGAATAGAGAGGCCTAAGGAAAGGGAGAGAGAGAGAGAGTGGAATTGCTGGTCGGTGGAGCAGTCAAAACACACAAAACATTTATCAATTAAGCTTGCCATTTTATATGGGTGCTGTTTGTGGCACATCAGAATAATTACAATAGTAATATCAAGGATCACTGATCACAGATCACCATGGTAGATATAAAAATAATAATAAAGTTTGAAATATTGTTAAAATTACAAAAACGTGATAGAAAGACACAAAGTAAGCACATTTTATTGAAAAAATGATGCCCATAGATTTGTTTGAGTCAGGGTTGCCACAAACCTTTCATTTGTTGAAAAAAAATGTAATATCTGCAAAGCACAATAAGGCAAAGTACAATAAAACAAGGTATGACTGTTTCTCTATAGATCATCTCCCAAGCATGTGGAGGTGAGCCTAGGGCTACTGTTGGCTGACAAAGTAGATGAAAAAAGAAGTGCTGGATGTAAAAGAAAGGAAAGAACAGCTAGACTCTGCCACCATTTCCGTGACTGTCTTTCACTGAATTTAACCATAATGACCTTCAAAGAGTAATGGCTACTGCTTCACTTCCACATTCCATATGTCATGTAATTTCCTGTTTTGGCCAACTCCGATCTGGCACAAAACCAGGAAAGGATTTCAAAAGCTATAATTTCAGTTAAACCAAATTGATGTGGTTCAAACTGCCACAGTTGCTATAGGTTGAGTTGAACATAATGTCCAGGTTGTTGAAATCATGTCCTTGAATTCTGTTCATTTAAGCTGATGAGAAATAGTTGTTACTAGGTCTTGATAATGGGACATACAGACCTTAATTTTGTCACCATACCATATCCGAGCCAAGAAGAGCAGATATTAAAGGCATTAACTTGTTACCGTGAATAATAAACCTCTATGGCTACATTATCAAAGTAGCTTAGGAGGAAACTATGTAAGAAAAGTTTGCCTTAACTTGGTATCAGCTCTAATTTTTTAGTCTATTCTGATTGAACTCATGCAAAACATTAACAGTCCTTTTCTGTAAATTAATGAAAATTGTGTTATAATAACATCATTTCCCATGCATTCACTATTACTTACTTACTTGCACCCATGTCTTAAGTATAAGATTTAAGTCGTTTTTACAATTTCATTATATACTGTCCTATTAGGACAAAAGTAATCAGATATAAAATATTTCTGGATCTCTCCTTGAATTTTCTTGTGCCCCTTTGTCATCAACTTCCCTCAACTCAGCCTCTAGTAACCATTGGCCAGTTTTAATTTACTACAATTTTATTTTTTTGTTAATTTCAAGCAAATGGAAGCAAGTGTTCTGTTTTTTTCTGTTTGTCTTCTTCACTTAGCATAGGGCTCCAGAGATTCAGCCATATATGTACAGTTTATACCTTTTAATTGTTAAATATTATTCTATTTAGTAAATATGCTACAATTTGCTAAACCTTTCAACAGCTGATAGATAGTAGGGTGTTCTAGATTTATGCTATTATGAATATTAGCATAAGTTATTAGCATTAGTTATTAGGATAACAGTACACAGTTTTGTGTGGACATACATTTTTATTTCTCTTGGAAAATATCTGAAAGTGGGATTGTTGGGTTATATGAAATTTGTTTAATTTCATAAGAAATTGCCAAGCAGTTTTCTAAAGTAACTTACAATTTTGCATTCCTACCCCTAATATATTAGAATTCATGTTGTTTCATGTCCTAACAAACATTTGCTATTTTCTGTGTATGTGTGTTTGTATATGTATGTGTGTTTAAACTGGCCATTCTGCTGGGTATAGAATTATATGTCCATGTGGTTTTAATTTTTACTTACCTTATGACAAATTATGAAAAGTGTATTTCAATATGGACATTTGCCATTCATATAACTTCTTTGTAGAAGTGTTTGTTCAAATTTTTCCTCTTTTTAAAATCAGTTTATATTATTATTATTGACTTGTTAGAGTAACATACATTCTGAATATAAGCTCTCAATTCAATATATATTTTGTAAATATCTTTCCTCAGTTTGTGGCTTAGTTTTGGATTCTTTTAAATGCCTTTTGAATGATGAATGAAGTTTGATAACTTTCAATTTGTCTTTTTTTAAAGCCACATAATGTTGAGTCATTTAGTAAGTGTTTAACATTATAAGAAACTCAAAGTAATTTATATTTTAATGCACATATTAGAAAAAATGGGAAATTAATGAGTTAAGCATTTATCACAAGAATTTTATGAAAAAACAACAAAATAAACATAAGAAAATAAAAAATAAATACTAAATATAATAGAAAAAATTAATAAAATAGAAAACATTTATTGCATTGTAGAGTTTCAGAAAAGTTAAAAAGTGTAATGTAAATAAACTAATAAAATATATCAGCTTCAGACAATCCTCATTACAGAAGACAAAAGTTTAATTCACTTAATCAAGATATAATAAATAAGATACCACTATAGACCTTTTGGACATTAAACAAATAATAACAGGGCATTATGCACAAATTTATGTTGATAAATTTGAAAATGTTGAATGAATGAATTCTATTACTTACCAAAATTTATTCTAGCAAAAATAAGGAATAGAATACCCAAATATTCTTATAATCATTGTATTAAATGAATTGAATTTATATTTAAATTTAATTATAGGGAAAAAGAAGACAAAGAAAGAAAAGGGTATCTATGTCCAGATGGCTACATTCTTAAGTTCTATTAAATATTTAAGGAAGAAAATATTCCAATATCATGCCAAATCTTCCATAGAATAGGAAAAAATGGCACATTTCACAATATATTTTAGTAAACTATCCTAATATTGATACTGAAAAGTTATGAGAATTCATAAAGAATAAAAAGTATAGAGCAATATTTCTCAAAAATACAAATAAAAAAGTCAACAATGTGTTAGAAAGCTGCATCTAACAATACATAAAGTGAGCAAAGTATGATTACTAAACTGGATTTATCTCAGAAACGTAAGGTCAGGTTAACATTTAAAATCTATCAATGTGATTTGCCATATTTTCAAATTAAATAGGATTATGAGATGACTATACAAGCACACATAGAGAAAAATCGACAAATTCAAAATCTTCTCATTATAGCAAATTAAAATTAGAAAAGAACTAATCTGAACTAAACTGTTTTTATCTGATTAACGATCTCAATATAACCTAACAAACACACAAACACCTATAGCAAAATTCATACTTACTGTTGAAACAAAGCATTCCCTATGAAACTGATAATTAAATATAAATAGTATTTAAGTTCAGAAAGAACCATATTATAATTCCAGCTCCTCTGCATTTTGTTAGTATGTCTTTAAACAAATAAAATACTTACATATGTATAAATGTGTGTATAAATTAATAACTGCAAAAATGAATAAGAAATGATGTACAAGGAAGTGAAAAGAAGAATTAAAGCTCTTATTATTTGCATATAATACAATCACATATACAGAAGATCCAAAAGAATCTTCAGAAACTATTACAGTTAATATGGATATTGTACAAGTTTATTATTCAAAAATTAATTTATTTTGCATATTGCAATAAAGACACAAAAGAAACGTTAAAAATTATATTATTTAAAACAACATAAACATTAATTTTCTCAAAATAAATGTAGCAAATTATGTACTAGACCTTTATAGAGACAACAAAAAACATTATTGAGAGATAGTCAAAACGATCCAAGAACAACCAAATAGTATTCAATTTTTTATTAAATACTATTTGGTTATTAGGAGATTCAAATTTTGCAGATGTCAGTGATCCTTACTTTATAGACATAATGTAACATCAAACAAAACCCAAGTCTTTTATTTATTATTATTTCATAGCACTTAATAGGTTTATTTTTAAATGTATATAATAAGGCAAAGTGCAGAGAAGAATCCATGCATTCTTGAAGAAGAAACAAGAAGATGGTTGGACTTATTCTACCAAAAAATAAATCCTATTGCAACACTGTAGTAATTGAGATAGCAGGATTATTGTTTTAAGGGAATTTAATAGACCAATGGAAGAACATCGAAGGCCCACAGTGATCCATCCTTTTGTGGACACTTGACATTTGCTGTATGACAAAGTTAAATTAAGAACTCTTTCTAGGATTCTAGTTATATAACAGTCCCAAACAGGCAAAGCAAGTCTGTATCATTTAGAAAAGCATAAGTCTTTTGGTTAAAAGGACAAGTAAAAACATGGGATATGACATAATTTTTATCATGGCTGTTTTCCAAGGATGGGAGATTTTTATGAATGGAAGAAGCACTAGGAAAGCTTCTGAGGCACAGGGACTTGTCCATTTTTGCCTATGTTGATGATTAAACAGAGGTTAGCTTTTTGAAAAAACGAAGCTTACTTTAATGCTTCCTGAAATTATCTGTATATATATAGATTATTTTACTATAAATATTTAAAGTCATACACACAAAAACAGGCGACTTTAAGTTTGGAAAGAACCATGTCGTAATTCCAGCTACTCTATATGTTGCTGCTATGCTCTTAAATAATTGCTTAATAACCCCCAGTGCCTAAGTATCTTACTCTGTGAAATAGTGATGGTATTTATTTGAATCATTGTTATGAGGATTCAAGATATTTGGCTATTCAGAGACTAGCTAATGTTGCCACTAACAGTTATTGTTTATGATTGCCAGATGGCCTCTGAAATTCTTTATAGGTGTTACTCTTTTAATTCCAACATTCACCCTATCAGACAAGTACTATTATTATAGTTTTTCCCTATAACTGTGAACCTTTCATTTGGAGTATAGCTTCTGTGAGTTATATTACAAATCTCTGTGAGACAGAGATATCTCTATCTTGTTTACTATGAAGTCCAGTACTGAATTAACATGTTTAAATTCTGACCTCAGGGGTAGGCTTAAAACTAGTCACAGATATAGGTCACTGTAAATTACCTGCTTAGACTCACCATTTGTTTGTTCAGAACAGAACAATTAAACTTTAATTGAGAAAAGAAGAATTCTCTAGGAATGGCATAAGATTAATGCAATTCTACTCTCTTACCACCTCATAAATTTCTCTGAGGAGGAACACAGTCTTTTCACTGGAACAAAATCCTGATTAGGGCAGGTGAGTACTTATAGAACAAAGAAGGAGTTGAGCTGGTATTCAGGCTTTGAGAATAATATTACAAATATTCTTCAGGAGGCAAGAAAAATGATTATATTCTTTTGAGAAGAAGAGGAGAATAATGAAGGGGAGACAGGGCAGAAGGAGGAGAGAAGGAGAAAAAGAAGGAGGAGGGAATCTGCGACTTTTGAATAAAGTTATTGAAGTTGACAAAAATTCTTAAAGCAGCAACTGCAAATTTTTGCAGAAACCATTTGAAAAGCTTCATTTCGTGCCGTCATTGATAAGGGACAAAGCTTATTATATGACTACAGAACCCTAAGACAGAACAGATCATAAGAAAGCAGAAACTCCAGAATTAGCAGATATCCTTGGGAAAAAGTTTGCTCAGTTTGTCACCATGGAGCTAGGAGCCTGAGCTAATATCACCAAGGTGTCCAAGTCTGCAGGGGGTTGGGGGAGGATGTAAATCACAACTGTGATCTAGAAAAATAAAAACAAAATGCCAGATAAAAGATCACAGTGGCCTGAGGTAACCCAATAGATTCATGGAGGAAGTAAGAATAATATTTTATTTTATGTGGAGAAAAAACAAACTTAAAATCATTGAGCTTACTTGCAAATGCAAGAGCTGAGGGCTTTTATAATAAACATAAAAGTAAGTCTTCTATGATCCTTATTTTCTTTGTAATTGTCCTTAGAAAGTGACAGAATGAAAAATGCAGGATGCTAACTCACCTCCTCATTCTGCAATGCTAAGACTTTCCTTGGAGGTCATACACAACACTTAGCTAGGAACTCCCACGGTTATTGATGGCAGCAGCCAGCAGAATAAAATTCCATAGGTAGGCAGTAAATATTTGAAAAGACCTTTCAGTTTCAGGAATGGTTTATATTGTTGCTTAAAAATGTAGTTGGAGATCCATGGGAGCCTATGATTGGGTGCGGCATGTTTACAAATGATACCCATTTGTCCTGAGTGGGAAACATTCCACCCTGTAAATGTCAGTTTCACACTGACCAGATATGATGAATGAGTACTCTGGCTCCTATTAATATAGAGGTCACACATTTAGAAAAAAAAATTAGAGACCATTGCAAAATTAATTCTCCCTCTCAGTCTGGCTACAATGTTAGGAAAGGAAATGGGAAGAGCAAGTTAGCAAAAATATGAAACTCCAAGTTTCTTTCTGAATGTCTCTCTGAGCTTCCAACTTCATAAAGGAATTATCTTAATCATATTAGAAAAAAAATGAGAGAGCTTGAAATACGATTATAGATAGAAACTCCGACACAGGGAAGTATAGCATAAATTTCTAGGCACTCCAGCCTGGGATATTGCAAGCATGATTCCATAGCTCAGCTCCTGAAAGGAATAATAATTACTATTTGGCTATTTGTCAAGGTGAGGACTACACTGGAGGGAACGTCTTATTCAATTTGGGAGCTGAAATTACACAACAGCTGAGATATTAAATAACAGCACAAAGCTGAAAAGAGAAGGAAGGCAAGCAAGTAGTGGAATTGTGAGGCAAAAGTAGATATAAAAGTGAGAAGAGCCTAAAGGAGAGGGTGGTTGGCCTCTCAGGTGCTAATTTGGGTTTAATCTGATTATATGCAAAATCACATGATGTTTTTGTAATCCATGTGTATGTTTGTTAATGACAAATGATGTCACTTTGCAATTAATAAGTGTGGTAAATTGATTAATCAACCAACGAATATTTATTAAGAGTCTAATCTATTCAAAGTCAGTGACAAGTGTTGTAGAGGATACAACTGGTGTAAATTATAGTCTTTATCTTATAATTTACTTCAGGAATAATACTATACACACAAAATTCAGCAATATTAGACAAAATATGACATATTCTAAGTGAGTGGTATTAATACTATATATGTACCACAGCATTTCACAGAGGGAAAGCAGCCTGCTGTGCTAGGTGAACGAATTCACGAAGGTACAAGTTGGGACAGAACACAGAATATGTACTGCAGATTTGAGCTTTGAGGATCAATTTGTATTCCTTTTTTTAATATGAGTTAGGCAAATACATATGATGTATACTTTAAACATTCTGGAAAGGCTACTGGTATTGGATACACAAAACAAGCTGAGTCTTTGGTATTACAAATTATTTTTCAAATTAGGTGAAGCATTTGTCATTTCTTCATTTGGCAGAATGAATCAGGAATATCAACTTCTGCCTTTATGAAAGAATCAGCATATTTCCTGGGGGAAAAATTGTTCTGGTATGTTGTGGCATGTTTCTTGGAAACCGGCTTTAAATACAACCCACAGTAAACTAAGAAATAGACAATTGCACTAAATATTTGTTAAATATTAAGCTGTTTCATCTGAAAATTGGTGTATGAATGTTAGAGGTTGGTGTTTAATCTCTAGTACTCTTAAAGGAAAGACCAGCTTATATATGAGTTATTGCAAAAATATTTAGGCATCACTGTGTTTTATGAAGGGGGCCCCTGAAGCCCCGGGGTAGGGGTTAGAGCAAGGACAGGCACTTTTTCTTGACAAAGGTATTAAGGTATCCATTATAACCTTCTGACCATCAAATTACTTTCTGTTTGTCATACCATTTTAAATTTAAATGGTACCAGGGCCTTAAATGTCAGGATTTCTGTTATAACTTAGACTCTAGTGTCTTTAATTAATGCTTCAGGTTCCTGTTATGGTTATTTAGAATTTGCTGAAATCCCTAGAGCCATAAATTTCTTTTACAGGTCTTAGCGGTATGAACTTTAACAAAACAGCTATAAAGGGGTAATAGGCAAGGGCAGTATATCACAGAGCAGCAACAGCAAGATGGGAGGAAGGAGGGAATATTTTGCAAACAGATTAAAAGATTTTGTTTTGTCGAGGGGGTTTGAAACTGGAACAAATTGGACATAAAACTTAGGCAAGAAAGCATGATTTCTTTTAATGTCTTGAGTAGGTGTAAGTTGCCACGTTTTACAATATATACGGCTTCACTGAACTCTCATGCCATTCAAATCAAGCTCGTTTAACTGAACACATTTTCTTCCAATGCCTACTGTGTGTCTAGTATTTTCTTTGTTGCTATGGAAGCTACACAGAAATAAAAAGGCAAGCTCCTGTATCATTAATCTCAAAAACTAGCTTTGGAAGCAAGGTTAGCAGGTATGAAGCAATTATAGACCATTACCATAAATCTGCCAAAGTGCATGGAATAGTCTGAAAATTTTGAGTGCCACTGCATCTCACAGAGAAAGACCCAGTGAGAACCGCAATTATCATGGGATCCACCCCA
The DNA here is from genome assembly GCA_036589455.1 of Ateles fusciceps. Classification (NCBI taxonomy): domain Eukaryota; kingdom Metazoa; phylum Chordata; class Mammalia; order Primates; family Atelidae; genus Ateles; species Ateles fusciceps. Next base: position 2,637,041 of record JAZHEH010002924.1, on the reverse strand, counting down.
AAGAAGGAAACACGAACTGTTTCTTGTAAAATGGAGTAGCCATTGGAATGTGGAAACACAGGGAAAGGCCATTTCAGAGGAGAAAATAGAACAACAAACTCACAAAGACAGAATAAAAAAATATGGCATCACGTAGTGGACAAGAAAGTGTTTTTAGATTCAGAAAGACCTAGTTATAAATTATTTACTCTGCTGTTACATTATTTGTTTAAAAGTAAGGACTAGTTGAAGAGAAATAGTGGTTGGATTTTAAATATTTCAAAAATAGTTTAAAATGGTTTAATTGGAAATAAAATCTCCACTTAGGGTTATTTTAAATATAAACTGCTTATTTAAGGTCGGACAACAGGTTAATATGCTAAAGTTGTTTTGTTTGCATGAAAATTCTTCAAATTTCTGTTAGCTTTCAATTTCCATATAATGATTAGAAATTGAAAGAGAAGGGGGAGGAAAATGGGATGGAAATCAATTTAGAATTCATATGTATGGACTCCCATCCCACCTCGTTCCATCCCAAAGTGCAAATTATATATATATATATATCTCTTCCAAACAATATGTTTACAAAAGAGAAAAAACCTTGTAAATTATTTCCTTAAATAGACAGACCTGCACTGATCAATGGTGGTGTTTTAATTTTTGTAATCTAGAAATGTTAAGCACAATGGCAATAGTGACATCTGCTACAACAATGGATGGTCAATATGTCAAGACTTAGATCACCGTTTCTGTATTCCATAATAAATATTTATTATTTGGTGTACTATATTTTGTAGGTATTAAAGTAAATTTGAATTTATTTATTTTATAAATATTTGTTAAATGTTACATCACTTAAGTCAGGGCAGGCTGGGTTATGCTGCCATAACAAATAACCATATAACCACAGTAGCTTAAAACACTGTGTGCTTACTTTTCTCCAAGCTACATCTCCCCATTCCAAGTCACAGCTGTTCCAGTTTCTATGGCAAAGAAAGGATGAAGACATGGCAAATTGCATGGAGACTCTTATGGGCGTCCTTCTCAGAGTGGCAATTGAATTCCAGTCACGTGGATCATGCCTAATTTTAAGCTTGGGGTGGAAGTGTGTAACACTAACATGAGGCAAAGAAGAAAACTAGAAATTTAGATAAGTGCTAATTAATCTGGCAACTAGTGCTGCAACTTCAGAGGGGAAAGATAAAATTCCTATGATGTTCTCATATCTGTTGGGTGATGGAGATATTAAACATTTAAACTATAAATAACAATATAAAATTATAGTAAATGCAATGATGGAAAAAAATAGGGTAGTCAACTACAGTACAATGGAGAAGGGAATGCCTTAGCAGTGATAGTCAAGAAATAACCCTCTGAACAATTGAAAATAAACCTGAAAACTAAATGCTTAAAGGTCAACTATGCAAAAAATTTACAAAAGTAACACTTTAGGCATAGGGAACAGTGAGGAAGAGATCTCAAATTAAGAATGAGATAAAGTAAGACTTTGTAAAACCAAGAAAGTCATTCTGCTTTTATTACATTTGCACTAGGGATTAATAAGATCTGATTAACATTTTGAGAGATGCGTCTGACTTCTGTATGCAGAGTTAATGGTTATGAGAAAAGAGTAATACAGAGAAACAAGTAGGAGCCCAGCAATAAAAAAGGTCTAGAGACTAGGATGTGGGAGAGTAAGTAGTGAGAGGGGGGATGAATAAAATTTTCAAGGTACATACATTTTAAGAGTGACAAGAAAAGGAATTATGTTTCTTATCAAGCAGTGGATATGAGCTACTTGTTAGAAGATAGTTTCATTTACTAAGAAGGTTAGAAATGGGACAGGACCATCTTTAGAGGTGATGCAGAAATAAAGTGCTGGTTTAAGGGTATTGCTATAGATATGTTTATCTATGATAAGTGTTGATCATACAAATGAGCCTGTAGAATTAAAGTTTGAAGTTCAGAGAAAATCTGAAAGGTGAACATAAAAATCTGGAAACAAGGGCATATTGTTTTAAAGAATGAGAATAGTCCAAGAACAGAGTAGTATAAATGAATAGAAGTATAATTAACTTGCCATAATGCAGTAGAGGAGAAAATAAAACAGGCAGGCTAAATAGAAATTAAGTACCAAGATGGTAAATTTATAAGAAAGTATGTCAGTAAACACTTATAAGAAAGTTAAATATTCTCATAAAAATATATTGTCAAATTGGATAAAATATTCAGCCTTTTGCTGTATTTTTTAAAGACATGTCTAAAATGTAAACATAGAAAATTAGATACTAGAAACATTGTTAAAGTAATGCCGTGCAAACACTAATAACAAGCAAACTGATATAATTACATTAATTTCAAATATTTTTATCCAAAAACAGTTATTAAAAATGAAGCGAACCATTTTCATTATGGTAAAGGATTAAATTTAGGAAGTTATAATAGTTCAAATTTATATGCACCTAATTCATATTAAACAAAACTACATAATTATAAAAGGAATGAATCAATTTTTACTCAGTGGAAGATTTTAAAATAACTTTTCTAGTAATTAATAACTAATAAAGCCAAAACTTATCAGTGAGAAAAAAATATACTACATAATTAATGCATTAACCTAATTGACATATAGGGGGAAAAGGACACTCCAGAATCATATTTCCTTATGTCTTCACGTATACGTTAAGCATATCAAATTTTTGTTATCTTGGTGAATTAATACTTTTATCTTTTTATAATGTCCCTATTTCTACCTGTTTTTTCTTTGCTCTGAGCTCTGCTTTCTCCAATAATATTACCACATCAAGTATCTTCTGATTTTCTTGGCATATTTTTCATCTTTTTACCTTTAACCTCCTTTGGTATTTAATTTGAAGTAAGTTTCTTGTAGAAGGAATTTAGTTGGGTAAACTTTTAAAATCCATTTTGTCAGTTTTGCCTTCTTAATTGATGTGTTTAGACTATTTACATTAAATTCAATTAAATTGTTGATATTTAGAACTTACATCTGTGATTTTGTTCTGTGTTCTGTTTGTTCCATTTGGTTTTTGTTTCTGTTTCCCTTTTCCTCTCTTACGTGGGTTACTTGAACATGTTTTAATTATTATCTTGATTTATCAATAGTTTCTGAATATATCTTTTCATACTTTTTACTGTTTGATCAGAGATGACAGTATGCATATGTAGCTTATCACTTAGAAACTGTGTTGAATAGTTGTTATCCTTTCTCATTATAATTGTTTTAAATCTTACCTCTATATACATTGAGAACTATATCAAACAGTTTTATATGTTCTCCTTTTATCTGTCAAACACAATATAAAAAACTCAGAGAAAAAAAGTTTATCTTCTCACATAATTATCGTATTTTCTCTCTTTATTATATATGTTCTCAGGTTTCTTTCTATTTTCTGTTGAAATAGCTTCCTTTAGCTATATTTAGAGCTTTCTTGTCTAGAGTAACTTGGCTTCTCAAATCTGTAGATTTGTATATTTTGGCAAATTTTGAAGGTTTTCATCATTATTTCTTCAAATATTTTACAAGCACCACATTTTTTTCTTTCTTTCAGGGATTCTAATGACATCAAATTTAGATCATTTTTAAATTCCCCAAAAGATATCTGAGGTTTAGTTCTTTTCGTCAATTTTTTCTATGTTGTTCACATTGAATAACCTCTATTGATCAGTATTCAATTTTACTGATTCCACTGTCATCTCCGTTTTGCCATTTAATCCATCCAATGAAGTATTTTTATTTCTGTTTTCAGGAATTTTACATATTAGTATTTTTAGTTTAAAATTTTTGTTTGGTTCTTCTTTATATGTTCCATTACTTTGCTAAGACTTTTTATTTTGTATATGTGTCAAGAGTCTTTGTAATTTTTTATTAGAACATTTTTATGAAAACTGTCATGATATTCTTGTCTAACAATTTTCACATCAATGTCATCTCAACCTAACTGTGTATTGATTGTTGTGTCTCATTTGATTTGAGATATCACTACTTCTTGGTATAACAAGTAACTTTGGACAGCATGCTCAAGATTTTGAATACTATGTAATAAGACTCTGGTTCACATTAAATCTTATATTTTAGGACATATTTGAATTAATTAGGTTCAAAATCCACATCTTGCTTCACAATATGAGATATGGTGTAAATTCCAATATATATGTAAAGCTACTTAAAACATTATTTTGTTCTGCCACAATGTGTTATTCAGGTAATAGCACTCTATACAACAGAATTCTTAAACACTGTCCTAACAAACACGTAGATACTAAAACCTGACAATAGTATTTTCTTCTTAGAAAAAGAGAGAGATACTGCCTCATTACTGTAAGATGGGGGATATAAGTCAAAGTTCTTCCCATTGATTCTGCTTGGGGGAGGGTACAAAATCATTGCTTTAGGGGTAGGATGAAATGTTGAAGCTTTGCCCACAGGGTTTATCACAGAAGGGTACCTCCTCATTACTGAAAGGTGTGTCTGGAAGTCAGAATTTCAACACAGGTTGAGGGATGGGGACTATGCTATAAATTTAGTGTAGAGATTATATATGACAAGGTTCCACTCATGGACTCCACTGCTTCAGTGCGTATTGGGGAGGGGAGAAGTGTGGCTTTCTTTGAACTGTTCACCTTAAGAACAGAACGATATTGTTAAAATATTCTTTTAGGACAGGCGTAGTGGCTCATGCCTGTAATCCCAACACTTCAGGAGGCTGAATTGGGCAGATCAGGAGGTCAAGAGATCCAGACCATCCTGGTCAACATGATGAAACTCCATCTCTACTAAAAATGCGAAAATTAGCTGGGTGTGGTGGTGTGCACCTGTAATCCCAGCTGCTGAGAGACTGAGGCCAGAGTTTGAACCTGGGAGGTGGAGATTGCAGTAAGCTGAGATTGTGCCACTGCACTCCAGCCTGGCAACAGAGCCAGACTCTGTCTTAAAAAAAAAAAAAAAAAAATTCTTTATGCCCTTGCTTTTCTGGTCTTTTGGCTAAATACAGTAAACAAGCACAATGTTTTATCTGCAACTGTTGGAAATTCTGGATTGAGTGCTTTTCTTAGGCATTGAGATTGAGATATATAGAAGAAAGAAAGAAAGACAGCTTACTTGTAGTTGTTCCTTGATCTCCTAAATCCTTAGCTTGTTTACCTTTTTTCCCCCATTTTTCAGAGTCTTTTATTAGGTGGCTTTTGCATTTTTTCTAAATTTTGTTGTCATTAGCAGAAGGAATTAAATGGAATGTGTTTGTCTTGTCAGAAATGAATTTTTCCCCTAAATGTAATTAAACAAACAAACCAGTAGTAAAAAGATAAAAGAAGGATACTTATAGGTGATGTTAATTAATAAATGCACTCCTGTATGGTTGAAAGAGGAAGTCATAGTGGAAGCCAATACAAATTTTAATTGAAAAATAAATACTATATACCAAAATACATATGCTGCAGCTAAAGTCCTGGTAATATGGAAATGTATCGCTTTAAATAAATATACTAATAAAGCTTAGAAAATGAAATTACTTAAGTATCTATCTTAAGAATAATTAAATGAAAAGAAGAACTAGGAAAGAAATAATACAAACATAAGTAGAAATTAACAAAATAAAGGACTTACATACTAGTCAAAATCAATATGATTTTAATTGTTTGAAAATGTAATAAAATGTAATAAAAATTATTTAGTGTTTTTTATGAAGAAAAAGAAAAAGAAACAGGACAAATCAACAGCAGTACAGCTGGAAAGGAGACATAATTACCGATCTTTCTGATATTAGGAAGATTATCCTGTGATGTTATGAACAACAATATGTTTGAAAACTCAGATAAAATAATTTCCTAAAAAATAGAACAGACAAAACTGAAAAAAGAAAGAATGTTAGGATTTATATAACTACTGAAATTAAAGAAATGACATCTATAATTAAAAATCATTATATAAGAAAACACCAATTCCGATGACTTCACCAGTAAATTCTACCTAACGCATATAGAATAAAGAACATCATTCTTACACAAACTATTCCAAACAATTGAAAATAGGAAATGGTCAGTAAATCATTTGTTAGTCCTAACAAACACCTAGATACTAAAACCTGACAATAGTAGTTTCTTCTAAAAGCAAATTACTGGCAATCTCACTCATAATTTTTTTTAATTCACACACACACACACACATATATATATATATGTGTGTGTGTGTGTATATATATATATATATATATATATATATATATATGACGGAGTCTCATTCTGTCATCCAGGCAGTGGCATGATTTCGGCTCAGTGCAACCTCCGCCTCCCAAGTTCAAGCAATTCTCCTGCCTCAGCCTCCAGAGTAGCTGAGACTACACACATGCGCCACCATGCCCTGCTAATTTTTTGTATTTTGGTAGAGACGGGGTTTCACCATATTGCCCAGGCTGGTGGCAAACTCCTGAGCTCAGGCATTCCGCCCACCTCAGCCTCCCAAAGTGCAGGGATTATAGGTGTGAGCCACAGTGCCCAGGCCCTATACAAATTTTAACACAGTGAATTCAACACCGTATGTAAAGTTTAAACCAAGATATCCAAGTTAGGTTTGTTATTAGAAAACAAGATTGGGTTAAAAATCAAAAGACAAATTATCGTAATTCACCATATTAACAGAATAAAGGAGAACATTCACAAACATAAAAAGATGCAAAAATTACATTTGATAAAATTTATCACCCTTTAGTGGGAAAACTCTCAAAATTAGAAAAGAACAAATTTTCCTTAATTTGATTTTTAAAATCTGCAACAGTCCTGTAACCAACATAACTTATGAGCAAATGTTGAAAACTTTTGAAAGTAAAAATTACTTTCATTTCATTTTTTGTGAAAAGGTCTAACTAGTGAATCCATGTAATCAATAGAAAGAAAACAAATAATAATTTCAAAGGAATAAATAAAACTGTCATATTTTAAGATTACATATATATGTGTATTTGTATGTATATATATATTAAAAAATCTAAAAATTCTGCACATAAAAAATTAGATTGCAAAGTGAGTTTGGTAAGGAAGTCAGGTACCAGTTGTGGTAGGTAGAATTTTAGTGATATATTGTCAAAGGTCCCATATTCTGATTATTCAAGCAAACACTGTGTAGTTGCTATTGTGAAGGAATTGTTTGGATGTTATTAAGATTATTAATCAGTTAACTTTAAAATAGAGTGAAGATTGGGAAACAATTACATTTATTATTTTTTAAGCACCAGAAAGTGAATGAGATAGGCATTGATATCCTGATATGACTAGGAGTCTAAAAGTTAACTTGGATTACCCAGTCATGCCCAATGTAATAACTGAGCACTTAAAAGCAGAAGAGGAAAGCAGAAAAGTAAGAGAGATCTGACAGAGAAGGAGGCAGAAAAGGGATGATATAGAAAGTGTGATCATAGAAGGGACAATGTAGAAATTGTGATCATAGAAACTTAAAACAAGAGAAGAACTTGACTACTGTTGCTGTCTTTCAAGATGAAGGAATGAGCCAAGAAGATGCGTGCCCTCTCAAAGCTGATAATAAACCCTGGCTAAAGCCAGTAAGAAAAAAAATGGAAATCAATTCTCTAACTCTGTGAAACTGAATTCTGTTAACAATTTTAATGAGGTTGGGAGAAAAAAATTGTCCACAGAGCCTCTAGAAAAAGATCCAGCTGAGCCATGCTGAGTCCAGACTTCTGACTGATTAAACTGTGAGATAATAAATGGGTGTTGTTTTAAGCCACTAAGTTTGTGTAATTCGTTACAACAGCATTGGAAAACTAATACACAGGTTGAATATTCAAAAAGAAATTCCATTTCTATGCGTAGCCAATGAACAGAAAGGGAAAGTAAACGATATATACAATTTATAATAGCATAAATATACACAAGGACAAAAGTTAACAAGATATGTGAAGACCACTGGAAAGGAAATTGCATTTATTTATTTAGAAAAATTAATGATGTTCTAAATAATTAGAAGGGTATTTCCTGTTCATGGACTGGAAGACTCAACATTTTGAAGATGTCAATACTATCCATATTGATCTTTACATTCAATGCAATTCCGTATTCCAGTATGTTTTTTTAATAATTGACAAACTGATTATAAAATTTATATAAATGTACAAGACCAAAAATAGCAAATACAAATTAAAGAATAAGTAGCTGGAATGATTTTCTCTCTAGCTCTCATAGCTTATAACAGAAGTTACAATAACTAAGGCAGTGTCTTATTAGGGAAAAAAATATGTACAAACAAACCAGTACAACAAAATAACAAGTTCATAAAGTGATCTGTGCATATATAGGTACTTGATTTGTATCAAAATTTCCATTGCAAAGCAGTAGGAAAATACTTCTTTTCAATATGTGTGTAATGGTGATATAACTACAATCCATATAAAAAAATAATTGAAACTTGATTTCTAACAAGTTTGTGTGGTCACGTACACATACAAAAATTAATTCAAGACCATAATCTTAAATGTCAAAGGGAAGACAATGTAGCTGCTGGAATATAATAGAGTTAGCATCTTCATGAATTAAAGATAAGAACAAATGGACAAAACAACTTGTTTGCAACAGTGGGGAAGAAATGAATGTAAATACACTTGAAATATAAGGTACAAATTTCATCTCAGTAACATTCAGTGAAGGAAACGTGGGATCAGAAAAAGGAGACATAAATAGTTTAGCATTGTAGAAAGTGAAGATTGGGAAATAATTACATTTATTATTTTTTAAGCACCAGATAGTGAATGAGATACGCATTGATATCCTGATACGACTAGGAGTCTATAAGGTGATCTTCGAAATAATAATTACTTATTTCTGTTTTTAAATTTTACAAATACTATTTTTAAAACTATGTTTACAAAAATTTCAAACATACATATCAAAGTAAAGATCATGAGAATCATTTGTCTACCACCCAGTTTCAATTATGATCAAAGCATGGCCAATGTCACTTCATCTAGACCTTTATACAAATTTCAGAAATGCTTTTACTGATGAAAGAAATCAATAAGGGAAATATTAAATATGTTTATTAAAATATGCTTTGCAAGTGTGCCATTTATGCTATTTAATATTTATAATAACCCAGAAACATAGGTGATATTATTACCATTTTACAGTTAAAAGACTGTACCAGTTTGTGTGCCACTTCACGTCCTCTTGGGCACACTTGTCTTCGTTGAAACAGTTACTTCAGCTTTACTCCAGCTCAATTTGGACTCCCAAGCAGGTGCCACTTCACAGTCCCTTCCCTTATACCCATGCCTCGGGCCTTTTATCTCTTTCCTATGATTCCTTGTTGATGCTTTTGCTGGACTTCAACTAGAGTTCCATAAATTTATAACCACAAAAGCAATGGAAAAACTTTTGAACAGTAGGAATACAAAGGGATGATTTCCTCCCATTCTCCTCTTTGATAAAGAGTCTTGAGATGCCATTGACCTTGCTCCCCTGGGGATAATTCTATTAAACTGGATAACTGGTTTTATTTAATGGCAACCACCCTGATAATATATCTTTCTCATGGCTCTCTCTTCTGCCCTGCATTTCTGTGCTTATCCATTACTTTTGCTCTCTTGCACTCCATCCATTATGAAAGAATAGAATAGAAACCCTCTGCCTTAGGCTCTGTTGTCTGTGTAACTCAGACTAAAACACCGGCTCAATAACTTAAGAATTTTGACTAAGTTTACACATCTATCAAGGGTTAAAATTAAAATTCAAACTAAGGGTCTTCTTAACCCAAAGCCAGTGTTCTTTGTCTGCATTGTTCAGCATCGTAAGTGAATGTCAGCTCTGTTTACGTATAAGGTTGGCATTGATGATATGGACTACCTTCCTCAGAATTTCACTGAATCAGATAGTTTTTGAATTTATGATATGGGAAAGTAGGAATTATTCAGTCTGGGGCCATATTAGAGGACTTTTTCAGGTAATCTTTGAGTGTCCAATTCTTATTTAACAGTGGTAATAAATCACTGACTAGAATCCGTCATGTGTCATCAGTTCTTGTTGACTGGTGGTCATCACTCTTGTATGATTGGGAAAGGACCCAGGTATTTAATTGCAGAGATCCAAATATTAGTAACTACAGGATTTTTTTTCCCTCCCTTGTTTCTCTGAAGGAGAGTCCTCCAGCATTCAGTCTGGTAGCAGGAATCACTATTACTGAGCAGGTAAGGAGAACTGAGTATCTAATTGTTCATTCCAGATTTTCATATAATAATGCTGTTCCAGTATATCACCTCCCTGCCATCCCTCCTTTGTTTGATGTACACAACAATCTGCTTTGATTTTTATAGAAAATAATCTCTTATCCTCTATGAGTGTTTGGAAAGGGCAGCTGCTTAACTGCTTGGAATGATGGAGGAGACATCTATGTATTATATCTCATCAAACAAACTTTTAATTAATCCACTGCTTTTAGTCTCATATTTCTCTTTCACAGTTGAGGTGTGTGAATCTTCCCATTCTTGATTTATCTCTGAGTTGCCCTACTTCAGAAATTTCTCTCTATGCAGAAATATTTTAAGACTTTGTGCTTTGTCAAGTCTATTAACAATGCCTTATCTATTTTTATATTCCAAAGATTTGTTAGCATGTCTCATCCACTCTTATTAATTTTGTACTTGTGGTATTAGACAATTTTATTCATACACAGTTATTATATCGAAGCTTGAAGTAGATTAGAAATAAATACATGTATTTAGTCTGCCACGCTTGACTAAAATTTCTATAATGTATTTTCTACTTTTTTAAAAAAGTTATGACTCTCACATTTTACTCAGGTTTTCTTTCAAAATTAAGAAAGCATAGTATTTGTAGGCTGATGTTATATATCCCAGGTGTTCCCATAGAGAATTCCAGGATTTTACTCGTTGGAGATACCATGCAGGGAAATTAAACATTTGATAGCAATCTGAAATAAAATCACTTATTAATCAATTAATTAATATATATTTAATATATACTAGGAGCTGGGTTTGGGTTTGATGGATTAAAAATAGGAAACAGGAGGCTTGTGTGTTAGAGAAAATTAAAGAAGACAGGTATGATTCAAGGCATTATGAATAAAAGTAAACAGGAAGAAGGCCAGGGTAAAGGGAGATCTTGCATTTCTAAGCTAAAGTAAACATTGGTTTCATTCATTATATATTAGAAAGTTAATGAAACTTTTTAAGCATGAGAGCACTACACGTTAACATGTTTAATTAAATAAATAAACTTAATATTGGAAAATGAATTGATGTTGCCAGGAGAGGCCACCCCAACACCACATAGAAGTTTACTATAATGATCTAATTGAGAGATGATTGAGACTTAGAAAAAAGCTGCTAATAGAAAAGGTAACAGATTTGAGACCCATTGAGGAAAAAAATTTAAAGAATTTGGTCTGTATTGGGTGTGAGTGGTGAAGGAGACAAATTTTCCTGTAATGACTCTTGGTTATTTGCCTTTGATGGAGAATAATAAGAATAATAACATTTCCTATAACGAAGAAGGAGTGGTGAAATTTATAGAGTAGCTTTTGGCAGAGAATATCAAAATTTGATTACTATGAAACACATCAAACTTATGGTCACCTTGAGATGTCCATTTAGTGATTTTAGGAAAACATTTGGATATTCAAGTGTGAGACAAAATATACAATGTTCAGAGTCATCAGTACATTTATGATACATGTATGGAAATTGGTTAGAATTCTACTGAAAGAACTGTGGCCTACTCAAGATTCTGAGAAAGAATAGTAAGAAATAGAATTTTAAAAATATGTTATGAGAGACAGTGTTATAAGATAGAATGGTGAACACTGATGAATGGTGTTTAAAAGTTTAGAAAGATAAGGATCAACAGTGCCTTGGCAGGAGGGACTGAGTAGAGTAGTGGGAACAGTAAGTAGGAAGACTGGAGAGGGCTGACAAAGGTAATAGAGATAAAGAATTGGAGATACTGTTGCAGACAGCAATTACATGAAATGTGTATTTCTTTAAAGATGTGAGGTGCTATAGCCTATTTGTTTCTCAGTGGGAATTATCTAGTTGAGAGACAGAGACAAAGATGCTACAGTGGAATAACTGAAGGAACAAATGTGTTGAGAAAGTAAGGACCACATTAGGAGAAACTGACCTCAGAGGACAGCAGGGTCACATTCTTTGCTGTAAAAAGGAGAAACAAGAAGAAATTGTTTCAAGAAACAACAATTTCTTGAAAAAATTGTTTCAAGAAAAAACAATTTCAAGAAACAACAAGAACGGGATGGTAAGATGAGTTTCTGTTTCATTGCTTCTATTATGTCAGTAAAGCCCTTCATACAAGTAATCCAGGTTGTTGAGGTTGGAGGGAGTGTGGAAGATGCAAAAATATTACTGGTAATGAGAGGATAAGTTTAAAAAATATAGTGAGATAGTATTGTTGCATGCAGCTAACTGCCTATTTGAAGTTGGTTCTATGAGTAATAGAGTAACTTGTCTGAATCATCATCTGCCTCAATAAGGCACAATCTCAAGTAGTACTCCATTGAGTGTGTGTGCAAAGATAAAAAAAACCAGTAGTTGATTGCACATAAGGGTGTGGTTTTATCTGGTAGTACAATGATTGGAGAGAGAAGGCACTGAAGTTTGTATTTACTAACTACAGCTTATGAGGACAATAATCCTAGAGATAAAACAGGGTGGTGGAGGGGTGATATAGATAGATATAAAGAGATAGACATAAAGGGGTGATAGATATAAAGAGAGAAGTAAATTGGAGCTCTTTTTTTTTCTTTTATTATACTTTAACTTCTGGGATACATGTGCAGAACGTGCAGGTTTGTTACATAGGTATACATGTGCCACTGAGTTGGTGTACCCATCAACCCATCACCTACATTAGGTATTTCCCAAATGTTAGCCCTCCCATATCCTCCTCACTCCCTGACAGGCCCTGGTGTGTGATGTTCTCCTCCCTGTGTCCATGTCTTCTCAATCATCAATTCCCACTTGTAAGTGAGAACATGCAGTGTTTGGTTTTCTGTTTCTGTGTTAGTCTGCTGAGAATGATGGTTTCTGGCTTCATCCGTGTCCCTGCAAAGGACATGAACTTATCCTTTTTTATGGCTGCATAGTATTCCCTGTTGTGTATGTGCCACATTTTCTTTATCCAGTCTATCATTGATGGGCATTTGGGTTGGTCCAAGCCTTTGCTATTTTAAATAATGCTGCAATAAGCATACATATGCATCTTTACAGTAGAATGATTTATAATCATTTGACTATAAACCCAGTAATGGGATTGCTGGGTCAAATGGTGTTTCTGGTTCCAGATCCTTGAGCAATAGCTACAGTGTCTTCCATAATGATTGAACTAATTTACACTCCCACCAAATGTGTAAAAATATTTCTATTTCTCCACAGCCTCACCAGCATCTTTTCTTTCCCAACTTTTTAATAATTGCCATACTAACTGGCATGAGATGGTATCTCACTGTGCTTTTGATTTACATTTCTCTAATGAACAGTTATGGTGAGCTTTTTTTCATATGTTTGTTGTCCACATAAATGTCTTCTTTTGAGAAGTATCTGTTCATATCCTTTGCCCACTTTTTGATGTAGATGTTTTTTCTCTTGTAAATTTGTTTGAGTTCCTTGTAGATTGTGGATATTAGCCCCTTGTCAGATGAATAGATTGCAAACATGTTCTCTCATTCTGTAGGTTACCTGTTCACTCTAATGATAGTTTCTTTTGCTGTGCAGAAATGCTTTAGCTTAATTAGATCTCATTTGTCAATTTTGACTTTTGTTGCCATTGCTTTTGGTGTTTGAGTCATGAAGTCTATGCCCATACCTATGTCCCTAATGGCATTTCCTAGGTTTTCTTCTAGGGTTTTTATGGTTTTAGGTTTTACATTTAAGTCTTTATTCCATCTTGAGTTAATTTTTGTATAAGGTTTAAGGAAGGAGTCGAGTTTCAGTTTTCTGCATATTTCTAACCAGTTTTCCCAAAACCATTTATTAAATAGGGGATCCTTTCCCCATTGCTTGTTTTTGTCAGGTTTGTCAAACATCAGATGGTTGTAGATGTGTGGCATTATTTCTGAGGCCTCTGTTCTGTTCCATTGGTCTATATACCTGTTTTGGTACTAGTACCATGCTGTTTTGGTTAATATAGCCTTGTAGTATAGTTTGAAGTCAGGTAGCATTATGCCTCCAGCTTTGTTCTTTTTGCCTAGGGTTGTCTTGGCTATACGGGCTCTTTTATGATTCCATATGAAATTTAAAGTAGTTTTTTCGAAATTTGTGAAGAAAGTCAATAGTAGCTAGATGGGGATAACATTGAATCTATCAATTACTTTGGGCAATATGGCCATTTTTACAATATTGATTCTTCCTATCCATGAGTGTAGAATGTTTTTCCATTTGTTTGTATCCTCTCTTATTTCCTTGAGCAGTGGTCCGTCACGTCCCTTGTAAGTTGTTTTCCTAGGTATTTTATTCTGTTTATAGCAATTGTGAATGGGAGTTCACTCATGATTTGGCTCTCTGTTTGTCTCTTATTGATGTATAGGAATGCTTGTGATTTTGGCACATTGATTTTGTACCCTGAGACTTTGCTGAAGTTGTTTATCAACTTACAGAGATTTTGTGCTGAGACCATGGGGTTTTCTAAATATATAATCATGTCATCTGCAAACAGAGACAATTTGACTTTCTTTCTTCCTATTCGAATACCTTTTATTTCTTTCTCTTGCCTGATTGCCCTGACCAGAACATTCAATACTATGCTGAATAGGAGTGGTGAGAGAGGGCATCCTTGTCTTGTGCCAGTTTTCAAAGGGAATGCTTCCAACTTTTGTCCATTCAATTTGATATTGACTGTGGGTTTGTCATAAACAGCTCTTATGATTTTGAGATACATTCCATCAAAACCTAGTTTATTGAGTGTTTTTAGCATGAAGGATGTTGAATTTTATTGAAGGCCTTTCTGCACCTATCTAGATAATCAGGTGATTTTTGTCATCGGTTCTGTTTATGTAATGGATTATGTTTATTGATTTGCATATGTTGAATCAGCCTTGCATCGCAGGGATGAAGCTGACTTTATCATGGTGGATAAGCTTTTTGATGTGCTACTGGATTCAGTTTGCCAGTATTTTATTGAGGATTTTTGCATTGATATTCATCAGGGATATTGGCCTAAAATTTTCTTATTTTGTTGTGTCTCTCTCAGGTTTTGGTATCAGGATAATGCTGGTCTCATAAAATGAGTTAGGGAGAAGTCCCTCTTTTTCTATTGTTTGGAATAGGTTCAGAAGGTACTAGCTCCTGTTTTTACCTCTGGTAGAATTCAGCTGTGAATCTGTCTGGTCCTGGGCTTTTTTTTTTTTTTTGGTTGATAGGCTATTAATTACTGTCTCAATTTCAGAACTTGTTAATAAGAAATTGGAGCTCCGAATTAGTTGAAAAACAATTCCAGAGCAAATCTTAGATCAAGTGAGTTGCAAGGATAAGATGTAGTTCTAGACAAGTGGATATTGGTTCCCTACACTAAGATGTAGTTTCTGGTGCTGATAAACTTTGGGCAGTGGCCATCGGATTAAATAAATGAAGCTGAGTGGAAGAAATGCTCATGGTAGAAGAAGAGGTCAAAGTGAGAGTCTAGGTATTAGATGGATAGAGGTGTTGAATATATTAATCCTAAGCATGGTAACTAGTGTTAGGCAGAAACTAAGGCAGTGACATTTGTCTAAATGACTGGTGTGATTCTTCTGAATTATGAGAAGAACTAATAATTCTGAATCTAAATTTTAATTATATCATTATATACTTTATCTTAGTAAGAATTACCTTTTAATGAAAAACCTATGATAAAATAAAACTCTTTTCTGAAGATTGTGACTAGCATCTTCTCATCATTTCCCAAAAACTTTAGATAAAAATTTAAGAAAAAAAAACCCTGCTATGAATAGTTGTCTTTTCATAGACATTCTATAAGAATTGTATTAATATCTATTTATTAAATATTTTGATATTCAGAGTGTGTATAAATAGGAAAATTACCTTTAATATTCATTTTTCTGTTAAAATTGTCATTTTTTTTAGAAATTTTACTATGGATTGTGTTATATACATTGCATACAGAGAAACTAGGCAATATTCACTAGTTTTAATTCTCTAGTCTCTTACATTACTCCATCTATAGAGTTCAAGTGTCAAAGAAAAGAATGGATTCTTTCATGTGCAAAGAATTTGGCTTAAAGAAAAAGCAGCAAATGAAACTGGCTCCGTAGTGCAGATTATACAGTATAATGCAATACAGTGGATCCACCTGCTGCAGGCTAACTGACTTTTAAGTCAGCCAGCCTTTGTAGAAACTTGAATTCATCAAGTTATTTGGGGGAAATGCTGACAAATAGTTTAAATGATTTCTTAGAATGTGGTTATTATCTATACAAATGAGAACCTATAATAAATAAAAAATAAGCAAATGAAATTCTGCAAGATAGAGCAGCATGGAGGAATAGTTGATTTTTTTTTCTTCTTATACTTTTAATCCAGTTGGTATGATGACATATCCATCCAAAGTTTATTTCGAAATTATTTGCAACCAGTTCTATCTAGATTGTGCAGTAAATTCTGATTACCAGATAATTAGAAATAATGTATAAAAAGATGTGACTGCAAGTGTGGATACACATATGTGGCAAAATTTGTATAACTTTAAAAATTCTAAAGCTTAAATTGGCTGCATATTGTGAATATGTGCAAGGATCTATTAAAATGGTGTTTAAAACATCTGTTTAAAAGGAAGGAACAGTGTCAGATAGAATTACTGATGATAAAAGGAAAGCAGACTACTCCTTCACCATATACTTTGATTTAATATGTCATAAATGTTCTATAGTCTCAAATAGCCTCCAACACTAATTATCCATGTTTCAGTGGCTCTAGCTGTCCTATTAACAAGGGATCTCTTACTCTTTACTGACATTCTTTAGTACAGTGACCACTGGTGCTAGCTAGAGTCACCACGTGTGCCAGGCACCACTGACTGTTTCTACCAAATCTACCAGATCAGGCCATGCTGAGCTAACATGGCTGAGAAGTAGTGGCCTAAGTAAACTTTATTGAAATGCAGCACACTTAGAAGCCTCAGTTTTTTGGTTGATATTCAAGTCCCCAGTTTTTTGGTTGATATATGCAATATTCAGTATACAAGTGAACAGAAAATGATAATGGAAACAATAAAGTCTGGTGTGACCCAGTGTTAGAGCCTGTTGCTTCAGGGACTTATGGAGAGCTAGTCACAGACACTCTGAGAATCAAAAGGCATCCATAGAATACTGGCTTATTCGGAGTTGCTGGGACAGTGTCTGTTTTTTGTCTGCCTTCATCCTGCTGGTTTTTTCTGGGTCCATTATATTTCCCTCTGTTGCCTGTCTTTGTTTGTCACCCTAAGAGATCCAATGTGACCATCCCATTCTATTCTTTGGCTCAGAAACTCTTTTCCCTTAAACTCTTATCTCTTTTCCTTTCCCATAGCTTTTGAGTTTATTTTCCAAGAGAGACAGAACACCAGTGCCTCTAGGGAACAGGCAGTATAAGTGAATGAGTACAGAATCTGGAGGTAATCTAGGGGCTGAATAAGAGATTCCAAGCCATATGTCAAGAACCATATACCCTCAACTGCAGCTGACTCATGCCCTGAAAATACTGTTTCTGTGCTACTGTTCTTCTGAATTTCAAAAGTACTAAAAATATTCCCCTGTTTAACATACTGGCAAATAAATCCTCAAAATCAACAACCATAAAGCATCATTGGAGACCAAACAGAACATATCTGAAAACATAGACCAGTCCACAGTCACCCAATAGAAATCTCTCTTTCACCTTAGTTGCTGTCTCTTCTACTGGTTTCCACCTTTTCTTATGCTTATTTTCAGTCTGTAAACTTCACAGAGTTTTCTAACAAATGGTGCATGATTATTTTAAATGAGTGGCAGATGGAAAGTCAAAAGACCTTTACCATGGCCTAAGTTCTGTTGTGACACTTGTGAAATAATTATCCCTTCTATTCTGGCCAAAGGGTAATAGCATTTGCCTCTTCTGTGCACTACCTTTCTAAGATCTTAATTTGTCTCCTGTTCTGACTGATTCATAGTTTCCTTCTAGAGGACGGAAGAAGAAACACAGAGGTCCATCCTGCTCTCCCTGTGAAACAGAGAGCACCTGATTGGAACAGATTACACAGACTATACAGGAGAAATATTGATCGAGAGACTGTTTTTCCTGCAAGTTGGTCAAGTTTCTAATCCTGATGTGTTCAAATAGGCAGTATACTCTTTGTAAGATGGTTATTTAAGACTGTATGGGATGGGGCTTCAATTAGAACTGCACATATCTTAGATTGCTTGTAACTCTGAGGTTCGATAAAACAAACAAAATAATAAATTTTCTTTCTGTAGCTCATATTCTAGAACTTTTATTATGTTCTCTCCTGAAAATCAAAATTTTAACTTTCTGAATTATTGAGGTCTGAAATAATTAGTTATTGTCTTGTTTATTGATAATATTTTGATATTATTTCATGACGATGCTGGGTAGGATACTAACACATAGTAGGTGATCAATAAACATTTGCAAAATCAAATTGGATTCATGTCTGCAGGTCTCATCCTACCACAGTACACATATGGTCTTAATTTATGTTGGAATCAGAATATTTAAAAAGACATTAAATTAAAGTGCCATCTGCCAAATTTCTAAAACCAAGGGAAAAACAGATTTGCAGAATAATTGGTATAGGAGATGAGAAAGTCGTCACAGAGGACGAAGGCCAGATTATATTCAATTCATTTCAATTTAACAAATATTAATGTGCCTAGTCCACAGTGGCTCTGTGCTAGGTGCTACAGTGATGTGAAAGAGTTTTTACACAATCTGGCCTTTCTAGTTAAAATGTCTGCTACCTTCCCTTCAATTGTTATCATTACAGAAAGTATGAAAACAGTAACTTGCTCAAAGGGCCAGAGTTGTATGAGAACACTAGAGTCCTGGTTTCATATTTAACCCACTGAAGGCAAAAAATAGAAGGCTCAACAGCTGTATTTCTGGGGTAATACTTTTACCATGGTAGAGATATCTTTAGCACAGTATTCTGGGATTGTGAAATCTGTAGACCAAATGGAAAGCTGTGATGGTGGTAATCACACCAAGTATCCTGAGAAGCTATATGACATGAGGCTTTCAGAGGAGCCCTTCCAAAGAATGCAAACTTGATTAGATGGCAGTCTACCCCCACATTCTTATAACAACATGACTCTTTCATTATGCAGAAAGGAAGGCATTCCTTATCACGTATGATTGGAGCAGTCATTCCTAGAGCTGCTTGCTTCCGAAGGGAGAATTATTCTAACCCGTGGGCCCAAGTGGTGATGAATTCTAACCAGAGGGAAGGTCAGCCCTGGCAAGAATTCTACTGTGAAAAACCCTACCCTGTGAGGAAGTTTTCAGTGTTAGTAGAGGTGTTGCTATGAGCACTGATGCACAGGAGCCAGATACAGTGGAAGGAAAATAATGAAAAATGCTGATTAGAAGCTCAGAGAAAGGAATGAAACATTTGTGCTCAACAATAAAATGTAATGCTCTGTTAATCTATTTCTTGCCCATCCTTACTCTGTAGATTTGTAAAATACAATTTTGTTCCTCATTTAGTTCTTTACACTATATTTCCTCCTTTCTCATCACTTTTCCTATATTGACACTGACTTTAATTGTGAATAGATTCAACTCTGCAAGGGCCTGAATATGAAATACATGTCAGCATCAAGAGAATCAACGCTTTTTGTGCCATATGTAATCAAGAATGTTAGATATGGATAGTACATATTAGAACTATTCCCAGCAGAGGCTCCAGAAAGGTTCCCTGCCAGAGCCATGCCCAGAGTTCTTGAATTTCTTGGGTACTTTAGGGAAATGTCTCAAGCCCTTCAATATCCACATCACAAATTTAAATATGAATAGCTATATATGCATATATATATATATATGCCTGTATTAAGTATGTATGTGTATATGAAATTTTTCAGGCAGACATATTTATGTAGATTTGGCAAGAGCACTATTAGGGCTGAGTCCGTATTAGCTACTTGTCAGGGATGTTCCAATTAGCTTATAAATAGAACTTCTCTACTTCAATTTGAGAAATGAGAGAAATTTAAAAATTAACATTTTCCCCTATATCTGGCCACATTATTATTTCTTTTCATTTAGCATCTGTGAACCTTGCTATCTGTAATATCCTGAAATTCTCTTTTCTACCTTGTCACTTTACTTCTGTCTTATGTCACTTCTACATTATAGGAACTATTGAGGCTACCTTTGCCATCCCAACTCAAGTTCAGATACGTTAACAATTTGCCTTTTTTGTTTCATGTCTATCTTTCCTTAATTCAGCAAGTTGGTTGTGTCTGATTTTACATATATGTGCCCTTTCCTCTTCATGAAAGAAAAATATTTTAAAATTTTGACATTTTAAAACAATGTGTTGACATCCACTTGTGTTTCATTGGATATCTGATTTATTTTCACACTTTGAAATATTAAGATATCCAGGTTCCCAAATGTCATCTCCATTTTCGCAGACTAAAAAGTCTGCCTGTTATTGGTAAGATGTCACTAGTGTTGATTTCCCTGTGGGTTAATTCCAGATCATGGTATGAAGCCATACACTTTAGCTAGAGGAGCTCTGCAAACTGGCAGCTGATGTGATGAAGAGAAAGACTCCTTCATAAACATTCCCAGAGCGCAGCTTGTTCCTGGTATCCAGGCTGCAAGGGACCAAAACAGAGCATCTAAAACCTGAGTCCCCAGGACATGAACCTTTTCTTCCAACACAACCCATTCTCTCAGGAAATAAAGAAATGAGCCCAGGCAGAGAGTCCGCATGGCCAAATGCCACGAGGTGCCACTGCTATCAGGTGGCACAGATTAAATCTCCAGGTACAGAACTGCTGATTTGATTTAGGATAGCAGTTGTTAAGAGCAGAAGGAGCTGCTGGCGTAAATGGAGACCCTCTCGGCCAAGCATGCTTTCCAACTGTCCTGGATTTAGAAGGAAAGAAAAAGAGCTGCAAGAGGAAGAGCGGGAGGGAGAGAGTATAGTAGCAGACCTATTGAAGAGTTGGGCTGTAGCTCACTCAGAGGAATTCTATTAAATGAACTCATCCGTCATCTTGCCTTTTATTGATGAGTGGCATTGCTTGGTGGCAAGTGACATAGCAGAACAAATAGTATCAGAGTCCTGGCTTCTGTTCCAGGGCACACACAGATGTGCGGGCCCCAAAACAATGAGTCATTACTTATTACATCCATTATTAACTCAGCTCAGCCTCATTAGGCTTAGAAATTGAGGAGAGGAAAAAAAAATCAGAAGCTAAGTAACATCAAGTACCCACGCATTTGGGGAAGAGGGTGGTATGGGAAAGACAGTGAACAAGTGAAGGGCAGTTAAAACCAGCAACTCAGCAATTGTGACATTTTCAAATCCTGAGAGTCAAGGGTAGTTGATTGCGTGCTTTTTCTATTCTGACATGATTATGTTGAGAACTACATTTTAAGCAGTGGAGCTGAAGTTGAAGAATATAGGAAGTACATCATTAGCTAATACCAGCCCTTCAAGATAAAGCTTATTAGGAGAGGGGCAGCGTCTTTATTAATGAGTGCTTGGAGGTTACTATATGCTGAAACCTATATGCATGATCACATTTTCTAAAGGGACTTGTAGCAGCAACAGAGGCAAACTGATTCTATTCTAAAGCAGTTTGCCCACTGACATATTACAGAAGTGCAAGGGAATCTTTTTCTTATCACTCCTCACGCATCTACCTGTGCTTTTTCAAAGTTGGCTGTTTCACCCAAAAGGAGACACATTTTCTGGAGTTTAAGTGTGCTAATAACAGAATCCAGGTAATTATACTAGAAAATTATGTCCATATTTTAGCAATACTGCTCAATAATGGAAATTCTATAAAGAATAACTAGAACTAGCTTTTTTGGAAGTGATTGTCTTCCGGCACAAAATATGGACTCATTTTAGAACGATGTATGAAAGCATCTCTTTTTTTACTGTTAACTGTGAATAAAAATAATGTTTCATATTACTCCATGTGAGATTAACTGGTCAACTCTGTCAGCTAAGTTTCTTAGTTAATGAAGTCAAAATATTGGTTATATTTTTCTTACTGAATATTAAGAAAATAAACTATTTTGCCCATGTGGCCATGACTTCCTTATTCTGAATGCATAATCAGTAAATGTTTTGGGCTTTCAGTTTTTTAAGATAGCATACAAATAAGGTTTTTCTCATTTGACCTGATAAAATACCTACCTACTTTTCTACAAGGTGGGTAAAATATAATAATATTTATAATGCATTGTATGTACATTAGGTTATTCAATCAAAGTGTTTTTACAGAACTAAATTTGATGAGTTGCAAGATCATCAGGTAAAGGGAAAAAAAAGACCTTAGTATAGAAGACAAAGATTAAAAATTCTTTTTATGAAGTTTATATTTGGCTACAATAATATTTTGGACAGGAAATAAAAGCAAAATAATAATTAAAATTGGTCAAATATACAGGCAAAGAAGTCAATGCTTGTCAATCTTAATTTTCCCTATGTGGCTTTCTATATCTACATTTAATAATACATTTGAAAAAAAAAATAAATGTCTTTAAAATGTGGAGTTATTTGTACACTGGCAGATCACAGGGTGCTGAATTTAATTGCATACCTATTTGGGATATATTCTAGTATCTCATAAAATCATTAAATTATTTAATTATGTATTTATCTAATTATCTAATATGGCCTTATTTCATAGTCCTCATGATTATGAAGCTATAAACAGTAAAGCCACATTAAAAGTTTTACTTTATCCTATAAATGAGTGATTTTTTTCCTGACATTAGTATGAAAGATGAAAAAAATGAGAAAAGGTGGAGAAGAAGAAGGAAGAAGAGAAGAAGAAAAATACATAAATGTATTTTAAAATTTGTCCTGTTAATTTTGAAATTTAACTGCCTATTAATAATTCCTTAAAAATTACCAAAGGTATTTCATTCTGTTCTATTTAGAATATTTTATGCATTTATTTGTTGGTCATGGTTTAGATGAAGGTATCAAGGCAGAGAAGATTGGATTAGATATAAATAATATCCACTTATTTTTATTCTTAAGAAACTTCTACTTCAAAATCTTATAATCAGTTATTCTCTCATTTGGTCTTACCAAGACAATATAAGTATAAGAAGGATAGTTCTATCAGCTTTATATATCTATAAACCTGCATTGTAATTATTCTGCCTTCTGGAATAACAGAACAAATCTACCTTTTCTAGTAAACAGCCCTTAAAATTATTCAAGGATAATTATCATGTATCTTAACATTCTTCTGGTTTTCATCTTATAAATACTCTTTTCTCTTAACTGTAGTGTATGAAAGAATCATTTCAGGCCAAATCAACATAGAAAAAAACTAAAAGGTTATCTGTAGTGGGAATATAGTTGCATCTCTATGGCTTCATCTTTTCTCCCTATCCATGCCTTTCCAGGCAAACAGCTATACTGGCTGCACAGTAGGCTTTTTAATTTCTATTTTTCTATTTCAAAAAGGCTAGACCCAAAGGATAGTTATCATAATTTTGTAAAACATTTTCTCAGGAAAAAGCTCTTTTTTCAATGATGGTGTCATGTGGCCTAGAGGCCACTACCATAACTGATAAAATTTTTCTGCTGCAGATGGAGGTTTTACTACCACAGAATCTGACTCTTTTCCAATCCATCTTACTTTCCACTGAAAATTGCCATGGTGTTTTGCTTTCTTGCCCAGCAGATTTTTCTATGGGTTATTGAAGAAAAATGCCCTTCTCCCACCAAAAGTGCCTTATGCTACAGAGTAAAACTGACATGTGTCCTCATTTTTCACATAAAAAGCTTCAGTAGTATAGATTTTCACCTGATTTCCTCTTCGTTAGAGTCTCTTCTTCTTCAGACTTTTCCTGACCCAGAGAATGCTAAGACACAGGAAAATGTAAGTGACATTTTACTACTATGTAATCAATAATCCTCCACCTCTAATTCTGACCCTTTTTTTCCCACCAAGTTTAAACACAAATCTCCCTCTCAGAGGTGAACTCGTCCCTCATCTGCAAGGACACTGCAAGGATATGCAGTAGTTGCTCAAGTTTCTCACAGACTAACATCTTAGTCCTTTGGAATTCCTCAAGACCATATGCCTTTAGTGATACTTGTCTAGTATCTTCTCATAAAAACTCCACCACATCTCAATTTTCATGAGAAATACAGCTTAGTCTCTTCCCCAGAATTCATTCCATGTATCTAACTTTGCAAACCACACATTGGCCTTATTCTTGTAAGTCCTTTTGCTAGTAGAATTTTATTTTGTCAAGGATTATCATAAAGTGCAGTACACACTTCCAGGCAGACATTTTTCCAAGTTTGTTTGGTGTACAAGACATCAGCTTCCTGGCATCTGGGTCTAGTGGGAGGCCCATCCTTGGTTGCAGTGCATCTAATCCAATGAGATTACCTTGGGATGCATAACACTGTCTAATCTGATGTATAAGTTCATTGCTCTTGTTTTACAGGTTGAACTTATGTCACTTCAGCCTAACAGCATTCAGGGCTTCTCTACTTTAGATTTTTTTATTTATTTTTTAATTTCCAGATGTAAAGGATGGATATTTTGATGCTTGGCATAGCAAATCTCAGGAATCTAGCCCCTCCCCCGGCTCTATAGGTAACTACCTCTGGAAAAGCAGGAGAATATGCTCAACCCTCTAGAGAGCCAGAATAGCATGTGGCAAAGAGAGATTCAACATTATGACTGAGTCAGCTTTTGAATGGGACTCAAATATCCTATAAGATTAGCCACAGGCAAAGGCTGAGTATGTGCCTGTTTGCATGTATGATTGAGAAGTGACAGGCAGTCCTACTGCCCAAATGTATGCATATCCCCTAAACTACCACACTGTTATTAGATAATGGTTCCTGTGGGTATTATTTCTAAAATGTCTCTGTTATAATGCAAATACTTTACCTGGAAATAATGAAAGATTAAGCCATTTAGAGTCATTTAAATTTTGGGGAAGCTTACAGCATTGACACAGAAATAGAGTGAATTCAAGAAAACAGAATATATGAAATAAGCATTGATTTAGAAGATAGAAAATACTTTATCAAAGAAGTCTGTAAAAACTTGAGGATGGGAGAGGGTTGCATATTAGTGATAAAGATACCTTGGTAGGCAAATTCAAGAATCATTGGTTAAAAAAGGGAAGTGAAGCAGCATCAAAGATATCTCTTCCATAATTTAGCAATTCACCAAAAGTTGACCTTGACACTGTAAACTAAACCAAAACTGTAGACTCTGAAAAACTGTACCATATGGAATTAAAAAGACTTTATTTAAACTATTACAACAAGGGAGAAGAATTGAAGTCAAATTCACTGGAACTGGGTACAGGAAAATTTTAAATACCAAGTGAGCCAATGAAAAAGCACTGAAAGATAGGACATTGAGGGTGAGATATTGCTTATATTCTCAGGCCCATCTCCCACAACTTCTCAACAAGTTACCTTTCCTGCTTTTATTCACTCTTCTCCTGCTCCTTGAAACACATATGATGAACATCTAGCACTGCATGTGCTCAAATTCATGAATGAATGTCCATCTTCCACCTCTACTCAATGATACCTGCTCATTAATGGAGGGTCCTTCTTGTGATAGTGTGCTCCCAATCTTTTAAACCTTTAATATATACAATTGCCTTAAATGATAGGCATTGCTCTTTTCCTTACAGAGATGAGGAAATGAGAACTGAAATTAGATACTTGCTTCAAGTCCTAAAAGTAGTGAAGACAGAATCAGGACTCAGCTCTAGCTACACTTTCTCTAAGCTCACTCCCTATTGAACTTTCCACTTTGCCAAGCCCAGCATCAGATTCAAATCCTGTCTGTTTTCTGATGACCTACTGTATTAGTCTGTTCTCATGCTGCTAATAAAGGCATACCGAAGACTGGGTGATTTACAAAGAAAAGATGTTTAATTTACTCACAGTTCTGCATGGCTGGGGAAGAAGCATCAGGAAACTTACAATCATGGAGGAAGGCACCTCGTCACAGATTGGTAGGAGAGAGAATGAGTGCCGAGTGAAGGGGGAAGCCCCTTATAAACCATCATATCTGGAGAGAACTCACTCACTATCACAAAAACAGTATAGGGCAAACCACCCTCATGATTAAAATTATCTCCACCAGGTCCTGACCTTGACATGTATGGATTATTACAATTCAAAGATTCAAAGTGACATTTGGGTGGGGACACAGAGATAAACCAACTCCCTCTGACAGACTTCCCTTCTTTGAAATGCGAAATCACTTATATTTTATTCTCATTTTTAGCAAACCTTACTCAATGCTCCATAAAATTCTTTAAATGTTATTTCCCTGGGGCAGAGTACTTGTTGAGCCTTCTGCAGGGGACAAAGTTGAAATAGATATAAAATGTCCCACTAGAATGGAAACTGCTTGATGCCTTTGATCACTTGCCTAATATCTTCCTTACAATTTTCTCAGAGTAAATAGATTGCAATGCAAACTCTCAAGATTGCTCATGAAGGTTGATGGAGTGCCTCAAATGAAGAACTTGAGCTTACAGGCCGGTGGCTTCTAATATGACAGACTCTGGAAGATACAGTTGGTCCATTCTACTCATTGTACATCAGAAAATTGAAAATTAATCTTGAAGTCGTTTGTTTAATGGAGTCTCTCATTAAGCTCCTATCTTTAAAAAACTTACAATTGCAAAATAAAATAAAAACCAAATGTTAATAAAAGCAGTAAATTTATAGAAGTTATTATTTTAATGCACAAGTAGTGTGAACAGGGCCCTGATTAGAGTTGTGCAACCTATTAAGCACAAAGCAGATCTACACAAAATGGAATTATGAAAACAAGAAATGTTCAAAGTTTTGAAAATAAATTCTTTCTGTCCCATTGGCATCTTTGTACTGTCAGAGACAGAATACTGGATTGACTAACGGTCTTTTGTTTGCAAAAGTCTTATTGAATCTAATATTTTGAGACTCACTAGCAAAAGAATGGAAACATAGAATAAATGTGTAATATCCTATATATGCATATATATATATATATAAATACACATACATATGTATACATAGCAATGACATTTGACTGTATTCAGCTAATATAAAACTATAACTATATATGGGGCTATATAGATCACATGGGTTAGTCCGTGTTTTTTTGCTTTGTAAGGCCATGCTGCAATTGTCACTAATGGTCTTTGTTTAGCTTTATCCATGTCATTTTTTATTTACTCAGAAAACATTCTCTTCATTCTAACTCAAGAAGAACTGATTCCATTGCTGCAAGTGGGGCCAGAAAAAGAAGGCTCTAGGAAGATGCACTGTGGAAGGGTGGATTTCCCTCATGATATTCTCTGGTGAGTTGGCTTCCAAGTACTTCTGGAAAGTAAATGAGGATTTGAGTGTCTCATAGCATTAATTAATTCTGAAAACAAAAGATAGAAGAAAGTGAAATTTCTTGACAACTGGCCTGCACATCAAAGTGTCAGTGGCAGTTAACAGATGCCACTGATCAGCTGCGTTCAACTTGTTTTCATAAATCTATCAGCAGAATAGCAGAAAGTTGTTACAGTTTCCTTCTTGAGTTTAGACTGAATCAAAATATACCTCCTTTAAACAATATATGTTAAAAAAAAATTGTACTTCTTTGTATATTATTTCCTTGAACAGGGATTGCTAATTACCATGTACCCACGATTACCATCAGTAACAGTTACAAAATTTTATCAGGCACCTACTATGTGCAGTAATCAATAAGGAGAACTAAATAGTACACAGTGGTATAGACAACATTTTCCTCTTAATGGGCCTAAAATCTGCGATGGTTAAAACATAGTAGTAGACAAAATACAAGGCAACATATACTAAGCATCAGAATTACATTCAAGACTGACTACAGTTATCAAAAGTGAGATTCTGATGGCTGACTTTTATAATTTTCTTTATTTTTCTGTTTTCTGATATATTTTTAAAAATCTTAACACAGTGTTCCAACATACGTCTTAAAGCTAGAGAGCCACTCCTAAAGGAATCATTAATTGTTGTTAATTAAGGAAGCTTACACTTGCCCTGGAGCAAAAATAGTCGATTTTGAATGAAAGTGCTTTATCTGAAAACTGACAGATCTTATAGATTAAACAGAATCTACCTATTCTAAGAATTCTAATAATAATATAATAAGAATTTTAATAATAATATATTATTATTATATTATTATTAGAATTCTTAATATAATAATAATATAAAATATTATTATATTATTTATTACAATTGAATAATATATTATAATTATATATTATATTATAATTGAATAATAGTATATTATAATTATATTATATAGAAACATTTTAATTTATTCTTCATAATGTATAAAATGTTCAGGTATCTGAACATTTATGTAATTTTGATATGGGAGTGCTGGAAAGGGAAGAGCATGGTAACTTTAAATGATATGGAAGAGGGAAAAAGAAGTGCTGTGTAGAGAAAGGCAGGTCTGGCTAGGGCTCCACCCCCACGGACCTAAGTGAGGACAGGTACTCCTCCTTTCCACACCCAAATGCATTTTCCAAGACCACCCTGACCTGTCACACCCCCATCCTATAAAAACCCGGGATTCTGGCAGGCAGACACACAGGTGACCACACATAGAGAGGAACACATCAGCAGAAGACACAAGCGGCTGGAGGGCTAGAGAACGTGGAGGGAGCACGCCAGCAGAAGAGCAAATCCACAGACACCAGCACTCCTACATTGGCAAGCCATCCATTAGCGGGATAAAGTGGACGTTGGCCGGAGCTGTTGGAAGAGAGCCCAGGCAGTCAAGCAGCGCAACTCCTCGTGAAAACCGTCTCCCTTCTGGCTTCCCCATTGGTGAAGAGCCACTGCCACTCAATACAACTTTGCACTCATTCTCCAAGCCCACGTGTGATCTCGTTCTTCCAGTACACCAAGGCAAGAACCCAGGATACAGAAAGCCCTCTGTCCAGTGCGACAAGGTAGAGGGTTTAATTGAGGTGGTTAACAGGAGCTGCCGCCTATAGACAGCTAACTAAAAGAGCACGCTGTAACAACACGCCCACAGGAGCTTCAGCTGCATTCACCCCTAGACACTGCCATGGGGAAGGAGCCCCACAGCCTGCCCATCTGTTACTCTCCCCTAGAGGTTTGAGAGAGGGGAACTGAAGAAGCGAGCCACACCCCCACTACAGGCCCTGTGAGGGGGTCAAGGGAAGTTTTCCTGATTCAAGTTTTACAGAAATCTGTGAAGCAGTCAGAAATTGCTATATTCCTTTTAGGAATTAGAAATCTGAAGCTCTAGATGACGGTTATAAGGTTTAGGTTGAAGGTCAGAGTGCACAGTTTTCTCACTCTAATCACTGTCCATGTCATTTTGCTACAATGTATCTAAAATGCCAGATCCAAAAGCTTATTTACTGAAGAATGAATTCTAAGATTTTGTGAATCATGACCTAGAGAAAACAAGTTTTATATATAATAATAAATTGAAACAGCCTGCTTCTGGCAGCCCTAATTCCTATTCTGAAGTTTCTTTTCTTCTAAACTCTGACTCCTCCACTGTTGTCTTTCTCCAATCCCAGCTGTCATCTACTTCTATGTTGAAGGCCCTTTTATTGTTCCATCTTTCTTGGCCGAGACAAAGTAGAAGATGAGATGTACAGCCTGCAGAAATTTTCCGACACTATTACTGTGTATTTCTGTGCATAATTCCTCTGGTTCAGGTTTAGGGAAAGGACTTTGTAAGGGCTATGGCTAAGAACATGACAGAAAATTCTATTGATCCTTCATTGCTTCACTAGAATTACCTCCTCCTGGGAACTTCTCAGACACAACAAGGAAGAGTTGACCCATCTTCCTGCATATTTTGGTGGTACCCTAGAATTGTGACTACTGCAATGTGATATGTTAGACAGTATTGCAAAATTTTGTTTGCTTTTGCCTCCTAACTGAATGTGAGATCTTTACCAAAAGGATTCTACCATCATTACCCTTATCCTGAGCCTCAAGCAAAAATACCAGGTACACTGTAAGGACAGAGTAGATACTTGCCAAATAGGAGGATAAATGAAATGGGATGGAATAACATTAGAATTGCTTATGCATTTAATTTCTCAAAATTTCTTGTAATATCTAAATCATAATAATATTGTATTAAAGAAATTCATGTGCATGTTCATTTTTGAAAAGGATACTTGGGAAATTGCTCTTAAACGTAGAACAAAAGTAAACAGAGACTTGAAATTGCAAAGGGATTCTTTGCCGATGATACGTAATTCTCAGCTCAAAAGGAGATGAGAGGATTCACTCTGGCTTTTACTTTGAACCATTAAAGATTAACTATTACAGTCCAGTTGTAGTTTAGAGCTGTTATTTTTAAGATCCATAGTGTAAAATAAACCAAATATTCATATTAAATTTTTATCACTCTAGCTTTGTAAGTATAAGCCAAGGTAAAAATGACTGGGAGAGAAAAACTGAAAAAAAACGTAGATCCAAGGATGTGATTTAAATCAACACTCTCGCAGCAGCCTTTCAGCATTTCTCCTCAGCGCAAAAAGAATCTTTCAGTTGCAATCACAATCAGTGGAGTTGAAGCAGTAGTCATACCACCTGGAGGCAGGCAAAGTGTCATTGGTTCAGGCCCTAAATACATGTAATTTGGGTCTATATGTGGATGGTGGGACATTTTTTCCTGAGATTCATTTTAGTTTCCCCACTAATACCCATGCCTCTCTTCCTCCCACCAGCAATTAGACACAAATTTCAAATCAACTCGACTCTATTTCTAAATATGTTTCAATAAATCAATGGCAATGAACAACCAATTGAAGCTTTTCCTTTTCTTCCCAAGTTGAACAAATCTCAGATTTGGAGAACATTCTCACAAGCTTCAAAGCTTAGTCTAGAGCTTTAAGATAAACAAAACCTCACTTACTGAAAATAAAACATATATTTTAAATTTATATATTATTATACATTATATACATTTTTATTAATAAACTGTCTTTATTTCTTTCATAACGGCCTTGCGAGGTAAGACACATTTTCTATCTTAGTAAACTTGAGCTTATTCAAATATATATCAGCTATTCATAGCAGTAGAAATCACCTAGGAACCAACAAGGGAGAGGATGTTACTTCTTGGGCCAAGATACATGATTAAAAAATAAGAATATTAGTTTATTGGTGGGCATAGTATCAGAGGAGGCTTGAAACCAGAGTGTTTACTAGAATTGTGAGATGAAGTTTTTGACCATTTGTGGATTTACAGCAAAAAGTGAAGAATATTCCTCATATGCATCAGTCAGGGTTTGATCAGAAAAGGAGAACCACTAAAAATAATATATGCATATGTAAAGAGAGAGGGAGATTTAATAGGGACTTTACGATATTCAATTTCAAAACCTGATACGAGGCTGTTTTCTTTGCATCCAAGCCTGAAAAAATCAGAGCTGTCAGTCAGGAAGAGAGGTTAGTAAAGTGGAGGAAGACAAGGAAAAACTGGAAACTAAGAGGATGAACCAGAACTCAGAGGCTGGATTAAAACCTGTGTTTATCTTTCACCACTTCCAGGCCTCAAACTTCAATGAGGTGAAGGAACTTATAAAAATTTGGTATCCTTCTCTCATGGATCCAAACTCACACCTGATCCAGAAGTTGAAAAAGCTAAAGAGGAACCAGTGGAAGTTAAAGGAACTGCAGACCCAGACCCAGCCATTGTCCCCGTGCCTTGCACACAAACAAGATGAGCCCATCATTAATAACAGTGTGTATGTGAGCTACAGCAGTCCCTGGTATCTCTGCACTTACTTTCCAAACAAAATTTAAGCTTTACTTTTTACCTTCCAAATAACAAAATGTTGTTTGAAGATCATGCAGTCTCAGAATTATACAGGGAAGGGAAAATCTGGAAAATATAGTTTTAGTGTAGCTATACTGAATCAATACAAATCTGCTACATTACCATTGGGGTGTGTGTGTGTGTGTGCATGTGTGTGTAGACATATAAATAATTGTATATTTTTAAGTACATATAAAATGGATGAACAAGAAAAGATAAATACATAATATTAAAAGCTAATAAATACCTTAACACACACAAAAAAAGTGTTTTTTATTGACTAATAAATGTAAGTGCTGTGATGAAATGTTGAGCAAATATAAAACTTAAAGTCAACAGTTTATTTTGCAAACTAGTATTTAGATTCCAGAAGGCTTTGTGCTTAGCCTGAGGAAAAAAGTGACATGTCAGGTAAAAATTGGGGGCTCGTTTTTGAAATAACAAGATAATGGCAAAGACAATTGATTTTCTCAAGCAATTGATCTAGCGTCTAGGTTCATCTGCTAGCTTAACAATATAAATATAAGCAAAACATTTAATGAAGAGTGTTTAATAACACTGTGAAGATAATATTTCTTCTAGGAAACATGGATACCACCAGATTATAATGAGATGGAAATGATGAAAATCAATGATGAGAAAACACAAACACAAACAAAACAAAACAAAGTACCAGAGGTAAATATTGAATATAAACAGTGTTAATGGGCACACTTTAAATATTATCTCATTAAGAAAAACATTTTTTGTTAAAAATAGATATAGTTTATCAGATTAAAAGAATCCTTCCCATTCTGAGTGGAAGAATTGTATTAAAATAATGTTGAATTTTATGAACACAACAAAGCGAGACTCCATCTCAAAAAATATAAAAAATTGATTTAATTTCTTCTATAAAACTGTCTGAAGCTAATGCTTTATTTCTGAGAGGATTTTAAACTACTAGTTCAAGTTATTTAATCAATATAGGACTATTTAGAGTTTCTATTTTTTCTTGATTCTATTAGGTAAATTATATTTTTCTACAAATGTTCCTATTTGCCTAAACATTTAAATTTTGTGGCATATAATTATACCGAACATTTTTCATCTTTTCAATATTCACTCTATCTGTAGTTCTGCACTATTCAATTATTTTTCTGATTTTTTAAATCATTGTCCTTTCAGTTTTTGCTTCATTAATCTCATTAAAGTTTCATATATATGTTTAGTTGTATAATAAATTTTGGGTTTTTGAATCTTTATTTCCTATTTTTGTTTTTGATGTTATTAAGTTTTTCCTGCATTCTAAATATCTCATATTTACTGCCTTCCTTAGTTATTATTCCTTCCTTGCTTATTGTTAAGTGGAATGTTTAGTAAATTTGTTTTCAGCTTTTCTGTAACTCTAATATAAGAATTTTAGGCTGAATGTCCTGCATAGTAAAATTTTTAACTGCATTTCATTAGTTATGCTGTATATTTAATCTTTTAGATTTAAGGATTTTATTATGACTTATTTTTAAACCCAAAATGGTTGCAAACTTACTTTTTAAATTCAAACTTACTGAGATTTTAATTATAATTTAGCTATTGGCTCTTCTTTTTGTACTGTAGTAAGAAACATAAAATAGGTCTATATAATAATACATTTTTGAAATTTGATGAGAGTCTATCTCTTTATGTATACCAATTTGTATAACTTTTTAATGTGTGTACAATAAAAATTCGTATTAACTACTCATGGATTGACACTTTTGTACATGTCAATTGGTGAATATTAACTGTGTTACTAAATATTTCTGCACCTTTTCTGGAGGCTGAATGACTTTTTAATTTTTTTAAATGGTCTTGAAATATTCTGCTGTGATGACGGATTTGCCCGTAGTTTCACTTGCCCTGAAAAACAATTATGCTTCTCCCCCTGGAGAGCAATATGGTTTTCAGCAGCAATTTTTTGTTTGCTATTCATAGAATATAGAAATATTATTCTCTGCTGCTTTCCTCAGCCTTTCTCACACACTTGTCCAAATATGAAATAATTAATCTCTTGCTTGTACAATGACAATATGTGGGCTAAATGTCTTTATTCCTTCTTCCAATGTAGTTCTAAGTCTAGTATCCTGCCTCCCTCACCTTCAGAAGTATTAGCAACTTGGAATGTTTACCCTCTTTTGTAGAACAGAACACCTATGTGTCTCTCTCTCTAGGAGCTCCCATATTTCTTAAAAGTAGTTTTGTTTTTGTTTTTGTTTTTTTTTCCAGCACCATGCAGTACAGTAGCTGGGGCAAGGTAGATCTTTTATTTATTCCTATAGAATAAGGGTAGATTTTTCTGTTCCACAAACTCCTCCAAATATACCTAGATAGGATAAATGCAGCCCTTGAAATAACAAGAGAAGTGATCCTTCATCAGTATACTAAAATTTATGAAATCAAAAGAAAGTATTATAAAACAATAACCACTAACACATGAACACTAAATATATGTACAAATGCCAAACACATTACAATCATTTATTCTAACCCTCTCAATAATTCTGAAAAGTGTGGCATTAATATTCTTATTTTATAAATGAAGAATTTTATTTCAGACCTATTAAATAAAATCTCAAAAGATAAATTATTTAGAGTTTATGTTATGATACTGGCCTCCTAGAAGAGGGTCATGTTATCACAAATCACAGTCTCCTTTAAAAAATATTGGATTTGTTGTATATCATTTTGTTCTTGTTACTGAGGAGCATTTTATGTTTTTATTTCTATAATTTTAACTTTTATTTTAGATTCAGGAGGTACCTGAGCAGAATTGTTACCTGCGTATATTGCTTAATGATGAGGTTTGGGGTATCACTGATTGCTTTACTCAGGTACTAAGCATAGTACCCAACAGCTAGTTTTTCCACTTCTGTCCCCTGTGCCCCCTCTAGCGGTCCCTAACGTCTATTGCTGCCATCTTTATATCTCAGAGTACCCAACGTTTAGCCTCCACTTACAAGGGAGAACATTCAGAATTTGGTTTTCTGTTCCTGTGTCAATTTGCTTAGGATAATGGCCTTGGGCTGCATCCATGCTGCTACAAAGAAAATGATTTTGTTCTTTTTTATGGCTGTGTAGTATTCTGTGGTATATGTGCCACATTTTCCTTATCCAATTCACTGTTGGTGGGAACCTAGGCTGATTCCACATCTTTGCTATTGTGAGTAGTGATACAATAAACATACCTGTGCATGTCTCTTTGCTAGAATGATTTATTTATTTTTTAAATATATGCCTAGTAATATATGTCCAGACTGCTCTCCACAATGGCTAAACTCCATCCCCACCAACAGTGTATAAGTGGTCACTTTTCTCTGCAGCCTCACCTGCACCTGTTGTTTTTTGACATTTTAGTAATAGCTATTATAACCAGTATGAGATGGTATCTCATGGTATCTCATTGTGGTTAGGGTTTGCATTTCTCTGAGGATTAGCAGTATGGAACATTTTTCCATACATTTCTTGGCCACCTGTATGCCTTCTTTTGAGAAGAGTCTGTTAGTATTTTGTCCATTTTTTAATGGAGTTATTTGTATTTCACTTGTTCATTGTTTAAATTCTTCATAGATTCTAGATACTATAATTTTGTATGATGCATAGTTTGCCAATACTTTGTCCCATTCCGGAGGTTTTCTGTTTTCTGTTTATGGCTCCTTTTGCTGTGCAGAAGCTCTTTAGTTTAATTAGGTTGTATTGTCAGTTTTTCTTTTTGTTCCAATTGCTTTCAAGGACTTAGTCATAAATTATTTCCCAAGTTCTATGTCCAGAATGGTGTTTCCTAGGTTTTATTCTAGGATTCTCATAGTTTAAGGTCTCACATTTAAGTATGTAATATATCCTGAGTTAATTTTTGTATATGGTGAAAGATAGGAGTCCAGTTTCATTCTTCTGCATATGGCTAGTCAGCTGTCCCAGCACCATTTATTGAATAGGGAATCCTTTCTGCATAGCCTATTTTTGTCAACTTTGTTGAAGATCAGGTGGCCGAAGGCATGCAGCTTTACTTCTGGGTTCTCTATTCTGTTCCATCAGTCTATGTGTCTATTTTTGTACCAGCACCATGTTACCTTGTTTAATGTAGTCTTATAGTATAGTTTAAAGTCAGGTAATATGCCTCTGGCTTTGATTTTTTTTTTTTAGGATTTCTTTGATTATTTAGGCTCTTTATTGATTCCATAATAATTTTTTAATAGTTTTTTCTAGTTCTGTGAAAAAAAGACATTGGTAGCTTCATAAGAATAGTGTTGAATCAATAGATTGCTTTGGAGAGTATGGCCAATTTAATGATGTTGATTCTTCCAATCCATGAGCATGGAATAGTTTTTCATTTGTCTTTGTAATCTATGATTTCTTTCAACAATATTGTAGTTCCCCTTATAGAGATCTTTCACCTCTTTTGTTAAATGTATTCTCCTAGGTATTTTTTTTTTTTTTTTTTGGTGGCTATTGTAAATGTAATCACATTCTCAATTTGACTCTCAACATGAATGTTACTGGTATATAGAAATGCTACTGATTTTTTACATTGATTTTGTGTATATCATTGTAATACTAGTTTATCTTTCATGGCATATTAAAATTTCAAGAAATATTGGGAGATTTAATGGTTATCTAGCATATAGTTGACAATACTATTGTCTGACTACACCTTAGGCAAAGAAAGCAAAATTGAATTAGAATGACCTTTTTTAACAAATGGAAAAGAAATTTAAGTCACTGAATTTTCAGTGTCTGATGTTGGGCATAGGTCTCTGGGTCTCCTATTGCAGAGTTTTAATCTACATGATGCTCTCTAGCATCTTGACCAGTCAAGTCTGTAATTTTCCAAAGAAATTGATGTGCCCCACCCCCCATTTCAGTGAAAACACTCTTTTATTGCCTGGGAGATTTTCATAAGCAAGATTTTTTTTTTTAGAATTATCCAAAACCATTCATTTTTACGTGTCCTTTCATCCCACTTCACTCAAATTTGTTTTCTCTGTGTTCATTTCTTAGAAAACTTTTTAGAAGGCACAAAGATGATATTTAAGCTAAAACATGCTTTTGTCTCAAATCATGGGTGTTTCTTCAGAGTACGTAAAGAACTCATAAACTGGAGAAACATTGAGTAGAGGCAAAATAGGCAGATATTTATTTATTTATTTATTTAAGACAGAGTCTTGCTCTGTTGCCAGGCTGGAGTGCAGTGGCGTGATCTCGGCTCACTGCAACCTCCGCCTCCTGGGTTCAAGTGATTCTCCTGCCTCAGGCTCCCAAGTAGCTGGGACTTCAGGTGCATGTCACCACACATGGCTATTTTTTCAATATAGTCAACAAATACTGAGTAACCTACACTATGTTCAATACTATAAAGGCCCTGGGAAGACAGTAGTATGAGGTGAAAGGGCATTATTACTACTCTCAGTGAGTGTTCAGGACAAATACAAATAAGGAAAGTTTAACAGGTAATTAAAATGCAGGTTTACAGTTGCTCTATGAATGTAGAATATAAGAGAAATTACTGTAGCTCCCATTGCAATGATCCTTTATTCTTCTCTAGGCTTGGGGGCTTCAGGATGACTTCCAAGAGGAAGTGCCATCAATTCTGAGCTCCTAGACATAGAATTACAAGAAGGAGTATTGTAGGAGGGGGGAATGAATAGGAGAAAAGGTGAATGACAAGAGATTAAGTCAGTTTTAAGAAATTGAGAGTATTCAGTATGGCCTAGGTGTGACTGGAAAGAAATTGTGGTCCAGACCAATATAGAAAACAAAAGAGACAGCAGAAAAGTGAAGAAGAACATTAGAAAAGTCTCCCTTGGGAAAAAAAATCCCAATGCTTATTGCTACCTAATACTATACACCATTTGAACTTTTTTTCTTCGACTCTTTTGTTACTTGGTATCTCCCAAGAGTTTCCCATTAAAATGCAAATGTAGTTGGAAGGTGTATTAATCAAAGTCCTTTACAAGCTAAGAACTTGGTGGATTTTAGAATAGCTGTGGAGTGTAGGTGGAAAATTGCCAAAGGAAACTTCACCCATTCTACAATTTTGCTGCAGGCCACCTTCACTTATAATTATTATGCCCCCCTTCTTCTCCCTGGGAGAAACAGTATTAATGCTTCAGTGCCAAGACCTTAAGGCAGGGCTTCCAGGCTGGCTGGAAGCAAATAGTAGAGAAAAATGTCATAAGCACATTCTCAATAGATTTCCACCAATTTCTGCAGACTGAGATGTGATTCCAAAGTTTTCTGGGTAAGCATCCAACTCTGGCCTTCTGAGATTCACCCATCACCAGTCTTTAATCCTTTCAAATGTTTGGAAATGATAATCATATCCCTCTTCCCTTGAGCTGTGAAGATTGCATTTTACTTGGTTCTTCGTAAATCAATCCTTCCTGACACAGAGGCAATGCCTATGCAGCAGAAAGATTTACAGTTGCATTGTTAATTTAGAACAAGATCAGTATATTTCCACATACACATTGCTTAAAAACAGAAAACGAATAGACAGGAAGAACAAGTGTGTCATATTTGAATACAAAGTCATTGATTCTGAGTATCTATATCGGTTATTCATCTCTACGTCTTAATCTCGGATATAGGATAGGGGAACCCTGGAAACAGGATGTGTAATTAGTTCAACCTTCTCAGTATCCACAATATTCATTGTTTTATAGATTTCAGTGGCTCTTCTAGCTGCCTGTGTGGAATTCTGAGCCTAAAGACAACTTTTTTTTCAGGAAAGGAAGAAAAGCTTAATAGAACTTAACAAGCAAGTAATAGAAAGGGGAAGCAGAGATTTAAAAATATGAAAAAGAAGCCACTGAATGAGTGACTTCTCCAAATGTCTTTAGATGGTGCCAGTGAGAACACCGTGGGCACCTTCATCTATTTTTCCGTTTCTCTCTCTGTCTCTCTCTCTCTTTCTTTCTTTTTATTTCCTGGTACTGATGACTAAAGAATTAGACCAAAACAACCTGGAGAGGGTGCCCCAAACAGTCATTTACATAAGATTTGGACAAGACTGAGTTTAGTTTTCAGATGGCTATTTTATTTTTGCCTCAGTCTGGATTTACATGCCCAGAGTAATAGAAGACAACCTGAATGATAAGAACAGAATGTATAGCATGCTTTGTATTTATTTGAAACATGTGGCATTGTGGTAGAGATCATTAAAATTCACTGTACCTAATAAGGTCTAATATTCCATTTTGAAAACATAAAAAAGTATCCATTTCTGTACATGCAAATAATATAATTACCAAATTCATATTATTTTTACTCTCCCCCCACTCACCCTTACAAAACCTTTTTTTGCCAGAGCAGATATCTGCCTTTGGCTGTTGACTTTGATGAAATGAACCAGATAATTGCCACATTTTTACTTTATTATGTGCCCATGTAGACACAGTCTAATTGGACCATATAATGAAATGTTTAAATATATCCATACATTTTGCGCAAAATGTAACCCCAAACCAATCCTCCTCCTAGAACGTGGCCACTAGGGTATTTAAGGATGCACAACTGCAGCTGATGCAGAAGTTCTTTCCCAGATGTTCAATTTGACCTGGGGCAGCTCAATCAAAGTTTGTAAGGTTTCCAACATTCCTAGTGGGAATTTTCAGAAAAGGAGGCATATGGATTATTCTGGCAAGAAGAATATGCAGACAGAAACTCATGTGTAATGATTTCAGAACTTGAAATCTCCCTGAGAGCAAGTCAAATAATCACATTATTTGTAACAATAATATTAATAAATAATGAAAGGAGCAGTGTTAGTGCTTTTCAAGGAAATGAATCAATAATCCATAAAGCAATGGGAGTAAGGGAACTGAGGTTACCTGCTAAGAGCCACAGCAGAGAAACAGAAAGGAGACAAAAACAAAAAAGTATAAAAGGGGCTAAAGCCACATGCATGACAACTTTAGCTCAAGGGAGCTAGGCGGGCAGAGGTTCAGGGGACAATTCTCCTCCCAAAGGCTATTGCCTACCTCCCAAATCATTTGGTTTTTCCTCCATGGCTTTATGCCAAGATGTCCAAGCCATATCCAAGCCATGAGGGGGGGGAAAAAAAAACCTTAATTTATATTTTGGATGTATTAATTTCAATTCCACAGTTACATCTTGAGTTTATCATGTGTTCAACCACGTCCTAAACATTCTGGAGGAAGATAGGAGATTTAAGCTTTAGACCCAGATCTGAAATTAAAATTTTCTGAGAATCCATAAGGCATTTGGATTTTAACAACATTTTGTTTATCTGTAAAGAGATATTAAACATTATATCTATTCATTAATTAAATATAGGAAATCTATTTGTATATACACATATCTGTATGTGTATATATTATGTATAAGATGTATATACACATACACACATATACACACACGTATACATTTATATGTTACAATATATATCAACTTTACCCCAGATGACTAACAAACCTAACCCTGAGGAATAAAATATGTATTAACATTAAATTATTAGTAAAAATGATGATGCTGTTCACATTTCGTGAAGAAATACTGTGTCATGTTGAAGGTACTGCAGTTATTCTGAGAAATGATGAACATTATTGTAGGAGGTTTCCTAAAGTGTGAAGGTTGACCAGGGCTTAGAAGACCTTGTTGGCTAAAGAGGAGGGCAGAGAGCATCCTCCCAAAGTGCAAAACAGGAAAGCATGTATCAGTGGCACTAAAAAGATTGCAACGCCAACCTGGGTCAGAGACAAATTGCGCTGAGTATGGCAGATTGAAACAATGGGAAACAGAAATGAATAAAGAAGGCAGAATTCCGGAAATTAAATTTTTAATAGAACAAACATATTCAGAATTGTCTCTTTCTCCATTTCATAATGTTCTAGGGGGTGCACCATTCTTAAATTCATTATAGCCTATATTTGTTGACTCTACCTACCTCACTACTTCAACCATTTCCTCCGTCACTTCTGTGGAAATCATGTGGATCTGTTAGTGCATCTGTGGTGACCATTTTGCTGTGGAAACATAGAATGTGTCAGACACTGAAGACCATGTTTCTTTGTCCTTCTCCTGTCAAGTCAGGTCATGTCAAAGCATGATTTCACGTACTGCTGCATGACCAAGTAGAATCGTTACCTTGCAAGGTAGGAAGAAGACAAGCAAGAGAATGAAGGAAATATGTGCTAGGGAACTATCTGTGCCTCAAATCTGAGAAAGAAAATTTATCATCAGGTCTACAGAGTACAGATAAAGCTGAAAATGAAATCAAAGTCAAAAGGTTGGTAGTGTGACTGATACAGGGATACAACAGGCAGGGAAAAGAAATGGAAAAGCTAAAACAAAAACAAATAAAAAAAGGTATCCAAGGTATGTGTCATGGTGGAGTTTAGAAGCCTGGATATTTGTTTTCTTAGTAGATAGCCACATGTTCAAGGGAGGAATAGAATATTTTCAAGTTTCTTCTGAGAACTAGATTCCTTGGCATAGGTCGTGTGTAATTTACTTAATGTTCTAGGATAAGTCTTTACCTAATATTCTCATTTCCTTAAACTTTTCCCTTTGGAGCTGTGATACCATGGTGCTTTTGTTCTCTCTTTATCTCCTTCACTGATAGTATCTGGTTCCTTTACTTGACTCACTTCCTCGTATACTTCTTAAATTCTGATATTCCATAAGAATGAGATGGAGGGATTACAAAAAGAAGCCATGTCATTCATACCAATGCTTTAAAAACGGTAGCCTTTTTATCCTTTGTGCTCTCATTTCATAGTCTCTTTTCTCCAAAATATTATGCTGTATTTGCAAGAAAGTGTTTCAGTGTTTATTTGCACACCCAGTTTTGAATTTCTTACAGGCATTGACCATATATTGCAATAAAGAATGAATGTATGAATGAGTGCATTAATTCATGCGTATGTGGATTATTGTCTCCACCCAAGTGGTTCAGAAAGGTCCTTTAAGGATAATTTGAAACATAGTCTAGAAGCTTAATTCTCTTCAGATTGTGTCTTTATCTCATTTATATATTCACATCATATATTATATCATCTATGCTCTTCTCCTGTTAAAGGCCACCATCATTTCTTGTCAAAATATTAGAAACTGGTCTCTTTAAGTCTCTTTTGACTCCATCCAATCCATCTTGACAATGAAGATACAGCCACTGTTTTAAACGAAATCTGATTCTGCCAAACCTCTTTCCACCCACTCCTTAAAACCTTCAATTAATCTCCATTACTTAGAATGAAATTTAAAAAACTTACCATGAATTAAATAAGTATTTGAAATGTGTGGATAGCAGCCTATTAGTACCTTTGATTTAATATTTTACAAGAAACAGAAGAGAAAGAAGAGAACATCCCAAAGGGCAGTATCCATATTTAAGACTGTTATTTTGGAAAACGTGTATGTGTGTGTGTATGTGTGTGTGTGTGTGTGTGTGTGTGTGTGTGTGTGTTTGTATGTGTGAGTGAGTGTATGCAGGGGTCTGAGTTTGCAATGTAAAATGCAACATTTACTATATATTCTAGCTGAATGATCTTGCAAACTCTGGACTCTACCAATCTTGCCATTTTTATTTCCTGCTATCCTTTGTTTCCTACTAGTCACGCTTATCTTCCCTTCCAGCTTGGCCATTTCATCTTTTCTATCTCAAGGATTTATTACAACATTTCTGAAAAGTTCTTCTTTCATCTCTTTGCCTACCTAAATTGTCCTCTAGTTCATAGCATAAACAAAATTTCTTCAGTGAAAATTTATTGATCCAAAGATGATGTTGGTTCTCCCTTTCTAATTTTATCCTAACACTCTAAATGTTAGGTTTCCCCTAATATGGTCATCCTGGTCCATTATTTGTTCAACAAAGTTATATCATTATTGTGAACCTATTATTGGCCTCAAACTTTATTCATAGCTTTTAATACAAAAATCATGACCTTACCTTAATCTGTGAGAAATTTCAGGGTACGTCTGTTGTAAAGATGGGTGGTTTTACGTAAGTAATAACAAATAATATTTTAGAGAATTCAGTGGCTATACATTAGTTTCTTCTACTTTGTCAAGATAGTCATTGCTAGCATGGAATATTTGCTTTCTTTCTTTTTAAGAAGTCTGCTGCATCTTTCCAATTAAGTAATAAACCTATTTATTCTCTTCTTTAAACTCTTTTGAGAAATGAATGCCATAGCACTTTCTGTTTTGCTTCTTTAGGCACAATCCAAGTGTTTAGGCTCAAATTCCTTTAGTTCACTAATCCATTCATGCAATCATTTGTCTATTCATTTAAACAAGTATTTATTACACAACAATTTTAGTAGTGTTGGTGAAACTTCTATAACAAAAAGTACTGCAGAATCAGTGATTTAGGAAAGGAAAAAGCAAAGGTAACTCTTTCTTCACATAACAGTCCAAGATGAGAATCGCACGATGTCATTGGCTCTAAACTATGGATCCAAGATGATAGGGATTCTTCTGTCTTCAACATGCAGCCTCCAAAGTTGCTATCATTATTGGCATACCCATTAGCACAAAGGAGAAAGAAAGGTCAAAACCAGAAAATTCATCTTAAATGAAGTCAAAGTGGCATATGTCATATCTGCTCACATTCCATTGATGTTAGTTTAATCACAGGAACAAACATAGCCTCAGATAAAGCTACCATGTTCCAGCTTTACCTCTATTACTATGGAAGAAGAGAAAAGCAGATTTATTCCAAATGGAAAACTAGCAATCTCTACCACATCAAATTTAAGAAAGGAGCCATGAGAAATGTAAAAAAAAACTGAACATTGGACTCTGTTATTAAAATGGTTAATGGTAGTAGGAGAGGACAAAATAATATCATAATAGCTATAATACTGTGCAAAATCCCTATAAAGGACATCTGAGAGATGGCCTGTAATGTTCGGAAATTTGTAAAAAGAAGAAAAGCTACTGGTTGTGTAACTGAAAAGTTTCAGAACATTGATGAAAGGTTAGCTGAGTTTTGAAGGATGAATGGGGCTTCAGCAGGTGAAAGTAATTGTGAGAAATTTATCTTTTATACCAAGCTCTCTGCTGCTTAATCATTCTCTGTTCCTAACCATAAATTTTTACCCATTCTAAAATCTAAAATCACATATATAAGTATCTCAAGTTTACATACATGATATATATACAGCAAGTTTATATATAAATATTATATGCGTGTATATACATATACATTTTAAAAGAAATTGGAGATTGTTTATTTATAATAGCTGCTTGGTATCCTATATTGTAGGAAATAATCTTTTTACATGTAACTAAATTAAAAACACTCAAATATTTTTATCAATGTGATGAGAAAATACAGACTCATTG
Organism: Ateles fusciceps; assembly: GCA_036589455.1. NCBI lineage: Eukaryota > Metazoa > Chordata > Mammalia > Primates > Atelidae > Ateles > Ateles fusciceps. The sequence goes on along the minus strand of JAZHEH010002924.1, from coordinate 2,592,676 downwards.
TTGGGATCTGATTTTATCTTTATGGAATAACAGGATCAATAGTAAGAAAGCTGGCAAGTGAGTTGAGTCAAAAACTGCTTCTATGGGCCTGTAGCCGACAGATATTAGTCAAAATCAAAAGGAGGTCAGAAGGCTACAAGAGAAACTGCTGTTCATTATGGCCAGGTCAGAGATGATGCCATTATATCACATTGCCTCCAAAGTGACACAGAGAATATCTACTTGCCATGTATTTGTTCAGGGTCAAGTATAATATAATTCTCATAGTACTGGATATTTAAAACCTTGTGTACAAACATTTGATTAATTAACAGATGCTGAAAAAAGAAACTAATGGGGGACTCTCACATTGTCACAAGAATAATAAATGGTTGTTTGTTTCTACTACTTCAACCAACTAAATATTTATTCTCCTCTAGAAAAATTGAGAATCATTTTTTTGACTTCCCACAGAAATTTTGATAACAGATGTGCCAAATGGATTGATTTCCACTTATAATTTAAGCAGGCCTAACCTTTCAGGGTTCTGAGATGTTACTCGGGTCAGTTGGGTTCCTGCCAGTTCTTCTCTGCCCATTTGCTGCCCCACAAACCCAATCCTTCACATCACTGGTATTTTGAAGGCATATCTTTCCAAATTTTCACTAAGTTTAAAAATGACCACAATAACTCTAAGCAACCCTAAGCTATTCAACCATAGAACTACAAAGGTTGAAGATCTAGTCTCAGCTCATATGCCTTCCCTCAACAATACTCATTGCCTGAATTACCTCTCAAAGCAGCTCACAGTTTTTGACAATGACGTAGATTTTATTAACATAATCCCAGCCTCTTCCTCATGATGTCTTGATTTTGCTTCTTTTGTCTTTGGTTTGTCCCTGCTACTTTCTTACTTCCAAATAAAATTATATGACTTAATTCAGTATATGATATAATACAATACATGTGGGCTTCCTACAAATACATTTATAGTTAAGCCTTCAGTATATAACAGAGTATTCTATTATAAACACTCTTAAAACCTGTGTTGTATTACATTAATGAATAAAATCAAAGCAAACAGACTGTTGATGTTATTTGGGATACTGGCAAAGGTTTGTGAGGAAGAAAAGAAAAAAGTAAAGGAAAACAGACAGGAATAATATCAAGTTATATTCCAGAAGTCCAGGGCTGGAGGCACTCCTATCTGCTACCATTCTTAACACAAGTTGCTACAAGCGGAAGTTCCCCTAAAAATATACATTACACATATATATATTTAAAGCAAATATATATATGTGTGTGTGTTTAAACATGTTTAAAACATGGTGTGATAATTAAGCAGAATACAATTATAACATTTTTCCCCCCCAAATCTCACTCTTTGTACTAACCTGGTAAATTAAAAATACCACACATTACACCAGCCTTTATTAAATATATTTTTAGTGATTTTGTAACTTTAATTGAACTATTAACATGATAATGTATTATATGATTAAGGGGCAGATTCTTGTTACATGCCAAATATGCATATAGGTATTAATAGAAGAGAAACTTCTAAAACTTAGATTCTGCATCCTGTTTCTCCATATAGTGCCTTGTACTTAGTAGTTCTACAGGAAGCGTTTGCTGAGTGCATTTAATGCTCTGAGTCAGAGCATTAAAGTCACTGGCGCTATGTTGAATGAAGATGAAAGAAAAGAATAGGAGGGACATTGTGCCCCCTGTTTCAGGTATGCAAAAGGAGAAAGTGAACATCCAATGAGATTATGATGTATGAGGTCAAATTAACTGATTCAAAACAAGTTTTGAAAAATTATCTTGTGGTTAGAGTCTTTTATTCTGACCAGGGGTTCAGAGCTGCCAACTCCTTTGTGAGGTAGTTTTTGGTCTAGATTAAGAAGTGGAGATTGTTTTCCTAACTCAGCTATTATGACTAATTTTACAATAAACATAAGAATGTAGAAAATCTCTGAAATTCTGATATCAATTTCTTCAGATATAAACCCAGAAGTAAGATTGTTGGAAATTGTGATACATACTTTAAATGGAATTTTTTTCTTTTTTATTGGTGAGGGACAGAGTTTTGCTCTTGTTATCCAGGCTGGAGTGCAGTGGTACAATCTCGTCTCACTGCAACCTCTGATTCCTGGGTTCAAGCGATTCTCCTGCTTCAGCCTCCTGAGTAGCTGGGATTACAGGTGCATGCCACCACACCTGGCTAATTTTTTCTTCCTTTTTTTTTTTTTTTTTTGTATTTTTAGTAGAGATGGGGTTTCACCATATTGATCAGGCTGGTCTCGAAATCCTGACCTCATGATCCACCCACCTTGGCCTCCCAAAGTGCTGGGATTAAAGGCATGAGCCAACCCACCCAGTCCAAATGGAATATTATTCAGCCTTAATAAAGAAGGAAATTCTGTCATTTGTGACAACATAGATGGACCTACAGGGCATTATGTTAAGCCAAATAATCCAGACATAGAAAGAGAAATACTACATAATCATGCACTTATATGTGGAATCTAAAATAGTCAAACTTATGGAAGCAGAGTATAGAATTGTGGTTTCTCAGGCTGGCGAAGAGGAAAATGAGGAGGTGATGGTCAACAAGTATAAAGTTTTCATTATGCAAGATAAATAAGTTGTGAGTATTTACTAGACAGCATAGTGCCTGTCTATAGTTAACAATGCTGTATTGTATACTTCAAATTTGCTAAGAGGGCAGATCATATGTTAACTATTAACTATTCTTTTTTTTTTTTTTTTTTTTTTTTGAGACGGAGTTTCACTCTTTTTAGCCAGGCTAGAGTGCAATGGTGTGATCTCGGCTCACGGCAACCTCCGCCTCCTGGATTCAAGCAATTCTCCTGCCTCAGTCTCCCAAGTAGCTGGGACCACAGGTGTGCGCCACCATGCCCAGCTAATTTTTGTATTTTTAGTAGAGACGGGGTTTCACCATGTTGACCAGGATGTTCTCTATCACTTGACCTCGTGATCCACCCACTTCGGCCTCCCAAAGGGCTGGGATTATAGGTGTGAACCACCGCACCTGGCCATGTTAATTATTCTTATCACACACACAAATAATAATAATAATTATAATAATAATAATAAAGGAGTCAATAAAATATTAGGGAGGAGATGCTTGTTTATGACCTTGGTGGAAGAATAGTTTCACAGGTATATGCATATTACCAAACTCATCAAGGAGTATACATTAATTATTTGAAGCTTTTTAAATGTCAATCATACCTTTAAAAAGTAGTTTAAATAAAGGAAGATGAGGACAGGGCAAAAGTATTTCTTACCAAAATGCACACTAGTTCACATGAGGATGTGTGTGGTGACTTGCACATTTTTAAACCTCCTTGTGATAGAAGATTTATCTAGGTATATAGAAAGAAGGTGCTAAATTTGGGGGTAAAAGAATTCAATCAACTTGGCCTCTCAGTTCAGTGTCAGTAGAACATATTAACTTTTTTCAGTGCACTCAATTGCCCTGTCCTTCATAACTGCATCACTATGCTGAAAAAGGTGATTTTCATAGAAATGTTCAATTTTGCAGTTAGAGGCATTGTAAAGGGTGGGGGGGCAAATATCACTTTTGCACTTAAACTGCTCCTCATATTGTTCACTTTAAAAAGTAAAATTGGCCCTGAATATAGTAATGCTGGATCAACACATGTTGAAATAATTTTTAACCCTTTCACTTTTAGTTAGCTCTGCTGTTCTTTGTCTAGCTCACAGCAAACATTCAAACAAGAATAAAATAAAGCCCTTCAAACATCTAGCTTTTCCATTCTTTCCCCAACAATTCTAAGTATTTGGATAATAAGAAGTGCTCCTCAGATTGTAGGTTTTTTTCCTTCATTTGGCTACTTGAAGATGAGTAAGATTTGTGACACTGAATCACACACATTAGGACTACAAAAGAACATGGAAATCCTCCCATGAAAGACAGGCTGCTTTTAAGCTCAGTATCCTCCATAACTCCCCCTCACACATACACCACCCACCCCCCACCCACACACACACACACATCTATGAGTCCTGACTTCATTTTCATTCTCAGTGTGCTGGTTTTCCAACTCCCTGTAAAAGATCTTCCTTTTCTGCAGTTTGAAGACTAGGATAAAGCAGTAAGCCTTTAGTCATACATATTTAAAAATGAAGTTGCAAGAGACTTCATATCTGAATATAAGGCTGTATATTTATTTATCTTTTTTTTTTTTTAATCATCGAGTGGTTTCTGAAGTTCTCTTTGACAACTTATCTATCATGGTTCCTACATTGAATATTCTAACACTGTGCCTATTTAATCTTCTGATGTAAACAAAAGTTTAAGTTTTTTTTTCACATCTCCTTCACTCTGTGAGAAAAATTTAAGACTGAATGTTGATTTATCTTTGAAAATCAACTATCCAAAGTAATTCAAAATATCCCCAATAAACAAAATTCCCATAGCAGGATGGATTCTTTCCTAACCTTATCTCTCTCTTTCTTTCAATCAAGACCAATTCAGAAATATTTATTTAATAGTCCCTATAGATAAACACATTGTTTGGCACTGTGGGGGAGAAACAAATGGGAATAAAATATACAGTCTGTTTCCAGATGTGATTTACTTTCTCCTGAGACAGATTAGCCACACTTGCCTTTCTATACCTGTTTTATTAATATTATTTGTATTTTAAAAGTATACTATGTTGACGAAATTCTGTCAACACTGTCTTCATGATCCCCATCTCCATTCCCATTGATAAGCTCTTATTTTCTGTTGATCATCTACAGTACTCTATTATGTATAAAGATGAAAAAAATAGGAGATATTTTCTATTCCTGTCTTTAAGTAATTTGCAGTTCAATAGTCTAGAAAAATATCTGATTATATAATTCAGCAACTAAAATAAAATGAAAGATGATTCACTTGAGGTCTTCAAGATTCCTGTTACAACAATCCCCGTAGTTTTCTGAGTCCCTCTGACCTTGAGGTTACTTCTCCATTTTACTGTTAGGTGAAGCTGCTAGTTCGTTTACCACACTGTGAGTACCAAGACCCAAAAACATACTGAATTTGATTTTGTAAGGAAAAGAGCCAATAGACTGTATTTTTTATAAGGACTCCAGGTTTGATCATTCATGGTTCTGTAACTCTAACCTCATTTTTATGATGAGAAAAAAAATTGCTTCAGGCTCATTAAATCAGTGTTTTCCAAAGCTAACTATAGATCAAGGTGGCTTTTTGAAAAGCCCTACTTTTCCATACTGAATCATGCTCTCTGGAGAGATGGCCTGAGAATTCAATTTTTCAAAGCTTCTCAGATGATTTTTGTTGTTGTTGTTTTTGTTGTTTGTTTGTTTGTTTTGAGTGGGAGTCTCCTTCTATTCCCCAGGCTGGAGTACAGTGGTACAATCTCAGCTCACTGCAACCTCTGCCTTCTGGGTTCAAGCAATTCTCCTGCCTCAGCCTCCCGAGCAGCTGGGACTACAGGCGCACGCCAGCACGCCAGCACGCCAGCACGCCTCGCTAGTTTTGTTGTTGTTGTTGTTGTATTTTTAGTAGAGATGAGGTTTCACCACATTGGCCAGGCTGGTCATGAACTCCTGACCTCATGATTCGCTGGCCTCGGTCTTCCAAAATGCCGGGATTACAGGTGTGAGCCATGGATCAGATGATTGTTAAGCATAATCAGGTTAAGAAACTGCTCCAGGATTTGCCCATCTCTGTTATAGTGAGTTAGAGGTTGAGCTAAGGTCTTTTTCTCAAATAGAGGGTTAGTGTGTTAGGGTGCTTGGAGCCTAATGAGAGAAATGTAAATCTGAATCATGATTCAACTGTATCATCTATCTCTGCTAAGTGTGATAGTTACTGTTACTGTTATTCTTCTAGGCACAGAATGGAATCACATTTCCTAGATCTTGGGAAATGGATTGGGCAAAATGACAAGCTCTTTTTATAGAGAAAGGAGAAAGTGAAATGTCAAAGTGTTTTTCCAGCACATTTGTGTGCCTGACTGGTGATATCTAGAGTACGTTAACCCCTTTGTTACATGTAGCTTGTTAAACGTTCACATATATACTAGACACTAGACATGGCAAGGAATTCGAAAGTAGAAAGCAGAACAGCTCTGCATAATCAGGAAAGAGTGACTGGTTTTGAAAACACTAGTGATGAGAAAAAAAAAAAAAAAGGAAGATTCCATAGAAAGAAGTAGGAAAATGAGATGAGATGGTAGAAGAGAGAAGAGTTCAGGGTTGGAGGAATGGAAGTAGGTGGGTGGTGGAAAAAAACACACAAACACACAAACACAAACACACACACACAGACACACAACAATAAAAATTATGGAAAGTTGAACTACAGAGTTAAGAATTGTAACCCAACTGGTTGGTGAAGGATGTTTAAGAAGAGGATATTTAATATCCTGTTTTAGTAATTTAGATAGATGGTGCATTAACTTCCTGTATGTGTGTGTAGGTGTGTGTGTGCTCGGGTTGGATAAGCAGATAGTGGAGACTTGAACCTAAGGAAATTAGCTCTAAGGACTTGAAAATATAAACATATGATAATTTAATTCCAAATCTTTGCAAAATCAAATGAAGTAAAAATTATCTTATTTTCCTGCTGATTTCCCTGTATAATCTGACTCACCATCACCTATAGATCCACCTATTTCCTTTCCTTCCATACTCAGAACAAACTTCTGTAAGATATTCTGGGTCTTTTTTTTTATGACTTAATTTTCTGTTGTTCTGAAGTCACCTTTTCTTTCGGGCTATTGAAAGTTTTTTTTATTACTTCTTCAAGGTCATTTTCATATTGGGAAATTCATGAACCAACAAATGTTTACAGCATATGGGCCTTTAAGGGTAATATTATAGGGACTGTGACAGGTAAGACAGATTGATGCTTTGGCTTGGAAAAATATAATACAAGAATATCTAATAAAATTACTATAATGAATGAACTATTTTAAGGGCCAATACTAGAAACTTGGAAGTGGAAGAGAATGTCATTTCTGTGCCATCTCTGAGGCATTTTGCAGTGTATCACATGTAAACTTCACAACGACCTGTGAACTTGTGAGGTAAGTATTTTATCACTAATTTCTATGTGGAACATCAACAAAACCACCAAAAATGATGTGAAGAGTAGAAATATTTGTTCACATAACATACGGTAGGTGGTAAGCGGTAGAACTCTGACCCAACATATGACGATCTGTTTCTGAAGATCATTTTTCATTCGACCTCAGCCCCTGGAAGTCTGTTTTACACCAGAAGGTAGATCTAGAAACCTGGGTAGAATTTAAAAGAAGGAAGGTTTTATTAAAACTTTTTTAAACATACAGCTATCCAACAATGAAATAGGTTGCCTCAGAAGTGGTTTCTTCTGCCACACTGAAAGGATTCGAAAGGAAGAGAGATGACAATCAGCCTGGGATATTGCAGAAAGGACTCCTTCTCTTGTCTGAAGTTGGATTAGATGTCAGCTAAAATCCTTTCAAAATCCCCAGTTCTATGCCTCCAGGGTCCTAAACGTTCTTTAGTGTGGTACAGAATATAAATGAAATAAGAGAAGCGATCAACCAACAGATAGATATTTATTACATTTCAACAACGTGCAAGGCACCAGAATTCTCATCTCACATCGTGAAAACAGCCACTTTTTCTGCTTCCTCTCTCCTGTCAGTGCGTGTGAATCAGACTTGGTGTTAGGAAAGAAGTAACCAAGAGAAAAAGCTGTCAGAAAAAAAAAAAAAGACTACGAAAAAAAGCCAAATGTTAACTTCTCACCAGTTTCTCAAGTCTGGTTCTTCCATGAGCATCTTCTTAGAGTTCTACGTTGACCTCTCCTGCTCCCCCTGGGTGTCTGAATGTGTGGGAAGAATCCAGCTGATTGACTTATGAAACACATTACCAGAAGCTCTCTATTTTGACAGTTAAGGCCACAGAAGCAATTTGTACTTTACTTAGAAGTTTATTGCATTTTGATAATTGCTTTTCCCCTTGAACTGTAGAGTTTTAAAATATAATTTTTGACTGACTATAAAAAGGAGAAAATCCATATAACTTTAAGAGCATTTTCAAAGCTTTTAAAGTCTCCACTAAGCAGAAGCATCCCAAAGTTACCTTTTTGAGTTGTTTCAAGTTAGGATCATATGCATTTTTTTAACCCTCTAAAAGCCAAAGCATCCAAAGGAAAGAAAATTACAGAAACAGTCTTTTCTTAAAGATCATTCTGTCCAGAAACATTGATTCTGAAGAACACAGCAAAGAGGAGAATGTCAAGTAGCTTATCAATGAGTTTGGCAGGATTGCACACACACAAACAATTAGTCTCAAGTGCTAAAATTTATAGAACTCAGTCGTTAGTCAAACAATGCTAATGAAATAAGCATAATGGATACATTTTCCTATGGACAATCATTTTCCAAGCATGAAAATCCATATGGGCTGTTAATCAAAGGGGTATGCTGATTTATAAACACTATAAAAATAACTTATCCAGACCAACTCCCTTACAGATTAAAATTACTTTCACAATTCTTCCATACATATTTTCTACTGCTAGGAAATATTTGCCGTGTATAAATTCAGACAAACACTCAGGGATAATGAGTACTTAAAACACTGTATACTTTTCTAAAATGCTACCTAGGATTGCTTTTGAAATTGTCCACTTACCTCTAGCCATGCCTGTATTAGACCTAGATATAATTAAGTCAACTAGTTGTTTGGTTTCAACATAGCACATCTAGACAAGTGTTGGTTAGCAAACAATCTGAAAATCAAGAGAACCATCAAGTATTTGTCCTTAATTATTTCTATTAAGCCAACTATTTTCATGTGTTATTTACTTGATTATCATAGCAGCCTTTTATGGTATTAATAATTCTATTTTCTGGAAGAGGTCATCAAGTTACCTGAAAGGTTTAATGACTTGCTGGAACCACATGGGTAGGTAGTGATGAAGCCAGAGTAGAAATCAGAATTATTAATTCAAGATTTAAATTAGAATTATTCATTATGACACTGGTGAGGCAAATTACCTTCCACCAGAGTTGTGTCCTCCTCATCCCCATTAGTGAACATGAAAGCCTCAACTGGGTGTGAATTTACATAGTGAAAAGTTCACACACAGTGAGATAGGAAAGATTTTTCAAGAGAAATAGAAATATTTCAGAAAGGAGTCCATTTGTAGCAGGTTTTCATTTTGGAAATGATTTTTCTTTTCCAATACCACCAATCCCTGGTTTATTATCCCATCCATACAATAAATTCATGGTTGATGACTCTATAATGGGTGATAAAGAGAAATTAAGTTGATAACAATAACTCTCATTTATCTAATGCTCTATATTTTTCAAAGTTCTTTCAATCATAAGTGGTATTTGATGAAACACCCTAGTGAGGTTGGCAAGGCAGAGATTTGTAGTGTTCCGGCAAGAGCACTAGCTAAGTGACATTATTTTGTAAAATTGAAAGCCTTGTGAATAACATATACCCTATATACATAAATGTCCTAAAAGAGGAATGACAAGCCAGTTTAAAACCAAAACAAATGAACCCTTTAACTGAGCCTTGGTACCTGCACACATACATAGTGTGTGCTATCTTTAATTTAACGATAAAAAACAATGACAGAAAAGCAGACTTGATTACTCAGGAACTTAGTGCAGACCTAGCAATAGATTGCTGGAAGCTTTGAAGCTAAGATACGTAGGGACAACCAAATATCTTTGCATTTTACTCCCTACTGTCTCCGTTAGAGGCAAATCTTTGCTAAATTGGCCGTGAGTCTGATGAGTGTGCAATTTCTTGTCATTTTTGATAGGAAGCCATATCGAGTGGCATAAAATGTTTTTTTTTCCATGAGTTTTGAGGAAGCTTTTTCCCTCTTCACATCACAAGGTTGCACAATATTGTATCGGGAAGCACTTTGAACTCCTAGGAAGATAAGTGCTGTTTAATTGCAAAGTGTTATTAGTGCTATGACTGTCATTATGTGCACAAGAACATTTTACAGTTAATGCATCTCAATATTACACTGTTGACATTCTTCACTTTTAACTGGTTCAGCTGCAGGATTGGATGTCTCATGGGACTGGTTATTGGAAATTGGATTCAGAGTCTCTTGCTTCTACATGTTTAATATCCAACATTGTTATGTTACCTTATTTCCAGTGGTATTTTGCCAGCATCAATACTATCCTCACACATGATTCACAATGTTGCAACATTAGCCATCAGGTTTAGTTGATGGGAAAAGAGAAATTTGCAAAGAGAGGTAGTTCTTACTCAGAGTTAATAATTTCAACATTTCCACCTGCAAAAATAGTTGATTTTACTAATTGTATTCCATGTTTTTTTAATTATGTATGAAAGAAACACTTGCAATTTAAGTGCTTAATCTTTACTAACTTGAAATGCATTTTCATACTGAGACCCAGATGTTGATATGGTTTGGTTCTGTGTCCTCACCCAAATCTCACCTTGAATTGTTAAAATCCCCAGGTGTTGTAGGAAGGACTCCGTGGGAGGTAATTGAATCATGGGGGTGGGTTTTTTTCCATGCTGTTCTTATCATAGTGAATGAGTCTCATAAGTTCTGATGGTTTTATAAAGGAGAGTTCCCCTGCACATGATCTCTTGCCTGCTGCCATGTAAGATGTGACTTTGCTCCTCATTCCTGTTCCACTATGATTGTGAGGCTTTCCCAGCCATTTGGCTTTAAGAGCCATTAAATCTCTTTTCTTTATAAATTACTCAGTCTTGTGTATGTCTTTATTAGCAGCATGGGAACAGACGAATACAGATGTTCATGTCCAGTTTCTCACCTCTTGACAAGGAAGGCAGTAAGATATATAAAATACGTTAGATGTTCTTTCCAATTTTACCATCTAACAATTCAGTTATTTGCCATACTATGACTCTATGCTCCTTCTATTATTAACCTCTCCCTCTATGTCATTAGCAATTATTCCTTGAATTGCCAAATATCCTATTTTCTACCACACACAAGTGTTGGCTAATTCGATGGTTTAAAATAACATTACTAGGAGTCAAGGAATTTTGGAGTGACAAAGGTAAGACTTTGGGCAGAAAGAAAACATTTACAGAACTGAATATTAAATGAGACACAAAGGTAAATATTAAGTCTCCCTCAAAAAAGCCACATATGAGAACCACCTTTTATCCTTGATATTTCTATTTCCTTTTGTCTGTAAAAATATGTGCAAAAACTAAAAATATGACAAATTCTGGCAAAGAGAAACATTATATGGGGGGACAAAATATGCTCTGGAATTGAAAAGAGTAATGGTATGTAACTTTCTTATAGGAATTTTATAATAAAATTATGTTTAATTGTTATTGTGTAACAAATACAGTTTAATTCTATTTGAATTGAGATATTTACATATTCAATGTTCAGCCATCAGGGTATAGCACAGTTCTTTCTACATTTGATTGCTATCAAGGACCTTAAAGCATCAGTGGATAAATAGAGCCTATATACTGAGAAAATAATAAGTCAAAAGATATGGGTTAATAGATTCCATAGCTCAAAGCAGTCTGACAAAACATATAGCATTATACAATTCAAACCAGTATTATTATTATGATATAATAAATTATGCAGTAAAAGCAAGCTGTACTTTAGGGAATCTGAAAGGAGATTCTAAAGTGATTTCGATGACAGTAGAAAAGCTTGAAGAAAAATACGTATTTTTATTTAGACTCTAAAAGTTATACTGGTCTTGGGTGTTTAAATGTAGTAAGTTCATCTTTGTATTAGGTTGGATTTTTCCAGAAATGAACCCTAAATAAGAATTCAAGTACACAAAGTTTATTTGGAAGGTGTCGGAGTGGAAAATGATACATGGAAAAAAAGTTAGCAAATTCAGGAAGTGAGTACATTATAATTCTGGTGGGAAATTCAGGAAAATATGTTCCAATATTGTCTCACCCAAAATACAATGGAGCTAGGTTATGTTTACACCTACTATAACAATTCATTGGTTGAAGGTTGCTGGTGAGCAGCTTGATTTCTAGACACTTCTGGCCAGACACAAGTTGCCTCTCAGAGTTCCGGAAAAAAGGCTTCAGACACAGCCAGGCAATTTGCAGCCTGCCAGAAGCACAGAAATGGTGAAACCAGAAGAATATGGGAGATACCAAAAGTTTTTGTTAAGAGATTTTTAAGCAAGAGTAGAGAAAAGCAAGCAAACAAATAACAACAAAAAACATACCAAATGAGAAAAGTTAAGGAAACTGTAAGAGGAAGGTGCATATAGAAACACTGAGGTAAGTAAGTATCAATAATTAAGGTAGTTCACTTATACATAGATCCTTGAAATCATAGTTTTAAGGTAGGAGAAAGTGTGAAATTGCTTTGTAGAGGTCTATCTGCAGTAGATGTAATCTTCCACTAATTTATCTATTTTTAAAATCATATTTAGCATAAAGTGAAATGATCAATTGTGCCACACAGTCTCTATCATATTTAGAAATATTATTGGGGGTGGGAGAGAAGGAGAAATATCTGTGTTAGCTAAAGTAAACTGAGAAATTGTTTTGAAGAGGGCAGGAGATTGAATTTCTTCTTAGAATGGGTGAAGAATAAACCATATTCCTATAAAGGTAATATTCCAGAAAGTATTAATCAATTTCTGAAAAATATATGCTGTCATAATTTTCTCAAGAGAGAGAACATTCAGTGAGACCAATTCTTGTTTAAAAGAAATGGAAAGCGTAAGAAAAAAATTACCTCACCTAAAAGGTGTTAGAAATCTTCGTCTTAAAGGTAAGATTTACCAAAACTTCAAGAACAAATAGTCCATTTCACACACATTTTTTGGAGTGGGAGGCATCTAATTTAATTGATTCAAAGAAAGGGCTAAAGACAGAATAATAAAACATGACCAGGTTTTTTTTTTTTTACTTATGTATATAGACATAAATTTCTAAAAAAAATGTTAAGTAACCAAGTTCCGTAAAAATATTTAATCTTGGTGCATTATTCAAAAAAATAAAATAGGGGATATCCCAGAAATATAAAGGATCATAGATGAGGGGGAAAAAATGATCTTGTTGTTTGGCACAAAAAAGCATGTGATAGATTCTAACATCACTTGTGATGTTTAATAGGAGTAGAATAAAACCTTCTCAATTTTAGTAAAATATCTAAGATAAACTTACCCAAATAGAATTGATGAAGACATCTAAAAGATGTGAATGTTTTAAAAACTGCAATAACATGAGATACCTGCTATCAATGTCACTATTCAGGATAGATCCTGTCCAACATTACAGGACATGAAAACAAAATAAAAAATATAATGGTTGCAAAGAAAGAAATATATATATATATATATATATATATATATATATATATCCAAATAAAATACCTGTGTACCTAGAAAACTCAACAAAATAAAATTATAATAATCAGAGAGAAGGGGAAGTCTAACTAGAGATTTTGGCAGTATTTCTGCATGTTACCCACAATAATCTATGGATGACAAAAATAACATCTATGATCACAAGAAATTTATAAAGTAGCTAGAATTTAACCCTAGTGAAATGTAAAATTACTTTAGGCCTAACATGTTAACACTATTGAAGAAGACAAGGATGATGGAACCAAAAAAAAATGGAATAAATATATTGAGATATTAATTCTACCCAAATCCATATGCAAATTGAAACAAAGAGTTTAGTTTAGTTTCTTTGTCTCAAACATATAAGATAGAATTAAAAAGGATGAAGACAATTCAGGAAGAGAAATGCAAAAAGTGAAGGTGTGGGAATTGACTGAGATATTTCAAAATCATTAGAATTAAATCCTTAGGGGAACTTCTAAATGAATCAGCAGAGCAAATTAAGGAGTATGGATAACATTAATATTAGTGTATAGATTAAGTCACATCAAAATCAGTGTATAAAAGATGAATCATTTCATAAATAGCATTGGAAAAAATTTATTCCTTGTGAAGGGGAATAAACTGTGTTTCACATAACATAAAGACAGTCGTGTCTTAGAAAGATTTTTAAAAGATTTTAAAAAGATCTTTAAAAAGATTTAAACGTTTAAGAGTAAAATAATATACTACTGAAAGAAAGTGGAGAAGAATATCTTCATGACCATGCAGTAGAGAAGGATTTCTCATACAAAACAAAAAAAATACAGACTTTAGTAGGAAATAATGATGCATTTGACTGATTGAAATGAAGATTTCTACCAAATTAAGGATCTCCCAGATAATGTGGAAGCTGAAACAATGGATATCTTTTTCAAAGTATTGAGCAGTTTACAAGAGCACCCATTCAAATGTCTCCAGAAATCTTTGCCTTGTCTTTGAAGTGAGAAAACATGAGTGGTTACATCAACTATTATTAGTGGAATTGGTGAAGAACATTGTGTTGTGTAACACCATGTTTAGCAGCATGGGTCTTGCCCTCAAAAAGGCCAGAATTGAAGTTATGTTTCTGCTTCTAACAAGCTGTGAGAGCTTGAGCAATTCACTTTAGTTTTCCAGTTGCAAGTGAAAAGCATATACCACATACTACAATGTCCAAATATTTAGTATTCTCAGTATTTATACTAGTATATAGCTTCCAAGTAAAGTAATATATTATTAGGTAGTACTTTTTTTTCCTCCCTTGTCTTCCATCATTCATTTTCTCCATTTCTTCCTCCTTCCTTCTTTTCTTTCTTTGTTCGGGTCACTGTGTACCAGGAGATTAGTATTCAGTAGAGATTATTTCCCCAAAGAACTTAAATATAGAATATTGGACATCTAATAATATTGATTAATAAGAAATAATAAAAATAAACATTAAATAAGAACTGCCTTGGCAATAATAATAGTAAGATTTTCAAAAGTGGAATAAAACTATCTGAACTAACAATTCTGCTAATGACAGAAAATATAATCTTATCAATTTAAAGTAAACTTAGTCATTTCTGCTTTTTGTTTGTTTTAGTTTTTCTTTTGGTTTTTGAGACAGAGTCTTGCTCTGTTGCCCTGGCTAGAGTGGAGTGGTGCCATGTAGGCTCACTGCAACCTCTGCCTCTCAGGTTCAAGCAATCCTCCTGCCTCAGCCTCCCAAGTAGCTGAGATTACAGGCATTTTGGTTTAATAGCAGTTTCTCCAAGATACAATCTCATGGATCTAAAAAAGTTTCCTCCTCTTTCTCTTTCTCCTTCCCTTCTCTCCTGGAATGAGAGAAGCTCTGAGGTACTGGTTGGAAGAGAATTATCACTGAAGTTTGATCTTTTCGATGTTGAGTTCTTCCAAGATGTAACAATACAACAGCAATAACAATGAACAGAATAAAATTATACTATTAACTGATGTTTACTGAACATCTATTATGTTTCAGTTACTATTTAAATAATTTCCATGTTAATTCTTTTCATTTTCACACCATTGCAATGAGGTGAATACTGTGATTCCTCATTTTACAAATGAGAAATCCCTGTTGGTCTCTGCCTCTATTTTGATCGCTTGCATATGGAATGTCTATGTTCCTCTCTACTTCCCAGGCACCAGGCCCACGTATATTTCTCTGTCCTTCTTATCCTAACACGGAGGGCTTTCCAGGCCTGGTGGCTTGCTCTCAGACACTTCCGAATTCCTCTGAAATCTCAGGGAATTTTAGATGTTATCCCATGTCACAGTGAACTATATGAAACAGTGTGAGGCAACCCTTAACAATCATGCTAGACAATTTTTTCTCTCCCTGAAGGCACCATGCCAGCATAAAAGGTATGACTTTCCTTAGTGACTATTTTTTTTATTATTTTAACAAGGAGCTTAATACCTCCTTTTTCTCACATTGATGGCTCTAACATTTGGAATTAATCTATTCAAATGATGAATTAATGACTGAGAGATGGGCATACCTCAAATAGGAAGAAACTCCTCCTCTGCCTAGCCCTAATATGATGGGTGTCTTTTGGGACTGTAAGTGCTCTAGAGCTCCAGATCAGGACCCTTCTTTCTTTATTTCTAAAAAGGCACAGGACTATAACGTCCCCAAGAAAGCTCTGCTCAGCATTTTCTTAAAGTAATCCTACCTCCTGAAGAAGAACTAGAAGGCAGTGACCACAGTCATAAAAAATGTCTTTGATTTGGCAATACAGGGAGAAAATAGAATTCACTGGATTAAAATTTCAGTGGAAATGTGAATTGGAAATGGGTTTTATAAAGGACAGACTGTCAGTTACACTAAGGAACTAATAAGCTGATTTTCATCCACTGGGACAAAGGAGAAGGAAGGTAGAATGAATCACCATTTTCCACTCTAACAGTGACAGTTGGAAGACTGTTATGACTCTTCCGATGATAATAATTTCCATTTCGATGGGCTTCTTTTCCAAGACATCTAAAGTATTTTACAAGTGATTTTTGCCATCCATCCTCATGTCTTCTAAAGAGAAGAGATACAAATACTGCTATCCTCATTTCATAGGCAGCAGATGTGTCTGAAAGTTTCTGAATACACTGTGCTTTTTCCAAAGAAATTTTTAATAAGGTATGCTGTGGAAACTGAAGCATTCAGTCATATCTGGGAAGAAAAAAAAGAAGGACAGAAGCAGAGTATGTGGATATAAAATCTCCTACAATATTTTATAACACGTTATGGAAAGAGAGAAAATTAAAGGCTAAAAATAATACTTTCTGGATACATATTACATTATAGCTTTCAATTAATATCGGTTTTAGTCTTGTAATATTTAGTGTTTCTATACTTCTCTGATTCAGTGCTATTCTTTTTTCCCTCATATCATAATCTTTCCTATTTTCTCTTTCATCTACACTAACATCTGGGATACCTCAAGCATATGTTGGACACTCTGTGAAGTTATATTTATTTGCTGAGTATGCATAATAGTACGCATGGAGTGGAGATCTACGAAGCCATTCAGCATAAGAAACTGAAGACTGTATCCATCAAAGGGAGAGAAATATTCTGTAAATGGAGAGGATTTTCCTGCTTCTTCCGTTTTCTTCTAGTTTAGAATATGTTTGCACCATGGTCTTTTATCTCTCTTCTAGGTTTTCACTCATTATAAAAGGAGGATTTCTGGTAATTATGTATGATAGGCAGAATAATGGCTATCCAAAGATGTGGATATTTTAGTCATTGTAACCTCTGAAAATGCTATGCTTCATAGAAAAGAGAAATTAAGGTTGCATATGAAATTAATGTTGCTAATCAGCTGACTATAAAATAAAGAGATTATTCTGTATTATCCAATGTAATCACAAGGGTTCTTTATAGATAGATGAGGGGGGACAGAAGAGTCAGTGTCAGAGTGATATGATATGAGAAAGACTTGGTCAGTCATTGCTGGCTTTAGCTTTCCCAAAACCAAAGAAAGTGGGCAGCCTCTAGTAGCTGGAGAAGGCAAGAAACACATTATTCCCCTAGAGCCTTTAAAATTAATGCAGTCTTGCTGACACCTTAATTTTAACCCTAAGACCCACTGCAGACTTCTGATCCCCCATAACTGTAAGATAGTAAATTTGCGCTGTTTTAAGGAACTAAAGCAGCAATGGAAAACTAATACAGTATGCAATGCAAGTTTAATAAATACTTGAATGAATGGATGAACCAACAAATATAAGTCAGATCCTATCATTTACTGACATTCCAAATCCTGAGTAAGGGCTGGGAGGACTAGAGCTCTTAAAGTAGTTCTTTTTTCCCTCCCTCCCTCCCTTCCTTCTTTCCTTCCTTCCTTCCTTCCTCCCTCCCTCCCTCCCTCCCTTCCTTCCTTCCTTCCTTCCTTTTTTTTCCTTAAGACAGGGTCTCACTCTGTAGTCCAGGATGGAGTGCAGTGGTATGATCACAGCTCACTGCAACCTTGACTTCCTGGGCTCAAGCGATCCTCTCACCTCAGCCTTCCAATAGCTGGGACTACAGGAACATGCCAGCACAACTGGCTAATTTAAAAAACATATATATTTATGGAGACTGTCACTTACTATGTTACCCAGGCTGATCTCAAAGTCCTCGGATCTAGTAATCTTCTTGCCTCAGCCTCCTAAAGCACTGAGATTACAGGCATGAGCCACTACACTCGGCAGTAGTTTCAACAAATAGAGTTAAAAATTATGACAGTAGTAATGATCATGCTATGCATTATTTCAATTTTTGCTTATAGCTTCACTGTCATTTGTAAGGAAGAGAATGGTCTTTAAAAAGGAATACATGGTTGTCCATGATGTATCTCAAAGGAAATTTGGAAAGTGCTCCAATCCTACAATAATCATTATGCTAACCATGACAGTTAATAGAGTGTCAACTTGATTAGATTGAAGGATACAAAGTATTGATCCTGGGTGTGTCTGTGAGGGTGTTGCCAAAAAAGATTAACATTTGAGTCAGGGGGTTGGGAAAGGCAGACCCACCTTTAATCTGAATGGACACAATCTACTCAACTGTCAGTGTGGCTAGAATAAAAGCAGACAGAAGAACATGAGGATTAGACTGGCTTAGCCTCCCAGCCTACATCTTTCTTCCTTGCTGGATCCTTCCTGCCCTTGAACATGGAACTCCAAGTCCTTCATCTTTAGGACTCAGATAGACTTCCTTGCACTTCAGCTTGCAGACAGCCTATTGTTGGACCTTGTGATTATATGAGTTAATACTCCTTAATAAACTCCCCTTCATATGTATATATGTATATGTATATACGTCCTATTAGTTCTGTCCCTCTAGAGAACCATGACTAATATACTAATACAGTGCTTAATCTATCTTACTATACGCATTGTTCTAAGCACTCTACATGTACAAACTAGCTTAGTCCTCACAATGATATGAGAAAATTACTTTTGTTATCTCTGTCTTATGTATCAGCAATATAAATAGGCCCAGAGAGGCAAAGTAACTTGCTCAAGGTCACACAGTTAGGAAATAGCAGTAGCAGGACTTGAACTCTTAATCATGAAAATCCATTCTGTATCAAAAATAATTCTGCCACTACCCAGTGCCACTTAAAATAGGTAGTTCTTGATATGAGAATTTATTAATATGTTGCATTGGTCCATGTGAATGTTGGGCCCAAGGATAATCTATAGTACAAGAGGAAATCATATAAGAGTAAGAGCCAAATGAAGGTCAGAGAGAGTACTTTGCTGGGGTTATTGTCTATGACATATAAAAAACTATTGTAAAAAGAAGCTAGAATGGTATTTCGGGCTTTTTTTTTTTTTTTTTTTGAGTTTCTAAAGTCCAACATAAGAGATTGAAATTAAATTCAGTCTTCGGTAGAAATTTTAGTTTTTTTTGTTTGTTTTCCTTTTTTTTTTAATTTGTTTGTTATAAGCACAAAAATGAAGCCCTAAGAATTTCCATGTTAGGAAGGTTAATGTATATTTGTTTATGTGAAAGGCTGACAGTAGAGGCAATGAGGCATGGAGTTTACAGAGAAGACTATTATAGTTTCACAAATGAAGGGTGCTGGGGATCCGAACAACAGAGGTGATATCGAAATGCGAAACAGGGGTTCAGATGTAAAACATATTAGCAAGAAAGAACTGATTTGCAACTTTCTCAAAATGCAGGGGCAACAGAAAGCTTTGAGCCTTTGAGACTGGATGACAGGGAGACAGATGGATACAAGTGGAGGGGAAAGCTCAGAGAGATTCATAGTTTTGGGAGAACTCCATTGTAGCTGAAGGAACTATATATATGAAGTTTCTAACCTCTTGAATCATAAGTACCTGGTTTGTGATTGAGTTTCAGATGTTCACAGAGCCTTATGCTGAGACCTTCACTTTGAATCTACTAGTCGAAATCTCACTGATCATAACAATATTTACATCACATTAAAAAAAAAAAAATCACAGGGTCTCTCTTTGATTCTTAGAAACTTCATCAACACTTCCTAAGTCCTGCTACCCTGCTACCTGTTCACACCATCAGTTTCAGTTTGCTAGTTGCTCTACCTACTGAAGTGAGTACCTCCTGATAAAAACAGATGTCTTGGAAATAGAGAGAAGCCCTATTGAGTAAGCAGATGCAACTACATAATATACACCAGGAGCAGAATTCTCAACTTCTCTCAGAGATCTTCAGAAGGTCCTCTGAATAAGATCTGGCTCCTGAAAAGCAATGTGTCAGCTGTGCTACATTTGATCATACATTTTACCCATCTACTACAGACAAATCAACCCAAAAGACCATTAAAATATTGCTTTTCTATCACCACAGTATTAAAATCTATGGACCTTCAGTGCTTTCCTCTGGGTACTCAGATGTTTCAAACATAGAAATAGGGGAGTATTCACCAGCTCAGCTTACTCTCTGTCTGGCTGGAATCTGCTTCTTCACTGCTTATATCAAATTCCTGAGCCACGAACATCTATAATGCAGCCTGGCAATCTTCTTTCAATTGACTGCCCCATTTCTATGTAGTTTAAAAATTCATCATACTTGAAAGTCATAATGGATGTGCAAATTCTCATTTTTGTAAGAATCCATCATAATGCCTCACAATCCATTGCAACAATTACATTCAATCATTATAGGAAAGCTCTCTCAAAGTTTATTACAATAACGTTAAGTACAGCTTCTTCATTGGTCTTTAACCAAAGCAATTTTTTATGTTGGAGTATAGTTTAATGAAGCTTGTCAAATGCCAATAGTTCTCTTTTAGATCAAATAAATTTCCAAATGCGTATTTGGTTATTTGAATCTTTCTTGAGCACCAACTCCCCCAATCTCAGTTGAATTATTATCTCTTTCTTTTATTCTTCCACAAAACCTTCTACATAGTTCTACTTTTGCACCTATAACAACTTAGTTTTTTGTTGTTTTTTTTTAACATTTTCATAGTTGTTTAATCCTCCCACTGAACTATGAGATCTCTGAGGGCAGCATGGTTCGGTTCACAAATATTGAAAACAGAGGAAGCTGGTGTCCAGGTTTCATCAGATCTCTAGAGAACATGACCAAATCTCTGTAATTTTCATTTTCCTCATCTGAAATGTGGAACTGATCACCACATCCTGTAGTCTTATGCCTCATAGGAAGGTCTGCAAATCAAATGAAAATGCTTTGTAAAGTGAAGTTGCTTTAGACTAGCAGAACTGATTTTCACCTGCTAGCTCATTTCCCAGCCCCATTCTGGTCCTCTTGGCCTATCTTCTTCCACTTTTGACAGATATTAATATGATATATATTTTTGGAATAAGATAAAAGAGACTACTAGGCTAGGCACTGTGGCTCACACCTGTAATCCCAGTGTTTTGGGAGGCTGAGCCATGAGGATTGCTTAAGGTCAGGAGTTTGAGGCCAAATCAGACAACATAGTGAGACTCCATCTCTACAAAAAATTTAAAAAATTAAAAATTAGCCAGGTGTGATGTTGCATACCTGTAGTCCTAGCTGTTCAGGAGGCTGAGGTGAGAGGATTGCTTGAGTCCAGGAATTCAAGGCTGCAGTGAGCTATAATTGTGCCACTATACTCCAACCTAGGCAACAGAGCAAGACTCTGACTCAAAAAAAAAAAAGAGATTACTTAAAACACATATCAACAATTTTTGATACACACATAGGCTTGCACATGCACACACATGCATACACACACACACAAGGAACAGATTGCAACTTCTGCCTATAGTACCCTCTTTTGAACACAGAGAAAAATGATATAAATAGCTCCTGTATGCAAGAACAGTGATCCACACCACTGTCAGACCCTTCCCAAAGTCCACTGGGAAATTAGACCTCATCAGTGTCAAGCATCAACTCACAATCACCACAACAAAGTGGCAGAAGTTACTAGAGTGACACGCTCTGCTGCTGAGGCCAGGACTCTTGTCACAAAGAAATGAAGAAGGACAATTATCCTGAGATTTAAGTCTGTGTAGACAGCCACCTTACAACATTCAGGACCACAAATTTAACATTGTTTGAGTTCCCCAATGACTGTCCCCAACTACTGCTATAACACTTCCTATAGTTTACATTACTTTTTATAGAGTAAACTGGGTCAAAACTTGGAATCTAAAGCGGGAGAAGGGCCACCACCAAGATTTGCACTGCGTAAATCTTGACAGCTCCAGGCAAACCTGAGAAGCCTAGAGCTGTTGTCCCCCTAGGGGCCCCCCCATCAAAAATGACACATGTATCTCATGAAGATATCCTAGCAGGTAGCACTTGAAAATAAATGTCTCACTACAGAACACTGTCAGGTAATAAGAATCAAGTGGCTTCAGCAACTAAAGACATCAGCCTCTTGGGGATATGTTAATCTGCTTATGTCTGCTAGGAAGAAGTGGTGAACTGGCAGATGAAAGTCTGAGGTTGTCAGTGCCTTCAGGGAAGTGATGGGTGAACATCAAACTTCAATTCAGATGAACATGTCAATGCCTGGGTAGGAATTTCGCTGTCGGGATCTGTTGTTTGGGAGGGGTCAAAAGAAGATGAAATTCACCAGCACAGTCACAAGACACACACCTCACCAAGGCAACATGACTCTAATAGAGGTAGTGAATTTTCATAAAGGATAGTGGGAAAAAAAAATGGATGCTGGGTTCAGAGATGTACACAAGATGCACTCTCCATAAATGCTAAGGACAACAGGAAAGATGCTTTGCAGTAGTCCCTTATGATTTCTGACCAAACATTAGTACATTACACCAGAAGATAAAAATACCACTGACATGATATCCTTAGAAAACAAGGAGGGAGAAATTCACATTAAAGTAAAATGCATGTCCTACTATGTTTAATATTCAGGATAAAAAAGGACATACTATGAATCACTGTCATTGGGTAAAATGTTTTGCTCTAATTATTGGCCAAGACAAGAATTCTAACTAAAGTCATTTCTGCCCCATTTCTTGAAATATTTTTTTCTCTTTAATTTTCAGTGGTTGGATTTGTTCCCATTCCAATTTTACAAATTAAACCTTTAAGAAAAGTGGTAACAGATCAGTTTTTTATTTGTCATATGACACAGATGGGAACCATTTAGAGATTTGAACTCTTAAATATTCACTTTTTTTTGTTTTTGAGATGGAATCTTGCTGTTGCCCAGGTTGGAATGCAGTGGCGCCATCTCAGCTCATTGCAACCTCCACCTCTGGGTTCAAACATTCTTCTGCCTCAGCCTCCCGAGTAGTTGGGACTACAGGCATGTGCCACCGTGCCTGGCTAATTTTTGTATTTTTAGTAGAGACGGGGTTTCTCCATATTGGCCAGGCTGGTCTCGAACTCCTGACCATGTGATCCGCCCACTTGGTATACTTCAGCCTCCCAAAGTGCTGGAATTACAGGCTTGAGCCACTGTGCCTGGCCAAATACTCACTTTTTTAAAGTATCTTCCTGCTGTTCAATGTCAGATTGGCTACTGGATACAAAACTATATGCCATTACCACTGCAAAAATAATATAAATGTGTTTTGAGTGTTTTTCTATTATAAGCCTTATGCCCTAATTTTAAATGAATTGTGCCATCTAATTCTTACATTAAGCATATAAAATTGGCATTATTTCCGTTTAATAAATACATAAACTGACACAGGGCCTAAATAATATTACACAAATTATAAATAGGTAGAACAAGAATTTGAGTCTAAGAAATCTAAAACCAGAGACTTCACTCTGGAGATGTTTTTTCTTTCTTTTATTTAATTTATGTGATCAAACATGGTCAAGTTTTGGGCTGAGTTTTTACTTTGCGAGTGACATACATAGACTGGCCATGCAGTAGGATAGTGTACATCATACTTTCCTTCAGACAAACTCTAGTGCATCAAAATTGTCAATTAAACAGACTTAGCAAGCAGTTTAATAGAAACAGCCCGGGGGAGCTTTAGCTCTGAAAGCAATGAAAGCCACTGTGGTAAAATAAAAAGCTATATTATTGCTTTTTTAAAAATGCTTAATTCAGAATGGAGAACAAAATCTATTTCACTGAAGAGCTATAGCTATGTGAAGAAAGGTCATCCTGTGAACACACCACTCACAGGTCAGGTATTGCTACATATTTTTTGATTTCCTAAGGCAAGTCTAATTCCATATAGTATTGTCCTTTTGTCTGCATTTTTAAGAGACTGTTTATACCTAAGTGTTATTTAGAAAATATAATCACTGTATATTTAAGAGTACCGATATTCCTTATTTTAAGAAGTTGAATATAATCATGTTTAAACATATGGGAATTAAATAATGTACACATTAGTGCATAGAGATATTAAAGCTAGACATGTCTATGCTTTAAGTTTTAGGCAGTAAATTTTAGATTTCTACTCATTTTAATTATAAAAATAAGTTATTTTTTGTTTTGAAAAGCAAACAGAAACACAACTTAATCCTAAGACATAAAATATTGAATTCTTTAAAATGCAGCAAATCCTTTAAAGGCATTCATTGAAAATAAATTCATTTTTATAATAAAATGCTAATGATATAGTAAATATGTCATATTATAAATGTAAATTAGTTCTTATTCTTTTCTATGTTTGGGAATATGCACCGAACATCCACGGGGAAGAAAAGCCTGATAGCCTTAGAGAAGAGAAAAGGAGAGCATAAAGTTCTTAAGCTTCTTGAAATCTTTGGTCCCTGATATTCTACAAAGAGAGGACATATCATTGTCTTTCTTACCCATATCCTTTGCCTAGCACTTCATGGAAGTTACTGCCTTACACTGAGCTAAACTTGTGTGTAGAGGAAATCTCATTCTCCCTCTCTCTTCTCTTCTTCTTTCACACGTACACATGCATATTCACACACATTCACGTATCCATATGCTTTAAAGAAAAAGAACACCTGTTTCTTCTGATATAAAAGTAAGTCTGTATTCATGTTATGTAACCTGAAAATACAGAAAAAAAAATGAAAGAAGGCAAGAAATACAACCCATCATCCTGAGCCCACAGATAATTAATTGGTAAATGTTTATTCTCCCTCTCTAAGAATAAAGGGAGAAAAGAATTTCTCTTCTTATGTAAGAGACATGAGATCTTTGCCAGACAGAGTTGTGAGGGACACACAGAGAGAAGAACAGTGGAACATTCCAGTGTTTTGCAGAAGACATGCTGTCAGAGACAAAGGAGGTAAAAGGGAGCCAGGCACTCCGAACTTAGCGGGCCAGGAGATTATTTGCTGAAGGAAATAAAACTTTTCTATGTATTAAAGAGCCATGATAAAAGTTAAAGAATGTTCAGATAGTCAGAAAGGTAATGCAACAGATCATGTGTGAGAGAAACGACTGCATGTATTTAGATATCAGTAGAATTACAATGCAATAACAAAATTAATCAAATGTCACTTCAGAGTTTCTTTTGTTGTGCAACTAGATTTACACATGTAAATAAGTGTCTCCTTGATAGTTTAGCTACACTAACTCAAATGTAAAATTTGTATACTTTTCATGATGCTGAATGTATTAATATATTATATTATGCTACCTTTAGTTGCCAAGCAAAAATCAAAAAGTTACTTACAGAGATAGTGTGCTACCTCCAAGAACTTTAAAATAAGGGAAGTAAAAATGCCCTCTAGGTGCTAAATTAATAAATACATAATGCACAATCTGAAAAATGTACAAATTGCTTAGGCCATTAGAATGGGTCCCTGGCTAAGTATGACAGAATCATAGTCTGACTGAAGATGTACGTATGTAGAATAAGTAAAAGGTAATCAGTGATCAGCAAAGCAATCTCAGATAAAGAAGAGGTCAACTAGAAATGTTTATCTAAATCCACCCCAGAGTGGAGGGTGCTCTTGTTCTCAGGTCTGATTAACTCTTCCTCACGTAAGGAATATTAACATTTTCTGTTTCCATGTTTGCTAATTAAATTTCTGATTACAATTTGACCTCCCCTGCAGCAGTACTACAGAGACGGGTGGTCAGGGCACATATTCACCCAGACTCTTTGGTAGTTATTTTATTGCCAGTTATATTGACAGAAGATTAGAGAGTTTGAATATGCACAATTGCATCTCTTCAGCCCCTGAACACTATATAAAGCTTCTTTCCTTTCAAGGCTAAGGGCTATATCTTAGACAACATGATTAGTTACATATGCCTTGTCTAAAAATACATAGTATGCATTCATGATTTCTCTTGGCTGCTCAAGAATTGATACCTCTGTGACAATATCATAAACTCCTTGTACCCCATCATTTATTTGCAAGCCCACACATACATTTCAATGATACTGGGTTTATTAACTGGGATGATAAAAGAATAAGAAGGGGAGAAGCAATGATTAAAAATGGATTCAGATGAGATTTATATCTCAAAGGGTGAATGAGCTATAAGAAATTAAACAAAACTTTGGAAGATAAACAGTACAAGATTCAACGTACATAATGAGATTTTAATGGCCATTCATACTGCATCAGCAGAGAAAAAAGACAAGGAAAAGAAACTCTGCTTCTGCTTAAGAGGGAGGGAAAGAAATGTCTAACATACTCAGATGTCTGCAATTTAGGGCAAAAACTAATGATAGTTTTGGGCAGAAAGGACACTTGCAATGACAGTGTTCTAAGGCAAAATGTTCCATGATATCCCTGATTTTCAAAGACCTTTTTGAACCTTCTAATTAGATGATGCTTCATTATGTTCAACATGCCTTTTTATACAATTTAATTGAGTAGAGTACGTGGACCCTAATTCATTAATAGCATTCCTCTGGCGATTTCATATCCTATTATTATTCAAGCAAAATGCAATTTTTTTAACCAGCAAAATCCTTAGGATAATTTACCAATATCCATTTCTCCATAAAACCTATTTCCACATAATGATACTTATCGTGCTCTATATTACAAGGGTTCGCTAATCTCACTGACTCATTTACCACTTAACAAGGACTTGCTTAACATCTTTATGTGCATAGTCAGGGTTGCCTGGATGCACAACTTCTGGGATGCCATCAGTACTTTAGGGTGACACTTTGGAGTTGTATAGTGTACAAACTACTGGCCACATGCAGTAACTTCTACTTGGGCTCTGCTGAAAGTTCTAGGTGGCCAATGACCTGGGAGGCCTGATTGTTGCCCAAGATGTTGTAGCTCATAAGCCTCTGTGGTAGGTTGTGTTGAAAAGGCCAGTAATGAGAGTCAGACTGGAGAATGAAGGAGGCAATACCACTCCTCACCATTTTATGTGATAGCCAGCCTCCTAAATGCCTTATAATGGTTCAAGAACTTTGCAAGTGTCATAGGAATGCTCCGAGACAGAATTTCTAGAGTTGTGGGTGAGATAGCTGTTTGGTGGAAAGTAATTTTATTTCTATCTATAATTGGAATTCAGATATATGGAGACCTGATGATGATGAGTTGAAGAACGCTGAAGAAAGTTGGATTGAAGCAAAAAATAGTAAAGAGTCTGTGTACATGTACGAACAAGGAAGAGGCTGGCTGAGACCTAGTGGCAGGCATGTGTTCAGAGAGCATTGTAGGGCAGTCCTATAAGTCCTCACAGATGGCAAGGACAAGTGACAATCTATTTGAAAAGAGAGGGTGGACTGTAGCTATTCAGCTGCTGGGTTTAAACAGCATGGACATGACTTTTATTTGGGATGGGTGTTTATGTGGGATACTTTGACAGCAAAAAGATTCTGATTATAGCTAGGAAATGAGGAAAGGATAAACTCTGCTTTCACTCAACCTAAGATGTGGTATCACCAGAAAAAGAATGATGCAGTGTTAGTGTGGAGGTAAGCCTGCCTAAAACCCACATACTGTTTGGGGCCTGCAGTACCACTGTGTCACACGTGTGTACCAATCCTAGGTCTGCTTATTCTAATATGTGTTCCTCCACCTCCTGTTCCAATTATCAAGAGAGATGGCCCTGATGGGCTTGGTTTTTCTAGGCTCTCATAGCAGCTGGATTCCAGCTGGTTTTGGCCAATTCGAAGCATTGTGGAAAGTTGGAGGGTAGAAGGAAGAACTGTCAAGGTTCTTCTCCTATTTTTAAATTTTATTTTGTTTTATTTATTTATTTATTGAGACGGAGTCTCTCTCTGTCACCCATGCTGGGGTGCAATGGTGCGATCTCGGCTCACTGCAACCTCCACTACGTGGGTTCAAGCGATTCTCCCACCTCAGCCTCCGTCCCCCTCTTTTCACTTTATTAAATGGCATCTGTGGAGTTGACCACATCTCTTGGAACCATCTTCCACAGGACAGGCTGCTGGGTTTTGATGATGCTGCTTTTCTCTTTCTCGATCCAGCCTAGGGTGATAGCTTCTTCCTGATGTAACTAATCTCTGGGTGGCTTTACCATTTCCATCAGCTTCTCATATTCACCACCAATAATGTAATGAATTCTCTGAATTAAATTCCATCTGTTGTAAGTGCTGTGAGATTTAGACCTTAACTGGATGTTTTTTGAGACTGAACTTTTTGATAGAAGCAAGTAGGTGCTAAACATTCTGAGACTTAGGGTGTTACTCTATATTCGACAACTCAGACACTCAGATGGCAAATGAAACCTGTGACATACTGCTTACAACACTACATAATTAGGAGCAAGAGAGATTTAAAATTCCGTTAATAGATATCCCAATCCATTTAGTGTGCTGAGAACTTGGATGTACTGCCAGGTCAGTACCCCCAATGCTGTTTATTTTGTTGCTATTTAGTTTTTGGTTGCTGCTTCTAAAGATAATCTTGAAAGGATTTGGAAATGTAAGAAAACTCAATTTCTGTATCTTCCATTTTTGTTCATCATAGTAACTACAATGAAATTTTTCTTAATTTACTGGTCCTGCTTTTCCTAAAAACTTGAGAATTGGAGATAATCTGCAGTTATATTAAAGAATGATATTTCCAGAGACTGTATTTGATATACTGTACTTACAAAACTACAATGTTTTCTGTTATTGCAGAGGCATCTCTAATATCAAATATACTTGGATAGTTTGCACTAAAACTTAGATAAATCTGATTCAACCCATTGTTAGGGAAAAGAACCTGAGGTTTACTGGGCTAATTAAGAAAATCCTCATTTCAACTTAACTGAAAACTTTGAATTTGTTTGCCTGTTTTCCTTTTCCTTGAATGTTTTTTACACATCAAACAAATTCTTCAAGAGCTACAACATGAGTAATTGACTTTTCACTAGGGAAATACATCGCAAACGGCTCAATTTTATGAGGCATCTACAACTTTAGAAAAATCAAGTATGCAGCTTCAAAGAGAAAACAGTTAAAAATAAAATTTCCTAGGGAGGCTACCTTACTGATGGACAAGGTTCTAAAGTTTTTGAGATTCAGTCAGTGAAGTATCCACATGTTAGAATAACCTCTAACTTATCTGAATACGTACAACTGTAAATTGAATCTGAAAATAACCTCAGGATATTCTTTATTTTGAAACTTGTGTACTACTAGATTTTCTTCTTCCAAATCTAAAGGGAAAAAAAAAATGCTCACATCACTCTTTACTCTCCTTCTGTGCTCTCTGGGCTCTGATGAGGTCCTGCTGCACAATTGAAACTAAGTATTACTAAGCTTCATGTTCAAGTATATGATTTACAGTGTTATCTACACCTAGACAGGCATTCAGGGACGCAGGAAGGAGGGAGACTGAGTTCTGATGTCAAATAAGACCCAAATACATGATTGTTAATTAAATATTACACTCTAAGAGATAGAAGAAAGAGAAAATTGTCAGCATAGAATAATATGGATTTAGGGGGAAAGATTTGCAGATGAATAGATTTTGCTGTGATGTGCTTTATATTTTATTTTACAGCAAGTTGTACACACATCCTTCTGGAAGAGAAAATGCAGTATTCATAGCCTTTTTAGATTTCTGGCCATGTTTAAAAAAATAAAACTGTTTTTATAAAATGAGGAAGATAAGAAAATACAAGCAGTATGTTCAATAAACCATAAAGGAGGAAGAGATGATCTATTTTGCTATCAGTTCTTCTGATCATTTTAGTAAAAAATCAGTTTTGAATCTTGAGTGACTATTAGATTTGTGACAAGGTGTTGGGAAGAAAACACAGTGTCTTAGAGAAAATCAGTTTTTATAAATTTTCATATAAGGCAAGATTGCATCTGGGGATTTAAAAAAGAACAGGTGCTCACATCAAAGCTTTTAAATTCATGTTTCAAAATTCTGAAAATGTATGCAATTCTGTTTTAAAGTAAGAAAATATCTATCTCTAAAAATTATTGAGGAGTATTCCACATTGGGAAATAGAATGGAAAGTTTAGAGTGTATTATTTTAAAATAAAGATAAATTGGAAAAAGAGCAAAAAAAAAGATGCAATGCTTTGATAATTTAGACTTCGGGTGTCTAAATGGTGGCTGAAGTATTGAGAAATGAATATACAGAATCCCAGCCTTTACCAAGGACTTTTCTCAAAATGAAATGATATGATGTTTATTTAATTCTTAGGCAACAGAAGAAATGCAAAAATCTGATATTTTAATTTAAATAATATTTGGAAACTTTTCTGTCAAAACATAAAGCATTTGGCTATGTAGAATTATGTCTCTGATGGAAAAAAATGTAACAAGGACTTCATGAAAAAACATTTTGGCTACCGGCCTTGACGATTACCTAGAAGTGAGGTATTTATCCTTGAGTTTTTTGTGGAAAAAGTTGATAGACATAGTTGAAAATGTTGCCATAAAGGTTTGTAATCATTTTAAACTGGACCATGTATGATTCATTTTCAAGAGAATTAAGTACGTGGGAGAGAATGGCTTGTCCCTTAAAAGGCAGAACAAACATAGCTTTTAATAGAACCTCTCTCTGCTTCCCACAAAATTTCTGCTTCTTTGCTTTTTTTTTGCTGGTGAGAAGTCGATTGTAGTTCAATCATCCTTCAGGTATATGGCAGCTTCTTTCTTCTTTTCTCAGGAAAATTATCCAGTCCATATTACTGGGCCTGGTACAAAGCACTGAAAACAGAACATTTCTATTTGCTCAATTGCATTACCAGTACCATTGCTAGACTGCAGGGGGCTTCTTGCCAGGGCATAAAAGTCACCCCTCCAGATGGAGACAGCTGTGCACACAGGTACACAGCTGGGAAAGAGAAGCAGGGGCCCAATTTCAACTCTTACTTTTAGTTCACCTCCTTTGTGTAAAACACAACCATAAAACCAAGTGCAAGATCCCGAGTGACACAGTAAGCCCCAAAGGAGAGACACAGTACATGTATCAGTCAGGGTAGGAAACAGGAGCAATTGAGGAGAAATTAATGGTCTGTTTTACAAAGGCATAAGTAGAGCTAAGAGAAAGCAATGAGGGTTGGCAAAGCACTCAGAGGCTTAGCCCAGTAAAGACAAGAAGGGAAGCACGAACAGAACTCAGAGAACTGTAGCAACAGCTTTTACTGTAGTTGTAGCTGTACCCAGCAGGTAAGCATAACCCTACAATAGCTTACAATAGCTATGAGCTTATAGAAGAAGACAGCCATTGACAACTCATGTTCTGAACGTAGGGAATATAAGCTAATTAATACTCAGAATTTTGTTCCTCTCTCATTCACCAAACCCAAATAGAAGTGAGGAAGAAAAGAAGCCTGGTTGCTATGGTACAAAAGGGTCAACCCCTTTGGGCAGATAATCAGAGTAGAAAAGGCTAGAAAATACTTCTGGACAGGCAAATGGAAAACATTCAGCATAGAAAGGTTATGAATTGCTTGATAGTCTTATCTGGCCTAAAGACAAACCAATCTCTGCCTATCTAAAGTAATTTTATTCTCCGATGTTTCCTATTATTGAGAATTTTCTGCCCTGTTATTTCTTGAATTCTCACTCAGGAACTGAAGAAACCCAAATCTTTATTTCTTTCTACTTCTATTGGAGCAAAATATATAGACCATCCGATACTGTTGTTACACATGGTCTTTTCCACTTTGGTCTTTGTTCTCCTAGGCCACAAATGGGAAACTCAATGCGAGAATATGAGGAAAAATTATATTCCTGTCCCTTGATGTGTGAGAAAAGCATCATTTCCCAACCTTTCCAAGACATGTGACATTGCCAGCTCACCTGTCCTCTGTGTATAAGAATCAATCTACACCTCGAGTTGAAAATTCCAACGGTGAGTCGAAAGTTTCAGCAGAAAGTTCCATTTGATCTGGCTGAGCCAGAATTTAGATTTTGCTGTCTTAGTTTACAATCACTCCTTGCAACTAATATCTCTCTTACTTACTGAGATGCATAGGCATATTCATTTTTGTAAATAAGGAAGATAAATAAATTATAAGATATATCTTTGCATTTCAAAACACAGCACTATAAAAAGTTGATCCTTTATTGTAAATGGTGCCATTACAAAGGTAAGGTTAACAAAGGCAATTGCTCTTGACTACAAACTTGAGGATAAGGTGGGAGGAGTAAGGAGACGAACTTCTCACAATGGCTAGGGAGGGCAGTTTGGGGGAGCAAAACACAAAAGTAGTTCTGACTAATGACAGGGAAAAAAATTAACAACAATAACAAAATGAGTGCTTTCAGACTTCAACTTCTTTTAGCCATTTTTACTAACATGAGAAAAAAATGATAAATTTTACTAAATTTAAAAAAAACCTACTATTAAGGACCACAGATTTTATTCTTATTATTGAAGGTCTTCACAAACTTTAATATAACTTTTATTATTACTTTTTACAGAATAGAAAACTAGAATATAATAAATTTAGCTTGTCAAACTTATGGAATAAATACTAAGCACAAGGATTCAAGGTTCTCTGAATTCCCTTTTGATCTCTCTTCACCTTCTATCTCTGTACCTTGAAAATTGTCCTTTCAAAATCACCATTTATTTCTATATTTCTACACAACATTTATGGCAGGGAGTCCATAGAAAAGAGAAAGATCTCTCAGTGCTCAGAGTCTTGGGTTTATTATTGCTAGAAAAAGTAATTACTGTTCTGATTCCACTAGAAATTCTCTATTGTGATGTGATGTTCTTTCACCTCTCCCTCCATCCATCATCCCATCAGACATTTATTGAGCGTCTATTATACGTCTGACATTCTTTTTGGAACCCAGTGATATCGTCTGGAATTCAACAGATCATTTGCAAATATTAAATTTAATCCTGCCTCATATACTAAAAACAAGGCTATGTTTCATTATACAGATGAGTAAGAAAACGCCATTAACATTTTGAAAGCAGTAAACTGTATAGCTGAACTTCCTTCTTGGGACAGTGACATTGCACTAGTGAAGATAATTAACATTATTTACCAAAATACACAAAACTTAGAACTCTAGTAACACAGTAAGTTTTATTTTTCCCTTACATCACAGTCCTATATTGGTAAGGTAGTTCTCTTCCATCTTAGAGCAATGCCATCCTGAGCATATGTCTTCTAAGATTACTATGGCAGGAAAAAAAAGCAATGCAGGTCAGACACCCGTTCTTGAATGCCTTTGTCAGAAGCATCCCTCATGTTCATTGGCCAGAAGTAGTCACATGTCTTCTGCCCAAGAGCAAAACAGCCTGGGAATTTTAGGGAAACAAATAAAATTGGACAAGGATTGTCTTTTCCACAGACATATCACTAAGCATATGTTTACAAATAAATTTGTTTGGGAAACAGTGATTGAAAGTGAGCTGGGAAATCTATATTTTCAGCAACAAGAAAGCAATTATAAATTAGGTTTTAATTCTTCCATGGGGCAGCCCTTTCAATGGATACAATAATAGGAGTTAAGCAACAGACTTAGGTACAGCAGAAAATTGTTTTTATAATAACTTGACAGAATGCCTGTTTGGAGTTTCTAATCTTGGTTACACTTTAGCCCAACTGCCTCATGGGTCATCCTGTTACGGAAAAGCAGTCCTGATACAGACCCAAGAAAGGGTTCTTGGATCTCACACAAGAAGAACTCAGGGAGAGTACACAGTGAAAAGCAAAAACAAGTTTATTAAGAAAGTAAAGTAGTAAAAGAACAGCTCTTCCATAGATAAGAGTAGGCCATTCCCAAAAGTAAGAGGAGGAGCGTGTCCACCCTAGGTACAATACCTGTTTATATATGGGATTAAAAAAAAAAGATCATGGGGAGAGGTGCTCTACTACAAGGGTTTGTGGTATGGGAGTACTTTCTTAATTACCGTATTTTGCAAGGATCAATATTTTTACCTTTAAAGCAAAATTAGGAATGCTTCTGTTTTCAAGATATTGAGATATCAGGACACTCCTCCACAGTCTGAATCTGTTTAGTGAATGTTATCAATCTGTTCCCTTAACCATAAACATCTAGAAGCTAAAAATGCCTAACTTTCTGGGAATGCAGTCCAGCAAGTCCCAGGTTCGATTTTCCTGGCCTCACTCAAGATGGAGTTGCTTTGGCTCAAACGCCTCAGACAATTCTTCAAACATAAGATTTCAAGTATAATTTAGCATAAGTAGCTATTTTAAGGGATATACTGTGGATTTTACTTTAACAGAGATGCAGGTATCTTATTTAAGGAGCAGGTCATAAAAGCCATTCATGATCCTCAAAGAAATAGAACATGTGAGAGTAAATTTGGTTTACTAGTTCTGTAGAAATTAAGACAAAAGTGGCACTATGTATTTTAACACAACATGATTTTCTCTTTAAATTGAGTAGCCATATGGCTTTCCATTACAATTCAACAACCATGTCAAATCTTGAGGTCTAATTGTAGCTCACACTCTCCCCTTTAACATGGTTGACTTGGGCAAGCAACCAGCAACAGAAGCATCAGGCAGGTGTTCCTAAATCGTCTACTGGTTTCCATTTGGTTATTCTTGCAGGCCCTTTGGCAAGGCGACATGCTGTTAAACTCAAACCTGTTCATTGTTTGGATTTCATGGTTCAGGAAATGAATGCCTTAAAGTAGATGGTTTCATGTGCAGCTGATACCCAAGGACTTCTGTTTACCTATGTGACTATGTGCACACCATTTCATTATGAAACATATGCTGAAGCAGCAGGGCCTGAACTAAAAACAAACAAAAATGTACCATTTGGCTTGTGCATATTGATAAACAAGGGCAAACTCTGTTCCCAGGTGATATTTAGGTTACAAATGGATCAATTAAAATTCTGAGGGGGTGTCTTTGGGAGTCAAAAGGGCCCACAGTTATATTCACGGGAGGTAAATTATCAGGAAAGAGCATGGGATGTGGAGGCAGACTTGAGAGCTATCTTGTTTGAGTAGAATCAAATCCCCCATGTTTAATCAGCCTTAATGTCCAGACTTGGGTAAAAATAACTTTTTTGTTATTTCATTAAAACCTGCTTTATCATCTTGAAAATAATTTCCCCTTAAAATATTTGCAGATTCTATAGGTAGAAGAATGTGCAGCCTAATCCCAGTTTATTAGCTTAAATTGTTTTATGAGTAAAAATTGTACTTACCAGCATGTGTAGGGTTCAGGGTACAAAAAGCTGCCTGTGTTGTTACTCAAGAGCTGGAAGAATTGCTCCCTTTTTTATTATAGGCCGGACTCTAATGCAGTGGCTCTCAATTTTGTTTGCACTTTGCAATAATCTATGATGCTTTCTAGAGTTTGGTTTGCCTGAATACCACCACTCCTCCTGGGTTTAATTGGTCTGGGGTGTGGACTAAGCAATGGGAATTTAAGTGCTCCCCAGATGATTCTAATGTATAATCATATTGAGGACCACAGTTCAAACATTTGTTGTGGGCAATTCTTATTTTTGGATTAACAAAAGGTCTTTAAAAAACAATAAAAGGGTAGAAGTAGTTGACAGATTCGTTGTCTAGCATGTTTATAAAATAACATTTTCTTATGAGTGTGTATGAAGAACTCAATAGGTGCCCAAACAGAGGAAAAAGAAAAAGTGAAAAGTATATTTAAAAAAAAAAGTGTCCAGTACCAACTTTCATCAATTTTATATTGGGATTTGTTCATTTCAGTTTATGGGAACAAGGAGTGTTTCCATAAGTTTTCTAAGAAATATCATGTTATACATGTGTATACTTTGGAAAGAAGACAAGGAAAAGATAAACCCAATGACATTTATTGTTTTAAATCTCAGTGTCCTTATCTTAGAAATAGGTTAATAGTAAAAACATCATGAAATTCCCTATTAGGTTCAAATTTCTATGATTCAAAGGTAAACCAGAGCTACTTCTTGATTTGGAGTCCTTCCATGATTCTCCTAAAGCAAAATACGGTTTTGCAAAACTTATTTATTTAACCCTTTATTTTAAAATCAGCTGCTGGGCACAGGGAATTGTGAAGTTGAAAGATGGTGTACACAAGAATGTAGTTTGTATGTGAGGTACCATGTGCACCTTTACAATGAGCAGAACTCATCTGAATATAAGCATTTATTATCCTCAGTGATACTTCAGAATGGCCTCGGCTAGGCTATACTTGTGCAAGAACCAGTGTATATAGCCCCAGAGAGACATAATGCTGTCACTGAAAACAATACAAAACAAACAAAAAAACTAGTTTAAAAAACAATTTATTCCCCCTACAATAGTAGGTATTTTAATTATAAAGTCATATTTTTTCCAGAGAAAGGTCCAAGAAAATAAAGAATATAATGCGTTTGCCATGAAAGTTGCAGGAAGTTGAAAATCATATAAAACTTACTTTTGGTTCATTAATTTCTGTTCAGAAACCCTCTTGGTGACGTATGTTTATTCACGTATCATTTTTTTGTTCAAAGTTTTGATTTTTTTCAAAGCACTTTCATAAGTGCTTTAAAGGAGGCCTTCATTAAAACCTTTTTTAAAAAGAAGAACAAGTAATTCACTATTGGATAGGTGAGAAGTCAAGATGGTAAACTAATGGGATAGTGAGGTCAATTGGAATCTTAGAATCTAAAAGTGAA
Source organism: Ateles fusciceps (assembly GCA_036589455.1). NCBI lineage: Eukaryota > Metazoa > Chordata > Mammalia > Primates > Atelidae > Ateles > Ateles fusciceps. The sequence goes on along the minus strand of JAZHEH010002924.1, from coordinate 2,555,884 downwards.
TCAGTTGCCTGTTGTCCAGATCCTTGCTCTTTTTAAGAAAGTACCCTAAGTCCAGCAGAAAGATTTTGCCTAATGTCAATCAGCTAGTTAGTTATAGCAAGAGGGTGGGAGGTTAGAGTTCAATCCCTTACTCTCTTCAATATGTTACATTGGTTTCTTTTGGATAAAACTGCATATATAATTAGGATTAGTGCTAATTCTAAAATTCAGTCCCATTTTAGGACCATCACTACCTCCCAAATAATGTGAAATCTCTCCTAGAAGTTCTTTTGAACTCCCTCTCTGGAATGTCCGCATAATGTGATGTAACAATTTTGCAAACCGAACTTAGAAGATGTAAAAACTAATTTATCATATCATATTCTGGGCAACTTAGGGTAGAATATCTAAGATATACTTGAAAGATAGCTAAACAATACTTATAACTGATTTAATAATGTGAACAAAAATGAAACAATGCTGTAAAAATATTCATAGGAAGAGCGTTGTTAAAAGATGAGTTCCATACCATCCAAGTGGGAGTATATTTGTACCCCAGCTATCTCAGATAGACCCAGGAAGGCTAGCGCTTCAAATCTGACTTATAGAACTCTAAGTAGACATGTTAATAACCACAGGTTCTTAGGGTCCTTTGCAATAGAAATTGAGGCCAAGCAAGTTTCCCAGAAAAGGCTTTATTAAGACTTGTACTTGAAAAGGTTAGGCATAAGGAATACAGCAAAGCAAGAAGCGTTGTCTGGCTAGCTCCCCGGGAAGAGTGCATTGCAGTGTTTTGAAGAGGGTGACAGTGTAACCGGGTTTTTCTTGGATGCAGGTGATCGTTGTGGGTTCTTGGCCTCCAACCTCTTAAGGAATAAGCAGTAGGGCCACTGCAGGTGGACTGTGTGCTCCTAAAGTGAATATCGGACCCAAAAAGTGTGGCAGAAAGGTGATTTTATTTAGGTAGAGAAAAGAGAAGGAAAGGAGAAGAGGAGAAAGGCTTCCATGAAGAGTGTGTAAGGGGATTCCAGAGGGCAAATCCTAGAGGGAGCTCCCCACTGTGTGGGAGGGGATTCCAGAAAATTGGAAGTCCAGTGGAGGTGAGGGAGCACGGACTTTTATCCTGGGAGAAACCCCCACCTTCTCCAAGACTCTGGGCCAATGAAAGGAGTTCCTTAGAACTTCTGCTGGAGGGATTGACTTTTAGTTTCTTCCCACGCCCATGAAATTCAAACATAAACCGTTTAATCTTCCAGATGGAGATGGGAAAGGGGCATGGTGCTGGGAAATTCTTGCCCTTAAAGCTACGCCCCGTCATGGACCCAGAAAGAGAACACATTCCCTTAACAGGAATAATGTCTGAGGTAAGTGAGAGTCATTACACTTGTGGAGGGAGTGCTGCATCGGCAGGCGCAGAAAGAAATCATGTTAACACATATATTGCATGATCAGAAAATAGTGGATAAGCTCCTTTTGGGTGGGGCTTTAAGTATTGTAATGAGGCAAAGGTTATGGATGGCCACTTTCGTGGTCTTGTGCGCATCAGGGTGGTAGAGTCAACTGTCTCGGGTAAGATTTGTGCCAGAATGTTGCTTATCTTAACTTTTTAAAATAGCTTGAAAGGTCTTAGCAGGATTGACACCAGTGGGGAAAGTGGTGCATGGTCTGTTAGTTAGTGGATATTCATAGAACAGTATAATGTAGGTGGAAACCAGTCTCTCATGTTTTGGTGGAAACCAGTCTCTCTTGTTTCCACTCTGTCCCAGACATACCAAACTTAAATGTTCTCTCATCCTCAAGATCTGGTCTGACATCCATTGATTTTTCTGAACTCACACAATTAAAATAATAAAGAAACAAAAAGTAGATTTTTTTAAATTTATTAAAAAATTAGAAGTTTATTTGGCTCATGGTTCTGAAAGTGACACCCTCATCTGGGGAGGGTAATACCATCAAGGGAGGTATCATCATAGGACAAGCAAGTGCGTGCTAAAAAGAGATAAGATAACAACTGAACTTACCTTTTTATAAGAGCCCACCCTTATGGTAACTAGAGCTAATTCAGTTTATTTCCTAGAATTTGGTGATGAGGAAGTGTTATGTCCAAGGTCTCAGATTTAGCTGGTTGTTTATCAGAGATTTTAATACAATCAGGTTCCCCCATAGCTTATTTTGTTAAAGCAATCAAACATAGACTGTGACAGCCTAATCTATGGTAAGTACCTATTGTCTTCTTTAATGGTTTACATTTTCAATATGTGATGGTTCTTGTCCTGTTAGATTTTAGTCCAACAGACACAAATTGTCTTCAACAACTTCCACAGACTAAGACAAACAGTGCAAACCTCAGGAGACATCTAAAATCACAGTTGGTCAATCTATTTTAATCAATTAAGTAATTGCTTCATGAAGATAATCCAAAGTTATTTTGGACCAAATGACACTTGCTTTGATCTCTGACACCTCCTCATCCCCATCCCCAGTTATTTCAGTATCAGAATTGCTTTGGAGCTAACCTGGAAATGAATCTCTGAAGCAAAATGCAGGGAAGTTAACAGTTAGTCCAGGTGTTTTGAGAATTGGGAGGGTGTTGGTTTAGTGGGCAAGCTCTAATTTGGATTTTAATAGTGGCATTCCCAAGCAATTAGCTGAACACACAGGAGAAAATTAAGGAGGAGGTGGAGAAAGAACAGCAATTTATGAACAGCAGCATAACAGGCAGCTAAATGGGACTCAGTTTGATTCAACCAGAGGTAAAATACACAGGAGAATTAGGCTACAATGTTGCCTTTCATTGGTTTAGTAAAAGATGGTTGCATAATCTCCTGCAGATGTTGCATGCATTTTCCCTTCGTTGAACGTGAGTGGAAATTGAGAGTGGTGCACACTTACTCTTCTGTGACATAGCTGCTCTTTTTAATAGACTACATTGTGCCTGCTTTTTATTTGTTTTTGTCAATAATCAATTAAGATCAACGGAATGATTTGTACATATTTCCTTAAAATCTTCGTTGGAATTTTTTTGCAAGAGTATGATTGCGATTTCTTGTTTCCTTGCACAATTAGATAGAATTTTGACTTTCATATTAATTTAATTAGGGCTCTGTGTGGAGCAAAACTGAAGAATAACTGGCAAGAGATTGACTACTGAAGTAAACTTTGTTGAAACAGAATAGTATAAAGCAAGAAATTTCAAGAAGAAAGTAGTGGGGAGCAAAGAATCTGTAATCGTATTGTTCATTTCTTTATAGTTGCACGTCAGAAGCACTTGGAGTCCTGGGGGGTGTGGATGGAAGTGCAGAGTATACATCTGTCAAGAAAGAATGCAACATTCTACTCCCAAATCCTGAAAGGATTGAAAACAATATTGCATTACAAATCTCTCTATTTCTGGAATGGATTTTTCAATTGTCCTTTCACTGAATCAGACTTTTAGTATGGTAATTAGCTAGTTTACTTAACTGAGAAGCAAACATCTCAGTGATCACTCAGGCTGACAGGAGGAGAGAAGAGCTAATCCATATTCTAATGACTGCAGATGCCAGCACCATCCTACACCTCATCAGTTTCTGGGTGAAATTTTTCTTATTAATACCCAAACTTATGTCCATTTCAGATTGGTGGTGGTCTTTTGCCTTTTGGAGGTTTTTTCATTTGTTTTTTGTTTTAATGTTGTTACTTCTTTCCTACTGGAGTTGGCAATTGACTCTCCAGAGTAGATTATAGTTATAATTAGTCTAAATTTGTTATTCCCTCCTGAGCTTTGTAATAGTAAAGTTAGTGCATTGATAGCTGTATATACTGCCTCGTGTGCTCATGTTTTATCCATTTCCAAAATAACACTGCTTTTCTTAAGCTAAAAACCTCACACAATATTTAGAAAGAGATTTAGCAAAGTAACAAGGATTGGTGAGCTACAGTTCTACAGTAGCTCGCCAATTCTTGTTACTTTGCTAAATCTCTATCCAGAGAGGGTGGTCATTTTGGCATTTACTTGCAAGATCAACTACAATAGCAATAATGGCAGAACTCAGTTGCCAAATTCCTCCTTTGGCTTAGTAACAAATTGCTTATGGCTGTCCAATCCTGATATCCACCTTTGTGCTTAAGAAACCTATTGAAAATGTGAACAGCTGAGGCCAAGCTCATTGCCTCATAAAAAATCAGCCTACCCTAACCACATTACAAACCCATTTGCTGCCTGTTCTGATTGTCTCCAATGATGATCTACTTATTTGGGTTTAATGCATTAAATGAACATGTTGAGTTCTGTAATTCTGATTTTTAAGACTACTCTAATGTAGTGAATAAAAAATTATTAAGAAAATGAGTATTTGTCCTTTAGTAAAGATATTAAAAAGGAGAAATATCAAATTTACTTTAAAGAGATTCTATTATACTTTTCTATATTGAATGTCCCCATTAATATTTTTATTATTTGTTTTTTTGTTTTTAATCACTCTTTTAATTTAGTTAACACATAAAAAGGTGACACAAACTTGGAAGCATAAAAATGAGTTCAAATTTGATGGAATTTACACAGTGATTGATGTTCCTTTTAGTCAATATCACTTTGAGCATTTGGTACCTGATTAAAAGGTTAGCAGTAAGTGACTCCTTCCACCTGTGTCTTTTCCTTTCGATTCAGAAACATTCTACTAATATGTTATCTCTATTTCTGTGAGCAAATAACAGAAATAGAGAGAACATATTAGTAGAATGTTGGGCCTTTCAAGGAAGAAAGGGCTACTCTCTTTTCCTTCCATAAACCCCAAAGCAAATACTATTGGAAGTGTGAATGGTTCTGTGTTCCAACATCTGAATTCAAAGAATTCAATTCATTTTCAGACATTAAATATAAGGTGTTGTTTATGTGTGGAGATGCCAGTTCATGGCCTGATTGAGCTGTTTGTTTTTTATTTTCAGCAACAGATTTGTGTTAAGGATCAGGAATTTCACTCCAAAAGACACCTCAAAGTGGATAGGTAGATATGTCATGAGCCATTCTCATACAATCATTTGAACATCCCCTGGTTACTTATGAGATTTTCTGATTTGGCTCCAGGGGGAACTCACTTGGATGGAGGGTATTGGTCTTTCAGCTTGACTGAATAACCGTCTAATTGTATGAATCCCTCTTCCACCGAACTTAAATTTAAAGTTGTTAAAAAGAGAAAGAGACTATAACACAATTGAATCAATTTTTTTTAAATCAACATTATATATTTGGTAAATTTCTTTAAAAAAGAGATGAATAAAACAAATATGATTAAAGTATAGTGAGATAATTATTTTCAGGCTTAATTCCTAGCCAATGTCAAATATGTTTTATTCCACAGGACACAGAATATATTAATTGTCGTGAAATACTTCACATTTTAAATGCCACTAGAAATTTAATTCAATTATTTAAAATAATTTTTTTGAGATTTATGAAAAGGGTTTGTTTTCTACTAACCAAATGCCTTAACCTAACATGATTATTTTTCTCCTTGCTGAATTTTCCTGTGTTCTAATATTCATACATTGTGACCATTTTGCAATTTTTCTAAATGGTAGTACGGTGTGGGCAAATTACAATCTTTTAAGGTCAAGAGATTTGTACCCAAATATATTTTGTTTGAAGGCAGATGGGATTATATTGTGGTAGTTCAATTTCTTCTCTTCCACATGGAATTTCTAGTCATCAGAACTTTGTTTCCTCAAACTAACAAGTGAGTATCTCCACAGACCAGCAACTCCTACGCTTCTAAGGACAAGAGCCAACAAAAAATTTAAAATAATAGGTAATAATAATAGTAATAAATCCAGCAGTTTCTTTAAAACTGATGTTTAGAATTAGGTTCATCAGTCTACATAGAAGAGAATGGGGGAGGAGAAAATAATATTTTTATCTTATTGTTGTATAGAATATTACATAACTATTTTATAGCATTCTTACATTAAATCTTTCTAGAAACACTGGAAAATATCATTACCATGAGATTAAGATATAGTAAGTAATCTAATTTACTGGTTGTGGATAAGTTAAGCAAGGATTATCAAAGTTAAACTTACAGATAAGGAAAGGGAGGCAGAGTAGTAACTTTGGTGTGCAGGGCCTCAGGGATTGTATGTAACAAACCCAGGACTAGAATCCGTATCTTTTGACTCTAAGTAATCCTTTTCAAGAAACTAAAGCTTTCTCAAATCAATAATCTGATGTTATGGGCCATTAGCAAAGTAAAAACAATCATCGAATTCCCTTTAAGAATCTCTTTGATTTTCTGAGACCAAAATCAAAGGGGTGAACCACTGTGATATTCCAGGGACAGCTTCTTGTGATACAGATTTTCAATTCTAAACTTTTGCTTGGTGGCATTTGGTTATACAATTTAGGTGCTTAAAGGGCACAAGATGCAGCTACTCTCTAAAGAGAATAGTACTATTTTTTTATTTTATTTATTTTTTGTAGAGATAGGGTCTCCCTATCTTGCCCAGGCTTCTCTTGAACTTCTGGCTTCAAGCAATCCTCCTGCATTAGCCTCTCAAAGTGTTGACATTACAGTCGTGAGTGATGGTACCCAGCCTAAAGAGAAAAGTTTTGAAGATCCCATCCAGTTTAAATCTCCATCAAGTTTTTGAAGCTTTACAGAATCTGATTCTGAGGTGAGGCCCAGAAATCTTTATGTTAAACAATCATTCAGGGTGAAACTGATGTAGGTGATTCAGAGATCCCATTTTGCTTAAAGCTAATCTAAATAGATTATAGATTTTGAATTAATTTAAGGTACCAGATGATAGAATATAGCATAATAAATTAGGTAGCTATTATTAGGCGTTGCTTAAGATAAGTAGCAGTGCTTTATTTGTTCACAAAACAGACTCGTTTAGAGCAGAGGGAGGATGTTTCCCCCACATCATCAGACCAGCTAACCTGACCTAAAGGGACAGCTTATAGATGAGGTTGTAGCAAAATTTTTATGAACCATTTAGTTCTTGGCCTCTTTGCTTTGCTGGCCAACAAAGGGGCCAATTAGTGAAGATGGTTTCAGTACTTTTTACAGACACAAATCCCTTTCCACTAGGGAATGATGTAAGCCCACCAACATACTTTGCATAACATGAAAAATCAGTTCTAGGAGGAGCTGAAAAGTCTGGTGGTGGGCTAGAAGAAAACAAAGCCATTAATCTTTCGTAGATGAGTGAAAGGCCAGTCCATGTGGGTAGGGACTGGCACGAGGTAGAATCAGACCTGTGAAAGGTGGTCACACAGCAAAGGCAACTTCATGATTTTTAACTGTAATGATAACGCTGAATTCTTACATTTTAATTCCCGAAGCATCAGAATAATTCAGTGTATATTTATTCAGGGCTGTTTGGAAAACAGCACAAAAGTGAGGAAATCTAGCCACATAAAAAAGGGAAACAAAATATAATTTATTCTGAATTTTCATAGCAATATTTTATAAAATACTTGTGTTTCAGCAAGATTTTAATCTGTCACCCAACTCCTAAACTTCCCTTGGAAAATACATTTTTATTGAATTGCATTTAAATTATTTAGCTGTTTTTATGGGCGTGAGATAATCAGATACACTATGTATCACACAGTTCACAAAATGTTAATGATGGAGGCTTTCTGTTAGTTAAATCTACTCCACTGTTAAAAGAGATGAAAAGGATTGTGATTTCTGTTTGTTTTTGTTTTCCTTCCTTACTCGGTCTTTCCTTCCCTTCCCTTCCCTTCCTTTTTCCTCCCTCCCTCCTTCCCTTCTCCCCCTCCTCCCTCCCTTCCTCCCTCCTTTCCTTCCCTCCTCTTCCATTTCCTTTTCCTCCTTCCTTCCTTCCTTCCATCCGTTTTTCCATCTTTGTCATACCTTTCCGTTCTATTTGTTTTTTAATTATACTCAGTTCCTTTTCTTTAAAGGAAAAATTAAAGTCAGCTGTTAATTCGCTACTTTTGAAAAGTTTCCATCAATATTACATAAATTACCACCTGTAAATCAAATTCGATTCTTAAGTCTTGTTGGAACTAAACAGATAATTTAATTTTCAGGACACATTATGAAATGAGGCCTATAGAAGAAATCAATACAGATATAGCAAAGGACTAAGTTATATGAGTATTTGTGTGTGTGTATCTTCAGGTTTTCTGTATATATTTTTAATTGCTAACCTGTGCTGTGATTAAACGGAAATACCCTGGAAGATCAATTCATCCCCCTGGTTTACTGCTAAGACCAACAGCCAAAATTTATTCAGGAGTACCTCAATGGCATTACAAGATAGTAATAAATCAAGTTATGGAACAAACAAACAAAAAAGAAATTTAGAAATGATTTTCTGAAATTTAGAAATGCTTAGATTTGAATACAAGAAATGTGCCATACTGAACATCTATACACCAATGCTTTGATTTAGGCCTTCAGATTTGTATGAAGAAGTTTCAGTATATATGTCAGTGTATGTAATGATCATCAAATTCTGCCAATGTAGTAGAAAAATTACATATTTAAAGGAAAGATACATAATAATGAAATTATTACTCCCTAAATCACCATCTACTTAATATATTTCAATACTTATTTGCCTTGTTTACCCACTATACGATAGCTTTGGAAAGCATTATTAGTTTGTTAGGCTTTGCTAGTCTAGAAAGCTAGAGCATGCTATTTAACTTCACCAAGTTTCAGTTTCCTCATCTGAATAAAGACAAACATTTCTGAAGATTTGAAAATTAAATGTAAAAATGTTGAAGCACATAGGTTTTTGCATGAAACAAAGAGGTGGCTAATAAATAGTAGCCAATACTTTTTTAAAAAACAGCTTTGTGTAAGTCTTACATATAATAACAATTCCTCATAGTATGTGTGCAATTCATAGTAATATGCTCATTTCAGAAAACACTATACCACCACCTCATAGGTATTATTCTTGATCCAATTAATAAATTTTACCTTCAAATTTGCTTCCTCTGTAAAGTGGGAATAATAATCATCCATTGTGTTGTTGGAATGATTAGATGTATAATATGCTTACCAAATCATGCAAACATTGCTACCATTTAGTTTTATAAAATTGCCATCAGATTGAAAAGATCTCTTACTCCATTCTTGAAGTCAGACCTCTTTTCCACTTCTAACTGTAGACTACTGATAATCTATTTTTTGTCAGTATAGATTTACCTAATCTGAAAATTTAATACAACTGATGCATACAATGCATGTTATTTTGTATTCAGCTTCTTTCATTTAGCATAATATGCTCATATGTTGCGTATGTTGTGAAAGATTATGCTTTCCTCTTGGAATTACTTTGACATGATCAGAAATCAATTGGCCATAATACAAGTTTATTTCTGAACTCTTGGTTCTGTTCTGTTAATCTGTGTGCCTAGCTTATACCAATAACACATTATGTTGGACACTGTAGTTTTATATTTTAAAATTGGAATTTATTAGTTCTCCAATTTTTTTTCTTTTTTCTTCAAAATTGTTTTGGTCATTCTAGATTGTTTTTATTTCCATATAAATTTAGGTCAGCTTGCCAATTTCTGTAAGAAAAATTTAAAAAAAGAAAGAAAGAAAGGAAGGAAGGGGAGGGAGGGGGAGGCGAGGGGGAGGGAAGGGGAAGGAAGGAATGAAGGAAGGAGGGAGGGGAGGAAGGAAGGAGAAAGAAAAGAAAGAAAAAGAAAGAGAGAGAAAGAAAGAGAAAGAAAATAGAGAAAGAAAGAGAGAAAGGAAAGAAAAGAAAGAAAGAAAGAAAGAAAGAAAGAAAGAAAGAAAGAAAGAAAGAAAAGAAAAGATTACACTGAATGTATTGACCTGTTTGGGCAAGAATTGTGATCTATATTGAGTCTTTTAATCCATTAATGTAAAATGAGATTCCATTTATTCAGATCTTATATAATTTCTCTAGCAATATTTTATAGTTTTAGTGTAGAACCTTCACCATATTTTTTCTTAAATTTAATACTACTTGTTTAATTTTGTGGTGCACATTTGAAAGAAATTATTTTTAATTTCAGTTTTGGATTGCTCATTGCTAGTATATGTAAAAACAATTGATTTTTTTGTATTGATCTTATATTTTGCATCTTTACTGAACTCATTTTTTTTTCTTTGTTTATTTTTGTGTGGTTTCCTTAGGATTTTCTCAATATAAAGTTACATCATCTGTGAATAAAGAAAGTTTTACCTCTTGTGTCCTGATCGGTTTGTATTATGTTTCTTAACTGCACTGGCTCAAACATCTAATATGATGTTGAATAGAAATGGTGAGAACTGACACCCTTGATGTGTTTTTGACTTTAGTGGGAAAACATCTAGTCTTTCACTATTAAGTATAATTTCAGTGTTTTTGTAGATGTCTTTTATCAGGTTGAGGGCATTTCCTTTTATTTCTGGTTTCTTGAGAGTTTTGTCATCAATGAATGATGAATTTTATCAAATATTTTTTCTATATCTATTGAGATGACCATGTGTTTCCTGTTCTTTATTCCATTTCAATGTCTTGAACCTGAAGTAGGTATGATAGTAATCCCAGGTTAAAACATAGATATCTTCTGTATTCTCACTAAGGCTTAAACTTTTCACTTGAACAAATGCTTCTCAATTTAATGTATACCCCTTTTCAGTGTCCAGTGTCCAAAAGTTGTTTTGACAATCTATTTCTACTTTTATTATTGCTTTATGGTGGTGGATTTGCTGTGCTTATAATTCATCCGTTTCAGAAGTTGCTATACCACCACCACATAGATATTATTCTTGATCCAATTATGCAAGTTTACCTTCAAATTTGCCTCCTCTGTAAAATGGGACTAATAATCATCCATTGTGTTGTTAGAAAGATTAGATATATAATATATTTGAAAGTTATCATTGAAGCATCTTGTATACAGCATGTTCAATACATAGTAATTGCATTTGGAGTTCAGATGAATATAATAGAACAAGATCATTAAGATGTAACTGAAAAGGACTTTGTGGGACTTCAGTATAACTTGGGGTGCTCTATGAGATGCCCTAGTCAAACTAAGAGAGTATAGATTCTAAATCAATATTTGTGAATGTTTCTTACTTATTTGTTCTCAAGGATAGATCACTTTATATCCCTTTATTTTCTTCTTTTTTATTAAATCAGGTTTACTTTGTGATAATTTGTCTTTCTTCTTGCCTTAGAACATTTCACATTCAGCTTTACCTTAATTAATATGTATTACAGTAACTTTGGTATGTATCTGATTTATTGAGCCTTTTGGAAAGGCCAGTAGCCACACCTTTGGTACCAACTTACCGTAATAGCACAGATCCTTTAAAAACTTAATGTTACTGCTTATGGGCAAGTTCTGTGTATCACAAATACCTAATATTAATAAGCTGAAGATAAAGAGCCCACAAATTCAGATAAAATAAAATATTTTATATTTAGTTTTGTTTTTGCTTCTTCTCAGTTAAGATTCTGATTGTTTGCTACAGAGTATATGTTCTTATATATTGGAGTAGTACTAAACTTGTAGGGAATTAAGTGCCAAGGAAGGGACTAAAACTTTATATGAAACTTTTATATGGTGCACTAATTTGAGCTATGATTTATCCCTATCTATCAAGATTACACAATTTCAACTGGCCATTATAGGATCAAAACAATATTCTGAAATTCTCCAAAATGGATGGTTCTCTTTCCTCTTGCCTTCAATTATTAATTAGTACAAATCGGTGTCCATCAATAATAGCTTCTTGTGGGGCAAAAGTTACCCAGGTGGTAATACTACATTTATGACATGTATCTATGAAATAATTATAAAATTATCATCACATAATTATACATATATGTTTTTTAATCCCAGCAGAAAAAGAACGCAAGCAAAGATATAGGAAGAGAATACAATAAATGGTGACAACTGGACTTAGCTATTTTAATCTTGCATACATATTTTTATCCATTATTTATTCTCTCTCCTTTATTCCTACTCTTTTCATAAGTTTTGTTAACTTTCTTTTATTTGTCATATCTACTTCTCTTATAATTTTTTCCTACACAAACATTTTCTTGCTTTTGTCTCTGTATTTTTTTTCCACAGAATGCCTCACTCACACTTCATTCTCTTTGTCTTTTCTGTACCGTTACAGACATGTCCAAGTATATTGGGAGCAGTTTATACTCCCCAAATAATCCACTCTAAGAAGCAGCTAATTTTATCTTTCAAGTAAACAATTTCAATCCTAGTAGCCATAAATATCTCAACAATGATTCTCTCTACAACATTTTCATTAAAACTGGGGCTTTGTTTGGTGTTTTAGTTTTAAACAAACACTCGTCCCAGCAGTGCAACTCACCAATATAGAACAGAATTACAATGTACTTCCAGCCAAATTCAGTTTATTGTCAATTTCAGTAGTGTTTCTTATGGTAGCAATTATTCTTTGTAAGCCTGCAAGCAAGCAGCAGAAAACTGAAATCATCAAAGAGTTTTTATCTGCAGCAATTCCAGAAATGGCAGGTAGCTGATAGTTTAAACTTTAGTTCTCTGCAGTGGAATAGTGCAAATAGGAGAATGCCATCTGCCTGCTCCTGGAGGCTTTCTGAAAAATATACCCAAGTTAATAAAGTTTTTGGGTGATATTTGATAACTTTAGTTACTATTGCACTGGATGCGCTGTTGCATACATGGCCCTCTTATGCTACCCCAGACATCCTGAGACAAATTTTGCAAGTTGGAGTAGCATTGCATACATATTAGCATTGCATATATATATATATGCAATGCTACTCCTACTTGTAAAATTAGATATTTGGATGCTTGTTTCAATTTCCTAATTACTGGAAGCTTGATCTCCTAATGTTAAGTTTCTTGATTTAACCTGAAAAATAGGATGACTGCTGAGAGTTACATGAACAGAAACAAATGCAAGAAAGGGCAACCAGCTTTGGACTTACTCTTCAGAGAGTTGTTCTTAGGAATTTTCAAAGATCTTGGATAGTTAAATCTTAAATCAAAGGAGATAATTGTAAAATGTCATCCAGTTTATTCTTCCTGTTGGTGATAATTTCCTTAAAGCATCTCAGACAGCAAATAGACTGCCATTTTCTGTAAATATTCTAAACAAAATTTATTTATTTATTTAAATCATTAACTCAACAGATATTTGTTGCTTTCCTTCACTTTCATGCTTTGGGGAAAATAGTGGCAGGAAAATTCTTCAGATTAAAGCAGTGAAAGGACAGAGCTATTCCTTTAAGCTTATATACCAGCATAGAAGGAAACTAATAGTACAATTCCTTAAGTTGTAATACGTGTACAAAGGAGTCAAGTAAAGAATACTATAAAGACATAAAACAAACAGACTTGCTATTGTTTCTAGAGGCTTCCTTGAGAAATTGGCTGAACCTGAATAGGTCAGTTGGAGTTAACTTTGTAAGTGAGGAGAGAGTGTGGAAGAGTCAGTCCATGAAGAAGAACAGAGTGAGCAAAGGTCTTGAAACAAGAAAGAACAAAAAATGACTTTATAACCAAAAAGAAAGCCAGTGAAGTTATAGCATGGAGAGTAATGGAAGAGGTTCATGGTGAGGTTGGTCAAGTAGGGTGGTTAAAAATTTTGATCTGTATTTTAAGAACAACGGAAATAGACTTTAGAGTTTTAAGCAGGGAAGTATCATGGTTTGTTCTTATTTTAAGATAATGTAGTATGTAATGTAGAGAGTCAATATTCAAGGCTGAGAGTAGATATTAGGTGGTGCCAATCACAGTCTGAAAGACACAATCCAAGGAACCGTAATCATGAATGATAAAATCCTCAAAGATCAATATCCCTAAAGTCTAAAATCACAATCCCAAACGCTTAAAATCCCAAATGTTGAAATTTTGAAAGCTGAAGTTTGAGGGGATGAGGTGCAGAAAATCTTCCCAAAGAAGCCAGAGAAGTTACTGACTGATTCAAAATAACTATATGCACAAAATGATAAGAAGATACTTAGAAAATTATGTTGGATAGTTGCTCTTGGATTTCCAGTATTGTTTCTGCCAAATATGTGGTCTGTATACGAGTGAATGTGGAGTCAATTTCTGCTCAGCCAAGGCAATACAGAGGTATCGCACAGAAGATGGGAAAATGCTAGTGTCAGCATATATCAAACCACAGAAGAATTTCAAAAAGAGCAGTGCCAACTAGAAAATGAATGTGAATGTATTTTTTGATGAAAGTTGTGCCCTACAAGAAAGAAAAAAACAGCTAGTTGTCACAATGCAAGACTGTAAAATATAGTTAATAAAGGTGAAGTTTGGTTAACTCTTATGGACTACCACTTCGTAATTGTCCATAATCTGTCCTATAATACATTTTCATATATGACTCCTTTTTAAAATTTTTAGTGTTTAATTTTTTTGTTGTTTTTTTACCCACTCTTAAATTGTCAGCATTTTTTTTACAATTGGTTGTGTTATGTATTTTATTTTCACATCATTTCCAATACTAGAGATATAAAATGTGTAAGGACTTCTAAAGAGTTCAAATTTATTTTATATATTTTTCTGCAAATTTTTCCCCATGAAAGTGCATTATCACAAAATTGTCTTTGTGTATAATCATTGTGCAAGTATGTAAGTGTTGAAACCCTCTCAATAAATGGAAAGATATTCTTTATGTACATCTGCATTTAGGAAAGACAAAATTTCTCAAGATCTCATCTGTAGAGTGACTGCAAATATGGTGGTGGTGACCCAACATGGTTTTTGATCAATCTTGTCAAAAAACAGGCTGTTCATCATGGTATTTCAGATGACTGCAGTTATAAAACTGATGCACATAATTACCAACCATAGTAATATGTGTTTAGACATTTCACTTTTGATTTCTTTATTAGTACAGTTCATCTGCTCATAGCTGTTATACCTGTGAGACTGCTGTTAGTATAACTGAATGTTTATGCATACAAAAATATGTATGTTATCATGACTTATTTTATTGTGTAACATGGCCTATGAAGTGTTCTGCCATGTTCTGTATCTTTCTCAAATAAATATTCTGTTGAAAAATTTAAGCAAATGTTTTTTAAATAATTAAAAATATTTTTCCAGAATTATATTTTTGAGATTTCACTCTTTTTGGTTTTCAACATCAGGGATTTTGGCATTCAGGATTGTGTCTTTTGGGATTATGGTCCAAACTGGTTATTAGGAGACATACTAATTTTACCCAGTGCAGCAGTAGAGATGAAAAGATGTGGGTATTTAAAAGAGTGTCTTATGTAATAAGGTGACATGAATTGGAATAAATGAAATATGGCACATGCCTTAGTCTGTTTGGACTGCTATAACAAAATATAACCAGATAGCTTATAACAGCAAAAATTTATTTTTCATAGTTTTGGAGCTTGGGAAGTCCAAGATAGGACACCCACAGATTCTGTTTCTGATAAAGGCCTGATTTCTTGTCCATAGATGGCAACTTCTCACTGTGTTCTCACATGATGAGAGGGGCAAGTTGGCTCTCTGGGGTCTCTTTTATAAGGATACCAACCCCAATTAAGAGATTTTTGTTCTCATGACCTAATCATCTCTCAAAAGCCCCTCTTTTCAATTCCATCACATTTAGGGCTAGATGTCAACATATGAATTTGAAAGGGACATAATATTAAGTCCACGGCAGTATATGAGGGGAAAAGAAAATTCCAAGACTGATTCCTATGACTTTGACTTGCATAACTAGAGTAAGCCAGGTTCAAAATTAGTAAAGATATTATGCAGACATTTGGCTGCACACAGGTTTTAAACTGTATGGAGTAATCTAGCCTGGTGCAAAGTACCAGAGATGCTCAGCATACATGTGGCCACTGAGGCCATGGCCAAAAGCACCTGAGGAGAGAGTAAGGAATAAGACAAAGTTACCTAAATTCTGGTGTTTAAAAATTCAATGTTGAAAGCTTCATTAGAGGATGATGAATATCAAAGAATATATTGGCAGAAATGTAGCCTCCCCCTCCACCAAAAACTAGGAGAATTTGATTACCAGGAAGTCAAGAAACATACTGTTCTGTGAATAAGAGATTGATATCAGTAATATACTGCCCCCTGATTAGAATATTTTTGTTAAAAGTGCATTTGATTCTAATCAACCACAAACGCTAATGAGGGAATGTGTTCTCTTTCCAGGTCCACAGGTGGGCGTAGTTTTAAAGGCAAGAACTTCCTAGTGCCATGCCCCTCTCCCATCTCTCTCTATCCGGGAGATTTAACGGTTTATGTTTGAATTTCGGGGACATGGGAAGAAACTAAGAGTCAATCACTCCCGCGGAAGTCTAAGGAACTCCTTTCATTTGCCTGGGGTCTTAGAGAAGGTGGGGGTTCCTCCCAGGTTAAAAGTCCCCTTCTTCCACACCCCTTCAGACTCCATGTTTGGATTTCTTCCACGAACACTCTCATGCTGGTGGAAGCCGTTTTTCTCTGTCCTGGATTTTCCTTCTGGGGTCCCCTTCAAACATTGTCTCGTGGAAGCCTGTCTTCCCCCTCCTAAACTCCATCTCTCTCTATTCCCTTCCACTCAGTGTGGAAGCTGCTTTCCTCTCCTGGATTCCATCTTTCTGAATTCTCTCACTCGTTGTGAGAGTTAGCTGTTTCTCTCTCCTTCTCCTATTTCTCTCTCTAAATAAATCACTCTCTACAAACACTTTTGAGTCCGGCATTTATTGCGCACCATGCAACGGTTCCCTCTCTCATTCTTGAGAGGACAGGAGACCAAGAACCTGGAAAAAAATCTTCCAGGGGAGCTGAGGGCACCCTGAACCCCTGAACCCCAATATTACACTAACAGTGCTTGGACCTCCACTATTTCGTCTTGGAGGAATGTGTTAATCTAAAATGCTTACTCTTGTTACAAAATCTTGATTGCAGTTGGGTCTACACTATACATACACACACACACGTACACTTGTATATATAAACTAACAATATATGTAAGAATATATGCAAGAAATCTTTTAGGCTAAAATTTTATCATGACAATAAAAATAATTCGATATTGACAATGTGATATTTTATTTTTGACAGTGTATTTATTATAAGAAAAATTAATTGCAGTTATTTGAACATTATAGAGTTTACTAAATATAAATAATATAGGTTCATCCATATTCATCATGACAAAAATGCATCTATGTATACTTTTTATGGGTATATACTATTATATATAATACATAATTGTATATTATGTAAACTATACATCTCAGTTTTTAAAATCCTTCTATATTATACATAAATCTATACTTACAGAGCATATGTATGTTACACAATTTTATATACAATAATATTGTTAAGCAGAGGGAAGGGCGATCTATGTCTATGCAGAAAGGATTTAGGGATTTACTATTACTTTCTGTATCACTCTATCAACGTTATAAATCTTTTTATTTTTTTCCAAGACAGGGTCTTGAACCCCTTGGCCCAAGTGATTCTCCTGCCTCAGCCTCCCAAAGTGCTGGGATTACAGATGTGAGCTACCATGCCCAGCCAATGTTTTACATCTTACTAAAGCTACTCAGAGTGATTACTATATAATTTGATCTTAGTCATTGTATGCGAACTACATAAACACCAGAGTGCTTGTATTGACATTCTCTACTTTGAACTGGATAGGCGTCCATATAAATTTAAAAGTGGACATTTTAATGGAATTATAATATAAATTTTTATTCTACTGATTATTATATTCTAGAATACAGAAAACTTTAGAGAAATATTTTGAACTTTGACTTTTAGAAACCTTTTTTGCTACGATAATATTGGTTAGTTTTTGATAGAGAATTTGTAGACTCATTCCATGAGGAATAGGGAAGCCAGCTCACCTATGCACATGAATCTTGCCCTGATCTTCAGGATCTTTAAAGTTGTTGAAACAGATTTAGCCCATTTTGAATGAGATTCTATTAAGGGGTTTCGAATAATTCACTGAAGAACAGACTGTGCTTTCTGCTGCACATTCTGCTGTGTACAATGACTTGAAAGGGACTCAGTATAATGTGGCTTCTTGTGTAGAAATGATACATGGCATTTTATATTCAATTCTTTAAATTTTTATGTGTTCAGTTTCAAAAAATTTAAAAGCTATTTGGCCATAAATGAAATAGTCACTTTTGATATTTTCTAGATTTTTTTTACTGATCATTTTAAATATGTCTTCTCAAGTTCTTTCTTTCTTATTTCCCTTTTTAATAATTTTTTTCTTCTTGTGACTGCTATCATTACTGTCTCTATTCTTACTATCTTACCTCTTTATAGGACTTTACACTTTACAAAAAAAAATTATGATGAGTATTGCTTTGAGCTTCACTCACTAAAACCCGTTGAACTACTTCAGGCATAGCCCATTACACTTAATTAACAGAAAAGGTAACTCTCTCTCACACACACACACACACACATACACATGCACAAACACATACACACACATACATACACACACACATACATACATACACACACACTGACACAAATTTCCGAAGGTGACTTTGAGAGACGATTTCGGAATCTGGAGCTCAACTTTCTCTGGATCACCAGATCATAATATATTCCCCCTCTCCAGGAATCATAAATCCTTTTCCCAAGAGCAACTCCTAAAAAGATTTGAAAATCTACTACATACATGGCCCTGTTCTGAGTAATGTGGATGCAGAACAGACATCTGTCCTGAACAAGTGTACAAGTTAGATGTAAGCTATACAATCTCTTCTTAAAAGCATCTATAATGAAGTTCAGTGAGCACACTTGCATAAGATGCTCTTTCAGAAGTCTTGCTGAAAGAGGTGATTTTTACATAGGTTTATTGAAAGTAAGAAACATAAATTTGAAAGTGAAGGTAATGACATGCATATTGCATAGGAAATGGCATCATACAAACTTTGAGGTTGATCTGAAATCAAGGTCTCTTTGTTGAACTCCATATTTCTATATGACATATTGAATGCTTCTTCCTCTTTTATGGAAACACAGAAGACTGATTATGGAAACATAAAGGTCCATGAAATCATAAAGGAAGAATACACAAAAAATGCACACTAGACAATGTGTACATTTTTCACTATAAGACTTTATTCCATAAATATGAAAAACAATCCCTACTTTTTAACTGCTTATTTGACTGAATTCTAGCAAAATCAATATTTAGAACCTGATGGAATCATAGCACAAAGGTAATGTACTTTTATAATGATAAGACTGATTGGATTTCCTCCCAATCTTGAATGATTCTCTTTTCATTTACTAACCGTCTGGGTAAGTGCTGGGACTGAATGTGCTACCCACCTAATAGTCACAGGACAATAAAATCACAGTTACAATACTGTTTTCCTTCTTCACTGCTGGCAGCCAGAAAAGAGAGAGTTCCAGTCCAAACCTATTTTCTCTACATTGTAATGTCTCTCCAGATTAATGAATAACAAAGGCTTGCAAACCATTTCTCTCCTCAAAATAAGAAAGATCTGCCACAGTGAGAATTAGGAGAGATATCACACAATTGCTTTTGTCATGAAGTGTGATGATCATAAAGGGAAGCTACAAAGTTGGACCTATAGGTCTAAGAGAATGCATCGATCTAATTAATAAAACTTGCATTCAAATTTTTCTCTGATAGTATTTTCTTCCCCTTTTTATCCCCCTTTTGTTTTCTTCCCTCCTTTCCTTACCCTTCTTCCCTTGCACTTCCTTTGCTACTAACACAGCTCTTGCATTGAGATAGCCACTGTGTTAGATTCAAGAGATATAAGTTGTCCCTGCCCTCAAAAATTTATAAGCGTTATGTGTTTACAGTGGATCCATGAGGATGTAGACAGCATTTGTAGAACTGAAGAATGAGGAGGGAAAAGAGTTCAAGTAATTGATGTAACTAGCACCTACAGAGGTCATAAAATTAAAAAATACATTATGCAGAAAAGTTACCATAGAAAGTTTTGTGAGCAAGACAGGTTATAACTTTAACTCCAGCTCCAGTAAATACATTAAAAAGGCAAACATAAAGAAAGGTAGTGATCATGACATATTAACACAGTTGATCAGGGAGATCTATTTAGATAAAAAAGATGGACATGAATAGCACAATATGCTAAGATTTCCTTCATGTTGTTGAAATTTTTATGGAACAATGAGCCAGTTGAAAACTTTAGGCTTAATTTCACATACTGCAATATGCAAGTCATTGTCCCAGTCTAGACTGCCTTGCCTAAGAAATGTCTGGGATCTTGGATTTCAGATCAAGAGCATAGTACATGAATACCACATACCCATTCTTTCAAAAATTGTGATAGAGATTAATTTAAGAAATTGCTCTTATTTTAGAGTTACAGACACAAAATAAATTTAATTTTATAATTAAAAGATTTTGGGAAAGAATTCAGGTAATTAGCCTAAAAAAGAATGCCTCAGGAACAACAGCAATAACAGACAATATTCATTCACATGGGCTAATAGGGATCCTTGTCTTCATATATTTTACATATTAATGGTACTGACAAGTTATAAACAAGGGGAGTTGGAGCATGCTTGTCCCACTATTTACTTCCTGTCTACTCCTAGGAGCAAACACAAAAAGAGATGGCTAGGATGATGCAGGGTCTGGAAGTTACTGTGTATGTGTAATGGATAAAATAATTAAGAATTTGGAATATTTAACATGGAAAAATGTATCCTGGAATATGTGAGATTTATTATCAAAACGTTATATTTTGTCTGGAGTAACAGGGATGACCAGAAATCTGGTCTGTTGCTAATCCTGTCCACAGCGTAGGTACACAGAAGAGAGTAGGGAGCAAGGCTCTCTGGCAAGTGAAATGAATATGGACCAGCTGACCTTACCAAGGGATCAAGTCAGCTTCCTTTCAAGCTCAGACAAATTACTGTCCTGGAGCACATAACCGGTAGAGCAGTTATCAGCCTAAAATACCTTAAGATGAGTTAAAATGGTGTTCAGAGCAACATAAGTGAACTGCAACTTTGGAAACTTACAAATAACTATAGGGCACTACATTTTAATTAAGGAGCAGGAAAGACGACTTGATACTGAAATCATCCCGATGACTGAGTTTGTTAAGATAAACATAAATTGGGACCTTATCTTTGGAAATTCAGACGGTAACGATTTGGGAAATCACTCATGCATTGAGAAACTGGAATAAGAGAGATTACATGAAATGCATCTGTGTGTGTATATGTGAGTGTGGGGATGAGATGAGCAAGTAAATGATAAAGGTGATAGATAAATAGAGCTGCAATATGTATTAAACAAGGCAGAAAATACATAAAGTCAGACTTCAGCTACATTTTTTGTCTATATTCTCCTGTAAGAAAAATCTTTCGTTATTTTCATGTATTGCTATAGACTCACAGATTATTTTCTTAAAATTGACACATTTTAACTCATTGCTATTTATTTATTCATTTTGATGCTCAAATTGTTCCAGCTGTGTTTAGTGGTAGTTCGTCAGTGGTTTTTTTCTTTCAATTTTTATTTCTAAGAAGGTTTTATTATTTTATTTAAGAATGTCAACTTTACTTAATCATATTTGTTGACATATTTTCTCTTATTATCTGTTTAATATCTATGTATATTAATTACAGTCATTGTTCAGTCTCAAAGTTGTGTATTCATTCCTTCTAACTATTTTCTGAATCAATATTGTTAATAGACTCTTAAAGTTTTATTATATATTTTAATAGTAAACTTTTGGCTTTGTTCATTTTTGCTATTATTTGTTTTTTATTTCATTTATCTCTTTTAATTTTTAACTACTTTTGTTCTGCATTCTTAGGACATATTCTGCTGTTCTATTCTAAATATATAAGTTATATCCTAACCATATTAATATTCAAAATAAAAATATTTTTATTCTTTTTATTACATAAATTGCAATGACTACATACCTTATCATATAAGTATATTAGAAGCATCTTAAAATGTCAAAGCATATTATTATCTTTATTTTTACTTTTAAGAATTTGTTGAAATATTATTCTAGTTTGTCTCACTTGTGTGCTGCACTGAGACCAAGCTAAATCTTTGTTTATAGTCCACTTTATAGTTCATTTCTCAAAGCGTTCATCATGCTGATTTGGTGAGTTTTGCATATGTAGTACTTAAGACTTTAAGAAATCCCTTCTTCTATATCTCTCCTCTCCATAATTTGCTCTCTTTAGATGAAAGGGAGAGGGCTCCCACTTTCTCTTGTTCGCTTAATGCAAAAGGGCAGGGATAGGTTACAGGACTCCACAACACAATCTGTGTTGATTCATGGGAAGGAGAGTGGTCCCTCATCTGGTCATTCTCTTATAAGCATTATTCACTCTCATCTGACTTGCTGTGTTGTTTTTGAGAAATTAGCTATAAATATAATTAATACTATTTTGTAGGTAATCACTGGCTGGTTCTGGGATATTTTATTTGTCTTTTAGGTTCACTGGTTTTTAAAACATTGATTCTTCTTGGGATTCATTTACCTTCTTGAATTTAAAACAATATATCATTTATTAACTACGAAGAACCTTTATTCATATTCTCTTTGAAAATTGTATTTTCACCTCCTTCTTCTGTAGCTTTTATTAAATATATTTTAGACTTTATCACTTTGTCCTTAATTTCTATTCACTTTTATATCCTTTCAGTTGATTCTTTATACTGTATTCAGATCAAAAGTTGATCTACATCAACTTTTAAGAACCAATTTTTAAATATTCAGAAATATTGTGAGCTACTTTTAAAACCATTATTAATTTGAAAATGGTTATGGCTAGAATATTTAAAGTTGTCAAATGTGACAAATCAGAGCTTATTTTTTGGAAGGGAAGTATTACTAGCATACCATTGATGATTCCTTCAGAGGTATCATCCAATTTCCCAATTGCCTCTTTAGCTATGTCTAATGTATTTAACCATTCATTTAGTTTCTAATTCCAGTTATAAATTCCAAATAAAAGTTACAATCGATTCTGTTTCAAGTCAACTTTGTCATTTTTAGTAGTGTCTTATCCTCATATTACATACACAGTACGTACATATTTGTTATTTGATAATTACAATGGCTAATATCTTTTTTGAAGTTCTGATTTTCTGTTTTTTAAAAAATATATGATTTTGTTTGTTATTCTCTATGTCCTGTTAAACCTCTCATTTTTAGGTCATAAGACTTTTCATGTCATATTTTATGAATAAGTTAGAAATATGATCTTAAATATCAAAACAAATAATGGTTTCAAATTTTGTCATTGCATTGTTTTTTTAGTGGGGAAGGTGGGGATTTCTTGATACTTTCTCTATGGCCTTATCTAAGGACATGCTTTAAAAATATTATTTTCTAATTGAGTGAAATGTTTAGATATATTCTGAAAAACTAATATAATTTTTTGGTTGACAGTGCCCCCAGTGAATTCACCAGTATTTGTTACCCTCTAGAGGTAATCATTCTCATTTTGGTCTCCAAGAATTTCTTTTAATTTGAAGTGGTTTCAGGAATACATTTAAAATGATAGCTATAAAAGCATTGTTTTCCAGAATCTTTTGGATTTGTTTGAAGAAGTTTTATTGCATACATATTTTAGTACATTGTTAACAAGCAAAGCTGACACTACATTTAGTGTTAATTGGAACCATGTGTATAAATTGCTTAGCCATTATGTAACTGATTATCATTGAAATGATATACATAATACATTATGTATAATGTATTATGTATATCATAACGTACATAAATGATAGTCAATTGCATAATGAAAACATTATATAATTGATCATTGACTTTGAAATAGTGCATTGGATAACGTTAGAATAAAATTTATCAATCCATAATCCCGTGGTGTGGTAAACATGACTAATGATTAGCAAAATTCTAGGTTTATCCTTCTTCCAGGAATGTCCCTCCTTGACTTTATTTTATTTGAGACAGAGTCTCACTCTGTTGCCCAGGCTGGAGTGCAGTGGGGTGATCTCAGCTCACCACAGCCTCCACCTCCTGGGTTCAAGCATATCTTGTGCCACAGCCTCCAGAGTAGCTGGGATTGCAGGCGTGCATGACCATGCCCAGCTAACTTTTTTGTGTTTTTAGTAGAGATGGGGTTTCACCATGTTGCCAGGCTGGTTCAAACTCCTGACCTCAAGTGATCCACCCACCTCAGCCCCAAAGTGCTGGGATGACAGGCATGAGCCACCACACCCAGTTTCTCTCCTTCACTTCAGTAATAATTATGTGACTCACTTTGATCAATGAATATGAACATAAGTGATGTGTATCATTTTTGCATATAAAGTATTTCAGAGGTAGTTTGACATTATCTGTGCTTTTTTTCCCTTAATCTGGAAAGAGATGTTGGTATGAGGATGCTACAATATTGAAATAATCTAGAATGAGAGCCCACCGTATAGAAGACATCTGCCTTTGGGAGTTACCTAGTTCCTTGGTGCATATTGGCAGAGTACAAAATAAATTTTTGTCGGTCATATATCCATTTTAGTGCTGTATAACATAGCTTAGCTCAACTGACACTTTGTTTTTGCTATGCAACATACTTATAGTATGCTAATTCCTGCATTCTTAATATTGATTACATATTCCTACTGCTTCATATGCTACACTTGTTCCCCCTCTACCTAAATAAGCTTTTCTTAACTCTGAGAGTGTTTTGGACCCTTTCACTTTTATTTAACCATGTTTTTTGCTCCAATATAATTTAAACTTTTGGAGCTATTGATAATATACTAAGATTTTTTTTTTTAATTTTACTAAAGTACTCAGATCAATTCGCTATCTACAGCCTATGTTCAATGGTTATTTTCAAAACAAAATATTTCAAATAAAAAATAAATTTATGATCATCTTTACACCATTTCCAAGAATATGTCCAACCAGTGAAATACTAGGAGAATTAGAGTATAATGTACAGGCTTTTTCTGTCACATAGAATATTATATTATACAAATATATTAATCACTATGGTAATATATTTGTAAAATATGCAATTTATAGGAAAATAAATTATTTGGATTAAATGATCCTTTAAAATAACAATAATAATAATAGAAAGCAGGTTGTGCTTATTTATTTGGCCATTCATTCTCTCACTTCAAAATTATACTGACTGGTTTCAGTCCATACCCCAAAGCTATTACACATGTTTTATAACAGATGTTTTATTGCCTGGCACTTTGCAAAACTCATCCATTCAAAATACTAAAATATGCCCCCAACCCAACCACTACTGAAAATAAAACAGCAAGAGTGCAAAGCAACCCCAAAACAAACCCCCCAAAAAGTCATTCTGGATCATAGGAACTCTTGTCCTTGAGTTTATCCACATGAAATGTTTTCTTTTTCTTAATTAAACTTTTTTCTTAAAAATTGAGAACTGTAAGGTTTTGTTCTTCTCTTTCTCTTTTGCACCAGAGCATCAGAAGTCATGATAATGCGTTATGTTACTTGTACAATATAAGTACATTTATCCTTCCTTAAATGCTTAAGATTCATCCATAATCTCACCTAAAATTCTTAACATAATGGCAGAAGGTGGACACCAGAAGGGAAAGTTTATTCTACTTTATCGTACACTTTTATAAGATTATTTAACACCATATCTGCCTTCCTGTTAGTCTCAATTCATAGTTGGTAAGTACAAATGCTTCCAGTGTTTAGACAAACAAAGCCAGTCAAAGTAAAGGGTAATCTTGGTTAGGAAAAAGGTATTAATAATAGTAGAGTGAATAACAGATTTAAAAGTCCCAAGTAAAACATCTTCAAATAAAACTGTTTTCCTAGTAGAAAACCCAGCCTTTGGTCTGCCAGTTTGCATTTCCTTTTAACTAATACCTAGTATCACTGTGCTATGGAAGTGGGGGGCAGGGAGGTGCTGGGAAGGGAAGGGCGTGGTCCTTGGCTAGAGCTCCACCCTCAGGCCTGTGTCCAAGAACCTAGGTGAGGACAGGTACTCCTGCCTTGGTGCCCAAATGTTGCATTTCCCAAGACCACCCTGGCCTGCCATGCCCCCATTCTGTGCCTATAAAAACCCTGACACCCTTGCAGGCAGACAGAAGTTGCTGGACATAGGGAGATACACATGGACAGAGGAACTCACAAGCAGCTGGTTGTCAAGAGGACCTCGAGAGCACACAGATAGGCACTGGTGCGCCGGCAGGCCATCAACTAATGGAATGATGTGGAGTTTGGCCAGAGTTGTCAGAGGAGAGCCCAGACCACTGAGTGGCCCAACTCCAGAGGGAAGCCTTCCCACTCCATGCCCTTCTGGCTCCCACATCTGCTAAGCTACTTTCATTCAATAAAACCTTGCACTCATTCTCCAAGCCCAGGTGTGATCTGATTTTTCTGGTACACCAAGGCAAGGAAACGATACAGAAAGCCTTCTGTCCTTGGTACAGATAGAGGGTCTAATTGAGCTGGTTAACACAAGCCACCTATAGTAGGCAAAACTGAAAGAGCCCACGGCAGCACAGGCCAACTGGGGCTTCAGGAGCTGTAAGCATTCATCTCTAGATGATGCTGTGGGGTCAGAACTCCACAACCTGCCCATCTGTGTGCTCCCCTAGAGGGTTGAGCAGCGGGGCACTGAAGAAGTGAGCGCTTCCCCCTGTGGCACGTCTTCCGAGGGGGACAAGGGAAACTTTCCCCTTTCAATTTGTATTGCTTGTATCTAACTTACATAAAGATTCATACCGAGAAGAGCAGTTTTCAATGAAATCTTTTGGTTTGTGGTACTTTGGTAAAATAGTAGTGGAATGACCTGAAATTTCAATTCTTAACTCCAAAGCCTCCACATCCTTGCATCTTTTCATATGCTTTCAACTATACTTCATAGAGAATGGATCCACAAACAGTGGTTCTCTATTTCCTTTCCTTTACCCTGTCACTGCTTCCTCTCAATTTCTGTGACCTCATCCTACATCCTGTGGACATTACCATCGGGTTAAAAACAAGCAGATGTTTCTATGAGAAATCACTGATTGTGCATTTTCTTTTACAACAAATTAATACGGCGAGTCAATGTTTGTTATTACTTCAAAGAAGGTCCAAAGAGGCCAATCTGTTTTAAAAACAATGACTGGAGATTTTCCTCTTGGCATTTGCTCTACCTTTGGAAGCTAATTATTGAAAGGAAAAAAAAAAAAGAAGAAGAAGCACAGTAGCCACTATTTTGTTTTGTTATCAAGTTATAGGGAGATCATGCTCAAGCTCCAAAAGGTTTGATTTTGTGTATGTGTTTGTTTTGTTGTTGAAACAGGATCTTGCACTGTCACCCAGGCTGGAGTACAGTGGCGTAATCATGGCTCACTACAGCCTCAACTGCGCAGGCTCAAGCAGTCCTTCCACCTCAGATTCCTCAGTAGCTGTGACCACAACTGTGTACCACTACGCCTGGCTAATTTTTTAAAAGTTCTTTGTGGAGTTGTGGTCTTGCTATATTGCCCAGGATTGGTCTCAAACTCCTGGCCTTAAGTAATCCTCCTGCCTCAGCTTCCCAAAGGGCTGGGATTACAGGTGTGAGCCACCGCACCTGGTCTGATCTTTCTTATAAAGTTGTAGTCCTTATATTCTAGGAAATATACTTACAATAAGTGTTCAAATATTACCTCTTGGTCTGAAGATTTTTTCCACAAATTGGAAATCTTTATAGTATTTGAAGATCTCCCTGTCTAAATGTTTGAACTTCTGGCATGATACTCTCCAACCACTAACAATATCGTCAATGTTAACCAGCAATAGGAACTCTGATAATTCTGTTTGTTACTATTTTGTTAAATAGGATTGAATTACCTAATTATATCAGGTAATTGAGATGAATCCTCTTGTTTTGGAATATAAGAGCTGCTAAGCTACAGCAGATGGTAGAAGGCTTCTGAAAAGTTAGTTCTTTGTGAAAACCTGAAAGGCACCTGAGCAGGCTGTGGTGGGAAATGGGGTGATCATAAAGTACCTAATTTCCTTTGAAGAGGACATTAGACATTAGGAAAATTGATATTCATATACCAATTAATATATATATGAATACATGTATTCATTTATATATATGAATATACATGTATGAATTGGTATATGAACACCACAGCCTGCTCAGGTGCCTTTCAGGTTTTCACAAAGAACTAACTTTTCAGAAGCCTTCTACCATCTGCTGTAGCTTAGCAACTCTTATATTCCAAAACAAGAGGATTCACAGAAACACACACACACACAAACACATCATCCCCAGGCACTTCGGTGAAAGACCTGATACAGAAAAAAGGTAATACATATTTCTTTTGGGGAGGTCTTTTGTGAATCTGGAAACTTCCCAGTGAGGTCTAACTGTGTGAAGTCATAAAATTTCTCCAATATGCATTTGATTTCATGATGTAAGATTTGAAAACTACCCATAGGATATATGACTATAAGAAATCCATTATTAATCATATTCACTTAATTTTAAGTTTTAGATATAATGAGTAGGCCCTAAAAATTAGCAGCTTTCTCATTCTTCCTGCCTTTGTCTACTTCCGTAGTCCCAAATTGTGTCTATTTACATTTACCATGTTAGAATTAGCTGCTGGGTTCCTTGTGCTTTCAAGCATCTACCATTGACAGCTAGTCCTGGGTTTCATTATATCAGAACCACATCCTGAACCCCATGTAGTTACAAACACCATGCTAAGAGAGAAGATAATTTGCTGAAGACCCCAGGTTTCCATTGTATTCACTTTCCCTGGTTGACAAAGGGATCCAAACAAAGCTGCTTTCTAAAAGCTATTTGTGGTACTGCCTAATCAAAGGCCAGAAAAGCATTTCTTGTGGCAAGGAGTGTAAACACCAAAAAAATGAAAAGGGGATGTGGGGCTGAGTGGGGGGTCAAGTAACTGAGACAGAGGCAGCAAGAAGCTGGCTTTGGTATTTTTGCTAATTACAGAGTGGCGTGCTTGCACAGGATCTAGATAGGGGCTATCATGAGGGCAAGGTTGGCGAAATAGAGTTAATCCTCATTATTAGTGAATTTCACACTTGGGGATTCTGTATTCACAAAGCTGCCTGCCCAATAAAATATATTTGTAACCCCCAAATCAATACTTTACACTATGGAGTCATTTGTGCACATGTATAGATCTGTGAAAACTTGAGTCAGCCAGTGTACATTTTCCTGCTTCAGGGTAACAAGGAAAGCTCTGCCTTCTTATTTCAGATTTCATACCCCAAACAAGTGTCATTTTTATATTTTATTTAGTGCCATCTTTTTTGGGGGATTTTTTTCTGCCTTTTCATGTTGATTTTGCTGTTATAAATGGCCCTCAAGTATGGTGCTGAATGCTGTCTAAAATTCCTAAGTGTAGGAAGGCTGTGATGTGCCTTACAAAGAGAGTAAGATGAGCTTTGTTCAGGCGTGAGCTGTAGTGCTGTTGGACCTGAGTTCAGTCTTAATGAATGGACAGTATGTATGAAATAAAGTGTCCTTAACCAGAAACACACCCAAATTGTGGTTCTGTATTGATTGGTTGATGAAAATATTGTGATGAGAAGCTCACATATAGCTTAGAATTTACTATTCAGTGTTCATGACAACTTATAGAATATAATAGCCACAAATAATGAGAATATATGAATATATGTATATATGAACTATAATTTGTTGTTTAACTTCTGTATAGAGTTTTCATTTCCCTTGCTAGGGAATGAATATCTGCCTGGTGCAATAAGCAAGTGATATTTTTTCTAAAAGCACAGAATTGGCTCTAGTCCTACCTTAAATGTTTCACTTACAAGTATACCGAAGGCCCTTGGATATGACATGTATCCAGCCCCACCCTGTTTCTCTGTGAAAAAATGACTTTGGGTTTTATGCAGAGGACAATTTGCAGTGGGCACCTAACATACTTACTTCGGTGGTGAACTACTCCCAGGCTCTCCAGCTCCAAACATACTTAATACTGAAGGAGTGAAGCCAAACTCAAGACGATTCTGTCAGTTTTTCTCTTTCTCTCTTGATCTGTTTCTTTTTCATTTTTTTTTTCAAGAATCTCTCAAAGTCAGGTTTGTCTTGTTTCTAAATATAACATGAGCTAGGGAGGTGGCCACTATCATCACAGATAACCTTATATGACCACCTTTTTTTTTATTCCTCCAGAAATTATGGGCTTGATCAGAAAAGAACCAAAAGTACACTGTAATTTTTCCTGACTTGAAACTCAGTCTGCTTTCAGTAGTGAAGGAAGTTTGGAATTAGTACTAAGCTCAAAGAGAACAGGTTAGCAAATGCATCTATGTAATTACCATTCCTTCCAGAGGCCCTGGCTAGTCAGAATTTGGACACAAAGCCTCGTAACAAAGCTGCTAAATATTCACTTGGAATCTTGGAGTTACTAATTCATTGTTATAACATGGTTTCCATAAAATTATGTAAAAAACTCATTTTACGGTTGTCAGGGGAAATAACTACCCAGGTAAATAGGCATGAAAGTACCATAACTACAGCAGAGAAAGCCAATTCAAAATTGGGTCCCAATTCCAATCTCCTAATTGGCTTTATTATAGTGTCATATGAATGAAAAGTTCTATTAGCAATGGTTTTGAGTCCACTGTTCTATAAGATATTGTCTTATATGTATTATTACTTAGTTTCATACTATGCTATAGTATAAAAACTTTTTTGCATCAATTTCTACATCAGTTTGAAGTACTCGGGCCAAAATAGCATGACTTTCTGTTGTTCAAGTCTTATAATCATTTCTAGAACTTATTTTATGTTCAGAAATACATTTTTATTTTAATTAAGCAAGCATCAAATTGTAGAATATTTTTAAACGTAAGTTTCTCTTTTCTAGGGTTTCTTATCACTTGATTCCATACTCTCAAATAAATGTAAATATGATAGAACACTTTTATTTATAATTTCTTTTAAAGAGAAAAGATAATAGCTGCACTTCTTGGTGGCTCTCAATCTGAAAAGAGAGTGTATGTGCTGTGTGTGTGTGTGTGTGTGTGTGTGTGTGTGTAAATGTAACTGATAACTTCAAACTTGTAGCATGCAAATTATTTTATTAAAAATTAGTACCATAATGACTTTTAACTTTAATAACACATTATGTGCATAATATGAAACTACACACACACACACACACACACACACACACACACACACACAGAGCAAAAATGCTAAATATAATGTCGAAATTAGAATAACGACAAATTATTTTCTATATTCTTGTGTATATATGAACATAACGATAAACTTAACTAAACAGTAGAGGCTCTAATATAATCCCATAAACCAGGATTTCCTCAGTGAATAACACTCACATCTCATTTTTCCAGGACAGAAGGATGTATTTCCTGTTTTCCAGGAATCTGAAGACCTAGGAAGAATGTTTCAACTTCTTTTCACTGCAAAAACATTTATAGGATACACCAATTAATTAAAAACTTACTGTCCTATAGATACAGTGATCAAAATTCAAAGTTGGCCAAAAAAATATAAATTCCATTGCTTATCTGCCATTATAACCAGAATTATCATGAAGAAAGAATGACTCAGCCACAGCTGGTGGGATGACAAATTGTGTTATGCATTTTATAGGTGAGGGAAAGTATTTCTAATTTAAGAAAAACCAAATGATGATTATGTAATGTCTTTATGTTGATGATTCTATGGATGCTAAATGTTTGTGTCTTCAGTTTATCCTAATCCTGTCTAATCTGGAAAATGAGAAAAATTTAGTCCACATCCTCAATGTATTCAAGTATTTAATATTATATTAAACTCCAAGAAGGTGCTAAGAAGTGTAGATAACACATGCTGTCTGCAGTATTTTCTAGGAGAAACTGGAGGAGGATGAGTAGGGGGTGAAGGGGAGAGGGTGAGCTGGGTGAAACCACAGTACAGAACAGCTCATCTGAGGACAATAGACAGAGCTAGAGCCTTTATTTATTTATTTTAATTACTCTTCTCTTCCTCCTATTAAATGCCTCCTCCTTTGTTCTTAATTTGAAAGCATACCCATCCACTTTTAATTACTGTGTTTTTGATTGACAAGAGCAGAGGACAGGAAAGAGAAAGCTGTCTTCTTCATGTCCTGTTTGACACAATATAATGAATGTGTGATGGCTAGTTTATTTTTTCCTTGACAACTTAAATATTTGAAGATGAAATGTGAAATGTAAGAGCATAATGCCAGAGAGCAGAGAAAGAAGAAGAAGAAAGGAAGCTAATTGGACGAGGAACTGAATACAATACTCATTTGTGCATTTGCCTAATAGTTTAATAACTGCCAATTTGGTGCAGGGATTCTGTGTAATTATAATAAGAATTTCATCTCAGCTCTTCCCAGGCAAAGAGGAGTCAGCAAATAGACTGTGTCCACCGGATGCCCTGGTCCTGTGTTTTATTATGTTTACTTTATAATCCCATCATCCCCATGCCACCAGCATGCTTGAGGGGTAGTCAAGGCAGCAGCGGCTGCTCCCTCTCGGCCCCCTGTCTTTCAGAGCTACCCTAAGGTACTTAAGAATGACAGTATAAAGAATATCTGTGCAGATGAGCCTGTAGATTTGGGGAATTGGCTGCTTATAGACAGGGATTCTTTTGGTAGAATTAATTCCTTTAGCAAGGGTGAAGTACCATCTGTGGGGATTCCTGTCATGTATAAGGAAGTTAGTCATGCTCTCTGTGGAGTTGAGTTTCTTGAATTTTAATGAAACCTATGTCAATCTGTCTCCTCTATACCCTAGTGTTAAAATCAGTGGTCAGCTACTCAACAATCACAACAGTAAATCACAGTAGATAAACCAACCAGGACAGCTCGGAAGAATTTAAGGTTGTGTTCCCCCTTACCCACCTCCCCTTCACAACGAGGACATTGAGAGAATGCATAATGAACTGGTGGTGTTTCCGCTTTAAAGAGACAGCCTTCTGTTCAAACCAGGAATCTAGATTTTTTTTTTTAAAACATCCTTCGCTGGGAAGTTTTTCGTCTCTGTTATTATTTATACTCCCTTTAATAGATCTGTTATGAGTTCTGGGGCTTTTGTACAGGTTATGTATGACAGAGCTGTGCTTTTACAAAATGCTCTGAGAGAAATGCTGATTCTAACCAAAGAAAATGAACTGTTATGCAGAAATTAAGAGAAAATGTTGTGCATGCCACCTGAATATAAATTAACTGTGAATGATGTAACTCAGAGAAGCAGGTGGCAGTTCTATAAGAGATGTTTACAATTAGCTGTATGCATCACTCTGAGAGCACAGCATAGGAAATATCTCATCCAGACTGGATTGGCTCACAACGGGTTATAATAGCATTACAGACCTCAGTGTAACTTTCTAATTCTTCTAGGATGTGTCACCACCATCTCAAAGGCAAGGTCATTGGAATGTAACTTTCATGTCACTTTGTTTGCATATACAAGCCAAAAATGTTTTTATAGAGAGGACCAACAGAGCAAGTTGGAACTGAAAGTTCTTTTTGGCAGGACTGTCCTGGCACAAAATGGAACTCTAACTGGTTTCTTAATGGTAAAAGCTACAACCTCCATTTGTCTTCTTGTTTGAGCTGGTAGTTGAAATTATTGGCTGGCTGTTTTCACAGATCTATTGTCTCTAACCAGTGTTGTATTTCTCCTTGTTTTCTTCTTCTTCTTGTGTGTGATGGTATATTGCAAGCTGATAATTTTTATCTTTTGGATCAAAACAGACACCCTTTAAATTAAATTAATATTTCCATATTAATGACTTGTTTAAATAAAAGGAAAGTACATGCTAGCCCACATTAAATCTCCATTTAAAGCATTGCAGATCTTTTTTTTAAATTAGCACATGGCTGGGTGCTAGGTTTTCTTTGTAATTTTTCATTGTTTCACCAATTTATTATAATTTGATATTTAAGTATGTTTGAAACCCCTGATTCCAATAATATCACATCCCACTTATGCTAAGCCTTAATGTATAGGAAGAGGTAATGTTGACAGCAACATTTTCCTCTCTTTCAGGAAGTAAACAAAGACATCTTTTTTGCTTTTTTAAAAGGAAAAGCATCTCAGATTTAGCTGTCAGCATTTGCTAGCTGATCATCTCTTACACATTTTTGGTTTACACAGTAGAAGTCATATAGCAGATACTCAATAAATATGTTTGATTGATAATAATATATTAGCTATTAAATAAAAATTTAATTCTTTATTTGTATTTATTTGAAAATTTGGTTTTATAGAGATTCACATGTTTTCACCTTGGATACCAGCAAAGTCCACAAATACTATATATTTATTAGCCATTAATTAATATAGTCATTTATTTCAGTAAGTATTTGTAAACGTCTACTATGTTTCACTTGTAGTTCCAAAGTCCTGGCAGGCAGAATGACAGTGAACAATATAGACATGCCTTTTGTATCTCAAAAGTTTCCACTTAGGAAGTACCATCTACCCATTATCCAAATTATTCTACATTCTTAATGCAGATTTTAGGAATTTATCCACATTTCAACTATATTTTCAGCTTTCTTCCTGTTCTTTTTCACTCTACCCTAAAAACCCTGTCCTATTTTTAACACTAGTTGAATTTACTATATAAAGTAGCTAATCAACTTTTATTCACTGGTCATCTAATTTGTATTAAAAATACAGAACTCTGTATCTTCTTAATTCAAACTTTTGTAGACAGATACATATTATTTGAATCCACTCTATTGATATTAACAATAACCAACATTTTGAGAGTTTACTGTGTGTCAGGTGTTGTGCTAAGTACTTTCCCTGATTTTTTGTTTTGTTCAGTTTCTTTAATACTGAAAATATCCTAAAAGAAAGATTATACTTGATCAAAGGCACATGTTTTATGAAATCAGCATTGGAGTCCTAGAGTTTCACATTTCTAGACTGCATTTGTAATTATCAGAATATATTTCCTCCTTCAAACACATTGTCCTTAACTAAGTGGTTCATGTGAGTTTTGGCCTGTAGTAGATGCTGTAGTATGTTACCCAGATTTTCTTTTCAGCACGGAAGCACTTTTTTCCCCAGTTAACAGAATCGTTAGCAGCTGATTGTTCAAATTTGCATCCTGATATAGTTTGGCTCTGTGTCCCCATCCAAATCTCTTGTTCAATTATGATCTTCAATGTTGGAGGAGGGGCCTACTGGCAGGTGATTGGAACATGGGGGTGGATTTCCCCCTTGCTATTCTCATGATAGGGAGTAAGTTCTCATGAGATCTGATGCTTTAAAAGTGTGTAGCACTTCCTCCTTAGCTCTGCCTCTCCTGCTGCCATGTAAAGACATGCTTCCTTCCTCTTTACCTTTCTGTCATGATTGTAAGTTTTCTGAGGCTTCCCAGCCATGCTTCCTGTACAGCCCGCACAACTGTGAGTCAATTAAACTTCTTTCCTTCATAAATTTACCAGTCTTAGGTAGTTCTTTATAGCAGTGTCAGAACAGACTAACACAGATTTTCTCTGGAAATTTTTCTCCATGAGAGTGAAAAATTTGTATTCTCTTCTTGGGAAAGCCCTCACTCATTGACTGGTGAATGTGAGATTCAACCATCTGGCACTTTACCCCCAAGTTTTGACATTTCTGAAGTGCCATACGACTACAGAGATTTTGTGGGATGGGCCAAGCCTCTGTTGCAAAGGTATCACTGTTAAATTTTACCTTCTGCCTAATCTTGCCTCTGTCACTTGCATAATGGAAAAGTCCCCAGAGAGTACTCTTCAATAAACGTTTTATATGAAAATTTCTATCTCCAACTCTGTTTCATGTGGAAGGCAACCTAAGTTAAGGACTTGGAAGCTACTAATGATCAGGTGCAGTCTATGAGTTCCTGGTTGTGATACAATCTTTGATCAAGAGTGTGAAGAACGAATTAAAACAAGTGGCATTTGAGATATAAAAAGAGGTATTAAATAATCTAAAATTGGGTTCTCTAACATTCTCTATTAATATTAAAACACACAGAATTCAGAAGAAATATATCTCAGTTTTCCCCTTTAAGATGTTTTTCACTTACGTTTCCACACTAATGAATTAGGAGGAATTCTAAGTAGACTTGTAAATGATGCTGGTGAAACCCCAAATTGGGCTCAGTTCAAGAGGGCTTTTGGCTTCATTCAGAAAAGAATTCAAGAGTGAGCTGATGGTGAAAGAAAACAAGTTTATTAGAGCAACAGTGTGCAGCAAAATGGTTGCTCCATAGACAAAACAACACTATCCCATAGGCATAGTGGCCCAGAGTAGCACTTATGAATTGCTGGTTAGCTGTATTTATACTCACTCTTAATTATATGCCAAATAGGAGTGGATTATTCATGAACTTTCTGGAAAAGGGTTGAGGAGTTCCCAGAACCATATAAGGTATCTTCTAGGTAATTGCTGTGGCATCATTTGTAAATTATCATGGTGCTGGTGGGAATGTCTTATGCAAATCTATTATACTTTATAGTCCTAGCTTGTCTTGGCTGATGTTTTTGCTTCATCCTGTTTTGATGAGCAAGGTCATAAAAACAAGTCCTAATTATTACTACCTCACAAATAATATTATCTCTTTGACCTCTATTGCTTATGTAAACATTTTCTATTCCATAGTAATTTCAACTACCCTGAACATCATAAAACATCTATAATTCATATAAAACAATTAACCTTTGTTGTTATACTCTATTGTTATTGTTTGCTTTTATTGTATACTCCTTTTTTTATTGTATACTCCTTTGTTATTGTTTGCTTTTATTGTAAATATAGGTACTTTCCTTTTCTTCCAATTTAGCTTTTTGAAACCCCTGTGAGGACAGTTGCCATACATTCAACATTTATATCTCTGCACATTGCCCATCATTTCTAGCATTTGGAAGAGCTCAGAATATATAGAAATATCTCCATTTGAGAGTTATTAAAGGAAAGAAAAAAATTCAATGTGTTCCTTTTTTAGAAGCTTTAAAAATTATTCATAAAATTGAAGACAGG
Organism: Ateles fusciceps; assembly: GCA_036589455.1. Classification (NCBI taxonomy): domain Eukaryota; kingdom Metazoa; phylum Chordata; class Mammalia; order Primates; family Atelidae; genus Ateles; species Ateles fusciceps. Next base: position 2,518,972 of record JAZHEH010002924.1, on the reverse strand, counting down.
GAGTTATTGAAACTTGGACCCTTTATGTTTCCTCTTTCTGCTTTATATAGCTAAACAGTTCGCTATATATAATATCAGAATGCCATCTTGCAATTATGAGTTTTGAAACTGAGTTCTAATATTGCATAGAAATAACTATACTGAAATAGTGATATAAACCACAGAAAAATCAAAGATGAATCAAAGCCATTGAAGAGTATACTGCCTGATTTATTAGTATCATATTGTAGAGATAAACCTGATATAAAACAAAAATAATCTAAATATTTCATTCTATTCAGAAAACATGACTACATGCAGTTAAAATTAACCTAAAGGGAATATTTTTTTGTGGATAGTTTTCTCTTTGCAACTTCTGATTTTTCAAAATATGGGGTTCTGTGCCTTGTCATCTCCTACAGGCTGTTTTTGCTGTTACTGTTGCTCTTTTGACTGCTGCTGTGGTCTTCATTTATATTTTTTCTACTATTGTAAAGAGGCTGGGCTGCAGCAATTCTGAGATACTTCAATGCTCCTCATCTTCAGAAAGAAAATTCCTTCTCTGCCAGAAACCCATTTCTGAGGTTAGCTAGAATGTCATTTGATAGTTGGATGCAGTCAAATATCATCAAGATCCCTTTCCCTTCTCTGATGTAATGAATGGGGTGAGTTCTTTCTCATTTTATTTTGGAAATCTCAGTAAAAATTAATCAAGCATGCTTTACTAAACCCCAGTTGTTAAGCCTCACAATTGATATATTCATTGCCTCCACTTAAAAGGATGGGGAGTGATAGGGCAGAAGGAGTATTCGTTCCTTTTCATTAATTTACATAAATAGATTGTAAGAATTTCAATTACGCTGTTTGCATCCATGGCTTTATTTTTAAGATCGAATTTGGTGCCCCATGATTGCTTATTTATTATTCATAAAGTATATGTTACTTTGATTTGTACATTAATGGTCTTTTCAGTAGCAAAGACATCACATCCAAACCACTTTTTCCATTTTTACTGACATTCATGAAAGACTACTTTTACATGTTTCAGGTTTTGTAATTTTCTAAAAATTGTAGTTTCAAGCCAAAAGAATAAGAGCATTATATTTTTTGGAATATAGGAAAAAATGTCATTTCACTGATCAGAATATTTAAATAAGAGATGTAAGAAATGATAGGAATATACTATAGCTAATACAGAAACTGTTGATGTATATTGGGATGCATTTGGGGCATTTTATTAAAGTAGATAACAAGGCCAATCTCATTTTCATCTCTACATACATGTTGTCAATTCTAAATAATAGCTTTTTAACTTTTCTATCAAGATCTGGATAAAATTATCCTTTTTGTAAGTCCAGTTCAAATTGAAAGCTATCATCAATTCCTCAGGATGAACAACTGAACTTGATTTTATTTATATATCTTTCAGTATCTACTATTGAGCTGGATCCAAAGGGTGCACTCTGCAAATCCTAGTTATTAATACATTAATAATATAAATAGTAAATGATATAATGACGTTATTTTAAAATACAGAAATATAGGTTAATTCTTTCCCATCTTTCTCTTGTTTTTCTCTAATCTTTTCATCACCCTTTCCCTCTCAGTTCTAGTTTCGCATTAAGTGTCCAGAGTGAGAAAGATGAAAATATAAAGCCAAATGGTCCAATGATGTCAACTGAGTATTATGTGGAACTTGAATTATAACAAATATCAGCGAAAAGTCCCATCCCACCAAAAGCAAGCACTGGATCAGCCACAGTAATCACTGCTATGGTAGCGTACAGACATGAAAAGTCAAGATTCCTGATTCGAAGCATTTATCATCTTAAGAGGAGATAGACATTTATCCCCCTAACTCTAACACGTGCTAAAATTGAGATCAAATTTTGTATACTGTTGCCTAATAAAGGAGCACTTAGATTTTATTTCAGAACAGTAAATGTCTCTTTGAAATTCATAATATGGCATTGAAGATCACTTACATAAAATATCTTACATATCTGTCGTATGCTGTATAATGTAAAGTGAAGTTTTCTGCCTTGTTTTCCTTACCTAATGAGCACTGTAAGGTCAATAGTTTGCTAAGCACTTCTTCCTGATATGAAATTCAATTGAGACCTTGGAGATATAAATTTACTTTCTTGCTCTAAAATACATAGTCAAGTCAGCAACCCATATTAAACAAATAAACAATTAGCTTCTGTTATCCTTCAGTATCTCTCAGAAAGAAAATAGAAAATAATGTGTCATCTGAGATGTCAACATTCTTCGAATACTTCTGTACAGAATGGGCACCACACAATTCATTTAGAGTGCTCTTTTAAAGTCTCAGTTTAATCACACAGTGTTTTGCACCCAAAGTTCACTTTCTGACCAACATAATGAACAGTGGATTCTGCTTTCAATTCTCAATGTTGTTCTAGGGGAAGGAAGAAAATAATAAGTCACTCTAATTTGGAGGTGATTTTTCTTCAAGTCTGTTTCTATTAAAAACTTTATTTCCTTTTCAACAAAAAAAATTAAAGATCATTCTGAATGCCTCAGGGTAGAACATCAAGCTCAATTTTCTTTTTCTTTTTTGTTTTTTAAGATCTTCAGAATCTATTACAGGACTAGGCCCACAGAAGGTACTGTAAATCCTAGTATCATATAATTGGATTAGTAACCACCTAGTAAAGTGATCTGAAATGAAAATAAGGAGGTGAAAGACAGAGAGATAATCATCTTAATGAAGATTTACTATTAGTAAATTCCACCCAACAAGGTCAGCATGGCTGAAATTTAACAACTCTCATTACTAATGTTACCTTCTTTTCTTTTTACTGAAGAGATCAATGACCTTGTTTTGCTTTGTGAAGACCTCTGAATTGTTGATTGTCTTGATAAATTCAAAAGAAGCAGCTCAGAAGCAAAAATTCCTCCTTGGTCATCAGAGAAAGTTAAAAACAAGCCAAATAAAACTACCAAAAACAAAACAAAACCATAAAGTGCCAAAGAGCAATTTTTATAAGTTTTCAAATAGAAGCTGAAAAACACCAATAAAGTTTGGATTCAGCTCAAATGTACCATCAAGCTTAGGCAGCTCCCCCGCCCCTATCCCTTTTTAATGGTCCATTTGTCTAGTCCTCCTGGAAGATCTATAGAGAAAATTACCAAGGCAGAATGTAGATCCAATTGCACATCCTGCTACAGGAGAAACGATTCCTGTTCTCATCATTGGGATCAATAATTTGCTAACACAGTATTAGCAAGAGCAACAACTCCACCAGGTTAAAGGAGTTTTACGCTGAATAATGACGGCCTAGGAGAGAGAAAAGCTGAGCGAGTAAATCCTGGCAGCCTTTTACTATTGAGAGAACACATGCCAGTGAATCAATAGTGGCTCTGGTGAGTCTGGGCTGTAAAGATGCTTTATTGTTTTGCCTAAGTACATTGGCAGAGACGCTCCTCTTAATATCTGTACACAGGAGCTACTGGGATCCAGGCCTGCCCTATTAATGAAAGCATTTTCTCTTCAGAAGAATGGAATTCCCTTCCAAGGACCCGAGCATGGCTGCATCCTATATCTATAGCAACCCCATGTAAAAAGCAAAAGGCTGGTATGAAAAGAATAATAAGGGAAGCTCCTAAGAGACTGTAAAAAAGGACCTAAAGCTAGAGAATGTGACTTTACCTCAATAGATTCCAAGGACTGATAAAGAGACTTTTCCTCCTCGGTGTTTTCCTAAGTCACTAAGCTGGATCTGTTTGATAGAAAAGGATACTATTAAAATCAGTGAGTTTCTTGGTGGTTCTCTAGGACAAATATATAATCTCTTTGTAAGAAAACACATTTTTGGAACAGTGAGATGATTTATCCAAGGTCAAACGCAGAAGAGCTGGGGCTAGAATGGAATGCCTTATGCTGGCCACCAGGATAAAGTGGTCCTCCCACTGCATCCAGTGGTAACCTACTATTTATGTCTCACAGATATTCTTAAAAGTCTTCTCTAACAAACAGTTAAGGAAGGAATTCTATTCATCAACTATTTCTGGCTTTCTACTTTTCAGACACCTCAGAGGAATTGTATTTTCTGCCTCCTCTCCACTGTGAGTGCAAAAACTATGAGACAAGTTCTATTAATGAATTGTGATAGACGTCTTTCTTGGACTGGAGCAGTTCCTTTCTTGGGGTAATATTTGAAATGAACAACATAGGAGAAAAGAGGAATAAAGTGCACCTTTCCATGGTAGCCTGGCAGGCTAAGAGTAACCCATAATAAAGAGAAATACAAGAATATAGATGAGGATGCAAAGAAAGAAAATCTAATACACATATAGATAGGTAGGTAGGTAGATAGATAGATAGATAGACAGATAGATAGGAAAAAAGTTATGGGTGTGGCTTTTGTCACATGAAGTTTGCTGTAGTTAAATAGACGAGAGGATAAGTTTCTCAGAGAGTTGCAATTCCAAAGAACTACTATCCTGAACTAAAAAACACCTCAGCTGTTTACAATGTAATGCAAGTCTTGGGCTTCCCACTATCTTTGAGCAGAACACAGGCTGAGAAAGCTACTGACACCTCTAGAAAGGTAAAATTGCCAAACCCATTTCCAATGTATATGTTGATAAAGAAAAGGAAGATCCTTCCAGAGTGGAGCCCAGAGCCATGTAGAATAGTGCCCTGGGTGATCATCAGATCAAGCTGATTTAGGGCATACTCAAATATTTCCCATTCATGGGGCAAAGCCCTCACTATATCTGCCAAGAGGATTTGGGAATTGCTGCAGACCAGAGACAGTCTTATGTTTTTCCCTTCTGAATAGGAATGTTTCTGTGATTAGTTTATTCCTGTTTTATTAACGTTTGTACACTAATGAGGCTGTTAACATGTCTTTCAAATGCATAGGTTTCCTATTCAAAAAGGGATTCAGGTGAACATCATTAAATACTCACCTATAATCCTCTGATGTATTAAGCCATATTCCTTAAGACCTTGGATTTTGATCTTGATGACCTGGACAAGATCTTTTGGGTTGTCTCCTTTGAGGAGCTGGTAGATATATATTTGTTTGAGGAGGGAGTGTAATTTGAATATTGTGTGACCAGAAGAATAAATTTTGGAAAAAATTAATGCTGTGTATCAAATATTTTCTGTTCTCTGTCATCTGATTATATGTTTAAATGATACTTTCTGGATACTTTGTAGTTGGGTAAGGCCATGTGGCTAGCCAATGGGCTTTGAACAGCTGTGATGTTCGTTCCTTTTGGGCCAGAGCATTTAATTAGTAGTTTCAAACCCTCCAGAACTCTCTTTCTATCAGACATCTTTTGAAGTAGTGGCTGTTTGGTAGGTAGTTTGGGTAGCAGAGTGAAGACAGGTAGAGCAGATGATAGCCAAACCACAATAGACCTGCAGACAAGCAAGAGTAAAAACGTGTTGCTATAAGACTTTAAGATGTGAAAATTTTGGCCAGGTGCGATGGCTCATGCCTGTAATCCCAGCACTTTGGGAGGCAGAGGCGGGTGGATCACGAGGTCAGGAAATCGAGACCATCTTGGCTAACACAGTGAATCCTCATCTCTACTGAAAAATATTAAAAAGTAGCCGGGTGTGGTGGCATGCGCGTGTAGTCCCAGCTACTCGGGAGGCTGAGGCAGGAGAATCACTTGAACCTGGAAGGTGGAGGTTACAGTGAGCCCAGATTGCGCCACTGCACTCCAGCCTGGGCAACAGAATGAGACTCTGCCCCCGCCCCCTCCAGAAAGAAGATGTGAAAATTTTAGTGACTACAGCCTAAATGTGCCTAGTCTGACTGGTTGACAGTTCTTACCATCACTTCCTTCTGCATTTCTAACACATGTGCCCAATGCCATGCTTAGAATATGTGATGACCATAAAAAAAGCCAATAAATCAAAGTGGAAGATAATAATTTTTAAAAAATCTTTAGAAGGAATTGTCTACTTATCTCTCCAAGATTTTTGTCATTCTTATGTCCTGAGACTGAAAATCTGAGTAACCTTACAAATGTGTGCAAACTGTGATATTTTTTCTGTAGTTAAAAGTAGTTATTCCTACTTTCCTATAATAATTGTTCTGCACAATTTTCAGAAGGTTTTATAATGACCTCTTCAAACTACTCTAGAAGTAGATATTCTCGACCTGCAACCAAAATGATTTTAATAGCATTCATTAGATTGTAAAGAGCACTACTAGCTGAAAATATTCCCACACAACTCACCAATCCTTTCAATGGTGTCTCTGAAAATTATTTCTTGAGGATGTCTGCTCTAATTTTAGATCCACATTGATAAAATGACATCCAGATATCAGCCACTTGATATGCTTCAAAGACTTGGGGATTCAATTCTGTTCTCAATTTTTGGGTTGGAGTTATAGATTCTTCAATGTGCATATATATTTAGGGTTAATTTTTGACTAAGGGACTATCCTTAGAGGTCTACCTCGAGTTTTAAAACTCATGGGCTGGGATTTTGTGGAAAGAGAAACTGCAGTTATAAATGTAACAGCCTTTCATGTTGGAAACCAGATTAGATTTATGTAAAGCTATTCTCATATTTGTTCTTCTAATGTACTTATATTATGCCATTGCCTAAGAAAAGTGGTTATTTGGGGGCACTATTTTCCAAAGTAATGTACCTTCATTGGAACACACCACTTGTACATTTCAGAAACATTTAGAGAAACATTAACTATATTCAATAGTACATCGTTTCTCAGAGTCCATCCAAGTGAAATAAGTGTCTGGCAAAAATAGCTCTGTTCTCAAAGTAATCCCATTGGCAACGTTCAACACTCAACTTAATTATTACAGGAGAAAACTTCACAGGGGACTGTTCTCTCCTATCAATCCTTTCTTCCTTGTTTGTGAGAAAAAGTTACTATGAGTAGAGCTGCCAAGTGCTACCAACTGTTCCTGAAATCTACATACACAGGTGGAAGCTTACTGTGCCAACAAGTGGAAGAGAATGGATTTCTTAAGTAAGAATATGAGTAGTCTCACAAAATGAAAGATTATTGATGGAGGGGATTTTCATACTACCCTATCATCTTACAGGACAGGAAACAGATCAGGTTTGCAAAGTACTCCCCAATTTCACAAAAGTTATTATAAGAAGTGTCACTATTGTACCCAAGGACACTGACTTTCTGTCTAATATGTCACTCATCACAAATTCCAAATACTTGACATTTGCATGTTTAAGCAGTTGGCAATCATTATGCCATGTTATGACTTGATTCACCAGATCTCCCCTGCAGCAAGAATGTAAAATGCTAAAATAAATAAAGCTAAAGTTATTTATTTATATGTATCAGTTAAGTCATAACTATTTCAATGCTTTGACTTAGTGCTGTTCTAGATGGCTTCTTAAGTATCAAGTTTTCCCTAAGATATCTCATAGGTAATATGAGCATTTAATTCATTGTCTTTACTATGTCATTTTTTAAAGTGATATCAATCACTGTTTATAAACTCACTAGGCCCAAGGCATAAACCAGAATTGTACTTGGTAAATTATACCTTACTCATTGACAACCAGAGTAAAGAGGCTGTTCTTGAGCAGAGCTGGCAGCAGGTGGGCTTTGATTTTCTCTACTCCATGTAAAGGAGATCTACTTTTCCAGTTTTAATATAGAGCTGCTATAAAAAATTTTATTTATTGAATATTTTGCATAACAATAACAAAAAAATCATTTGGAAACCACCGCTCTCAATGAAGCATCATCTTCTGGGTAATCAAAGATTCTCATAAACCAAGTGTTCTTTATATAATGTAGCAATCAGAAAAGTTGTACTTTTCCGATATAGTCCACTTACCTGAGGACTTCAACTCCATGCCTTGTTTTCCTACCCCAGCATTAGCATTGGTGCTAGCTCTGGGATATATTTAGTTTTATCTGGGATAGAAAATGAATAATCAAGAAAAGGAGGGAAAATTGACCTCCTCCTCCACTCCCTCCTTAGTCATATTTAAGCTACCATCACCAAAAATGTTATCAAAATAAAAGAAATAAAAAGCAGAAATGGGAAGTGTAGTAAGAGAGAAAGAGTTTAAATCTTTGATTGTGCAAACAATTCTTCTGAAGGATTCTAAAACAAAGAAGTTACGTGTTGTTGACAAAGTGGCTTGCTCAGGGGCCTTACTTTGTTATTGAGGTATAGCCTGAATGTTTCTAAATGACTTTAAGGAGCAGAAGAATATATATATACCATCAAATTTCACTTCCCAGTCTCCTAAGTGAAGGTTGAAACCACAGGTAATTAGCTGTCGTGTAGGAGATGAGTCTGTATTATAGTTTCTGTATTCTCCTAAATAACAATGCTGTTTGGGGGGATGGGGGGGGAAGTGTGCTGTCTATAATTCTATTATCATGTCTTTTTATCCTAACATGCTATTTCCTTATTTGAGTATATGTTTGACAACCACTATTCTGAACTCTTCTGGGCATTTCTTAGCCAATGTAATCTCTAGTTCCATGTATCATTCAGTAATTTGACATATGGGATTGAATTGTTATCATAGAACTATATTTTTCCTTATTTTAACTACTCATACTTATAATTTTAGTCTCTGGAGGTCATCAGAAAGTATAAAAAATGGAGTAATACATAAAACAATCCAATATATTTTAATAGTATACAAAATACAAAAATGTTTAACATATCTAAGTCTAAATTATCCAATAAGCTTGAATCTTATCATTTGGAAAATTTCCTCAAATACTTATTCTGCCTTAGACATCCATCCAATTATATAACCAAATGTATTTATTCACTTTCTTGTGCTGTGAACTATCCACTTATTTTTTTTATTATTTTATTAGGAAAGTACTGTGCATTTTTTTTAATATATATTTTTATTGCATTTTAGGTTTGGGGGTACATGTAAAGAACATGCAAGATTGTTGCATAGGTACACACATGGCAGTGTGATTTGCTGCCTTCCTCCCCATCACCTATATCTGGCATTTCTCCCCCATGCTATCCCTCCCCAACTCCCCACCCCCCACTGTCCCTCCCCTTTTTCCCCCGACAGACTGGATGAACCTGGAAACCATCATTCTCAGCAAACTGACACAAGAACAGAAAATCAAACACCGCAAGTTCTCACTCATAGGCGGGTGTTGAACAATGCGAACACATGGACACAGGGAGGGGAGCATCACACACTATCCACTTATTTAGGCACAAAAGATGCAGGTGGGATCCCTGTTCTCTAGAAGATTTAAAAAATGCGGTAATGGAGACAAATAAATTCAATTAGCAAAGCCTTCTGATATCCAATAATTCACAAAATGTGAGCTACAAATAGTGATTGGTTCAGGATTTATCAAAAGAGTACAACCAATAGATAATGTAATAAGTTGGGAAGGCTTTATCTCTCAAGTTGCACCAAAGCTCAACTTCTAGGTTGCTACCCAATCCTAATTCTCTCTTTGTCTTTGTAACATACCACAGACCTCATCATTTTCAGCATTATTTACAGGAACTACAATTTCCTTCCTTCCTTCTAATGGTGGAGTGAAGAACATTCGACATAAATATAACTAAAGAGATAGAAATGGAAAATCTACTGGATATTTTCAGAAATTAAAAAAAAATTCCAGTAAAAATTCTATTAGCTTTTTATGGCTGTGTTGTTCTTGCTTAAAAAGCTTCGTGATTCTAGAAGTAAAGCAACCCACTTTAGGTAGGAAACTACTCAGATAAAAATACTCATATAAAAGCTACATGCTTCAGATGGCAGAGAAGGAAACTAGAATTAGCTGCTTTCTTGATGATCTACCCAAGTGAATGTACTAGACTTACCCTGCTCACCTCCAGGGTTTCTATTGTGGTAATAAAACATAACTCCTCTTTGGTTAAGACACTGTAATTGTGTTTCTGCTCCATGTAACCAAACACAATTCTTCACTAATAACAAGGGAGTTAGACTTTTCCAAGTGAGAATAGAAACACACTTTGATGTATGAAATACAGAGAAAGAAACAGATCAGAGGAGAGCCAAGCTTTCTTGTGAGGGGCATGTTGCTGTAGCATGGTATAAAAAAATCATCAAGTTTGTTGAAATAAAATATAGCAATTGGAACTTTTCTATTACTACCCCTCTATTTTTATATGAATGGTTGGGTCATATGACCATTTATGATTTACCTCATCTTTAATAACCTGCCCCGTGTAAGAGACCAAAGGAGAAAAAAAATGCACCTTTACAAGTGGTTATTCTTTTGCTTTTCTTAGTTTTATTCATGTTTGTCATGAATGCCAAAAATCCTCTCCACCAATCTTATCTTTCTGTTTCTATTTTCTTTCTTTAATTTTAAAAGTAATGTAAAGTTTATTTTTCTATTATCAAACAAACAATAATAGAGAAACACACAGAATAAAAAGTGAAAATCTTTCTCACACCTCCTCCACCTGTTCCTATCCCCTGAAGCTTCACTCTTCTCCATAGGGGCAGTAAATATTATAAATTAGTTGCATGTGCTTCTGGACCTTTTTAGTATACAGATACATATTTTATATAAATAAACAAAAAGTCACTGTGTTATTGTACTTTGTTTTTGTATGTTTACTTAACAGTAAAAGTATCAATTTATTCATACAGATTTTTATTTACTTTTTAACTTAATTTGCCTTGGAGATCTCTCCATCTTAGTATGCATACCTATCACTCTTTTTTAGTGATTGAATCATATCTCATGGTCTACTAGTCAGAAAAGAGCTATTCTACATTAACAGAAATCTTAGTGACTTAAAGTAACTTTATATGTTCATTATGATATATTTCCATCTCTAGTGAGTGGGAGATCTGCTTCATGATCCCTTACTTTGGGAATAAGTCTCAGAGAAAACAGCATCTGGATTGTTGCATCTCACTATGGCATGGAGAGAAACATAGCTGATAATACACTGTCTCTTGAAGTTGCCTACCCAGAAGTGACACACATTACTGCCACTTACATATTTTTGGTAAAAAGACATCACATGTCATGCCTACCTTCAAGAGAGTAGAGAAATATAGTTCTACCATGTGTTTGAAAATAAGCAAATTGAAAAGATTAATTCTCTCTTGATCTCCATTGCCTTTCTCTAACTTGTATACCACAGTGGATTTTTTTGCCCTCAGAAACTATCTTTCATTCAAAGTCAGTATCCAGTAATCTCTGAAAACTTTGGAAATTTCCTTTTCTTCAGTGCAGTCATCCTAGTCAATGACTACACATCCATTTCAGAAAAGTTAAGAAATAATTTTGTAGCTGTGGCAGCACTGTGGGGTCATTTTTCTCAAGGTAATTATGATATCTGCTTATTTAAATGTTTCTGGCTTTGCGAACAAACTCAGGACTGAGTTTGCATAAAGGATTGTGAGCCTATTGTGGAAATACGACTATTCATTGGCCTAGCAGTTTATTTCAGTATTAGAAACACCACAATCAACTAGTCCCATCAAAATATTTCTGTGATTAAGGTGTTTTTTTTTTTTTTTTTTTTGAGACGGAGTCTCACTCTGTCACCCAGGCTGGAATGCAGTGGTACAATCTTGGCTCACAGCAACCTCCCCCCCTCCCAGGTTCAAGCGATTCTGTAGCCTCAGCCTCCTGAGTAGCTGACATTACAGGCATGTGCCACCACACCCCGCTAACTTTTGTATTTTTACTAGAGACGGGGTTTCACCATGTTGGTCAGGCTGGTCTCAAACTCCCAACCTCGTGATCCACCCACCTTGGCCTCCCAAAATGCTGGGGTTACAGGCGTGAGGCACCACACCCAGCCGATTAAGTCATTTTGAGCTCTGTTCCAGGTACACTTCCCATTACAGTGGTAAGACACATCTTGCCTCCAGCATTTCAGAGCTCCTGTCAGACTCTAATCTTCTGGGTTCAAGAAGTCAGGAAATCCATTTAATAGTAACATCTCTTACTAACTTCCCTGGCTTTCAGAGGCCATCCTCTGCAGAGCTATTTGGAGGTGCTTGTGCTCTCCTCAACAATGTTTCTCAATGCTTTGGTGAAAGACATGTATTCTGGATCTTTCCCAAATATGTATTTTGGGAATGAATAAGCAAGCCACATGCAACAAATCCAATCCAACATTCCTCTTCCTGAGTGTTTATGTTCCTCGTATCGTAAAATGAAAGGAAACACTAACATTCCAACCATAATTGATGTGGAGATTATGAGTCAAATTTTAGAAAACCAGTGAAGCAAATGTTTGTAAACCTCACACTGCTTAGGCCGAATCACTGAATCCTGAATCCTTGATAGGGCACCCATATTGACACATTCATCCTGATCTATCTTAGAGTTTTATCATTCTTTGTTGTACACCTTCAGGTTCAATTCCCACAAGTATTCAGCAAGTTTGTGTCTATATATATATAGGCAGATTTTCTTGTTTATAACACATACACAAACACACATTATATATATTTATGTATCCACTTTAATATTTTATATATATTATATATTTGTATAACATATATTTTGAATATATAACCTTGTGAATCTTTTAGAGGAGATGATGCTTCTTTTGAGTCAGACTTTGTGTATATTTTAATACAGAGAATGAGAGGTTTGTACAAACATTGGTAGAGTAAGGAGATTGAACATCAGGGAAGCTGTTGCCAATGATACCAATTTTCTGCATCACAATTTTGATTACAAGAGATTCTGGGGTAGCAAAAGGCATATCTAGTGGGTTCTGCAGGGAGATGAATCAAGATAGCAGTACCATAGATCTGATGGGTCTTGAAAATAACTGACGCACCACTGCAAGGCAATTTCCTCAGCTCTGTGTAATACACATCTACAGTCAGGGGAGAGGCTATTTCAAACAGGAAAAGAAGAACTAGTTTGCTGGCAAAGTATTAAATGTAGCCCCATAGTATTTTGGCTTTCTAAGTACTCAGACTCCTTGGCCTATAACCAAATGCCGCATTCCAATTCTCAGAATCCCAACCTTTCTTGATTAGTACTGTACTTTTGATGTAAGACATCTGATACAACTTTGACTTCAACATATCCTGTAACAGCCATCAGCAAGACCAGATATTGTGCATGATATTCAGAAATGTCAACCTTAAAGCTTTAAGAAGTAAGAGATCCTTTCAGATCAAAGAAGAAAACTCTCTGCTCTTCTGACGAAGACTTGGACCTATCATTTTAAATCCATGCATGTGTCATTTTCTTTCTTTAATATGCTTTACAGTCCTTAGACTCAGATGTGGTCACATTTCCACCAAAGTATTTTATTCCAACAGCAACTTGGTCGCCATTGCCTTTCCTTCTGGAGATGCTTGGCTTCAGACACCTACATGTGGTAATGAAAATGGTTTCATCATTGTCTTCAACTAACCACCATGGTCACATTTTACACAGGCAAATATCCATTTCTGGTTTCAAATCTGAACAAAGCACCTATTCCAGACTTTTATTTCTGAGATTCTGTTTTCTGGAAAACAACTTTCCATAAGACATACTATATAAGTCAGAAGCAATTACTATTCTTTAAATGTAAGTAATTAGAGGTTTACACAACCACTGGATGAGTTACGGAGTTACATACAAGCAAGTTATCACCAATAATGTGAATTTGCAGCATCAAAATAGTAGTCTCCAAGAGTTATTGGGAAGCCATAGAGACATTTAGAATCTCTAGGAAGCCTGTGCTTAGTTGCCTACAGTGGGTCAGATTATGCTCAATTGAAATTAAGTTAGAGTTACCAATCTTTACACATAATTTTTCAATTTATATTCATAACCATATGAATTTCCACTTTCTCACATTTTTACCAAAAGGATTTAACTATTTAATACGTGATAACATAATGGGATTAAAATAGTGTCTCAAAGCTAAAATCTGTTTTTTTCATCTATTTGAGTAAATTGCTGTTTTCTAACCAAGGAAAATGTATGGTGCTAGTTGCATTCTTCCATCTATTCACATACTTTTAGACCCCCTCATATCAGCCTTTGCTGTAGATAAGTTTCTCTTGGGTTTAGTATCTAATCGCACACAGCATATGAGAAAGCAGATAGAAAACGCAGAGAGACATATGCATTTTCGTTTTTGATGATTGATTTGGTGCCAACTCCATGAGTTGAACATCATCCGCCATCACCATTGCCAGTTACATACATAAAACATCATGCAGGCAATGGATTTGAAAGGACCTGCCAAGTACAGTGTTGAAAACCCTAGAGATATTGATTTTACAGTTTCTCCAGTGATTCTACATCATGCTCCTTTACTTTCTGGCAATCTTTATAACTTTTACACTGACATAAATTGCCATAAAATACGCATCCGGTACATCCCTCTTCTTCCTCCTCTAGAAATGGTTAAGGACGTTCCATTATTCTATTAACATGTTTGACCATTAATTCCGCTGATCTCCCTGAGAATGACGAGGCGACTCTAAACTTGGAGGGCAATTTGTACTGCCCAGCAGATTTATTATTATCCTCTCCAGTGGAAAGCACATGAATTCATCTAAACATTTATTTTCCTTAGTGTGCTGCTATTTTTCTTTTATGTTTTTTAAAGTAGATTTAGTGGCAGAATATTAGCAGCTGAGGATACCAGAGTTGTTGGCTAGGCAACAAGGCAGGCAGTCTAGCTCTCTGAATATGGCCTCAGACACCTAGACTTTCCCTTAGGTGTCATGAAAGACAGTTCCATGGCAAATGGGGAGGGCAGTGTAGCTAATTTCCCTGTTGGTGGGAAATTAGCTACCCTTTTTTGTGTGAACAAAAACGGCATAGGCCATAAAGATGTTCCACAGACAAGACCACTGCTCAGCCTATAACGTTGCTGTTTAAGTTTTCTGTTGCTTCTGTCACAAATTACCACAACCTCATGGCTTCAAACATGCAAATGTATTATCTTACAGCTTTGCAAGTGAGAGATCTGACACAGGTCTTACTGGGTTGAAGTCAGGATATCAGCAGGGATGTGATCTGTTCTAGAGGTTCCAGGGTAGAATCCCATTCCTTGTCTTTTCCAGATCCTAGTCATCTGCATTTTCTGGCTTCTGGCCTGCCTCCAGCTTCAGTCAATGATGGCAGTTGAGTCCGTGGGCCATTTAATTAAAGGCAGACTTGGTGCAGACAACTCTGGCTATACCAGATTCCACCTCTTAGATAAATGAAAGAGTGTTGCTGAGGGACTTGTCAGGCTGGGCCCAAAGCACTTGACTAGTATCTGACACTGCCGTTATTATATTGAGGAATAAAGCAAATGTGAGCATTGTCTCAGAAAGAAACCTTTCTCAGGGCAATGCCCACTGAGAGTAAGTGTTCAGCAGGAAGAAATGGGGCTGCTGGAAGACCTCAGCACTAGTAAGTATATCAAGTGTAAAGGGTACATGGGAATTTGGAGACACTGTAAAATGGAGAACATCCATTACCATTATTGAGTTATTTTACCTTAAGTGAATCATTTAAATCATAAGAACCTCAGTTTCCCTCTGTGAAAATAATAATAATTATTATAAGATTTCTTTCTATTATATAATTCTATAAAGTACTAAAAATTCGATATGTATCTCATCCAGTATCTCTCCATTTACAATTGTATGTATATCTGACTGAACAAAGAAGGGCTAACGTTACCCTCAACGAAATGAATCAAACAAAGAAAGCACTGTTAAACTGGCCAGGTATGGTGGCTCACACTTGTAATCCCAGCACTTTGGGAGGCTAAGGCAGGTGGATCACCTGAGATCAGGAGTTTGAGACCAGTCTGGCCAACATGGCGAACCTCTGTCTCTACTACAAATACAAAAAAATCAGCTGGGCATGATGGCGGGAGCTTGTAATCCCAGTTATTCAGGAGGCTGTGGTAGGAGAATTACTAGAACCCTAGGGTGGAGGTTGCAGTGAGCCAAGATTGCACCACTGCACTCCAGCCTGGGCGACAGAGTGAGACTCTGTCTCAAAAAAAAAAAAAAAGAAAAAAGAAAGAAAGAAAGCACTGTAAACCAAGCATCTTTCTTAAAAAGAAACAATTTTTTACACACAAAAACTTTCTTTTAATGCTACCCAACTTGAAATCTTCATAGAGTTTCAAAAAGTGTTGGGGATGAAGAAATTTTGTTCTGATCAATTATATTCCTAACAACTGACGTAACTAAATAAGGTATTGTTAGTTACTACAAATAATTTTAGGTTTTAAAGAAAAGAATTAATATGTATTATCTGCCCTGATTTACCCGGTAGCTATTCTCATTACACAAATATCTAAAACTGTATCTGGCCAGAGCAGTGGTTCATGCTTATAATCTGAGAGTTCTGGGAAGCCTAGAGGGAAAACTGCTTGAGCCCAGGAGTTTGAGACCAATCTGGGCAACATAGTAAGTCCCTGCCTCTACAATGTGGTAGTGTATGCCTGTAGTCCCAGCCCTTCAGGTGGGAGGATTGCTTAAGTCCAGTGGTTTGAGATAAGCCTGGGCAACATAGTAAGGCCCTGTCTCTACAATTTTTTTTTTTTAATAGCCAAATGTCGTAGTACATTCCTGTAGTCCCAGCTACTCAGGCAGGAGGATTGCTTGAGCCTGGGAGGCTGAGACTGCAGTGAGCTGTGATGGTACTATTGAACTCCAGCCTGGGTGATAGGGTGAGACCCTATCTCAGTAAATAAATAAATAATAAATAAATAAAATAAAATGAAATTGTACCTAAAATTTTAAAATGCATACACATTTGTAAGAATTTTTCAAATATGATTCTATGATTCTAGATTTTTTCTATATTTTTTTTTAAATAAAACTGCCCATGGGTGCAAGGAATATTGTATTAGTTCGTATAATGAAACTACACGTTTGGGATCAAGAGATGAGGGGTAGAGGAGCATGTGTTCAACAACAATAAGGCCAGATAAAGAGAAATCATTAATCATTTTGAAAAGAAGTCATGTAAAAGGTGTTCTTCTTATAGGTCTTCAGAGATGTTAAATCTTAGTATGGAAAAAAAAAATGGGCTTGTCCTATATCCAAGTTTTACGTATTTTTCAGTTAATTAAATGACAAAATTGGAAACCTATACTGTGGAAGTGATTGTTCTTTTCAGTGCTGTTTTTCAGCTGTAACTCCTTGCACAGAAGAAAGAACAAGTGCTCTTTTGAAATGAACCAGGATTCCTTCCTAAGTTGTGTAGATAACCTGCTTATAAAGGCTTCAGAAGAAATTTGTAACACAGGCAGGGCAGGGTGGGGGCAAGACCATCCTCAGCCGAGGGAACCACTAGGGAAATGGTATTTAGCATGTACAGTGTGTAAACATCTGAAAACGGTCACCAGAATGGCATGAGTTTAGTGTGACTCAGGGCTAGAACGGTAGATTGGGGAAGGATGTTGGAACCTGATGTGAGAGTACACACCTATGCTATTGCTATGCTAAGTTGTGCTGTCTCATCTTCCTGGGTCTTTCTTCACGGGAAGCAGGTCTGATCTGCCAATAGTCTGTCCCCATGCTGTATGGAGCAAAGCTGAGCATGACAATTCTTGTATGCACTCGGTATTTTTTTATTATAAGGACTTTCAATACCAATGATTCCCTCGTTTCACCCACCTTCCTCTTCTAAGTCCTTCCTACATTGCTGCCTCTATTTTGCATTTATCTCAGTGCCAGCACAGTGAAGCCAGGCACATCTTCAGGCCTAGTTAGCTTCAGCAGTTGACAGGAATTGAAATGCTAATAATCTTTTTTTTTTCTTCTGAATTCTTATAAAGATACAAATGAGTCACACAGCTGCAAATCATCTGATGGCAGGAAGAATCTCTGACAGCTTCATTTGAAGTTCTGAAGTTCCTGCTTTATGGCTTGTTTAATGTTTGGTAAAAGATAGGCTGTTTAAATTAGAGAAACCTCATGGTGGAATATGTAGTCGCACGGTGAGTGACAAGTTTTTCCCAAAAAAAATTCAGAAAGAGAAGAAAATACACAATTTTGCAAGCTTGTGGAACACAAAATAGTCTTTCCTTTTCTGTGTGTGTTTTTTAAAACTATTTGTAGAGTGTCGTACTGTACAACACAAAATATCTTTCTCAACTTGGCTTCTTCCAGCTCTACTCAAAATTGTCTTTTGCATATGTAAAACAAAACATGTGAAAATTAGACAAATATTCAGATATCTGAACAAAATAGCAAAAAACCAAGATACTTCTTACATTTACTTGAAGAAATGGAAGTATCAGAATAAACAGTCCACAGTGATTCCTTAATGGTAGGTTATGGTTTACTTGTGTATACACAGAATGCCAGAGGGCCTGTAATCAGAATGGTTTTTTTCTTTATATCCCAGAATTCGTCTTTCCCTTTCTTTGTTTTCTTCACTTACTTGGGTTAGAGCTCCAAATTCAACACTGGAAATTGGTGAGTCTGTGGACAAGTTAACTACGTCTCTCTTTTCTACTGGGAGAGTCACAAGGCTGCTTTCAAGTTCTAAGACATTTAGAAGTCTAACCACAGCTTGGTGGTTGGCAATTTTATTATTTCTATTTTACAGATGAGGACATTGAGGTAAAGATGGTATGTGACAAGTTCCTAGAAAAGTGATTCGGAACCAAGAGAAATTTTGTCCCCCAGAAGACATTGGTAATGTCTTAAGAAATTTTCAGTTGTCTCAACTGGGTGCCAGGAGAGGGGGCTGATACTGGTATCTAGTGGATAGAGGTTAAGGATGATACTAAACATCCTGCAATGCACAGGATAGCCCAACAAAGCATCATCAGTCCAAAATGTCCTACAGTTACAAAACCCAGGTTTAGACAACAAATCCTATTCAATTCCAGAATCTAGACCCAAATATTAAAATAGTTTGCTTGTCAGTAATAATAGTTTAATCACTATTCCTCAGGGACTTTCTAAAGAGTGAAATATACCATGACAACAGATATGTGGAGATATTAGTGTTCTGACATGTATTTGAGAGTATGCTTTAATTTATTCTCTTAAGCAATGGAGAGCTTCACCTATTTGCAACAGCAGTTTTGTAATTAGCAATTTGTCTTTTCCTTTGATTATAAAAGTTTATTATTATGTTTGTAGGAGAACTGTGCCTATCTTTGTAGGTGCTTTCAAATCACTTCATATTTTTCTTTCTGTCTTAACTTTGATCTTGATTAGTATTTATCAGCCTGCCCTCTCTAATGTTATGCTTTCCAAAAACCCGCAGATGAATTTCATCCAAGCATGGCACCAGTAAGACAAAAGCTCTGTAAGTAATCTAATCACCCAGGTCTCATTTGAGATTGGCTGAATATAAAGTCTGGACTCCAGAGCCTCAGTAATGTAAATTGGCCCCAAAGAAGCCAGACTGTCAGAGAGAAGTGTCTGTGTTGTATTTGTTATCCAGGGTTTGTAATTGCCAAAGAAGTTAATGGAATTGTCAGACCATTGATAAAAGTGGATCCTGAAGAACAAGAGGTAGATTTAATGAGCAGCTCACCTCTGTCCTCAAAATGCAATACACTTGCTATCTGAGTCCTGACACCCCTTTGTTCCAACCTTACCTAATGTGTCTGACTTACCAAAGAGTAAGCGGTCAGTTTTCCCTATAATTGCTTCCAAACTTATGTCTCTGATAAGTGCTTTCATTTAGCTTGTTCTACAAATCGCCCCTTTAAGGCTCATTCTAAATATGCTTCTTGGAGTATGTATGGTGATTAGATTGAATGTGCTGCTTTAGGTAAGGTCTAACAAAACATACTGCATTTTTTTCAATAATAATGGAGCTGAATAATCTTTAATATAGGTTTCTGTTAAAATAACTCATATATCTCTTCAGGTCAATATGCTGTAGTACCTTCCCATTAGGCAGATATTATGTTCTTTTATCACATTCTACAAGACTCATTATTCTGCATTTATCTGCATTTAATTTTCTATTTATTAGCCCAAGTATTTAAGAGAGCTTATTCTTTTTCTACCTGAGGATTGTTTTTCAGGGTTGACCTTCCTCCCAATTTAGCATCATCTACAAACCAGAACACTGTAGTGTAAGTAATGTGCTTAGAGTCAGTTATTTAAGATCCTTAGTAGCAAGATATCCAATATCATTTCTGGACCAAGGTAGCTCTGCAGTGAGTAGCTTAACTTTAATTATATTCTTTATCTTCAATTTCATAACATAGAAATTCTGATTGGAATAAAAGCAATGAAAAAAAATCTTGATTAAATCAAAACCTCATTTTAAGTAGAGGTTTCCTCTGTTAGATTTCTTTGTAATGCAATGTCCTCCAAGATGAATCTGCAGAGCACCTCTCGCATCCTGGCAGGTAACTATTCACTTTACAACCCTGGGTCAACAAGATAGACATCACTTAGACCCAGAAAATTGGTGCAATTAATTCCAGGCTTCTACTTCAAGAGTCCCTGAACTGGTAACTCTGGGTCAGTGACTCAAGGAGGGAGGTAGGGTGGAGAAAGAAACAAGGCTCAGCTATGCATTTGAAAGGATTAGCGAAGTTAAAACAGGGAGATTGTCAGGCCACCCTTCCTTGCTCGCACAACGGAGGGAGAAACCATCCACTTGTGAGATCTTTTCACCTTCAAATGCATGTTTAATATCATCTGATTTTGCCTGAATAAAATGGTAGAGACAAGGTAGGTCTTTCAGAGTGAGTCATTCCCTGCTTTGAAAGCTCTTTTTAAACTGCACTCTCTTGAATGAAAGAGCTGATGATGAACAGACTTTGAAAAGTTGTTTAATTTTAAGGTGAGAGGAGTTACCAACCACAGAGTTAAAACAACACAAACTTCCACACTTCTGTATGTCAGAAGTCTGATACAGGGAACACCAGGCAAATATTAAGGTGTTGGCAATCTTACGATCCATTCTGAATTCTGTAGGGACAAATTCGTGTCCTGCTCATTCAGGTTCTTGGCAAAATTCAGTTCTTTGCAATTTTAAGACTGAGTTCCCACCTCCTTGCTAGTGACAAGCATAACTCATCCCCAGCTTCTAGAAGACTCCACATTCTCTGACGTGTGGTGGCCTCTGTCCATCTTTGAAGACAGAAACTGTGGGGTCAAGTTTCTCTTACACTTGAAATCTCTCCTGCCTCTTCTCCCATCACATTTCTCTGATATCAACAGGGAAAATTATCTGCTTTTAAGAGATAATGTAATTGGATTGAATTTACCTGGATAATTCAGGATAATCCCCCTCACTTTAAGATCCATAAACTTAATTACATCTGTGAAGTCCCTCTGCTATGTAACCTAATATATTTACAGGTTTCAGAATTAGGACATAGGCATCTTTGGAGAACACTATTTATGAAACCCCAGGATTTCTTTGCATTTGATTAGAACTGTGTTTACAGTTGAACAAATTGTAATCTTATTGTTGAGTTAGTTTTGGGCGGTTAGCATACTTTCGTGAATGTGTTTGACATGTTGGGTTCCTAATTATAGGCACATATAGGTCTTACAGGTTTCAACTATTTTAACTCCAAACATTTGTTGCTATGTTAGTAACATTATTTTTATGTATATGAGATAATGTATCTTGCTCATTCATTTATTTATACACATTGATTGATTTCCTAATGTACCACAGGTACTGTTATTACCATCATTGCCTTTATATCTACCATGAGTCATCTTTATCAGGTTAGTCCAAATTAAATGTTATGTTTCATATTTAAAATATATACCTTGTTACCTATTCAGTTCTGGTCAAGAGAGCTGTAAGCTCAATTCCAATGGTTAGTGTGCTCATATGTTATGGATTGAGGGGGATGGGACCAGTAGTCAAAAAAATCTGATCTTCCCAGAGACAGTGTTGTAGGCAAGCTCTGATGAGAATAATGTCTCTCCTTTACCATTCCCCATCCCAGTTTTCACAATTTGCAATAATTAGAAGTGATGAAGTCCTTTGCAGTTTGTCAGTGTCATTGAGTATAAGATCATCCTATACCCATTCTTAAGTTTTGTGTCACTCTAGCATGACTGTGATAATTCTGCTAATTCATTCACACAAGCCTTTAGTTTCCTACATGAGTTGTTTCTGAAGAGACTAGAAGTTTTTCTTCTTGCTGTCTGAACCCTCTTGGCAAGCTCTATGTGGTAGGCAGAATAATGGTCTCCCCAAAATTTATGTATCCTAAGCCCCATAACCTATGAATATGTTATATTACATGGCAAAGGGGGAAAAGATTATGGATAGAATTACATTTGCTAATCACCTGTCTTTGAGAGAGAGAGGTAATCCTAGATTATCCAGGTGGGGCCAGTATTATTACAAAGGTTCTTAGAAGTGAAAGACGAAGGCAGAATGTCACAGTGATAAGATGTGAAGAAGACTCAACTAGTCATCACTAGCATTGAAGATGGAAGGGGCTCGCTAGCCAAGAAATACAGGCATGTTATAGAGCCTGGAAAAGGCAGATAAATGGATTCTGTCCTAGGGTTTCCAGAAGGAATACAGACCTGCCAATAACTTGATTTTAGCCTAAGAAGATCTATGTCTGACTTTAAACCCTGAGTATAGTCAGATTATATATATATATAGATATAGATATAGATATAGATATAGATATGTGTGTATATATATATATATATATGATGTGTTAACTCTCCAAGATTGAGGTTATTTGTTATAGTAACTATAGGAAACTAATACAAGCTACTAGGAAAAAATGCAATCTTTCTTTTAAACCCAACTTACATGATGAGTAATATTATTCTATTTTAGTCAATCATAAAACCTTTTCAGAATCTCCAGCTTTATTAGTCTGTTCTCACACTGCTGTAAGGACATACCCAAAACTGGGTAATTTATAAAGGAAATAGTTGTCCTTTTTTTTTTTTTTTTTTGAGATGGAGTCTCACTCTGTCTCCCGGGCTGGAGTGCAATGGCACGATCTCGGCTCACTGCAACCTCCACCTCCTGGTTCAAGCTATTCTCCTGCCTCAGCCTCCTGAGTAGCTGAGATTACAGGTGGGTGCCACCACATCCAGCCAATTTTTGTATTTTTAGTAGAGACAGGGTTTCACCATCTTGGCCAGGCTGATCTTGAAGTCCTGACCTCGTGATCCACCCACCTCTGCCTCCCAAAGTGCTGGGATTACAGGTGTGAGCCACCACACCTGGTTTAAGGAAAGAGTTTTAATTGTCTCACAGTTCAGCATGATTGGGAGGCCTCAGGAAGCTTACAGTCATGGCAGAAGGGGAAGTAAACACTTTGTCTTCACATGGCAGCAAAAAGGAGAAGAATACATGCCCAGTGTAGGAGGAAGTCCCTTATAAAACCATTAGATCTCGTGAGAACTAACTCAATATCACAAGAACAGAATGGGAGAAATCACCCCCATGATTCAATTATCTCCACCTAGTCTGTCCCATGACATGACACGTAGTTCTTGGATCTTCTAGACAGGGAATTATCACAGTCATGCTCAGAGTGACACAAACCTTAAGAATGGGCATAGGATGATGAGAACTACAATTCAAGATTAAATTTGGGTGAGGACACAGCCAAACTGTATCACCATCTATGGGCAAGAATTATAAAGAGTACTTTAAATATTCTCGGATTTGCATAGCCATTATTAAAAATCTTAAAAATATTTGATAAGTTAAAATATATGAAAGGCTAATTAGCAATACACATTATAAAATATATGAAAGGTTAATTAGCGTTTACTGTTATACTATCTTGTGTGCCTCAATATTCCCATTTATGAAGCTGAGTGGGTCATATTGTATGCTGTCTGGATCCCACTGACCTATTAACCAACTGTCTATGGTTCAAGGATGATGCAGCGTAGCTAAATAAAACACAGCTATTGTTT
Organism: Ateles fusciceps; assembly: GCA_036589455.1. Classification (NCBI taxonomy): domain Eukaryota; kingdom Metazoa; phylum Chordata; class Mammalia; order Primates; family Atelidae; genus Ateles; species Ateles fusciceps. Next base: position 2,495,181 of record JAZHEH010002924.1, on the reverse strand, counting down.
CTTTTTCCCTGCACAACACAATTAATTGGATGTTTCCTGTAATACAATTTCTAAAACAATATTCCCAAACTTTTATGTTAGATCATAGTGTTCGTTTTAGTGGTCAATTTAACATGAATGTAATGTGTGATGTCTTAAAAGTAGTTCTTGGATCTCTAGACAGGGAAAAATGTGTGTAGCTGAAATGAACGGTATCATTTTTATCTCTGTGTTATTTGCAATTAGGTTGATACCTAGAGGACAGTGCTACGGACATTGAAGTCAGGATAGCAAGATGTACTGTTGGCTTTCCAACTCTACATTTTTCTACAGAGCATGAAACATACTTTCACAATAATAAATTATAGCTATTATTATAATTCTCAGTTGGCTTAAGATCTCTATTAAGAAGAATTGCCACATTCTTTACCCTCTCTGGGCATCCATGTCTCACAAGCAGAGAATATTATCCTTCTCTCAAGACACTGATAATGCGGGCAAGTGACGTTAGTAGTTGCTCTTTGTTCCATTCCTGGGAAGCAGTGGAATGAAAATAGATAAAGAATGACAACAGGCCAGACATGGTAGATCACTCTGTAATCCCAGCACTTTGGGAGGCCAAGGTGGGTGGATCACCGCCAGGAGTCCAAGACCAGCTTGACCAATATGGTGAAACCCCGTCTCTACTAAAAATACAAAAACTAGCTGGCATGGCGGCATGCACCTGTAGTCCTGCTGCTTGGGAGACAGAGACAGGAGAACTGCTTGAACCCAGGAGGTGGAGGTTGCAGTGAGCCAAGATCTCATCACTGCACTCCAGCCTGGGCAACATAGCAAGACTCTGTGTCAAAAAAAAAAAAAAGACAACCATTTCACTTAATCCTCCCATTAACCCTCTAATAAGCATCCAATTTACCCCCATTTTATAGGTGAGCAGACCAGGGCCCAAGTGAGATTAAGTATCATACCAAGGTCACTCAGCTACAAGGTGGAAAAGCTGGCATTGGAATCTAGATGTCCCTTTCTCCAAATCCTAGAATCTCCCCCACTATACACCCAGCTTCTCTGGTATAGGATACACCTCATGGAGTTGAATACAGGTTAATGTTTTCAAGTCTGATGCTGTATGTTAGAATACCATGTAGAATTCTGACTTAGCATATTATTATGTGATATTTATTATCAAATCTCATAAATACATGGAGTCTCAGTTTCCTTTTCCATAAAATGAGAATACTTGTCTATTAAACTAACAATGTATAGTCGGTAGATAAATAGTATGTAAAAAACTCATTATATAATGTTTTTTAAGCGTCTACCTTGTGTACTTCATCTAGCACCCTAAAATTTAAAAAAATCACTGTGCCTACTTAAGTTTCTTATTAAGTATGAATTTATTATTTACTTCCTAGTAGGCTTTGGAATGACCATTTTTAATGAGTCTCTTACTTCCTAAAAAGATACCACTTTATTGGTAACTGAAGTGCCTTTAAACTAAGTACAGCCTGAATGTCTTTACTGGAAAGCCAGTGGATATCACTCCATATTAACTTTAGGTGCTAGTGCTATATCTGCCATGTAATATTGGCCTTTTGCTAAACATTCACCATAGCTCACTCTGAGTTTCTTGTTTCTAAGAAGCAAATACCTTAAATATCTGGCTACGTTAGTAAGGGCATGAATTTCATGCAACACCTTCCAACAAAGGAAAGGTTTAATATCTTTGTCTTTAATACAGCACAAGAGAAGATGTCCATTTGGCCTATATCACTCAGCACCTACAAAGACCTTCCACAGCAGACAAGGAAAGATCCAGTTTCTTTGAGGACATGCAGTCTATTGTAATTGATTTCACAACCCTACATTTTTGTTGTCAGTATAATTAGACAGCTGAGAAAACGTCACCCTTAATTCCACTCTTTGAGGAGGAATCCTCCACTTTCTTTTTTTGTGAGTCATAGGTAAATAAGAGATGGTGTTAGAGTTTCCCTATGTTTTACTATTCATGTTGTGATTCTCTGTCTCTATAAAAAGCCCACCCATTTTGAAGCTTAAGAACTTGTTTACCTATCCTCCACGAAATCGTGTCATTAACCTTTACTAAGATTAATACAGCTCCAAAGTAGTCAGATAGTGTCAGTCTCTTCTGAGTCACAGGCAAATGGTCACTTCAGACCAAAATAGCTATAAAAAGAAAAAAAATCTACAATATTTGACATAAAAACAACTACTTGTTTCCGACTGTGCTAATACTAATTTTTTCTTGCTAATATATGGTGTGTTCTCTGTGCTTCCTCATACTTTAAATTTTTAAACATTATCTACTACATTCATTCTCCTTTTAGACAATTTTCAATTTTTAAAAATTGGAGAAGTTGAAGCGACTTTTTCTGCTCTTCTAAAATAATTTGCATGATGCCCAACCCCCAAAAGTTATATTCATATACAATGATGTCCCAATAAAAACAACAATACCAATAACAAAAAGCCACAATCCAATGCTATTTGGCATTGAAAAAACGAAGTTAATTTAAGGCATGAAGATTGTTTACACTTTGGTTGACTTTGTGATATCTGTGTATAATATATCATCACAACACTTATAACTAGATGTAGCACAGTAAAACAAATAAATAAAAAAGTAATTCAACAATGCAGAATAATAACCTTACTTATTTGAATCTAGCATTAAAGATTGAAAATAAGATTTAAAGGTAGGAAAAATAAGGGAAAGAGGTAAATAAAATCATTTGCAGATGCTTCTTCTCTGAAAGCAGAAGATGGATAAAATCTCTTTCTAGGGTCTTAAATAATTTAAATTCTATCAAACACATATTTCCCCCCTGTTACAGGTTCACACAATTTTCACAACACTGTAAGCTGTTACTTTCTTTGGCTTTTGCTTTTCTGTACTCCCTGAGGATGTTCTCTGATGATTATTTCTTTCTATCTTTATTTTGCTTCTTTCTATTTTTTTTCCAGCCCCCTCCTGTTCCCTGAGGAAGTATGCAGCCATAATGCTGAAGTGCTGCTAAATGCAATAAGGCAAAAATCATCACTGCTTGATGGCACCAGAGTGCCAGAGCTTTGGATAAAGAATTATACCACTAGCGCAGCATGAACCAGTCAACAGGAAAACGAAGAAAACAATCCCCAAACTCATGGTGTATTTATTTTTTATGATTCAAAAAACCTTTATTTAAAAAAGATAAAATGGGAATCATTGGATGAATATATTTGAAGACAGGAATCTCACAGGCAATTTGGACCCATCATAGTTTTGTTGTGCTGGTTCTCAGAATTGGGTTTTCAAAGCTAGGAGACAAATATACATTGTCCACCAAGTTTAACCTGAAATAAAAGATTGTTTCTCTGATTTGTGCTTTATAACCAAAGCTGTGATCTAAAAATAAGAGTAATTTTTAAGTGGAAATTTAAAAGAAATTCAATGGCTTGAATTAATTCTGGGTTTAAAGTAGAAGGGAGAAAAATATGTTTTCTCTTAAAATCTCAATAACCTAGGTTATTATAAGTGTTAAATAAATTTAATAACTAAAATACATGCATATATAACAACCCATGCCTCTTCTTAGTGAGCTGTACCCATTAGCTAGGAACTTTTTTTCTTACTCTGTTTATATTTCTCTTACATTCTCTTGAAACACAATCATTATGGGATTTTGTCTCTCTTTCTTTCTATCACTCCCTTGTTATCTGACCAATTTCAGATGTATAGTTTTATCATCTTGGACTTGGCGTTCTGTACTGTTATACCATGAATCCATATGTGTGGGGAGTCTAGATTAATTTTGCTTGGACATGATCAAGATTATCCTTATTTTCACCATAATGCAAGTCATCCTGCATTCATATCCAAATGTTGCTTGTTGAGATTTTAGATTGGTAATTAATTTGCTTTTGAAATTATTCTATATTTTTTCATGAAAATAAAGATTCATTTACTTATTCTGAGGGCATTTCCATTCTGTTTTAGCTGTTTCATATATTTCTTGGTTTTATTTAGGTAGCAAGCCAAATAACCTCCACTATGGTAAACAACCATTGTTAGTTTAGACATTTTTGCAGGAAGATTTCAAATGGCAAACTCCAATTTCTAGCATTGAATACCACATTTATAATCAAATTGCAAGAATTCTGTACATATAAAAGGCCGATTTGATTATTTTACTTCTGGATGTTTTGTTTAGCTACTAACAGGATTTTAACGATGATATGACTACGACAGATGACAAGGCCCACGAACAGCCCTGTTAGAGATTGCACATTTTTGTTTGCTTGCACTGCTCTTTGGATTGCTTGCTTTCATATAGGCCACATATTATCTTTTTCTTCTTTTAAAATCCCAATTGTAGATCATGTTGTTTCCAAGACTGAATTGGTTAAGAATTAGTAATAAGCAAATTTTCCTCTAGAATTTTAAAAATGCAGTGCTCCGTAGTCATAGAATTTGAAAGATAAAGGCAGCCTTGGAGGGCCTTTATTATGTGGTATTGTTTTTCCATGATGACATCACATGGGAGGAAAAAAAATGGAAAACTGTCTTTTCTTTACCTACTGTGCTTGCCTTCGGGCATTCATTTTTTTAAGCAGCAAAATCCCAAGTAATGCTTTTGTGATCCATTTTCTGTGAGTAGTTTTGTGACCCATCAAATGACACTGCAATGATATTATCGCAATTGCTTGATTTGTTTGCTTTTGCAGACATTGTCCTGGCCTCTACCCCAAGGGTGAGGCACCATTGTGAGTTCTGAGAATATGTGACTTGGGATAAAGTAGCGTTCTAGAAAATAGGCTCCAACCTGAATCACACCACAAGTAAATAGATAGAAGTCTATTCTGTGTGTATATGTGTGTGTGTGTGTGTGTGTTCAGTTGTATCAAATTGGCATTCGAGCAAAGATGCTTATTATTTACATAACCTAGGATCAATAATTTTAACTTGACTAAAATTAATTTCTTTTTTTGTGTAAAATGGACACATTATTCAGTTAGGCTTATCGCTATAACAAAACACTCAAATCTAAATCATTACAAACAATAATTATTTCTCAATTATTACAATCAGATGTGGGTGTTTCTGCTCAGGTGTTTCTTTCTTTTCCTTTTTTTTTTTTTTTTTTTTTTTGAGATGGAGTCTTGCTCTGTAGCCAGGCTGGAGTGCAGTGGCGTGGTGACCGTCTCGGCTCACTACGACCTCCACCTCCTGGGTTCAAGCAACTCCCCTACCTCAGCTTCCCGAGTACCTGGTATTACAGACATGTGCCACAATGCCTGGCTAACTTTTTGTATTTTAGTAGAGACAGGGTTTCACCATGTTGGCCAGGATGGTCTTGATCTACTGACCTCATGATCCACCTGCCTTGGCCTCCCAAAGGGCTGGGATTATGGGTGCGGGCCACCACACCCAGCCAGGTGATTCTTTTAGTATAATTCTCCTCCAAGAATCTATTCAAGAACAGAAACATCCTATAAAGGTCTTGGAGTCCACCAATGATTTACTTATATCTGGTGAGCAAATGAACATAAAAAGGATAACATGAATTATTATGTGAGTGACTCTTTAGGTCCCAGTCCTGGAAGTAAGATAAATCAGAACCACCCACATTTCCTTAGCTGTAACTCAGTACAGTGGCAGAGGTGACCTGCCAAATGTAAGGATAGCTGGGACATTAGGTCTTGTATATTGCGGAAGTGTTTAACAGAATTTGGAGAACACACAGCCTAATCTCTATCAAATAGGATAAATCATAGCAAAATATGATGAATCTATAAGCATATAAATTATGACAATAAATTTCTAAGATAGTAACTGTAATTTTCTCTCTTTATGGCCAGTATCAGAGCCCACAGATGACCCCACTGGACTTTACCATATGGAACTCAATCTGCATGCTCCATAGTAATCTGCTGTTGCTTTTCTCATGGGATTTATTGCTTTAGTCCTAAAAAATAAAATAATTTATTTATTGTATTTGCTTTTCCACACAATAAGGAAATGTCTATCATGTACTGAACATCATATTATATGTATAATATATACATGAAACATGTATAGCATATATATCACATTGTATATCATGAAATGACATGAAGGAGGCTCACTCACAGAGTTATTCTTTCAGACAAAACCAAAATCCATGTTTCCGGAAAAGCTGTTTTATGTCCCAGCTTCTACTGACAGAGGCTCAGTAGTAGTTGAACTTTCCTGGGAATCCCCCAGTAAACTATTCTTCCCTCTCCTTAACCCGTAAGTTCCTTTTCCCTTTTCTACTTGGTTGCTCTCAAGTCCTGTTGCCTTTCTGTGCATAGCCAGTGCTGAGCTACAATGGAGAACAAGTGTCTGGCAGCTGCTACTTCAGGGCTATAAACTTCCCACAGCAGATGAGTATGAGCAGCTTTGCAACAGCATATGGAGGTCTCTTCCCAGAATATTTTGTTGTGGCAGCAGCTGGAAACTTATCAGTTTGGGGAAATTAGTAGTGAAAGGAGGGGAATGGTCAACACAGCTCAGGGGCCAGATGTATTCCCTACTTTCCCCTCCTCTTTTTTCCTGTGTAAAAGCTCAAAAGAAATGCATTTTATATGATTTATTATTATGGAGAAAATAATAACAACATTAGGGGTTAATGTTATTTATTCCTTAAGGAAGTCATCTATAACGTATCTTTTTCTTATATCTATAGAACACTCATGTCTAGAGCTCAACTCTCATGGATTCTCTTGATTTCATTAGAGCAATGAGTATTAGAATATGAGTAATATAACATCCTTTGGGTTAGGATTAATGACTAGGGCAGTGACCCTTTTTCTGCATTTAGTAAGTATAGGGCTCTCTCCCTCTGATGAGGACATCAGAGAACATAGTTTTATTTAGAAACCTGAGAGCATCTTTTAAGACATACAAAATTGGAGTGTCTCTCATGGTATCTCGAAGTTCATACTCTGCATGATGTGGTTTTAACTTATTTCATGGAATTCCAAAATTAAATAAACAAACTGTGTTCTTTTCCTTCATGATTGTATAGGTATGAATTATATCACCTTTAAGAATTCATGTAACCCTTCTAGAAATGTTATTTATTAGTTTATTCTTATACAAACATCTCTCCATATTTTGGCCATTTTGACTGATTTGTCTGGCATAATTAAAGAACTGGGATGTGTGACAAGGGCTTTTCTTCTAACTTGCAGAAATGGGAGAGAGAAAAATCAGTTGAAAGCTTAATAGAGCTAATGCATTCAATGAGCATTGAAATTATGAATTAAGGTATGTTTTCATTAAAATCTAAAACAAAGTTACATTTGTGTATTTATAGTGTGAAAATCATGATGTTGAACATATGTGAAAAGAAAAATGGAAAGCACATTTTGACGTAATTGTATTCATAATAACAAATAAAGCTATAACATAGCTGTAACATAACATCCTATTCATACTTCCAACTATACTAGCATTCCTTAACATCACAATTATGAGGTAGAACAAGGAATCATATTCAAGTTTCCAAATTATAAGGCATCATAGTATTTTACAAGTATGATGAAATGCAAGAAACATGTTTGTCTGTCTATCTATCTATCATATCTATCATTTTGAACGAACAAAATGCTATTGGTGGCTCAGTCTTTTTAAATTTGTATACAACCTTTGCAAAAACTATTTGCTCCTATGATTCCACATACTAGAAATCCATTTGGCATTTTTGGGTAAGGAGGGTGAATGGTTTTACACCAAAACAATATTTTTAAATTTTCATTTGGTTGGTGTTTGGCATTTCTCAGATATTCATATTGCTGATTCTTTTCCTTGACTCAATTTTAACTCACAGAATAGAGAACAATTCAGTAATTTATTTTCCATTCTTTTAATCATTTATTGAGCACATATTAAGTTAAAAGAACTGTCCCAGGCACAACGGGAATATCAAAGAGAAAGCAGTAGTAAGTGTTGTGGTTAAACCTCTAGGCTTTATAAAACAAACAAATCACCTGAGTCTATGATATTTACTCACTGGGGAAGTTTGGATGAACCACGTTACCTAGTCTTATTTTCTCTCTTTTTTTTTTTTTTTTTTTTGAGATGTAGTTTCACTCTTGTTACCTAGGCTGGAGTGCAATGGCACGATCTCCACTCACTGCAACCTCTACCTCCCAAGTTCGAGTGATTCTCCTGCCTCAGCCTCCCAAGTAGCTGAGATTACAGGCGTCCACCACCAGCTTAGCTAATTTTTGTATTTTTAGTAGCGACGGGTTTTCACCATGTTGGCCAGGCTGGTCTCAAATGCCTGGCCTCAAGTGATCCACCCACATTGGCCTCCCAAAGTGCTGGGATTACAAGTGTGAGACACTGCCTGCAGCTTATTTTCTCATTTATAAAGTAGATAATGATAAGTCAAGTTTGTTGGGAGGTAAAGGATGCATACAGGGAGCCTGAAGTCTTCTTCACTGATGCTTCTCACCAGGCTTGGCCAGTGCTCACTTCCTGACAGTTCTCTTTCAAGCCACCCCTCATACCCCTAGTACCGTGAAAAACAGAAGACAATGGAAAGCAAATACCAATCCCTTCAGGCTGTGTGGTCTTGACATGCTTCTGAGTGATGGGCACTCCATCCACATGGAAATCTCCAGTGATAATTTGCTATCCTGGGCTGTGACTTTTCTAGACCTACTTTTAATTTGGCTCAGAATCTGTAGGGACTAGATGTCTAGGGAAGGTCTCTCTTGGACTGGTCATCACTCACCAGAGGTAATTCTCTCAGGGTTCAATTTGAGTCTGTTTCCTCTGGCTCATGCCTTAGCCTCTCAGCCAAAGAGTGTTTTGGCTTGTTCTTCCACTGGCTTTTGAGATTTCAGCCTAGGGCCAGAGGTGGACTTTCCTGGAGGTGATGGGATTTGGTGGTGGGTGGGGAGAGTGACTGGGTTAGGGAAGGGAGGAACTAGGCTGGTGCCCTCTCTGGCAGTAGTTCAATCTTAATCCTCAGTAGTGCACTATTTCTTACAATTTAATATATGAGGAATTCTTTAAAATATCTGATGCAATTTGAGCCTCTCCTTCTGCTACAAAGTTCATCCATGATTTCTGAAAGATTAGTAGATAGTCCCACTTGTGGCCACACTGCCTTTGCAAAACACACTCCAGGATGCTGTTCATACAGATGAAATGCAAAGAGCACCCTCTAGAGATGTGCGGTCACGAGACCCCTGGTTCTGGATGGAGCCAGGGAAAAGCTGACCTTTTCCTTAGATCACCTGGCTTCTCCATTTCTCTTGCTTCCTTTCCATCCACATTTCCTTCTTTCTGAAACTTTTCTCTAAGAGCCCTGCTCACTTTCATTCATTCCATTCCTTTACTACCAGAGCATGCACGTTCTGATTATTTGGAATTGTCGAGATAATTTAAGAATTGCCTCAAACATTTTAAAGCTTTTTCATTGTTGCCCTAAGGCAAAACCAGCTGAGTGGGCAGGTAAGGTGGACATCAGGGCCACCAATACAGTTGTGCAGATTGCTCATCACACATCTTCAAAGAGTGCCACACACACTGAAGTCAATGCAAGTGAAGTCTCCTGGAACTGGGCAGTGTGAACCATAGGTGTCCAGATGTGGCAACTCTGGTGGAAGTGTCCAAGGTGCCTCTGGAGGGGTGGCTGTCATCAAAAGGAAATGTATATTTTCCCCCCCAGAGTTCAAGAGCATTTGAGAACTCTCAGCAGATTCTTTTGGGACTTATGTGCCAGTTGATCCCATAACAGTCTCACATGACAGGCATTCTCCAGCTTACAAATGACTTTGTGCACCCATAGTTATGTAGGTCAGCTCTCTGAAAAGGGACCACATTTTTTTTTTTACGGAGAAGCAATGTTTAAGAGAGCAGTTTAGTTATCTGTCCGATTGGTTCACTCTGCTTTCCTGACATGACAAGACCTGCTTGGCCTATGGCAGAGTTGTGACGTGTATACAAGGCTTTTGTGGTGTGATTGGGGGAAATTCCTATCACCTTGAGTCATGAGAAACCTGGTGGTCAAGGAAAAAGCTTTCCCAGTGCAAAGGATGATGAGCACAGACAAACTAAGCCATGACAGAGGCATCAGGAACCATTAGCCCCTTGAGTTCCTGTGATATCATAAACTCAGATTCCTGATGTCACCTCCATGAGGCACTGGGAAAGACAAGTTTCTGTTTCTTTCTCTACCAGTACCTAGATGCTGACCTTGAGCTAATCGTTCAGCCTCTCTAGTCTTGCTATCTCCAGCATTACAGGAGAGCTAATAAAGATTTCTAAAAACACTAATTTCTATCATGTTTGCATGGGGGACATATAATGGCACACTCACCATGTGCTGTTACTGCATTCAGTTTTATGGACACACACATCTCTACATCCCTGAGAGTGGCTAAGCACAGTAGCCTGTAGCATATATTCCGGGTGGCTCCTCTGCCCCTCTCTGGCATTTCCATTTCCTCTCCTAGAAGCTTTGTCCATGAGATTAATCATTTGGCTGGAAATTTCAAGAGTATGTAAAAAGAATACTGACCGTGGAGAATGAATATTGTTTCGCTATCTCCTCATCCCCTCCCTGCCCTAATACTAGTTAAGGAGATAGGAAGTTGAACTTCTTTGCCTGTTACCTGACCTATAAGATGAAGAGCCAATTACAAGATAGCACACAATAGGAACTCAAGAAAGATTCCTCTCCTTGAATAAGGCAGATTCATCCACAAATGAGAGTGGGGTCAGGGATAGTCTATAGAACATTCAGACTTAAAGATACTTAAAAAAAGAGAAAAACCATAATGTGTAAGTATGTACCCTGGGCACTGATTCTATAAGTCAAAATAGTGGCCCCCCTTAGTGAAAGAGAAGAGGGTGTGATTAGCCCACGGATAGACTTCTGGAGTGGCTGGGAAAGCTCTTTCTTGACTTAGGTGTTAGTTCCAAGAAGATTTGCAGCTGTATTTATATTTTACTTTGTAATATAAAGAATTTTAAGAATAATAATTTAAAAAAGAAATCTGAGAACAAGTATCTAACAGGTTTGTAAGACCAATAGAGGAATGAGATATAGCAAAAATTAATGAAAGAAAGAATTGCCAATGAAGAATATTTCACGAGGGAAAAAGCTAAAGAGTGATCCAGCATAAAGGTCCCCTGGATGTAGCAATAAAGCAATCCTGGATGACACTGTAGAAGGTAGTTTCATGGAAGCAGTTGAAGCTTTAGCCAGAGACAAGAGTATGGAATCAAAAATTATAGAAATTTCTTGTAAGACTTTGTCCATGAACAGAAGGATGGACATTGTGTTTTCTTTTAATGAATCCAAGGTTAACTAACCCTAGATTCTTTTTGTTAAGTTCTTCTCTGTCTGACACAACAACTTGATAATTACATTCATTCTCTTAAGTAAATATCAAGCTCTTTTGCTATGTGTTCATCCAGCCCATTCTTTAAAAGGGTTTCAGGTCTCACCTCTTTTGAGAAATACTTGGTGAATAATTCAGCATAAAGTAGTCAAGGCAACTCACATTGCTCTATAGAAATGGAGTCAGATTTGATTAAAAATATTAAGAATTAAATCAATGACATGGAGCATATTCCTCCTCTTTTAATTTTTTTCTTCTCTTTGATAATATGCTTGGTTCAGAATCATGCTTTTCATGATGCAAACAACCATCATCATCTGTTTCCCCTAGTTGGCTTGAAACAGATCATCATGTCAATACCATTTGTTAATGGAATACCCAGGTTTAAGGAAAGTATATAAGAAGCAAAAATATAAAGCAATATGCAGAATAAACTGCTCTGGAGAACAAAATGAGACAGACATTTGATATCCATTTGGTATTTACTTCACTCTCTGATCCACAGAAATTTTGCATCTGCCTCTCTGTCTGAGGCTACCTTGATCATATATTCTTAATATTTGTGGGCTTTCATATAACTGCATAGTTATTATTATTATCTCTTCTAGTATAATTATCTCTAAAGTGTATGTATACTTGGCCGCTTTTCCTGAGCTCCAATTGGTGTTTCCAGTGATCAAATGGATAATGTCAGCTGGATATCCTAAAGGAACCCTAAATTGTACTCATTTTCTGTGCTCTTCTCTGCCTTAACTCTGACAATGTTGCTTTGATATTTGCCATGCCAATTAATAGAATTTTCAAATCATCTTCAACTGTTTATTTCCTCTTTTATTTCTAGATCCAATTATTTATTAATTCTTATTTGAACATACATATCTCTTACATCTACCTAGCTGTTCTTTGCATTCTGCCTACCACTATTCTAATTTGAGATTCTTTATCTATCTATGGAATTACTTTTCAATCAGCTTTCTTGACTACAGTGTCTACTCACATCTAATTGAATTATCTCTCTAGAGCATAAATATAATCATGCATAATACTCCCCCCCCCCCCTCACTGGAGAACAGAATCTAAACTCTTAGGCACCCCCTGGGTTTGGTCCCTATCACTTCCTACTCTACCTCTCTCCATTCTCATTTCCTAGTTTTCTCAGATGCTTTCTCAGAATGTTTTTGTTCCAGTGATACCTGTTATCAGTTTTCAAAATATGTCATACTGTTTCATGCCTCTGAGCTGATGTTTGTGTCATATATACTCCTTGGATTTATCCTTTCCCGTAGTTGGCTTGAAAACGTGTTCAAGTTGAAGTCCAAGTATTCCCCTCCATTCTAAAGTCTCACTTGTTGTGAGGTGGGAAGTAGAGTTTGGAGAATATTGTTGTAATTATTATTTTTTTAATTTTTATTACTTTTCTTTCTTTCTTTTTTGCAGCAGAATCTTACTCCATCACCTAGGCTGGAGTGCAGTGGAGCTGTCATAGCTGAGGGTAACCTTGAAATCCCCAAGTAGCTGGGACTGCATAGGCATTTGCCACCATGTCCAGCTAATTTTTATTTTTATTTTTTTGTAGAGATAAAGTTTTGTTATGCTGTCCAGGTTGGCCTCACACTCCTGGCCTCAAGTTGTTCCTTGCCTTGGTCTATCAAAGTGCTGAGATTACAGGCATGAGCCATTGTACTCAGCCATATTACTTATATTCTATTGCAGTTATTTTCAAAGTCTATCTGTATGTCTGTCTATCTATCTGTCTGTCTGTCTGTCTATCTGTCTATCATCTCTCTGTCACAATTAGTTCTATGTATCCTAGGAAAGTAAAATTTTATTTTGGGAAGGGTTAAACATATTTACCATTTTATTATCAGCATTTAGCACAGTGAGCTTACAAAAATGTTTGCTGAATGATCAAAAGAAGAAACGCTTCAGAAAATATGACTGAGTAGTGAGTGGGAGTCATTCCTGAAAAGAAGGAACTTTTGAAAACCTGCACAGCAAAATATAAAGCATTTTAAAGAGTTAATAAGTAACCCAGTTCATCCAAAGCAAAGATTCTAAGTGATTCTGTACAGCCGAACATCCTCATTAGCAACAAGGCTAGAACCACAACTTAGAGGCATTCATGTTTTGCCCCCTTTGGATCATTAAGGAAACATTAGAAGATTTCCTTCATATATCTTGATTATGTAGGTGGAATAGTAATAATATTTTATCCAGGTCCTCTTTGTGTAGTGACCACTACCACTTGGGTTTTATATAAAAATGACCACCATGCATTCTACCTGTATAAACCCTAGTGGAAAAAAGAAATAAATACGTATTTTGCGTGTGCCTTAAAGGTAACTTAGTGACCAATTTAGTCTGTAGCATTGATGAGTCAATCAGCTGAGCCATAAGGCAGCTGCAAATCTGGATCATGCACAAAATGCTCAATTTGTTGGCCATATGTAGGCATAGACTTTGTGATGAATAAGCAAGACTAAACCAAGTCTTTTCTTATATGGGGAGTGCACATGCATGTTGATGAGGCATAAGAGCAATCCTCTGCTGACTCAGGAAAGCAGAAAAGAAAGCCCCCAAAAATCCATCTTTTACAAAACAAAAATGTACAAACTTCCACTAAGTTCATTTGCCTAGAGATCTAATTTATTCATACCTGTTAAGGACACAAAAGCCATTCAGTCTATTGACTTCTGGAATCAGTAAATTTATTACTAAAGATTTGTACATGGAAAATGTAGTCAATGGAGACAATTCACTACTGCAGAAGGTCAATTGGACACATTAATGGCCGATTCTCTAAAGCATGAAGGATCATTTTAGGGCTAGCATTACTAGTTGTAGTTAAATAGTCAGGTAAATGTTAAAAGGGCAAACAAATTTCATTTCCCTAGGCATTAGCTGAGGCCAGAGAGAACAAGAAGTAGCTGCATTTTCTGCTCATCTGTCCTAAGCCCTTTGACTCCTGTTCCGACGAAAGAAGGTTATTTTTCAGTGCCCTCTAGCTGTCTTCGGTCTAGGTGGCCTTGGTCCTTGACTAGCCCAGTGAATGCCAGGCCTGCTGTGAACAGCTGCATTCTAGCTGAGCAATGGCCAGGAGGAAGGTCTCTTCTGCAGATTTAGGCAGAATTTCAAAATGCAAAAAGTGTGTCTTGAATGTCCTTTTTAACCTTAACTCTGCCTTTGTCTTTCTCTGTTCCTGTCAGGCACCCTGGGACTTAATGCACCCTCCTCCACTGCCCATGACTCTGTCCCTTGACCATAGAACCTCATCTATTACAGTTCTCCCAAAGCAACACCATGAATATGTGATCTTCCTCTACATCTCCTCATCAAAACTACCCCTTTCCTTTGGGCCATTGCCTATGGAATTTTCTGTCAGTGAGAATTACCTGAAAAAAAAATATTGGATAAGTGTGTTTAGCAAGGTCTCTGATTATTTTTATTGAAAGAAGAAATGTTTGTGGAAAGTTTAGGTGACATGGCAGGATATGAATAAACATATTTTGGCAAAGGGAAATTTTGGAAACTGCAAATCATACCACTTTTATGACTGTGGTAATTTGGCTCTGAAATTTGCCATCATAATAGAACAAAACAAAACATAATACCGTAGAATTTTTCTAACATATCTTAGTTCTTACTTCCTTTGGAAAGTGTTTCCTGGGTATTTCAGCTCACAGTAGTCTTGCCCTAGAGATTGCAAGGAGAAGTAAGTGGTAAATAGCATATCCTTCATATGTGCGTGAGGCCCTCATGTTTCACTGGACCTAAGGATTTAGGTGGCATTTGCTTATTTACAAAGTTTTTCACCCACATTGGGCACTCAGAATATTTTTCTTATGTAACCCCGTATAAACAGGAGCCATTTTTTTTTCTGCCCTGTGCTCCTGTTTACAATGGGGTCATTTGAAAAATATACAGAAACTGCATTCTAAGCTCCCAGAGGAATCGTGGTTTGCAGAAGGCCAGAGACTGGCTCCAGGCCTTAAAAACACAATGGAGGGTGTTTCACCTCAGTGTCCCTGAATCCCAGCCAACTCAGGTTAATAGTGCCCAAAAGTCATTTTCTGGCCTACTCACATGGTTGGAAGGGGATGGTGTGATGGCGGCAATTTCAGACATCCGCCTCCCAGATGAGCATGGCCATATGGACTCAGAGCTGGAAGGGAGAGTATGATGAGTTTGGAGGCAGCAAATATGAATGGGTAAGAGAGCAATCTGAGCCAGGCTGCCGGGGGAGAGCAGGGCACAAATGAGGAAAAATGGTTTAGAGAAAAACAGCTTATGGCTGGAGATCAGGATACCTGAGTTTTTTTCTGGCTCTGCCTCCATTCAGCTAAGTGACCTTGGAGAAGTTATTTATATTGTCTTAGAGATTTTTCTTTTTTGTGTGTGAAACAAAATGAGTTAGTTTGTCTGTACAGTTCCTTTCAGCTCCAGAATTCTAAGGGAGAGATTCTTAAACAGTATTGTGTTACCAAATAATTTTACTCCGCAAATGTCTAGTAAGTATATCTATACCTCAATATTATCTCTTTACATGTGAAATAGAATGTACCCAAAGCTGACTTACAGTGTCCTCAAATCAATCCAGTTGCTAATTTTATGAAAATTAAACACAGCGATGTGCTGTATAACAATGTTTTGATCTATGATAGACCACATGTACAATGTGCATACATATACACACACAATCTTATATATAAGACTGAAGTACTATATTTTTACTGTATTTATAGTTAGAGATGTTTAGATACACAAATACCATTACAATGACTCACACTATTCAGTACAGTAACATGCTGTACAGGTTTGTAGCCTGGGAGCAATAGGCTATAACATACAGCTCAGGTGTGTAGTGAGTTGTACCATTGCGGTTTGTGAAAGTACACTTTATGATGTTTGCACAATGATGAAATCGCCTTATGACACATTTCTCAGAATGTGTCCTAGTCCTTAAGTGACTCATGACTATATATGTAAATTACACATCCACTTTCACATATGGTCTCATTATATCTTCTCAAGAATCTTATTATCTCTTTATGGATGAAAAAACTAAAGGTCAGGGAATATAGCATTTCCCAATGCCACATATCAGATGAGCATATTCTATAACAGATGTAAAAAAATAACACCATCTCTCTTCTTTGTAGAGCTTATGAATTCTCCATAAAAACAATACATATACACACATACACAGAGCAAAAATTACAATATCAACATGAAATATGCCAAAAATGAAATATACAAGAGACGCAAAAAACTGAATAAAATATTTGTGCCAAAATCCATCAAAACTGCAATAAATTCCATTGACAATCAAGACTGGGGAGCTAATAATGCTGTTTATTGAACACCTACTATATGTGTCTGTTTCTCTAATTAGTGCTATGAATATAATTTTAAATTTAGACCTGCACACACATTGGTAACCATGTTGTAAATGTTTTTTCCCATGTGATAAAATTAGCATTTAGATAAGTGAACTGACTTGCTTAGAATGCGCAAAATAGCAGAACCAGAATTGTAATTGTAATAAAGAAATACACAGTCCTAGATTTTCATATTAAAGGCCCACTCTTTTGGAATACCTTCATGAAAAAATTTGAAGCCATCATGAGAGAGGAAGGGAGAGCTTTTCATGTTCAATTAATAGTGCAAGGAAAGAAGATGGAATCAATGTTGGGGAGAAAATCCAGAAGCAGTTACATGTAGGACAAATGGGTATAATACACAAGAAAAGTCTGTCATGCCAAAGAAAATGAAATTAGTTATAAACTTAACAAAATATGCACCTAACCGAATGTCAAAAATTTCAAAATGTTGATGAAAGGAATCAAAAGATATTTAAATAAATGGAGAAAAATACTAAAGTTGTGGTTTGAAAGACATGTTGAAAACATGTCAATATCATCCAATTTAACCTAGAAGATTAATGTACTTTCTGTCAAAATCTTAGTCATTTTTGGTAAACATAGACAAATTGATTCTAATATTTACATGGAAATGAACAGATCTTAGGGGAAAAAAAATATCTTAAATATATAGAGTAGGAGAAATCCCTTCTCAACATCCAGGTTTACTCTAGAGCAAAGAAAAACAGCATGGTACTGACAGAGGAATAGACACAGAGACATATGGAACAGAATAGAGAACGCAGAAACAAATTCACACAAATGCACCCCAAATTTTTAAAAACGATGCCAAAGTAATTTAGTGGAGGAATCACTAACTTAAATGAAAACATAAAACTATAAAACTTTCAAACTAAAACATGAGACAGTCTTCAGAATCTAGGGCTAGGCAAAGACTCCTTAGACCTAAAAAGCATGATTCGTAAAATAAAAAAAAATGGATAAATTGAAACTCATCAAAATTATAAACATTTTTTCAATAGAAAAAACCATTAAGAGAAAGAAGAACCAAACTATGGATTAGAGGAAAACATTTTCGAACTTCCTATTCAGCAAAAAAAGTCCAGTGTCTAGAATATATAAAATATACTCAAAACTCAAAGTAACAAAAAAATTCAATTAGAAAATGGACAAAAGATAGGACATTTTACTAAACAAGATCTGCAGATGGCAAAGGAACACATAACAAAATATTAATATTGTTATCCATTTGGGAAATGAAATTAAAGCCACAATAAGATATCACTGCCTGCCTGTCAAAAACAGTTAAAAAGAAAAAAAAAGTGGTAACACCAAATACCAGGGAGTTTGTGGATAAACCAGATCATTCCATTGTCAATCGTTCATACATTGCTGATAGAAATGTGAAATGGACAAGCCACTCTGGAGAATAATTTGACAATGTCTTATAGAACTAAATATGCAATAACCATCTAGCCAAACCATTGCACTCTTAGATACTTATTACAGAGAAATGTAAGTATGCATTCCAAAAGAAAAAATGAAAAAGTTAAAGAAAAGAAAAGCCTTTACATGAATATTTAAAGCAGCTTTATTCCCGATAGTGTCAAAACTGAAAACTATTCAAATGTTCTTTATTGAGTGAATGATTAGACCACTTGGTACATCCACAGATGGAATATCATGAAACAATATAAAATAACACATTTTCATACATGCATAACTTGGATGAATCTCAAGATAATTATGATGAATGAAAAAGATAGTTCCAAAAGATAATTATTTTATATGATTTCACTTCAATAATATTCTTAAAATAACAACATTGTAGAGATGGAGAGCAGTTAATGGTTGTCAGAAGAGAGGAAGGAGGACAGTGGTGTCTGTATAAAAGCCAACAGCAACAGGAGTGATCCTTGCTAAAAAGGAATTGTTCAGTATTTTGACTGGTGATAGATACACACAGGCGATGAAACTGCTTAGTATTGATACAGATACACATAAATAGAGGATTACATGTAAAATTGGTAGAAACTAAACAAGTTTGAAGAAATGCATCAATGTCAGTTTTCTGGTTGTGATATTGATCTGTATTCTGATGATGTAGGATGCCATCCTGGTAGAATCTGGGTAAGAGTATACAGGATGTCTTTGTATTTCTTACATCTGAATATGATTCTACAATTAACTCAAAATATACGGCTTAATTTAAAAATAAAGAAAATATTTTTAAAAATCAAAGTGCTTTGTTGCATATAAAATTTTGGACCTTCAGGGAGCAAAATCTTTTAGGTGTTGTACAACAGTTTGTGTTTTGCAGAAGGAAAATGCAAGCAGAGAAGCTATTAGATTTTAAGTTCTTGTAGAGGTCTTATGGCAACGAACCCTTACTTTTCTGACCCTGGCCTACATGCTTTCCAAGCAGAGACAGGCTGTTAGGCTTATCCAGTGTCCAGTTGACTGCTTTTCCTCCAAGACTCCTTTGGACCAGCGGTACCAGACTGCATTTCCTAAGTTCCAGGTTTATTAAATTTTCTGTCCTTTTCTATCCCCAGGCAGGGGTGGGTGGAAGCACCTCCTGCTGTGAAATAGAGTGTGTTTTTTTTCTGATTGGTAAGCAGCTCTTCTTCATGTTCCTATATAGACCAGCAATGACTCATTGCCTTCCCTCTGTTATTGCAAAAATGAGGCCTGGGAGAGTTGCACATACATCCCAAATGTTACATATTAGAATTGATTACACCAACACAACTATTAGGCTTTCAAAGGCATAATGTTTTAAGCCTGCTCAACTAAAATGCTATAGTCTATGCACAATCAAACCTCTCTGAGGGAATTAGGCAGAAACCATTTTAATTTATCCATTCTGGAGTGTGGTGCCAGGAGTGCTACAAAGAGGAAAACAAAGAAACTACTGAGTGAGCAATTTTTTTTCCATCAGCAGAAGACTTGGCTTGCTCTGGAAAAATTAGGAAGAATACCATGCTTCACTCATCGCATATATGTAAAAAAATGGGAGGCCCCCTTCTGATTAATCTCCTAATTGACTCATGCTCGCATAAACTTAAGGTTTCAGAGAACTTTTGTTTTAAGTCATATTTTCTTGTTTTGCCTCTACCAGAGTCTCCTTTAGGTAAGAACTCCTAATAGAGCTCTCTGTAACCTTAGTAGGATTGTATGGCAGGCCCTAAAATCAGCTTGTTGATACTGTGTTGAAACTATGAATGATTATTATCATTTTTATTATACATGGGAAAATATATTAAAGTGCATAGTAAAAAGTGTTTCCTATTTAAAAAGGGCCACATTTTAACTCTGATCTGATATATCCACTAATAAAACCTTAATTAATAAGGTTTTATTAATGGATACATCTTTTAAATTATTGTTACTCTTCCAGGATTCCTGTAATCATTGAGGCAAAAAGTTTGAGAAGTAATCAGGTGTGTGAGAATCTTTAAGGGCTTCTCATATTACACCTATAGTCTGCCTATCTTTCTTAAAAGCTACCTCTCCAGTAGATGGAGAGATGAGATAAAAGCTCTGAAAAAAAAAGGTAAATAATATTTGAAACCTGTGCTGTTGAAATATTTGTCATGTTATTCACATGTAACAGTAAAAAGTATCTGTGATGTGGAAGTCTTCTAAGAAAAGTGATAGAAATTTGAAAGTCTCAGCATTTGTTCTTATAGCAGGTTTTTTGCTAAGAAAGCTGACGTTTGACTTCAGTATTGACTGTTTTCTTTTGTATATCTTTTTGCTCTTTTTGAATATTTACACTCTTCCCTATACATCCTTCATGCCTGTCCCATAAAGAAAATCTTAGCCTTTACCTTTTATGGTAGACAACACCCTGCCCCACAACCACCCTGCTTTTTTTCTGCCTGTCATAGTACACATTTGGTCTTTGTGTGTGCCCAGGTACAATGACCCTTTTTAACTCTAGAGCATGCATCACGGTTGGCTTCCCTTGTAAGCCAATACAGAATGATACTGATATATTTTCTGAAATTCCCATAATAATGTTCCTTTTAGGTAAAACATTGAATGCCCCTATTTCTATCCCAGGGCAGGTATTATAGAGAAGATATTAGCAAACTATGACCCAGCCTGCCATGAGACTTTTAAGTAAAATTTTAATAGAGCATATGCATGCTCATTTATTTACACCTTTTCCATTGCTGTTTTCATATTAATACTTACAGGACAGAGTCGAATAGTTGTGACAGACACCGTGTGGCCCAAAATAGTTACTACCTCATCATTTACAGAAAAAGCTTGCTGACTGTTGCTATGTAAAGAGATGACTCAAAACATTGAACCATCATTGCCAGGTTGAATTAATGAAGTTGAACCATTGCCAGTGCAGCCAAGTTCTGTTGAGATGAAAAAGAGCTTTTGGTTTAAGTTAGCTTTAAAATTGAGTGCCTTAAAATAAGAAAATCTTAGCACTGTAACTATTAAGAAGTATGGAATTAGGGATTGACTGATCAAATTAGCAGTTCAACAATATCATTATAGAGCTTCTATCGCTCTGCTCCATCATTTTAAACTTGACACGCTAGCTCTTATGCTCACCACTTGTGATTCTAAGATAGTTGGAAAGTCTAAGATAACATATTCTCAGACAACCATTTCCAGAATCATCATGAAAATATACTTCTCTTCACTTATTCTTTTTTTTTAATTAGGGGAGAAATCTTTCCCAGGAACCCATCTGTAATCTCTTAAACTCCATTTGTTAGATTTTGACTGACTTAATATTCACTGTCTTTGAACTTTAAAAAGTGATGTGGTTTGACTTTGTGCCCACCCAAATCTGATCTTCAATTGTAGATCCCATAATCCTTATGTATCATGGGAAGGACCAGTTAGACATAACTGAATCATGAAGGTGGTTCCTCCATACTGTTCTCATGATAGTGAGTTAGTTCTCACAGGATCTGATGATTTTATAAGGGGTTTCCCCTTTAACTGGGCACTCATTCTTCTTTCCTGCTGCTGTGTGAATAAGGACGTGTTTGCTTTCCCTTCCACCATAATTGTAAGATTGCTGAGGCCTCTCCAGCCTTGCTGACCTGTGAGTCAATTAAACCTCTTTCCTCTATAAATTACACAGTCTTGTGTATGTCTTTATTAGCAGTGTAACAATGCACTAATACAAAAAGTAAATCCTAACATGGGCAATCTCAAATTATAAAAATGTTGGTTTATTTTGAAAATGAAGAAAAATGAGAGGAATAAAAAAAGATAATATTTTCAATGCTCTATATAGTGTGTCACATACAAACATTCAAACTGTCAGCTAACAGAGGTCATCACATTGAAGAGAGGGATGTTCTGATCATAACATGCAGAAAAGCAGGTGGGACTCTTCACAGGTGTTCATAGAGAACCAGAACAGGATAGCATTCAAAGGTGGGATGTCATGGCTATTTCTATACACCCATCACTGAGACAATGATGGATTCTAGAAAAGTTTTCCAGATATTAATGTAATTTTTGCATTCCAAAATCTTCCTCAAAAAAAAAAAATATCAGTCAAAGATTTTCTTACTAAAGGATATCTTGAAGGAGACTGCTCATTCAGGGCTACAGACTCTCAGAAGGATTCACGCTAAATAGGATTTTCCACTTTTTCTAGATTCTGAATAGATGTCCAAATATAGCAGGTGTATTTGAACAATTATATCTGTCCAGATAAGCATGTGTAAATGTCATAATCATTTCAGACTTGATATTCACTTGGCCAGAGTGTGCCCAGAACAAGAGGAAATTGTGCTTAATGGTTGTCAAATGACAATAAATAAAATAGGTCTTTCTTCAAACGGTCATTTAAAAATCTTCCAATACGTCTGTATATTTCAGCTATAATAATTATTCTAATAACATTTTAATTTCAGAAATAACAATTTTGAGGTCAAAAAACAAAAATTCATCATTTTGAAGGCATGAAGAATAGACTTCTGTAATGTATTTTTGCATATTTTAATTCAGCTTAACAATATTGTCATATTGAGCTTGTGAATTTGAAATAATTAAAGATATATAATAGATTTGATTTGAGAAGACACTAAAGAAGCTTAATTGCTAAATAAAAATCATTTGTGGTTTTTGGTTTAAAAATAGCTAGGTTTACCATTATAGGTAAATATATGTATATTATACAGAATGTTTGTTTTTGTAATGTAAGACAATTGTCCAGAAAGAGAAAAACATGTATGTGTGATTGTGTATTGTACATGCACAAGTATATAAACACATATGCATATAAAAACTTCCATTGTGTGTATTATAATGCCTCTAGAATGTATAAATCTGCTGAAATTGTAAGAAAAGTTTTATTTCAGAAAGACATAGAATAAGAAGAATTGGCATGTGTAATTTTCTTTAAGTAAAATTGCTTTTCAGATTTTGATATTAGGCTTGTACCGATCAAGTAAAATGAAATAAAAAATATGCTTTATTCTTTTAAATTTTGAGAACATTTGTGAAAATTCGTATTTTTCCTGAAATGCTTAAATGCTTGTAGAATTCATCAATGAGGCCTTCTGGGTTGGTGTTTCTTTGAGGGAGATTTTAAATTATGGCTCTAACTTATTAAATAGAGCAACCACTGCTCTCTTTCCACTGTTGTAGTTTAATTTTCCAATTCCATAATTTTATGTATATGGAATCCATAGAATGCATGCTCTTTTTTGGTTGGCACATTTTGCTAGGTATACTTATCGTGATTCTTCCATGTCAGTTTGTATATCGCAAGTTTATTACTATTTTTATTGCTAAGTAGCATTCCATTGTATTGATATTTACTTAACAATTTACATATTGACACACATTTGGATTCTTTCTAGTTTTAGGTTATTATAAATAAAATTGATATGAAAATTAGGCTAAAAATGAGCTATTTTATGGAAATCTAGCCATAATTATTCTCTTGTGACAATATCTAGAAGTGAAATGACTACAGTTTTTTCTAAGTTCACCTGCAGGTTTTAGTCGCTTTTTTGTGTAATCCAGAAGTAGGTAAACTTTTTCTGTCAAGGTTGTAGAAAATAATTATTTCAGGCTTTGTAGGCAATGTAAGATCTCTATCTTCTTTTGTTTTCCTACTCCTTCTCCTTCTTTGTTTCTTCCTCTCACCTTTTTAGCTTAAACATCATACAATAAATAGGAAACAGACCACATTTGATCTAGGGATGGTAGTTTGCCTGTCCTCCTCATTGGATTTTCTACCTTAAATGACAATTGTATCATTTAAGATGAAAGATAGTTATAATTTCCAGTTTAGATGACTTTTACTTGTTTTCTCTTTCTGATTCCACTGTTTAGAATCCCTAATACAATGTGAAATTCAAGTGGGGACAGTGGACAACCTAGTGTTGTCTCTGATCTTAGAGACAAAACATTTTGTATTTTTCATAGATGCCTTTTATCAGATTGAAAGTGGTTTTTTTGTAAAAGCAAATTACAAAGACAGGAATAAATGTAAATGCTAAATTTTCTTTTAATACCTCAATAAATGTTACTTCACAAGTGACTGTAATGACTGCTTGATTACAAAATTACAGGCCACAAAACAAAAGTCATGTCATTTCTGTTTGGTAAGTTAAATCTTACATGAAGTGAGTTATCATTTATGTGAGGGAAAAATGCCAATAAAGCCATATTTTCCCAGAGTAGATTTTACATATTTTATTCAAAGGTATTTATTCAATATGATTTTTCATTCACTCATAAGAACTTCCATTCACCAAAAGATTCCCACGGTATCATGAGTTCTTTCACCAAAGTAAGATAAACAAAGTGAATAAAAATGTTTTAAGTTTTGCAATACCTACAGCAGCTTCAGTTCAAAACATGTGATGATGAATGTATGTATGCCTTAACAAATGCTCTGCCAAGCACAGTCTGATTTTGTTCTATCTCAGTCAATTCCTGTGTTGTGAAAATACCTAAGTTTGGCTTCCATGATCATCATTTTTGTAGATTAATAATCATGTTTTTACTCTCACTCCACCATGCTGAAGTAGAAGGCACTTTCATGTCTCCTTGAGGATTTGATTACAATAATTTTGTCCTTTACACCACCTGGTAAAATCAAACTTACCCTGTTAGACACAGATCCCATATGACAACCCTCGTGATGTCTACTCATTTACCCCAGGTATAGTAAGTTTTTCCCATTTCCATATTCCTAGAGATGCTTCTATTAGGGACTTACTACACCGAATAATGGTTTGATTATATTTATGCTCACATCAACTAAATCACACTATTTTTAATTTTACATTAAGGCCTAAATACAGAAATTTATATTCCTTATGCCCAGTATGGTGCTCATGAAAATCAGCAATGATTTTTTGCAGCAGTGATTTATGAAGGACACAGTGAATGAATGGATAAGATGTCACATTCCTTGAGTTTTCAGGGAAATCAAACAATCAAATTTTTAAAGAATTTTTCATGGCTTCTCACCAGCAATGTAAGTCAAAAAGAAAAACACTGAACACTGGAGAATAAATAAAAATCTATAACCCCTCTGCAAATCTGCCAGTGGCCTTGAACCGGAGATATAGATAAGAGATAAGAATCGGAAAATTAGTGGGACTAAAGTGAGAATTGACTAAAGGCTGGGAAGAATTTGGCCTTGGACCAAGAAGAAAAGAGCAGAGTTTCAAATTAAGGGCTTTGGAGGAAAAAAAAGCAAGAAAACACATCTAGTTTATTTCTTAGACAAGTTTGTAGAGAAGAGTGAAGCTGAGGATAAAATACTTGTGTAGGTCAGAGAGAAAAAATACAGACATTACCAGCATTTTGTTTCTGTGCCTGCATTTTGCTAACTTAAATGTAGATTTGTTCATATCCATCAGAGAGCTGAACTTAAAAAGCTTGGTGTTAAAAATTTTGAACCCTTTGAGCATAGAGGGGTCATCTCTTTATTTCTTTGTTGTAGTCATAGAATGAGGAGAAGATAAGTTTTCACCGGAAAACAAATTCAGCTCTGAGTACCCAGTAACTCTAAAAAAATAAAAAAATGAAAAGCCCACAAAGTGTTCCCTAAAACATCCCACACTTTACAATAGGTTATTAACACCGAAAAGGAGGGAATTCGACCAACCGGGAAAGATGGCAACTTCGGACTATTGGCAACTTCACAAAGTTCTTGGGAGAAAAAGCATTCCTATATGTTTGTTCTTTGAATACTTTATGCAAATGTGTTGATATATATGCACATGTTGGTGGGAAAATAAATGCAAAAAGATGGAATTTTCAACGAATGAATATGTTGAATTGCTAAAAGCAACATATTGCAACTTATGTTCTGAGAGCTCTTTGCTCACCATGAAATCCCCAAGCTGAATGTATTCAGAAGAAATGCAATAAGGTATGGAATAGTTCCAGGTTCAGATGTGAACACAGATACAAACACAGTGAATGCCGGAATGTGTGTTTGATGCTGTTGTGCAATGTTGAGAAAATAAATTGGATGTTGTTCATGTTGCTAATGCAAAAACAGAATGAATGCTAAAATGAAGTTATCTGCTGATTTTGGAATCTCATTTATCCCCTGCTGATTCATATCTGTTTTGGTTAGACATGTGATGCAAACATTCGCTTTGCGAAATCCCACTCCCAAGTCTTCAACCACTTTACCCCAGCTTTTGAAAATTAGCACTAGTTAAAATACCAAGAGCATAAAGTAATTGATTTCAAGCTGGTTGAGTGAGTATTTTCTGCACTTGATGCTCTGTGGAAATAAAAAATTTAGAATTTTTAAAAAAGAAAATAAAAAGAGAAAAATACTTCTTGCACAAAGGCATATCAAAATATTTTACTAAAATATATATATTCTATCTCTGATCTAAAGAATCTGAAAACACAATTGGATTTGAGGAGAAATATATATATATTTGACACCATTAAATTAAACCGCAAAGCCAACCGGCTATCACAATATAAGCCTTAAAACAAGAAATTGCTTTAGGAATTTAAAGAAGGAGAATATCATGGAGCAAATTTTAAATGAAGATTTTTCCAAGGATTTTTTTCGTCATGTATAGAGATGGAGCACAAGAGGAATGTATGATTAATTTGTAACTGTAGGGGCTGCAATTTCGGTTGCTGGACCAAGCCAAAGAAGAGATAAGAAAGGATTCAACATACACAGCAAATTAAGAAAAAAATAATTTTATTATCCCAGTCTTTCTTTGTTTTATGTTTACTATTTACGTATGGAATTTTAGACAACTGGAGAACCTCTAGAATACAGATTAAAGTTGGCTGCTTGAGTACATTTACACCATTCTTTGCCAATAATATCCAACAAGATCATTCAAATCTGGTCACTTTAACTTATTCTTGACTTTCACAATCAGTTGATTATTTAATAGAATTAATGGAGTATTTTCTGAGATAAAATGTATTTGCTGTACAATTAAGAGAATTCATGTTGTAGTGATGGTTGACTTAGCCTCTAAATTTAGGGTGTTTTCAAGTATACAAATTTAGTTATTTAATGCATTTTTAATTTTTTATTGACTAGAATATTTACTCAATATTAGAGCCTTTTCTTAGTGAGTCGGAGAGTGCTAAACAGAGTTTAGTGTGAAAAAAATGTCAGAATTGATTGACTAATTTAAAGAAATCTGATACACATTTTTCAGGGATTCACATTTGATTTGTTTTCTGCTTATTGTTTCTGCTTCATGACATAATGTCTTATAAATACCATCTCATTGACAAATGAGGGTTGTTCAGGTAATTGCGCAAGTGACAGTTAACATTCAGGTAGTTTCCAATGTCTAGATAGAGTCTCTCACATAAAGAAAACACTAAGAGTTTTCAATGTGTCAGACTGAGCTGATACAAGAAACTTCTCTTCTCCTAGTCCAAACACAAAAACATTCTGAATAGAGTATGACAAAGGAATGCCAAAGGGGCATTGGAGCCTGGGAAAGACCTAATTGGGACAATTAAACCCAATACACATTTAAAAAGTGAAGTCTTTATATTCAAAAGCTTAGGCTGGTGCATGGGATGGACAGAAAGTGAATTCCCTAAATCTGGGTGGAGACGCAAAGGTCTGCATACTGCTATTTTACCTTTTGTTTTGTTTTTAAATTTATCCATTGAACAAGTACTGATTGAGGGTATATTGTGTATTAAGCACTGGTAGTAGAGAAGAAAGGAAAAAGAAAGAGAGAAAACAGAAAAAGAGATAAAAAAGAGAAAGGAGGGAAGGGAGGGAAGCAGGAAGGGAAGAGGGGGAGGCAAGGAAAAGAAAGTAAAACTCTCTGCTCTTGTGAAGCTTGTATTCTAAGTTGTGGAGAAAAGGGGAGACAGAGATAAAGTAAGGTATTATACATGAGACTATGACACATGATATTGACAAAAATAAAAAGGCAAAAGATATAAGGAATATGGGGATTTCTGCAAATCCATATGGAGTCACTTGAGAAGCCTTACTAAAAAATAACTGAGTAAAGCCTTGATGGAAGTGAGTCAAGACTTGGAAGACATATCCAGATGTATTCCCAGGGAAAAAAGGACTCCAAGCAGCAGAAACCACAAATAAAACATCCTCAGTAAGGAGCCTTCCAAGAAAGAGTAAAGCAACCATTAGGGCTGGAACAAAGCAAATGTAAACAGTAATATATAATGGGTAAGCAAATATTAAAAAAAAAAAAAAAACTAGATCATATTGTTAATGAGCTGCCAGGTCAAATGTATACTTTAAAGGTTGTCAGCAGTAAAAATAAGAAGTGAAATTACATGGGTATAGTAATAATCCAGGTTGGAGATGATGGGGGTTGGAACCAGACATGCAACAGTGAAGGTGATCAGAATGGTCAGATCTTGGGTATTAGTCTAAAGGCAGAGTCATTATGGTTTGCCAACACACTGTATATGTGTGTGAGAGTTAAAGAAAATTGAAGATGACCCAAAATATTTGTTTGAGACATAAAGCAGGCTGTCATTAACTGAAATCAGGAAGACTATTGGGAATGCAATTTTTGTCAGAAAGATCTAAACTCTATCATAAGCTATGTAAAAGCTGAGATGCCTATTAGAAAACTAAATGTAGCAGTTAAGTAGACAGCTGGATATATGACTTCAGAATAAATGGAAAATGTCTAGGCTAAGGATGTAAATTTGGAAATCATTAGTGTATAGATGATATTTAAAGCCAGTAGACAGGATGAAATCACCAAGGAAATGTGTGTAGACAGATTAATAGTTATTCAATCATGTTCTTGAAAGACTGTATCTCTAGCCACGAGTAGGCTGAAAACTGGATGCCCAGGGCTGTGGCTAAGGAAAAAATATCATGCATTTACCTTTAGAAAATCAAAACTGCTTCATCTGAAAACACGGGGTCTGAACTCGCACTACTCACCTGTAAGAAGCTTAAGTTGCTAAATTATAATGAAGTTTGACCCAGATATAATGTAACCTGTGAGTATCTGGAGAAACAAATAAAAATATTCACCTTAAACTGCTTCCTGAGGTCAGGTTTATGATTCTCCATAAAAACAGAACCCACTGAAAATGACACAGCAGTAAAAACTTAACAACCTTCATAAGATATCAGCAGATACTCTTTTTAAAAAGGCAAAATAGATGCTCAATGTACATTAGATAGAGTAGCCAATAAACATTTTTTAATTAAAGGCAAGAATAATAAAAATACCTAAAGTAAGAAGAGCATATTTATAAATAAATAAATGTCACTTTTTAAAAAATACCATTTTTAATTTCTAATTTTTAAATGTTAACTAAAAAATCGATGGTTGTGGTAAAGAGTAGATTTCACATGCATTAAAAAAGGCAGTGAATTTCAAAGCCAGGTGTGGTGGCTCTGTTATCCCAGCACTTTGGGATGCATGGCAGGCAGATCACCTGAGGTCAAGAGTTCAAGACCAGCCTGACCAACATGGTGAAACACTGTTTCCACTAAAAATACAAAAATTAGCAAGGTGTGGTGGCACATGCCTATAGTCTCAACTACTTGGGAGGCTGAGGCGGAAGAATCACTTGAATGTGGAAGGCAGAGGTTGCAATGAGCAGAGATCGTGCCACTGCACTCCAGCCTGAGTGAGAGAGCACGACTCAGTCTCACACACACACCAAAAAGACAGTACATTAGAAGAAAGATTTTTGCAACTTGTCCAGAATGTGTACCTGAAATACAAAGAGAATAAATAAATACATAAATAAGAAAATAAGAAATATAGTGGATGAAAATGTCAAGCTTAAATTTAATGCACATTAAAAGATAAAATGAAGTGATTACAAGGATAATGATGTGACTATCTACAATTCAAGAAAAATACAAGGATTTCTCTTCAACGTGAAATGGTCCTAGTTTCTTGAAAAGTATAAATAAAAATAACTCTACACCTAGATATATCAAAATGAAATCTGAAAACATCAGAGGCAAAGAGAGCATAATAAATGTAACCAAAGACAATTTCATGAGAAAACCATTCATGGCTAACAATTGGACCAACATTAGACATTTTATTTTATTTTTGAGACATTCTGTGGCTAGGCGCCAGGCTGGAGTGCAGTGGTGCAATCTTGGCTCACTGCAACCTCCGCCTCCTGGGTTCAAGCAATTCTCCTCCCTCAGCCTCCTGAGTAGCTAGGACTACAGGCACGCACCACCACATTCAGCTAATTTTTTGTATTTTTAGTATAGATGGGGTTTCACCATGTTGGCTAGGATGGTCTCGATCTCTTGACCTCGTGATCCGCCCGCCTCAGCCTCCCAAAGTGCTGGGATTACAGGCAAGAGCCACCAACATTAGACATTTTTAACAGCAACTAGCATTCAAGAAGAAAATAAAATAATATATTCAGGAAATTGAAAGAAAATCATTATAAACATAAAATTATATATGCGGTTGCACTATCATTTGGGAATGAGAAAGAAGGACATTCTAAGGCAGAGACTGAAACAGTTACCATACACAGCCCTTCCCCAAAGATCTAATAAAGATTGGAGTTCAGAATTTTGCATTTAAGTTTTCTTTTTTGGTTCAAAGACCTTGCTCTTGAGACATCAAGAGAGCAAGAAGGACACAGAAGCAGAATAAACTAATTATTTCTATGTTTTCAATGCTTTTGGTTTTGATAAACAGAAACCTAAAGGGTTTTAAATTATTATAAAAATGGCTATTTAATATAAATCAAGAGGTAAGGTCAGCTCTAGGTTAGTACATCAGTGGCTAACTGATATTAACAAGGACCTTGGAAGTATTGCTTTGACCTCAAGAGCAACTTGAATTTGACTGCAAGTGTTCAGATTCATATATATTAACTTTAGCAGTTTCATAAATGGTATCCAGGAATGACTAGCTCAGAGGAATAACGGAACCTATTCTGTGCCTATTTATTGGAAAACAAAAAAAGTAGTGGGAAATGTTTTTCCAGAAGCTCCAGGTGGATATTCCCTGGTGATTCATTTACCATATCCATTCTTAAATTAATTCGTGAAGGAGAAAATAGAGTTGTCAAAATTTGCTTATATCCACTGGTAGAGAATCCATGTTAAAGAAAAATCCCATTACAAGGAAGAGAAAGGATCTGGTAGGGAATATAGAACTCTAAGGCCTTGGATCTCTCTGGAGGAGGATGAACAAATTGATATATTTAACTGTGTTTAATTTAGGTATACAAAGATACATACTAATTCCCAAAAAGCCAGTGAAGAATGTTAATATTGAGAAAATGAATAAAAAACTAAATTATATTTAAAGCAGAGAGCATTGCAAAAAAGAATGTGATATGAATAACATTGTTTTTAAGTACAGAAAACAACTGATAAGTTTATTATAACTTTATCACTTGAATGTCCATGTTCATTTTGAGTTTTCTTACACAAATACAATATTATGCTAACAAATGTTTTTAACCCCTTGGTTGCAATCCTGCTGATCCTAGGTTTGCTTCAAGAGCCAGGGAAGCTTTGATGCTTTAAATGTTCACTTTGAAGTGTCAAGTCTGTTAGTGCAAGTACTCTCCAAACAGTAATGCTGTCCACAGTATACAAGCCAGTGGTATATCAAGAATTACTTTCTTTTCCTTTTCCTCGCTCTAGCAGGACAAAATCTGGTTGCACAGTCATGGAAGTTGCACACCCATTAAAGAACCAGAATTAAGAGCCAATATGCTTGAAAAGATGGTTATCTATATTTTCTCTGGGAAGCCAACCTCTTTCTGTTAAGAATGTAGAGTGGATATGGAGGGAGGGTAGAGAAGGTGTCTCTAACCACATCTACATCATCCAAATACACAATCAACAAGCATATATCATCTTTACTCTCTGCTGGTTGTGATTGTACTGCTTTTTAAAATTACTTTGTGATTATACGTTATGGATCACAACATATCTGTGTTTAGAGAAAGGCACTGTCATGAACCAGTTCTCAGAGAATATCCCAAAGTTGACCGGTTTGTCCACACTATACATTTAACTTTTAAATTGTTCACTGGATCTCAGGGTTGTCCATCACTAAGAAACTCAGCTGGGAACTGAAATGTATTTTAGATAAGAATCTCAAATTAAGTAAGAAGATGGAATTGAATCAGGATAAATGATTTTAGGATTTGTATTTAGATATGATGAAAATGACAGGTAGACTAGCATCTGGAATTAGGAATTAAAAAAAGGAGAAAATGCCTGGTGTTGGAAAGTAAGGTGAATATTGCTGCCAAAATCACTCAGAATGGAATTCAGGCTCTGGCACTTACCCGCTATTTGAATTTCCACAAGATTTACTTAACTTCTTTAAAAACATTTCTTCATCCATAAAATCGGGTTGCTGTAAAGAGTAGAAAATATATTCACAAAGTATCCTCTATATATCAATAGCTGACACTTGTGGAGTCTAATTTTTAACAAATGCCACCTGGTTTAAAGAGAACTAGAACATTTAGTAAAGACATCACTACAGTTCTGCCTCATTTGAGGCTAAGACACTTGGTAGTTGGCAGTTTTAAGTCTAATGATTTTTTCTTCTTATTCTAGAACTTAAAACTTAGTAGTTTTAAGTGTAATAATTTTTTTCTCCTTATCCTAGAACTATAGAAGCCAGTGTTTTTGTTTGCGTTGATGTTTAATTTATTTCACTCTTGAAAATATTAATATAAACATGTTTGATGAGATACAGTTAAAAGATCGTATTCCTCTTTGGGCTAACTCTTCGAAGGGAATCTGTGAGGTCCTGAACAAGTGGTGACAGTGGGGGTTTAAGAGAGAAAGATCAGAATATACGGATACACAAAGAAATGACTTGAGTTACTTTGTCAACAGAATATTTGTCCCTAGAGCTTTTTTGCTGTTGTTGTTTCTACTGACACATAATTTGGGCTACTATATATTTGTAGGAACATTGATTCTTTCTATAACTTCTCATGCTACAGTACAAGAAATGATCAAAATATTGTGATTAGTCAATTAAGACAGAAGACTGTGTAGAAAAATTAAAATATAAGATCCAAAATGGGATTAAAATCCAGATGTTTAGAAAGACTTGAATGTATGATCTGGGAAAAGTGAAGGAAGAATACCACACAACATTTTATTAATACAATAATATGAAATACATAAATGAGTTTTTAAAGATTAAAAAAGTCATAAGAATAACAGAAGAGAGACATTTTTAGAGCTCTAAGAATCTAGGGAAAGCCTTCATTGAAAAATATACATTTTAATACACAAAGCACAAAGCATAGAAGATTACTACCTCATTTATCCTGACTTATTTCTCTTTTCATATTTCTGTACAAAATTATAGTATTACTATTCCTGTTATACATTCATAAACCCACAAGATACATAAAACAAGATGAATTTAAGTTGAAATAATGGTGTTCTAATCCTAGTTTCATGATGTTTAGCTAATTAATTAAGTCCTCTGTACTTGTTTTGCGATATATAAAGAATGTAACTGGACTAAGTAATTCATGATGTCCCTACTAAGTCTAAATTTATAAGGACTAGTTTTAGGCACAGATGAAATAGAAAGTCACTCAAATGAGACCAGCGATGATCAAAGTGCCAGAAATTCTTCTGAGAGAGCCTTCCTTTGCACTGACAACTGCCCTATTCTGGCTTCTTTTAATATGCAAACATCTGTGGGAAAGGGTACACTTTGGTCTTTCACCTTAAATTGTGAAAGAATCCATCATCTCCTTCTCTCCTGGCAGCCTCGAATCCATGGGAAATACAGTAGAACTAGAAGGAGTCAAGAGGACACACAGTAGAAACAGAGGCTGCCAAAGGCTTTCTCCCACATTAATATTTTGCTCAGGGCCAGCTTGAATAATAAGCTATAACCCAATCAGGCCTCAGAGGAAGCAGATTTGCAAATGGAGGTTGAATAGCAACCTGATGTTACAGCTGCAAAATCTCTCATTTTAATTTCTGAATCTCAGATTTCTGTACACACACAGATAAATTCATTCTCAACCTTGTTACCAAGACTTGCAGAAACAAATAATTGATGCCTCTGACATGCTACAGCATGGAAGCAGGAAGTCCAAAGTCTAATTAAGTAAACTTGTTCCATAGCAAGTGTATCTATTAGTCAGTGATACAAGTGTCACCAAGTTGATGAATGTATAAATCTTTCATAAAGTGTTTGAATGCCTCCCTGACAGTCACTTGTCCCCCAGATGTACATAGTTATATATGCTAGGATATGAGATAAATGTATTTAAAACAAGTTTGTTTTCACTGTGAAATGTAACACACTGAAAGGGCATAACACATAAACTATTACGAAGCATTATGAAGCGAACACTCATTTAAGTAGTTCAAGAAATGCAAAGTTGCCAGCACCCAGAAGCCCATACAAGATACATTCCAGTAACAAATTCTTCTGCCACACCCCACCTTAAAAGTAAAAAATAAATATCATTTGGACTCAGGTAGCATGATGCCTCCAGCTTTGTTCCTTTTGTTTTTGTTTGTTTGTTTGTTTTTTGACAGATTTTCTCTCGTGTTGCCCAGGCTGCAGCGTAATGGCAAGATCATGGCTGGCTGCAACCTCTTCCTCCTGGGTTCAAACGATGAGCCTGCCTCAGCTCCTCCCAAGTCACTAGGATTACAGGCACCCACCACTATGCCCAGCCTATGCCCAGCTAATTTTTGTTATTTTTAGTGCAGATGGGATTTTGCCCTGTTGGCCAGGCTGGTCTTAAACTCCCGACCTCAAGTGATCCATCCACTTCTGCCTCCCAAAGCGCTAGGATTACAGGCGTGAGCCACTGCACCTGGCCCAGCTTTGTTCTTTTTGCTTAGGATTGTCTTGGCTATGGGCTCTTTTTTGGTTCCATATGAAATTTAAAGTAGTTTTTTCAAATTCTGTAAAGGAAGTCAATGACTCTCTGATGGGGATAGCACTGAATCTATAAATTACTTTGGCCAGTGTGGCCATTTTCGCGACATTGATTCTTCCTATCCATGAGCATGGAATGTTTTTCCACTTGTTTGTGTCCTCTCTTACGTCCTTGAGCAGTGGTTTGTAGTTCTCCTTGAAGAGGTCCTTCACATCCCTCGTAAGTTGTATTCCTAGGTATTTTATTCTCTTTGTAGAAATTGTGAATGGGAGTTCACTCATGATTTGGCTCTCTGTTTGTCTATTATTGGTATATGGGAATGCTTGTGATTTTTGCATGTTAATTTTGTTTCCTGAGACATTGCTGAAGTTGCTTATCAGCTTAAAGAGATTTGGGGCTGAGACCATGGAGTTTTCTAAATATATAAGCATGCCGTCTGCAAAAAGAGACAATTTGACTCCCTCTCTTCCTCTTTGAATGCCCTTTATTTCTTTCTCTTGCCTGATTACACTGGCCAGAACTTCCAATATTGAGAAAGGGAATCATTGTCTTATGCCAGTTTTCAAAGGGAATGCTTCCAGCTTTTGCCCATCCAGTATGATATTGGCTGTGGGTTTTTCATAAAGAGCTCTTGTTATTTTGAGATACGTTTCTTCAGTACCTAGGTTGTTGAGAGTTTTACCATGAAGGGGTGTTGAATTTTATCAAAGGCATTTTCTGCGTCTATTGAGATAATCATGTGTTTTCTGTCAATGGTTCTGTTTATGTGATGGATTATGTTTATTGTTTTGTCTTAAAGTTTATCTTGCCTGATATTAATATAATTGCATCAGATTTCTTTTATACAGTGTTAGTGTTATATATTTCTATCCCTATCCTTTCAACATTTCCATATTTTGAATGTGTGTCTTATAACTATCTAGTGTTTTTCTGAAAATTTTTGTCTTTTAACTGAATTAGTTGGCCTATTTGCAATTAATATGATTCCTAAATTCTGGCTTAAATCTATCTCCTTGTTGAAGATAATTGAAGAAAAAAGCTAGAAAAATATATTTTCTTCCAAAAATTATCAAAATTTGGAAGAGCTAACACCTGTTAAGAAATGTTTAGTCCAATGTTCCAGGACATATAGAAATCCAGAAAGCTAAGCTTGGCATCTGGGCTTATCTTGCCCTGAGAATATTTGCTGATCCTACTGTGGCTTTCTTTCAAGGAGTTCCTGGGTCACAAATGACTAAGAAATTTCATGGCAAACTGTTATTTATATTTGACCATCAAGAGAATTCCCCCCAGTGGTGGAGGGCTTAATTTCACTCCATTTACTGTCTTCATGAAGTTAATCACTGTGCAAATCATCAAATGCAAATTGGTTTCAGAGTATTATGGATAAACCAGGTGTAAACTACTAGAAAAGTGAGAAGCTGCTCCTTCTGCCACACTGTAGCCCCTTCAGGTTATACTCTGCTAAGGCAGTAGTTGATTTTGGAATAATATGAAAAAAATATTTTTAAAATATATTATATAAGATTAGTATCACCTTTGCTTCTTCATATTCCATAGAGTGATGTGCAAAAGAAAATGGTTTTTAGAAATACACAACTTAAAAAAATGTAACTATAACATATATTCTAGAGTCTGGACATTTCAAATGATTTATTTTGCATGCCTATAAAATAAAACATGAAAGAGTAAAAACTTATAGTGTTTTCCTCATCTCCTTCCTTTTTAAAAAGATGCTTGAAATAATTGGTAGAGGATGGCAGAGAAAGGTGAGAAAAAATTAGGCGACCTGAACAACTGCAAAGGCCAAAGAAAGATGAGAGGAAAACTAGAGGAAAAAGCATATGAGGAGTGCAAAGAGATAAAATGACTTGAAGAAATAATATTCTTCATCCTTTACCATCAAAATTTATCCTGAATATTATCAGACTCCCTTGTATCTCTGCTGAGCATCTCCACCTCCCAGTGGTAATGTTCTGGACAAGGTGGCAGCCATGTGGATGGGCTTGCAATTTAATAAAACCCACATTGGATGGAGTATGCACTAAATGTAACCTGGAATACAAGAACCAGAGGGATTCATCAAGCATAAACTCAAAGTGAATGGTACATTTCAAATACTGCAAAGACCAAGCCCAAACACAGCCTTCACTAAATCAAGATTGAGGTTATAGAAGTGGGAGTTTATTTGATGTATTTATGGGATCAAATGGGGAAAGTCTTGGTTTGGAGGATTGCTGCAAATATCACCCTTTTTTTCTCTCTTCATTAAGGGCGACTAAAAGAAAAATATTTAAGGCTTCACTTGTTAAAGATATTTTATACAATTGCTTTTTTTGTAAAGCATTTTTTTCTAACATCCTATTTTAGCACTACTCTTATCACTAAAATTAGAAACTTGGCCTTCTAAACTTCAAATTATATGAAAACATATGGCAAGAAAAAGAACTGGGAGGAGATAAGAAAAAAATGCAAAAGAAGATATACAGTATGGAACAAGGTTATCATCATCTGTAAGACTTTGTTTCTGCTTTATCCTCTTTTTAAAATGCTTGCACATTCACCTCTATCTCTTGACTTAAGCTCCCCTCCTCATCAAAATCTTTTTTCTAAGATTCAGCTTCAGATCTTTCAAGTCATACATATAAGCTTCGTTAAGTCACTCACAGTCATCTACTGCCTTGCATATCTCATCTCTATGCAACAGATTCCCTCTATGAATGTTATTAATTTTAAAATAATTTTCTTTGTACAATAGGTTTTTAATATATGCTGATTGATTTTCTAGCATAATGGTCCTAGCATTGATATTTCTCTTAATGTCGACAATGACACAAAAGGTAAAACGAGGATCACCTAAAAGGAAGAGATGTTCAAAACTACAAATATGAAAACTATCACTAGTTATGATTTTTTCTACGTAGTGGATTATTAAATGTCATTTCAAGGTAAAACCAACTGAAGGTGTATCCTTCATTTATTCTATTGTGGCTTGAATTGATACAATGGAAGATCTGTGTTATTTAGGAAAAGTAGAGATAAGGATTATATGAAGTCTGTGACCATAAAGTTAGGTTATTTTTTTTTTTCCTTTAAGTACTACATAAGGTTATTGTTTTATAGAAATGAAGCTCTCTGGCTTTTTTAAAGTGTCCTGAAAGTCTGTATTCACAAAACAGAATCAGTAGTTTCCATATCAATGTGAATAATTATTTTTTTCACACTCATGTCATTTTCTTTTCAACCATTCCCACTGCACCAATACTGTCTCAACCAGTTCCCCTAGGAGATTGTATTCTTGTAGAGAATTGCTTGTCCCATGAATGCATGTTATCTCTCATCGTGAAAAATGTCAATAAAAAAGCAAATTATATTTGTTCCCTAAGATGTTTGCTACAAACCATGACTGATTAGTGTTATATGTGACATCCACAAGAACTGTAATCAAGGTTATGTTAGCATTGATTTTTACAGAGGTGAAGTCCCTTTGATGTATCACTCCATCATCACCTGCAATGACAAAATTTGCACATGAAATTAATCCCAATTAATTATACTGTTTGTAGGTAGCACTGCCTCTTTTATGTTGCAAAATAAATGTTAATTTAGTGACTTTTTGTCACCTTGTGCGGCTTATTTAGTTAAGGGAGGGGAACTCTATTGATCAGTATCATGAAATATAAAAGAAAGGCTAGACAACTGAAGGGGCTTGGAAAGCTAATCTGGTCATTTGGGAGCAACTCAAGTCTTAAAGCATTATAACACTATTTTATTTTCATTTTTACTACTTTAGCTTTGAATTCAGCTCTCTGAGAAAAAGGGCTCAGTCCTACATGACCTATATTTAATATTGACTTTTACCCACACATGAATTCATTGTATTTTTTTCACATATCTTTATGGTTTAGCTACTGTGTCATATTGTCTTAGCCCCCAATCTAATGGGGGAAAAATAAAAAAGAAACCTTTGAACCACATCATGAAAAAGACAGTCAGAACTGGGCACTAGCATTTGTTCGGAGCCTTTTTAGTGATTACTTTAGTCTTTTGGAAAATGCTTTGAAAACTGTGCTCAGGAGGTAGGGTAGTTGCTTTATATCCCTTGTAAGTCAGAAGAACATTTCAAAATTCTGTTTCTGAGATGCTAATGTTTATTTAAATACATATATTTAAATGCATAAGACTTAAAGACATACATATATATACACATGCACACACACACACACACACACACACACACACATATATATACATAGAGAGAAGAGAAAGAGAGAGGAAGATAAATCCTTATATTTTATGTGTGCAGTAAAATAAAACATCCTTATACTGCACACATTGCTAAGGGGAATGGGAATCTATAACTTGTATGCATTATCACTCTACGTGTAAAGATTGTATTGCACTTCAGAACAGGTGTATATTTTAGGAGCATTTGTCCCTACACTAAGTGGCCTCAGCAGTCTTTCTCTAGCATTTTCATTGGCGTCTCACAGTTCATAGTTCCTCTTCACAGATTCTGATATTTTGACTAATTTCATATTTAATTGCCTACTTGACAGAGGATCTTCTATACTTTACAAAGACTTACAAATTTTTATTGTTACACTGTGTATACTCAGAGGTCAATCCTAACTTCTGAATATGTGGTCAAATCTAGATGGCTGAATTTGGTAAGAGTTTGGCCCTGGGAATTAAGATCAACATGCTTCTTCCAGGTTACCTTTAATGTACCCTTCTGATATTCTAATTACGACAGCCCCCAAATTTATGTAATTTAAACTTTTGGGTAGACATGATTTGCCTTTACTATTGATTTTGAAACTGTCAAACAGTGAATTCAGTGATTATAGTGAATTTTGATTTGTTAAAAGTTTTGTATCCATCCCTCTTTCAACAGCAAAAATTTCTATTGTTTTATCTAAGATAAATAATCATTAATATTTTTTCATGTTAAAAGGCTTTCCAATTAAATGCATATTCATATCTGGTCAATTGTTAAATGGCCAGCTTTGACTGCATCTGTTCAATGATGTATTACTTTGAGGGAGCAATGGTACAGTATACAGAGATTAGGCTCTGAAATCAGATATTGTATTTACATCCAGTTCTTACATTTGCTGGCTATGTGACCTTAGGCTAATTGTATATACTAACTTTCTTTTTTATACTTAAAAAATATTTTCCAAAGTTGCCAGAACTCAAAACAGTAATGAGTTCTCCCTAAAGGTTAGATGATATATTTAATTATCTTTAATCCTCATAATGACCCTGCAAAGTGAACTCATTACACCACCTTCACTATAGAGCAGATCCCTCATTCAGAGACAATTGTATGTAGTGTCCTGTGAATTGTTCTGTGAGCCCTCTAAAAGTGGTGCTAGCACAGGCATGGCCAACAGGAAAAGCAAAATCCATACCCTGAGTATAAAAAAATTATGGTAAGACTAATTTACTATCCCCTAGAATGTAGGAGGAGACTGATAGAATCAACTGTTAGCAATGTACTGGTCTTCTCAAAATAAAGTGTCATGACTAGGTCTCACCATGTCTCTGTTGCTAACAGCACAACATTTAGTAGTAGTAAGGATAGCTGTATCAGCTTGGTGAAATGGAGTCCAAATGTGGGCTCATCTTGAGTATCTATCTGTGAAACCACTGCTAGTCCATCTAAGGGTCTATTCTGCAAACATTGCAGTGGCTGATAATAGTGCTAACCAACAGCCAGTAGATAGGCCATTATATCACATGATGGTCAAGGGCCTCCTCCACAGTGATGCTTTCTGGTGGCCACTGAAGTGAGAGGAAAATATTGATACACAATGTGCTGGATTCCGTAAGTTTATTCATATGCCTCTTCCCAAGATCTCTTTGTCTATGATCTTCTAATCTTAATTCTCAAGGACCTTGACTGATGGGCTAAACCATGTGTCACTGCCTGGGAGTTTCTGCTTGTACTCTCTTTATTCATGCCTCCCTCCTTAGAGAGTTTCTAGTCAATTTTAATGCCCACTGTAAGGATTTCTCTCACAACTGTTCTTTAGGACCACCCCTATATGAGACTGTGATGCATTTCACACCAACATACTGAGCTGACCTGTTTTTGATCCAGATCTGGAATTTTTCATTTCTTTCAGCTGATTTTGGGAAAAAATCCCAAGAGAATACAAGTGTGAGTTTAGGGAGAGGTGAGAGTGTAATAGAATGTTTGGACCCAGTGCTTTTACAACTGACTTGTGTGCTCCGGGCACATTTTTATCTTATAATGGTTGCTACAGGTCTGCTCATGGCCTGGTAGATATGACTGTTTGCAGCTCATAATGGAGAATTCTGCCACAAGGTCTTTGATGTCAATTGGCAGACACCAAGTCTCTACTAAAGATCACTCATACACTAGGAGCTGCTTTTCAATATCTCATGGAATTCTCTGCCATAAAGTAGATGAAGACCTTAACTTCAGCCAAAATTAGAGGTGTGTTAAGAGGATGCAATACAGGGCCTCAAAAGCACCTGATTCAAGAAACTTTCTTCTTGTTTGGACAATGAAGTAGAAATATTTGCAGTACTGATAGAAACATTAATTATGCAAAATTAAGCAATTAAACAAAATATTTATTAGGCACTGTTATACCAAACACTCTCCTAGGTACTATGAAAGAAACACAGAAAGCTATACTCTATAAACTTAAGCGATTGGGATTAAAAGAAAACATAACCAACAATAAAACAGAAATAAAGGACTCAAGAAGAAAAGCCACATTAAGTAGTAGAGATGTGTCTGAGGTTAGCAGCGAGACACTAGGAGAGGGCTTGTTGGGAGTGCTAATGTTGTAGCATGCATGAAGATTTCAAAATGAGGACCTACACCTCTGGCTTTTTGTACAAGAAGCAAAGGTACTCTTGATTCTCAAAGAACAGCTGCAGTTATTGAGAGTCTAGTGGACAATCAAGAGTCTACAGTACTGATGGGTCAGAACTGAACTGAGTGAACTGCATGAGCAGACAGACTGTGGTTCTAGAGCCAGTACTAGTGCTTCCCCTCAAACTGCAAGGCAGTGGGCAGAGAGCTTCGTATTTCTCCAGTTCTTTTTTCTCCTGAGTTAGGAGGTCACTGAGCTACCTTCCCTATTCTAAGTTATTTTTAGTGTAGGGAAATTAGGGTTATTTGTACAAACTATCCCTGGCTTTTCTTTCTTGTTTTTGTTACTGTCTCTTACATTAGATATTATTTACTAATCTTTTGATTATAAAAATCATTCAGAAATAATTACCTGTTTTACATTAAAGTGGATATTCTTAAGATTAATAAAAATATGTATTTCTAAATAAACTATACATTTGTAACTGGTTCTGTGCTATACATTTTTAAGTGTAGAAATTTGTGAATATATGAAAATACTCCCAAATATTTATCGAACAGATAATTTTGGACAGGCCACTCAGTTAGGAATTATAAGGACTAAAAGAGTGAGACATCAGGTTCTGATTATACTGCCAAGCATTTAAGACCTAAATGAATATATAAATTGCTGTGTATACATATGCCCACCAGAAAAGACATGTATATTCACTCAAACTGAATAAAAATAGGAGTTGAAATAATAAATACTAAATAACAGAAATACAACCAGTGAAAATATCAAACATTGACCAAGAAGTAGAATAGGGGATGTTGGGAGTTAGGTCCATGGGAGATGTGTTATTTAGGAAGAGTGAGAGCAGTAAGCTATGAAGCTTGACATGGACCTTGAAAAACATTATGAATATGGGTAGGAAGTGAGTGGATAATAATATGAACACAAGAATAGCATAAATAAGTGGAAAAGGTGTGAGTTTAGAGGACTCGATATATTGATTTGTTGAAGAAAAGAGCTTCAATGGAACCAGAATGATGAGTTAATACTAGATTATGAAGGAAAAGTGATTACCAATATGAATAGTTAATATTCTATTAGTCAAATAAAAGGGTAAGAGTTTTCAACTTTATTGCAATAATTTGCATAGACTCCACACTATTAGTGTTTTTACTTTCTACTTTTAATGTCATGTTTTTATTTATTAAACATATACATATAGATTCTACTGCTGTAAGAATAAGGGGTATTAACCTAAAGGGGAGAAAAAACTGATAGCCGTTTTGCCATTATTCTTTTGTTTCTGATATTCATACAAATGATGAAATACCACTTGAGAAACCTAGTCAAATTTACACATACGCTGTTTGTCAGTAGATTTTAGTTAAATTGCAAAGTTTAACCAGAATTCCTAGGGACCTTACAAAATCCATTGGTCTATGGTGTATATGTTTACCATGGGTGCTTTTAAACCACCCAAATAAACCAATGCCAAATATAATGCCTCCCCGTTGATACTTAGCACGTTCA
Source organism: Ateles fusciceps (assembly GCA_036589455.1). Classification (NCBI taxonomy): domain Eukaryota; kingdom Metazoa; phylum Chordata; class Mammalia; order Primates; family Atelidae; genus Ateles; species Ateles fusciceps. The sequence continues at coordinate 2,451,707 of JAZHEH010002924.1, read as the reverse complement.
AAGAATCTGAGCCTCTCTATTTGCATATGAATGTAAAATAATTCTATGAATGTGCATGTGGGACTTAATTGTTTTTTAAACAATATACTCTTATCTTTCTGGAAGCAATTCAGGCCATCAAAGGGTTGTCAGTGATGAGCTCGCTAATTACTTTCCAATACTTACCCTTGTATTTCTCTTCATTATTGGTGCTCTGCTCCCTCTAGTTTTATATTTACTATTAGAAAGTTCATTTAGAATCCAGTCAATCTTCCAGTGCTAATTCTGCCCTTTAAATTTTTCATTCAAGAAGGACACAATGGGAATAATGGTTGGAGCTGTCAAGGAGATACATATAAACTTTTTCTTGCACTGTCTGTTCAAAATTTCCTGGAAAATATAGCTAAGAAAAGAACGGATTTTAGCTGTAAGTGTTCAAAAGAGGAACTGCCATTCTGGGCCAGAAGAAAAATTTAAGAAATCATTATATTAAAATCATATTTTCCAGTGATACGAGTGCTGATTGTTAAGTTTTACTTACCTCATTTTTTATTTTCTAGGCCTTCGTAGGTGGCCAATAAATCAGAAGGAATCTAATAGGATGAGTGTAGTCTCGTAGGATCTTTCAGCAGCAGCGAAAATGCTAATATGTATTTCTGATTCTCTGGGTTTTATTTATTTGTTTTTTTGGACTGAGCTCTGTAGAAAATTATATAAAAGCATCATTAGCAAAATAGATTATCCGAGAGTGGCATTATTTCTCTTAGCAGACTGGACTAATAGTCTTTGAGTGTGTTTACATGATGCCAATCATAGATATTTCCAAACATCTGGACTTTGGGCATCAAATCAATAAAACATCTGGATAATTGATTATTACTGTGCTTGCTTTTGTAATTGTGTAGCTGCTACATATATTTAATTCTTCCTTCAAATTAGATGAAGGTAGAATGTTTGGCAATAGACTCAGAATGCAATGTTTGGGTTTTATAACTTTTTTCCATGCTGAGGTGCTTGGATAAAGCTTTCTACATGTTTAACTGAGTAACATACCTTTACAAAGACTTTTTAAAAATCATGGATTAATAAATTTAAAGTCTTGGCAAAACTTTTCAAGTAGTGAAAGACTTGGCAGGCAAGGTGGGAACAATTAGGGCAGCCAAATAGGGATTAAGACTGTGATGACAGTTCATTTGAAAGATGAATATAGGCAAATGTCAGTAAGTCTGTTGGAAATTCACAGTTTTGATGAGGGTTCAGAGTTTGTGTGATATTGAAAATGAAACACTCGAGCCATGTGTGAGTCCATGAAAAGAGAATGCCCAGTGAGAGGGAACATAATCACAATCTTATTTTAAGGTATGCATACTAAGTGGTCAAGGTAAGACAGTCATCTGGGCTGGTGAGACATAAGACATTCGGAACATATTACGGTTTGAACTAGAATGGCCTGGAAAACATCAGAAATGCTTAAAATTTTCACATTGTAGATAAAGTCATGTGAACTATATTCACTATGTTCTAAAATTCAATGGAAGACACTCCCTCTTAGGTAGATGTCTATTTTTACACAGCTATTCACAGAAGCAAGTTCCTGAAGGGAGATAAATAGAACAGTTTTTGAACCATCTAAATGTACTATGGATCATTCTCTAGCCCAATGTACTAATATATTTTGAAGTTATTCATTTAAGTGTAAGAAATGTCTTCAAGCAGATAAGCACTATGAATACTTGATTCAAGCAAACTAAAACAATAATAATTATAATAACTTAAAACATGCTACAGTTGACTGAAATGTATTATAGTATTGAGTATTGTGTATTCTAACCCAGAGTCCAGGAAGACAAAATATTTATTTAAGATAAATATAGTAGTACTAATCCATACTAAAGTATGACTGAGTGGCAATTATAGAAATAAATGAATCATTGCAAAGGTAAGATTTTTTCAATTCTGCATTTTATGTTTAAGCTATTTTATCAAATGCCCTGTGGCACTATCCAAGTAACTTTCTGTGCATGACAACAATGCTTCATCGACTAATAATTTACCTCCACTGCATGAACTGGTTTCATCTTAAATTATCTGAGAGCACTGCCTGGTTGAGATAGGCACAAGAATTTACTAACTGAGGTAAATGGCAGAGATGGCTCAGATGTTGAAAGATGAGTAAGCAGAGAAATGTAAAACAAATAAACAAGGACTATCAGGATGCTCTCCTCATCTGAATAATTCTTTTTCTATTCATCTAGCCAATTACGACCTTTCGATTTCATGACAATTATTGTTTTTGTTATATGTGTAGTAGGCCTGTACTACCTGATGAAAGGTGTTAGTTAGACTGTCTTATAACCTTAGATAATTTGTATTAATATATATAACTATAAAGTGATGAAGGTATCTTTGCATATAAATTAGTGAGCCAAACAAATTATTTTATTCAGTGACAACATTAGAGACTTCTCCTTCAGCAACCTATGCTAACCTTGGAAACTACATGTTTAAGTGAAGTGCCCCCCAGCACATTTTTCAGAAACACACACTGACATCTCAATAAATGAGCTACTGTGATGGTTGAGGTATTTCTGAAACTCTGGTGCTATAAAATATTGAGAATTCATTATTTTTCCTTAAAGCTATGTCCTTCCTGGTAATTACAGAATTTTTAAAAAATAAAATGTAAAAATAATATGTTACATGAAAAAATAGAGTCTGTTTTTAAACATTTGCATGGTATGGTGGAGAAATCCATAGGCCACTTGCTAAGGTATTATTAAACAAGTCATTGAACTGTTTTTTTAATATATATAAATTGAAGAAAATAATCTTTGCCCTATCTAACCTAGTAGTTTGTTGTAAGAATAAAAATTGAAAGGAGGTAGAAGCATTCAGAAAGCAATTGACAGCACTAATGTAAATGCTATTATATTTGTTAAGAAACTGTCTTATTAGATCTACAGAAGAATCTAAAGAGAAGATTAAGTTATTTTCAGGCAAAATGATCTGATCTGAAATAAATCAGTATATGCCAAATACACATGCAATCCCATGAGGACATTCATTTCACATATGCTGCATCAAATACAAGCATTTGTGAGAGAAGTCAGAGAAAGAAAAAGTTTTAAAAAGTTTCAATTATAATACCACACAAAAATAAAAATATCTTCAGTTTTCTAATTTATTTTTATTAGTTGAATAGAAAGAGAAATGTGTAGATCTTCTGACAACTATAACAGTTTATGAACCATAAAGTTAGGTAATAGAAGTTGTTGATTAAAAAATACACATTTTTTGAAAAGTATTAAAAATAATAAGACACCCTGATGTTTTAAAGATTTGGTTGCATAAGTCTCTGTTTTTGACATTTATAACATCATTGAAACCCCTTGATTAAACATTTAACCATCGTTTGAAATTTGTTTGTTCTTAAATTTTATATCACAATTTGATTCAACCTCTTGCTTCACTGATTTAATAAAAAATGCTATTAACTGTTTGCAAATTATTAAATTGTAGGACTTTATTTGTGATTGTTAATGCATCAGATAGGCATAAAATAGCAGTTAGCTTGAGAGTAGGGTGATACTCATATACTCCATTTCTCACTTTTCTTGACTTTGGTCACTTTGCTATTTTGACAACAACCAAAGGAAAAGGCTGTTGCTTACTTCAAAAAAAAAAAATTCTTGGTTTGAGAAGGGCAGTAGGTATGGGGTTGTTTACCCTCATGTGTGCTAACAGGGCACAGGCAAAATCTTAACACTATTAAGTAAATGTATGTGAGTTCATTACTTATAATAAAATGCATAAAGAGAGAAAAATACCATAATTATATTTTAGAATTCAATTGGAAAAGTGTGAGTCTTTTTAAGCGTGGCACTTATTTCTGAAGGCTAACACACAATTTTCCTAATGGTGTGCCAGTCCAAGGGTGATGCAATGCATACTACCTGGCACATGGACTCTTTAAGTCATGTGGCCCTGAGCTTTTATCCCAACTCTGCCATTTTCTAGCTGAGTGAGCTTGAATATGTTATCTAGCTCTCTAGGCCTCGATTTTCCTTAATCAGAATACTAACACTAGCATGTATTCATAGAGTTGTCCAGAAGGTTAAGTGAGATGATGTAGTTACAATGCATGACATAAGGGGGTATCTCTAGAAATGCTGAGTACTGTTTGTATTAATTGGTTTGGGCTGTGTAGTAACCAGTATTCTCCAGAAAGACATAATGAATATGTACATCAAGGCACCAACACCAACAGGGTTGATTGCTGATGAAGCCTCTCTTCCTGGTGTGTGGACAGCAGACTTCTTTCTGTGTCTTCAAATTGCTTTGGGAGCAGGCACAGAAAGGGAAGGAGCTCTCTTTCTCTTCTTATTCTTACTGTCTCTATATTCCTATAAGAATGTCAGTCCTTGCATTAGAACCCCACATTTATGACTTCATAGAGCCTTAATCACCTTTTTAAAAACTCTCTCCTCCAATACAGTCACATTGGAGGTTATGTATTCAACACACGAATCTAGGGGACACGTTTCAATCTGCAACACTGGTCTTACTTTCCATACCATTTACTTGGTATCTTGGGTGTCTTCTGTGTTGACTTCTGTCTTTTCTTGCCCTCTTATGTTGTGTCATGCTTGATCCATTGTTTATGACTGTGTTGGTCTCAGATTTTGTTAACAGCCCATACTCTTATTAGCTGATAAGAATTCCTAATTATATTACTCATACTTGACTACTTGATGCTGACCTAGATCAATGTTTAGAAGCTGAATTATCCAAGTGGAAATGTCATAAAAGAATTTATAAGAAACCTGTAAATAATGCAGAAAATTCAATATACATAGAGGAAAAAAGTTAATATTTCTGATTTGGACTGCTTGCAACAGACTGATTTCAGAGAAGACAAAAGAAGGATAGTTCATAGCTGCAGATCTTGATAAGGACATTCATAAGTGCAGGCTATACCGCTGTAAGCAGGAAACTCTAAAATACAGTGGTTGAGACACAGAAAACATTCATTTGTCCTTCATATAATGTTCTTGAGGTGGGCAATCAAAGGCTGGTGGGTGGCCCTGATGCATCAGTCATCTGGTTCTTTGTCACACGTTGCCCTGCCATCGGTGATATCCTAATCCATAGTGTCTGGGTTTCATCCCATTAAAAGAATAAAAGAAACAGACTTATACTACCTAAGGGTAGTATAACTCTTGGTTTTATACATTTGTATCCATACTGGTCCACTAAGGAACCTAGGGAATGTAGCCACTGTCTAGCTAAAATTTCAGCATCCATATTTTTAAAAGAAAGAAGGGAAAGGAAGGTGATTAATTAATAAGGGAGGTCAATTACTAACTAGTCTTTGTCACAGCAAAAATGTAGGTTTTATTCTAAAAATGCTTGGAAGCCACTGAAAGTTATTGAATAGAAGAGTCAAGGAATTTTATTCACAGATGTTGAAAGTTATTTTAACTATTGTGCAGGTAACAGGACATAGAAAAGTAAGAAAAGAGAAGGGAGGTGAGTTTAGAGGTGATTGCAGTGGTCCAAGTAGCGATAAAAGTAAATGGGACAGGTAGAAATTTTAGATTCAGGATATGTTGAAGGCCCATTAGAAGGTATTACTAATGGTTTAAATGGTTAAAAATAAAAGGATAAAAAGATCCTTTCTATTGGGAGGCCAATGTAATCATATCACTTGAGGTCAGGAGTTCAAGACCAGTCAGGCCAACATGGTAAAACCCCATCTCTGCTATAAATAGAAAAATTATCCAGGCATGGTGGCATATGCCTGTAATCCCAGCTACTCAGGAGGCTGAGTCAGGAGAATCACTTGAACCTGGGAGGCGGAGGTTGTAGTGAGCCGAGACGATGCCACTGCATGCCAGCCTGGGCAACAGAGTGACACTTCATCTCAATAAATAGATAAATACATAAAATAAAATAGATAACTTCTAAGATGTTGAACTGAGAATTAGTTCTTCCATTATCATTGAGCAATGTTTTGCAAAATATACTTACCCATTATTAAATATGGCTTACGCCTTACGGTTGTTCTTTTTTTTTTTTTTTTTTAACAGAAAACACCATTCTATGGCCAAGATCTCTGGTAACAGCAGTTTAGTTATTTTGTGATATCTAAATGTATCTCAGTTCCCGGTTCCAGAGTATCAATAAGTACAGTGCCTTTTTTTCCCTGAATGGCAAGCATCAAAGAAGTGAACAGATGCATCTCAGAAAGAGAGGACTCCAGGATTTACTTCTAGTTTTATAATTAAAATGTTACCTAACTCGAGCAATTTACCCAACTTTCAAGGGCATAAATATCTATCTTCATCTATAGAGTGGGGATAATGATACTTGTCTTATCTATCTCAGAGGATCATTGTGGATCCCAGTGGAATAAGAGATGTGAAAAGACTCTTTAAAATGTTAACATCCTAGTGAATAATTTATATCACATTTTAAATTTCAGTCCGACTCCTCCCATGATACCACTTGGTAAAAGCAACCACTTCTCATGCTTGTTCTCTCCAATTCCCAGGGCAATTTGAATTCTCAAAGCAGGTCAAGCAGACACCAAAATAAGCTTGCCAAGTTATAATCTTCGTTTTGGGGATAATTGTTTCTTTTCCTCCCTTCCTCCCTTTCTCCCTTCTTCTTTTCTTTTCTTTCCTTTTTTCCTTTTCCTTCCTTCCTTCTTTCCTTTCTCTTTCTTTTTCTTTTTCTCTCTTTCTTTCTCTTTTTCTTGTTTTCTTTCACCTGATACATTATTTGTAATGAGTATCTCAAGAAACCTTATTATTAAGACTGACAACTACAGCTTTCCACACAGCCAACAACGTATTATTATTATTATTATTATTATTATTATTATTTTGAGACAGAGTTTTACTCTGTTGCCCAGGCTGGAGTGCTGTAATGTCATCATGGATCACAGTACCCTCAACCTCCTGGGCTCAGGTGATCCTCCCACTTTAGCCTCCCAGGGAACTGGGACTACAGGTGAGTGTCACTGTTCCTGTTTCCTATAGATGGAGTTTTGCCATGTCGCCCAGGCTGGTCTTGAACTCCGGAACTCAATCGGCCTCCCAAAGTGCTGGGATTACAGGAATAAGCCACTGCACCTCGCCAGCATATTAATTTCAAATGTTATGTGTAAATTATCAGAGATGCTTGATGGAGTTTCTTTAATCAGTAAACCTGGATATTTCTCATGTATTCCATGTATATAAGGTTATTTTCCTGACACATTCTGACATATGTGTGACAATATTTTGTATTTAGGACCAAGAAATAAGCCAGATTTGGTAAAGTATAGGATGAGTAGAAATAAGAGATACATCTTAATATTTATTTTCTTCCAAGAACCCTTAATGGAGAGCAAGATCACCTTTTGCTCTACCCACTGGTGCAAACATCAGCTTTTCTCAAATAAGGTTACGCCTACTCTTTGGACCACAGCACTGTACACCTGGAGGTGATGCAAATCCATGTTATAATAAACATGTATTTCTTCTTAGTACATTACCTTTGACTGAATGATTTCTGGACTATAGATTAAAATTTTGAATTATTATAATTATATTGAAATTAAAATTGATCTAGTATATATTTTAATGCAAATTTTGATGATTAAGAAAAAAATGAAAGATGATAATTTCATAAAATTTTGTATTAATAGTGTCAGCTCAGAGTAAGCTCCTAAATTCTAGGGCTTGAGTTCACTCTCTTTTCCTGTTAAAGGAATATCAGTAAAAATATCTATGATGAACAGCTTTAGAGTCCTAATCAGATTCAGATGATTGATCCACACAATGAAGTATTTCTTCATCCCTTATCAGTGCCATTAATGTGTGCTGGACAGGGAGGGTAGAAAAGCCATTTGCAATATGTTTTTTACTTTCTCTATTTCAGTCCTCTAGGATTACCTTGTAGAGGTAAGAGACCACCAAGTATGCTATAAATGCCAGCTATCAATTGTTTAGTATTCCTGGTATGCATAGCTTGATAAAATTAGGTTTGATCCCTATGCTAGAGTGGATCCTTAAGGGAAAGTTTACTGAATGGCATAATTGGGAAACACAGGGATGAAGCTGACTGGAGGCATGGAAGAATCCAAAGGGACCTCATGACATCTTCAAGATGTTACTTATTTTTATCTTTTGGCTCATTTTTTATGTGTGGTCATACCTTTACCTACTGTACATGTTTTTTCTGGATTTGACAGAGAAAAAAGCTACTAGGGACTTACAAATCATAATAATCTAACTTAGCAGCCCAGGGGAAAGGGGACTTTTTTTTCACATAGCCTGTGTATAGTCTAGAGAAGAAGTCTTCTCAGTCCTACTTGGGCCAATCATTTTTGACACAATCATGAGGTGTCTTCATTTGTTCAGTTTGCATCATCTGACCACACGGATGACCAGGACCAGTGTTTCCTGTCAGACGTAGATGGAAGAGAGGGTGAGAGAGCAAACAAATCAGTAACTACCACTATCAGAAATTTCCGTAGATAATTATTGCACTGCACATTTATTTAGTTTGTTTGTTTAAATCAAAGTAGCAATATTGAATAACACAGCAGAGTCTAAATAACCAGAATTAATGCCCAAGACATTTATATTCATATCTTTTATATCTCTGGCATACTCAAATTCACTGTTTTTACCTGACAGGAAATGTCATTATTCAGTAGGCAGCATAATTTATTGTTGGGTAGCTTTTGTTCTGACAAAAAACTGATAATATAAGCCGAAATCTGCCTCCTACTTTGTTGGTTCTAGTTTTAGTTTTTTCAATGACATGAGCTAAACATAATTACCTCTCTCATAGCAGCACTTACATTTATTGGATATGTTATATTTTCTCCAAGTGTTTTATCTTCCAGCTGGACATATTCAAAGCCATGTGATCTTCTGCCCTGATGTCTTGCCATTCTGATCTTTTACATGCTTTTCTAAGAAGAGAGATGCCCATATGGCTTGGAGACAGCTGGAAGAAGAAAGGGAATGAAGAAAAGGAGAAACAAAAAGTGAGGGTAGCTATTAGAGTGACTGGTTTTCTAGATGCTTAACCTAATCATGGGACGAAGAGATAAATTAAAGAGTGAGGTTACTGTATTTACCAATTAAGGCACATCAGCCTACTAAGTGTCTTAAGAAATTAGAAACAGAAACAAAACAACTCTTTTCTAACACAAAGAAACAAAATGGTGTTTAAACTAGCAGGATTAAGCAGAAGGTATATTCCAAAAGAAGAAAGATTATTTATAATTCAATCGTATCTCAAAGTCATTTCTAATTTTTAGGTAGCTGCTCATTTAACTCAAAGGGATCCCTGTCCTACCACTCCTTTCCTGTCAAATGTTTATTTATTCACTAATTCATTTGTTTATTCTAATTTATAGCCAATATCTCTCTAGAAAATGGGAAGCACACAGGCATTTTTTGTCACATTCGCAGTGCCATAAGTATGATGTTGACTGACTGGATCTCTTTCAAACTGACAGAAGAGCACTATAGATGTTCTCCAAATGTAGTACCAAATAGAACAGATTAAGCTGAAAAAAACAAAAAACAAAAACTAGGAAAGAGTTCTAACTGTTCTGCTTTATCCCTTCTGACCTAAGGTTTTTACAAAGTAACAATATTGTATTTTCCCTGGAAAATGCATATATCTATATCCATACAGAAATCATGAATTCTAAATTTAGATAAAAGGAGAAATGAAAGCTATTGAAGGCTGAAACTGTCCTATGAACCCATGAATAAAATTGGAAATTCTCACGATGAATTCAGAGTATAGTAGAGTTGATTGTTTCACTTAATTGTACAAAGGAATGTAAGAAATAATCTTAAAGATGTAAATGAACAATACATTGTGGACAACTTTAATTTCTTTGCCAAGAAGTTTGTATAACATGGTATATGTGGTGGAAAGCCATTGACACTTTCCTTGGGTGTGGGGAGTATGCAGAAGAGCATAATAAACTGTAAATTGAAAACCAGTTTATTGATAATAATGTGTAGGAGCCATTGAACAAGTAGAGTAATGAAATTTGGAAATAAAAAGAAAAGATTAAAAAAAAAACACTTGTACCAAGATTGAGGCTAATTTTAAATCTTGTAAGTCCTCAGGGGTCTTTTCAAATATCAGAGAAAAACAAAGTATTGGCAAATGGAATATTATCATTTTTGTCTCTATATTATGTCTTGAAGATACATGACCTTGTGTTTTTTAATTCCTACAACAAGTCTTATTTATTCAAGTGAATTTCCACTCATACTCAGGCAAAACATTTAAAGCAATTTTAGGAATTAAAAGATCAGTTCTACAGTTTCATGTATGTACAGTTATGTTTTGAGGCTATGTATATGTGAGGTCAAAAGTATTTTGATGAAGAGGTTTAACAAGTTTACTGTTATAAGAAGTCTTGTGATTTCCATCAGTGACCTTAGAAATATGCAAATTATCTACACAATTAAAATTACATATTGTATTTTTTTAAACAATAAGCTGAAATTTTAAAATATAAACAGTATAAGATGGGAAATTTCATTTGTTATTGTATTGGGATGAGCAAAATGTGGCTCACATGCCAAATGTGACCTGCTGTCAATTTTATAAATATGGTTTATGGTAGCATAGCTATACTCATGTATTTACCAATTGTCTATGACTATTTTATACTGTAACAGCAGAGTTTAGTACTTGCAATCAAGACTGTATGACCCATAAAGCCTAAAACATTTACCATTCAGCCCTTTGCTTACAAATTTTGCTTGTCTCTGTCTTATATAATATTCTGTTCTGCTGAGCTGTTTATACTGAAAAGTTATACAAAACAAAAAAAACACCAATAAAGAGAAAATGATGACATAATGAAGAGCATGATTATTAATGGAAATAAATCAGCCCAATTTTTAACATGAATGTTATCTGGAAAAACAACTTTTTCAGTGAGCTGGGAGAATAATGATGATAATGATGCTTATAATGAAAGGTGCTTAACCCAGGGTGCAAATCTGTGCCATTTTGGCCTTCCCTGATTGGTAATTTCAATGTATTCACCTCATGGTGAGATGAGGGATACCACACAAATTTGCCAAACAATTCTAGGTTTGGCAATCCAATTGACTACAGAGTGATGGAAGATTCAAAAAGTCTAGACATTCAATAGATAAATAGAATTTCAAATAGGCAGGTCATTTAGATAATGTGAATATGAATAAAATTATACAAATACATAGCACATTGAAATTATATATTATTAAGATCAAAGTCATGAAGAGAAGAATTGGAAAAAAAGTAGGGGAAGAACTTGGGCAGGATGAGTATAGAATCATGAGAACAAGCTGGATAATCAAGCATATAAAGTTGTAAAGAGTTGTAACCTTGGTGTCCATGAGACTTTGCAGTAATCTAAGCTGGGTTAAGGGATGAAGCATTCGTATCGGCAGGACAGCCAAAGTGTACATTTTGATGATTGAATAAAATTACCCAATGTCTCACAACTAGTAAATGGCAGGGTTGGAAATTAAACTTACATCTCTGGGATACAAAATACTATCCTTTTAATCCAGTAAAATAACCACTTCCAAATTACCTCAAAGTCACTTGCAGCATCTTCCAATCTTTCTAACTCACAGGCTTTGATTTATTTTTCTTCTGGACACTCTACACTTTCTCCAGATCAGTCTATTCCTAGGAAAAGATCAGGTCTCAGTCACACTAAACGAATATATTTTACTCTATCCTAGAGTGTCTGCCTCTTCAACTTCTTCACTCACATATTGGTCAGTTGATGTAACACAACTTGGTTCTGAAGTACCAGGAGCAGAAGCCACTGGGGTTTCTGAGGGGGAGGCACAGAGTGCTAGACATAAATATACTTGTATAAATTCCAGAATATCTTTTAGAAGTAGAGATAAGAGATATCTCTTTGGAAATTGAATTTCCTTTTTGTAATGATATGTTTGAGATACCCATTTTTCAACATACAGGCAATATATATTTTGGTTAAAATTTAAATGATAGAATTTTGAGTATTAAAATGAAATTTGATCAAAGTCCAATATCCATAATTATAGGGCATAAAAAATAAATTCAGAATTGTGTCAAAATTGTATATCACTACAGTTTTTAGTTTCAATTCTTACATTTTAAAAGTTTGAATTTACATGGCAATTACAAAAGCCTGCCTACTTTGAAATGATATTGCTGAAGGAGTAAGAGTTTGTGTTGTAGATTACTTTACTCTAATTTTTAAAATTTTTTCTTTCTTATTTTTATAATGATAATTTATTGACAGTGCTAATTCATTATAATTAATTAGTTTTTTCTCTTTGCTGATAATTTGAGAAAATGATATTGAAATTCTGCTTTTCATTCAACCTCCATAAGATGCAAAATATTTCTCTGACATTATTTTTAAAGATTCATGTCCTAAATATAAGGTAATTTTAATTTTGTATACTTTTAATTATTATAGTGTTTAATATCATGATTTTGAATCTGCTAAATATTTTATAAACATCAGAATTGTGATGAAATCTGATTTTGATTATTTTGTTTTATATTATTTTAACTTGCATAGTCAATTTTTTGGCTCAAAAGATGTTTTGTTTTGTTCTAAAATTATGTAAGCAAAGCACCCTCTTAATATTTATATTAAATATTAATTAGTTAATTATTTCAAATTTCTTAACATTTTACATAAAACTGATAGTTTTCAAAATCGAAATTTATTATAAGGATTTTACAGTTACATTAATAAATATGAAATAAGTTCAAGTAACATAAAAATTACACAAGGTGATTCACTAAGTATATTTTTAAATACTGTAGATTTCAGATATTGACAAAAAATTCAAATTACATTTCTTCTTTATGTTAGTAAAAGATAGAAATAAAGATAGATATATTATATTTTCTCACCAGTACGTGAACGATGATAACTTACACAATCACATTATTCTCTGCACATATGATCAAGTGTGCCAGAAAGAAGGCTGAAATATACAGCTATTCAGCCTTTGAAAGCCAAAATTAAAATGTATAGATAATACATTATGGATTTTTTTATTAAAAAGAAATGACTCAACATGTACAAGTTCATGGCTTCAAAAAAAAGGGCAACTAATGATTAAATATATATTTTTGTATTTAAAGATATTAGGTTTTGATTAGGCAATCAACTCCTCTCCCAAATACTTTGGTTAATAGGGTTTCTATGCTATTCTGGGGCTTATTAGAGAATTAGTAAAAACAACACAGTGATTCCTCTTCCTTTTGCTATAGCCACATAAAGATATATTAATAAATATGTGAAAGAGAGACTCAAAGAAAATGTGCTTCAGTTTATCTTGTATCATATCTTACCTGTCCTCAGTTCACACCTTCACGAGATTGTTGATTAGTATGCTCTCCTAAATGTGAAGTTTGTCCTGCCTCCAGGTTCCCAAAAGCCCAATATTCCTGTGAAGATAACTGCAGATATTGTAGTTATCTAATTCTATCTAACTACAGACAGAACCCTACCATCATGCTATATATTTCATATAAAGAGATAGTATGTATGCAGTTACACATACAAAAAACAACAACAAAACCCTTAGTTTTGTGTGTTTACATTCCACTTTAAAAGATTAAAAGATTCAAGACCTGATGCAGTGGCTCATGTCTGTAATCCAGAACTTTGAGAGGCCTACACCTGAGAATCACTTGAAGCCAGGAGTTCAAGATCAGCCTTAGTTAACATAGTGCTACCCTGTCTCTACAAAAGAATGAAAAATTCAAAAGATTTTAAGACAGGTGATATCAAACAGATTATCCAGTTGTTTTTTGTTTGTGTCCTAAGCCTTAGTTAAGGATGTTGCTTTATACTTGGACAGGCAGGCCTAGGAAGTTAAATATTACAGGCCCTGTCTGACATCTTATAAAACACAGTCAAGTTCACATCACACTAATGGGACCTTAAGATCTGGGAGGTCAAGACAGAGGCTGAAAATATCCCTGACCTCCAATATGACTTTACCAAAGAGATGATGGACAGTAAATTGAATGCAGTGTTTCGCCGAGTTGTTTTGACACCTCATAATAAGCTATAAATTTTGCAGAAACCCCAGTTTCTGTTATCTCAAATATATTATTACAGTGTAGAAAATGGTAGGGTGCTACCATCCATGCTATTTCATAAAAAGAGATAGTATGTATGCAGAAACCCACGTGCATTTACACAGACAAAACAACAACAACAAAAACCCCTTAATTTTGTGTGTTTACATTCTACTTTAATATATTAAAAGAGTCGAGACCAGGCACAGTGGCTCATGTCTGTAATCCTAGCACTGTGAGAGGCCTAGACCTGAGAATCACTTGAAGTCAGGAGTTCAAGATCAGCCTTAGTTAACATAGTGTTACCCTGCCTCTACAAAAGAATTAAAAATTAGCCAGATGTGCTGGGGCCCACCTGTAGAACAGCTCAGCTATTTGGGAGGCTGAGGCAGGAGGATTGCTAGAGCATAGGAGTTTGAGGCTGCACTGAGCCATGATTGAGCCACTGCACCCCAACCTGGGCAACAGAGCAAGACCCTGTCTCTAAAAACAAGTTCAAATAATTCGAGAAAATTGTTTGTTATACTGAATTTTTGCAGAAAGCTTTTATTTGCACTTGTAGAAAGCTAATTAATTAATGTTTCTATTTTTTAGCTCATGCCTGAAATACAATAGTTCAGAAAATATTTTTCAACTGACAATTTTGTAAAAACTGTTTTTTGAAACTTTAAGAAAAAAAGAATGTAATTTGTTTCTTCCTCTCTTTTACTTAGGATCAGTTTATGTCATTGAGCTACATAAACACATGAGAATAAGCCTATTTGTAAGCACAGAAGGGTGATGGAAAGAATGTGACCCACAGGGACACAAACTGATGGGAAATTAGAAGGTTTGTGGAAGAGTATTGATGTTTTCTCTCTCAGTGAATTCTGTTTAGTAGCTGGTCAGCAATGTACTGAAGTGCCTTGAGAAATTTTCTCAAACTTCTCTTTGTAGATTTCTGTCTGATTAACTCCACACACTTGGACCATTACTACAAGATAGATTTCAACTTCTTCATGCTAACCATGGCGTGCATGAATCATGTGGTAAGGGACAGAAGGTATTATTAAGCAATAGCTTTGGAAGATAATAGAAAGATAAGATCTAACATCTTGTATTATCCTGTGTCCAGGAACTACCTTCCTCCCATACTCTATCTCAGAGCCTGCCTGATATCGGGGTGGGGGTGGAGGTGTAAAAGGGATAATGGCAATATTACTTCATGTACAAACAAACGACAATTCAACCCAATCCCTCCTCCTAGGTGTCTTCACTTTTTCCTTCCTGCTATTTTTTCTTCCTTCCAGGAATCCTAGGTTGAATCCAGTGCTTTTACCTTAATTTCACTGTTCTTTAACTTGTACAAAGTATCCAATTTTAAACCCTCCCAAGATACTGACTTTTGATAGGTCAGTTCTAGGCTACATATGGATTTATTTTTTATCAGGATAAACACCATGGCTAGAAACATACAGTCTCTTTCTAAATGAATACTTTTCAGGGATGTCAGAGGTTATGTTTAATATGCCTTTCTCATTTGAAAAATAAGCTTTAGCTCATAAAAATATTTACTTTCAAAGATCAAGTAAACTGGAGATTCTTTCTAATCCAGTCTCATGTCCTCACATTGGGAAGCAAATGTGTTCTCTCTTCAGCAAAGCTGAACAATATAATCCTTTTTCTTGTTCTTTCTCATAAAATTATGAGCACCACCCTAAGTCCAGAAAAATATCACATTCCATTTGCATTAGACTTGTTAAAAAGACTGCATCCATGGGTATTTTTGAGTGCAGGTTTGCTAAGAAAAATGAGCCTAAGGTCTTTTAACATTCATAATGGAAAACACAGATAAATTACATAATATTGTAAGCACTATAAACCAGCGTAAAAAAAAAAATGGCCATATATATTCTGTACTTACAAAATGAAAATGAAGAAAAAAGTTCCCTAAAGGATCTAATTCTATAGCCACAACCCATTGGAAACAAGGATTTTAAAAATCCTTAACATAATATAAAATGCTCTTATTAATTATTATTTTTGTTAGATGCAGTTGTTGCATAAAATGAGTCTTTTTCTGTGGACACACATAGGTCTAGCTGGTCCAGAATATTCTGAATGCAATTACTGGCAGGATCCCACCAGACACAGAATTAATTACTTTTGTATTATATAAAACAAGAAGTTAGGCATTAAGAAGTTCTTAGTATTTTTATTTTTAACTTTAAGTTCTGGGGCACATGTGCAGAACATGCAGGTTTGTTACATAGGTATACACATGCCGTGGTGTTTGGCTGCATCCATCACCCCGTCATCTACATAAGGTACTTCTCCTAATGCTATCCCTCCCCTAGCCCCCCACCGCACGACAGTCCCCAGTGTGTGATGTTCCCCTCCCTGTGTCCATTTGTTTTTATTGTTCAACTTCCATTTATGAGTGAGAACATGTGGTGTTTGGTTTTCTGTTCTTGTGTTAGTTTGCTGAGAATGATGGTTTCCAAATTAATGGAGCAATCCAATCAGATTGCTCCATTAATTTATTCAGATCCTACCATCTTGTGGCTGTTTATGAAGAGACATTTTAGTTACAACTAATGAGAAGAGAATTGCAAGGGGAAGAGAAAAGTGAACATAGAGGATATCAGAGGAGAGGAGAAAATTAAGGAGAATAACAAAATAATATAGTTATATATGAGTTTGGAAACCAACAAGACTTTGCTGTGTCCACTGAAAAACACTCATTTTATGCAACAACTGTATATACTAATAATTAAGAAAAGCATTTTATGTTATGTTAAGAATTTTCAAAAAACTTCTTACTAACGGATTCTTACATGAAGGAACTTGTTTCTTCACTTCCATTTTGTAAGTACATGGCAAGACATGGTCCCCAGAAATTAATGACACTGCTGAGGTCCTTCAGTTGCCTAATCAGTATGATTTGCCTCTGGTCGTATCTATATTTTACACTTAAGAAGGAAGCAAAAGTATCTTCACCACCATGTTCTGACAGCATCAGTTTCATTAAGAAGATTTGTTATATTTGGTTCTTAACTCTCCTCTGTCAACAGAAACCAGCATTTTACTCATAATAGATTTTTCTCATCCAGGCTCATACCAGAATGAGCCGGAAAAATTAAAGTGATAATTTCTATATAAAAGTAAATATTACTAGTACCTTAGATAGAAATTTTCAGTGTGCCAATAACTGTGTTTGGCATACCTTTCTAGCCTCCAGGTTCAGAGCTTTGATTTCTATTTCATCTGTTGCTACACAGGCTTTCAGGACTGAAAATGATCATTGCCAGGGACTACATTGCAACATGGACCTGGACAGAGATCTCTTTGTTTATGAAAAGGGAAACCCTATGTCAGCATAGGCCTACAAGAATTTGAATTATAAGAATAAGAAAATGCTAAAAATGTCTAAGGAATATTTAACATTAAAACAATCCTCATAAAATAGAAAACAAGATAAAAATCTAATAAATGTTTGGAATAAATTGACAGGCCTTGCTTCTATCACATGATAATTGACCAACAAAAAAATGTAGTGCAGAAAAATGAATAACATAGTATCTGAAGCTAATTTTTAGTGGCAGATATAAAGGAAAGAATTACAATTACAGCCAATAGAATCAGTGATACTGAAGACTGGCTTTAAGAGAAACAAACAGAAAGAAGAGGAAATGAAAAACAAGATCAAAAAAGATGATAGAGTTCATATGGAATATGGATCACTAGATCATGGAGTACAGTCCATAATGATTTTGGTCTCCAGAAGAAAAGATTGAGGAGGAGGAGGGAAAAAAGAGGAGGAAGAGTCATTACTAATAAAAATTATATAATTATGTGTCTACCAGACATGGTTTATTCTTAAATGCATAAAACATGGAGAATTATTCTCAATGTAAGAGCAAAATGAGAGCAAGTGTGATCATTACAGTGGAAAAGTGAAGAAAATTTAATTCACAAAAATGAGAGGCATTGGCTAAGATTTAATCACAGCAAACACCAAATGAAATAATGGGGCTACATGAAGATAAATAAGTATATATTAAATGTAATTAAAAAGTAAGCAATAGAGAAATATAAATATTATAAGGATAATTTTATAATGCAAAAGAAACACTTGATATAGATATGAATTTACTTAACCTACATGAATCAAAAACATTTGATAATGCACAAGGTAAAGGCCATTTAAAAATGTAAAGCTAAACAGAAACAAAATTGTATCAAATAATATTTCTTGAATTTCATTCATACCTACACATATATTCATAATTAAAGGTATATCAGGCAATCTTTTCAGTTGATGTTTTTCTTTTTGAACATTTTATTTCCTCTTCGTTTATCTTCTCCAATATTTCCATCCCATTCTTCAGAAGAACCATGTTAACCCTATGTATCTCCATTCACCTTATTCTCCATGCTGAAAACTATTCATATTAAAAATTGTTTTCGTCTCTTTTCTTTCTTTCTTTCTTTTTATTTTTTGAGACAAGGTGTTGCTCTGTCACCTATGTTGGAGTGCAGCGGCATGATCTTGGCTCATTGCAACCTCCACCTCCATGGTTCAAGCAATTCCGCCTGGTCAGTCTCCCAGAGTAGCTGGGACTACAGGCAAAAGCCACCATGCCCGGCTAATTTTTTTGTATTTTTAGTAGAGATGGGATTTCACCATATTGGCCAAATTGGTCTCGAACTTTGACTTCAGGTAACCCGCCCACCTCAGTGTCCCAAAGTGTTGGGGTTACAGGTATTAGCCACCATGCCCTTTAATGGTTGCATGATATTCCATAGTAAATATGTACCATAATTTACCCAATCATGAACCTATTGATGATCGTTTATTTTACTTATTTTTTTCTTCTGTGTATAACTTTGCAACAAAAAACTTAAAGTATATATCTTTGATGTATTTTTATTATTTTTAACAGTGTCAGGGATAAGATTGATGAATATATTTTTTTCAAATGTTTAGTATACTTATCTGCTTGCATTCCAAAAAGACTGTTTCAGTTTAAACATCCACAAGCCAGTTTCCCCCACCTGCAATAAGTGTTATTGCTCTTTTGAAATTTTTCCCAGTCTGACGGTTGTAAAGTAGTAACACATTTATATTTGCATTTCCCTAACTACTACTGAGTTTGAGTTTTTGTTTTGCTTTGTTTTGCCATTTGGATTTGCTCCTTTATGAATTTTATCTTGATATTGTTTGATATTATTCTTATTCTATAGCTGAGAGTGAAGCTACACTATAGATCTTAATCTTTTGTCTAACCCTTAACTTGGAATTATCTCCCTAAATTGGAAATGTATCTATTCAGACTTTTAAATATTTTATAAAAATATTTACATTTTCATGGTTAAATATTATTTATGCTTTCTTTGTTAGTTTCTGGGTTTGCAGTTTTTTGTTTGTTTAAAGAAAATTACTCTACATATCAGATGATCAAATCTTACTGGAACAATTTTATTGTTTTACATTTTATAGTTATCCATACAATGTTATTAAATTTTGTTTACTGCATGACATGAGATGGATAACCTGTTTTATTTTTATACTATTCTTATCCTGTTCTATTTTCAATATTAATCATTTATGCCAGCATACTTTTTTCATACAATAATATGTCATATATACATATATATGTCCATATTTATATGCAGAATATTATATGTTAAACCAAGGGTTTTCACATATTTCTCTGTAAAAGACCTGATAGTAAACACTTTAGATTTTTTTATGCTAGATGGCCTTTACCACAAAGACTCAATTCTGCTGTTGCATCATGAAAAGAGCCATGGGAAATGTACAAATGAATGAGCACATTGTGTTCCAATAAAACTTTATTGATGAACACTAAAATTTTAAGGTCATACTATTTTTATTTTTCATGCTATATTTCTCTTCTGATAATTTTTTTTCAATCAATGAAAAATGTGAAACCTATACAAAAACAGCCAAAAGGCATGAAGTGGACCATGACCATAGTATGCCAACCCTAAGATATATTCACCAAACCTATGATGATATCAGATTGATTAGATCACAATGGCTTTACAGTATGCTCTGACGTCAGATAAGGCCATTATTCTATAGATATTCTATTATTTCTACTTTTCTTGGTTACACTGGGGAATTGCAATAACATTTTTCATTACAAAATAAAAATATTCATACATTAATTTTGGAAATATTTACTCTTTGATATTTTGTTATTTTATTAAAGAATGTAAGTTTCCATTTGTTTAGAGCTTAACTTTTACTCATCAAAAATCATACAGTTTAGACCCTCCATCTTTTTTTCAAAGTTTGAATATATATATTTTTTCAAATTATCTACAGAAATATTCCTTTCAGTTGTACTCATCTATATTTACATAATGGGGAAATTATTGATTTTGTATTCATCAATCTTCCTAGATTCCTCTCTTAATACTAATATTTTTAAAATGCAAATATATTATCAAAATAAAGTATTATATGTTCCTCTTTAATGCTTATCTCAATTATTGTATTTTCTTATTATATTTACTAGAACCCCTAAAGCCAACATTTAATAATATTGTACACTAGTCATACCAATCTAATTCTTGACTTTAATTGATCATTGTCTCACTCAGGATAACATTTTCTGTAAATTATTGTTATTTTCATTTTGCTGTTTTGTAGAAATTTTACTTTATTCGACTTCTATAGATTTCAAGATTTAATTAGAATGGTGTTGATTTTTTTTTCAAGTTCCTTTTCAGCATCTACTAGAATTTTCTCTTTTAATTAGTTGACTTAATGGCTTATTTCAATAGGCAGGTATATTTGCTGAAAGGAGGCTCAGAAAGAATATGCAAAATTTGAAAAAATGGCCTGTGGAGATATGTGGAGCAAGGAGAGGAGAGACTGCTTCTGCTCAGAAAGTGTTCTTTGAACTATCTTGTTTCTATTTCTTCAGGAGCTGTGAGTTAGGTAAAGATGTGTGAAGAGTCCTCCCTTGAAGCAGGGAGCATACCAGCATTTGCCAACCTTTAGTCAAAGAAGAGTAGGAAAGAGGGAGGCATCAACCAGGTGAAAAGGTAGGCTGTTGACTGTCTTACTCTTGCACTATATAACCCACTTGGGCAGACCCAGCATACCATTTACCACTCATGAACTTGCTATAGCCTCAGAAGCTGCACCTAAGCCACACTGGGTAAAGGAAATACATGAATAAATAAACACAAGTTAAAAAAAAAAACAACTTTTTAAGTGTAAAGAGAAAAGAACTAAAGCATATTCAAAATACATGGTCCCTACTAAAACACTCACTAAAATAACAGGTCAGATAACAACTTGAACATATATAATATATATATTATATAGAAAAACTAAGAAATCTTTCTGCAAGGCACAAAGTTCTGTGAGAAATATAAAAGTTGATTTTCTAAGTAAAATATTTAGCAGCTGAAACATGGGGAGAATAGTCACTGTTGGGATGTAATTAGATATGTGCAAAAACAAGTAGTAGAAATACCCCTGTATTAGTCTGTTTTCATACTGCTACAAAGAACTGCCCAAGACAAGGTAATTTACAAAGGAAAGAGATTTAATTGGCTCACAGTTCAGCAAGGCCTGGGAGACCTCAGGAAACTTACAATTATGGTTGAAGGTGAAAGGGAAGCAAGCCATCTTCTTCACAAGGCAGCAGAAAAGAGAAGTGCTGAGTGAAGTGGGAAGAGCACCTTATAAAACCATAAGATCTCATGAGACCTCATTCACTATCACAAGAACAGCATGGGGGAAACTGCTTCCATGATCCAATCACTTCCCCACCAGGTCCCTCCCATGACATGCGGGGATTATGAGGAATAGAATTCAAGATGGGAGTTGGGTGGGGACATAGCCAAACCATATCAAGCCCAAAGCAAATAGGTGGAATAATTATGAACATCATAAAAATTGTGAAGAAAAAGCAACAGACCTGGAAGATAAAGCTGGAAGAATCCTCCATGAGTATAACAGGAGTTCTGGAAAGCAAGGAACAAAAACAATAAAAAACTGGAAGAGAAGCTTTAGTAAATAAAATAAGATGTTGGAGTTAGGACAGGGAGAGCCATTTCAAGTTCAGAAGACAGGTGAAAATAAAGACAAATGTGAGACTTAAAAGCTCCAATACTTAGAATAGAATACTTTGAACACCCACATAAATTTCTAAAATGAAAGCACAGAAGTACAGTTATTGAAACAATGCAAAAACAGCTCCCATACAAACTGGGTAACCAATTCCAAGTTATGATCTCATCAAGAAGATTCAGAAAAGTACAGGTTTTCTTTCCTTAGGCATACTAATTAAAGGTAACAGCCAGTTCTTTAGTGAAATAGTATTGGACATTGATAATAAATATATTTTCATTAACCTGTATTTTTTCTTAGATACAAGTATATTTAGAAAACCTGACTATGTTCTCATTAAAAAGCAGCAACATTTGACGGTTTGTTTATTTGAACATAAATCTTGTACCTACCTTCAGTTCTGTATGTTTGTTTAAATCTTTGAGTACATGAATCCTGAAGGCAAATGTGGCTCAATTCCCACACCCAATTTCAATTTCCCAATCCTGGCCTGTCTCACAAGCTGTGAGGCCCCATTTCTTTAAAAAGCAGAAATAAGACAATGATCATAATGCTTAAAATTAAAAATAGATGACAATATTTAAATGCACAACCAAAAAAAAACTGAAAATACACAACAAAAGTTATAGAAATATGATGATAAAATTCTACATTATTAGTCACAGTAGTAAAAATTAAATCAATATAAAAAGATTTATAACACCCAAAGCTGTTCACAGAAAGAAATGCTTTTAAATATTTTCATTATTAAAATAGAAAACAAGCAATTATTATACATTATTTTATTTAATAAATGAAATACATTTTAAAATGAAAATTACTTTGAAAAATTAAAAAATTAGGATGCAGTGACTCACACATGTAATCTCAGCAGTTTGGGAGGTGGAGGTGGGAGGGTTCCTGGTGGAAACCAGGAGTTTGAGACCAGCCTGGGCAACATTGCAAAATTGTATCTCCACTAAAAATACAAAAATTCACTGAGTGTGTTAGCATGCACCTGTAGTCCCAGCTGCAGGAGGCTGAGGTGGAAGGATTGCTTGAGCCTGGGGAGGTCGAGGCTGCAGTGAGTGGTGATTGCAACACTGTACTCCAGCCTGGTTGACAGAGCAAACACTGTTTCAAAAAAAAAAAAAAAAAATTAGAGTTCAGAACAAGAATAAAATTTAATTTATCTTAATGTTAGTTTTTAAAAGGACAAAATAAAATAAACTATTGCAATTTAATTAAAATTTTATGCAATTAGAAGTGAGCACAAACTGATAAATAACTTTTTCATGCAAAAGCAAATGGTATGTGTGATTATATACAAATTAATATGTATTTATCATTATAAAATGAAAATGAGAAAGAAATTAAATTTTAAAGAACTATTCTAATCAAAACTTCTAAAAAGTTCCAATGATTTTACTGACAAATTATGCTAAACTTCTAATAAGCAGGTACTACATATGGTATATAAACTATTCATCACATTAAATAATGAAGAGTTTTAAATTAATTCTCAAAAGCAAACAAGGCAGATTCTATAACTTGACAATGTTTGCCTCAAACCAAAACCAATGGACCAATATCATTTTGGAAAACGGACATAAACAAACAAATAATTTAATAGAAAATACAATTTAGTGACATACAAATAACAGGCCAGCCGCATTACATAGTGTTTACATAAAAAAAAGTGAAAGAGCTCTGTTATTATAATGCATTATAACAACACTATTTCAATAGCATGGTCATAACACTGATTATTTACTGAGTGACTAATAAATGCGATAGAAATGTGATAAGCATTTAAATGCAGTCAGTTAATCCTAAAAGTAATCCTATAGAGTAATACGATTACGGCCATTTTACAGAAGAAGATACTGCCACTTAGAGAGTGAACATAATTCTTTCTTCACTCAGTGTGTAAATGACTGCACCAGGTTCTTTCCCAGGCCTTCTCCAGAGTTCATACTTGTAAAGTGTGTGCTCTACTGCCATTCCGCAAACACCACAAAGATATTTGATAAAATGTGTACTCATATTTAACAAAAACCCAAAAATAGAAAAATATGGAAAATGTATCTATTTTGCAAATAGGTGGCCAATTAAAATGAATAGCAAAATATTTGAAATATCCACATAAATCGGGGACATCAAACTGATGCATGTAGTAATGACAGGCAATGCACTAAGAGACTGAAAGGCAGAAAGAAATAACAGCCTTTTGTAATAAACACTGAAACAGATACAAATCATTACATATATAATCTCAAGTTAAACAATAACTAGACCTCAAATAAGAGGACTTGACAGCACCATTTCTCACACATCAATCTTAAAATCACCTTGTAACTGGGGTGACCACATATTAGTTAATTGTGACAAATGTCACATAAACATACCTTTATTATAGGAGATAGCTTTGCAAAAACAAGAAAATATATATACATAATCATATTTGCTTATTATTTTAAAAATCCTAGTAAAATCAAAAATGCATGATTATTTGAGAGCATAGAGATTCGGGCCTGCCTCAAATCTTACCCCAAGTTTAAGAAAGAATCACTTCCACAGAACAGTTTAGTCTGACAACAAGATCAGAATAAAGTTGTTTCCCCAGAGCTTTCCAAATCATCTTGTGCTGTTAAAAGGTTCTATGATCCAAAACAATTCCAGAATATTTTGGTACTTTATGATTACATAGAATATAGGTTCTTCCATGTTGACAATCATTTTACATCTATTATTTCAATGGATCAACACATAACTAACGTACTGACTGCAAATCACACTGATTTTGATAAATTAGAGAATTGAAATGTTAACAAGCCCACCCACAGTTAAGATATTGCTGATGTGGGGTAGATCCACTACTACTATTATTTAGTTTCCCTGTGTTAGCTTCCAACCAAGTATGGTTCAAGCTTATTTCACCAACCTTCCAAGAGGCTATTTCCCAGAACTCAAGTCTCCAAAATCACATTCTTCACCAACGTTTTTCTAATAGTTTCACATTTTTCCCCTCCCCCCTTCCCTCCCTCTCTTCCCTCCCTCCCTTCCTTCCTTCTTTCCTTCCTTCCTTCCTCCCTTCCTTCCTCAGTGCTGCCTTTCTTTCACATCAACATTTAGTTGTCTTTATTGTATGAGTCACCTCTATTTCTTTGGATAGAACTGAGCACATTGCTTCTCATAATAGCTGTGGAAAAAAAATGAATAATAAAAATAATTATACTAATTTATATGATACAGTAAATAATAAGAATAAAAGCTAATATTTATGTACAGATAAGTTTATGTCCACATCAGGATGTGAATGCAGGGATTTTTTTGTGTCCAGTCTCAAATCCTTGATGCTTAGGGCCACAGTGGACCTAGCAGAAAAAAACATTTGACCAAATGAACATTGGTACTCTGTTAAGAATTTTACATAGATTATGTAATTTAATTTAAAAAATATCTGTATAATGTATTTATTATCCTCATGGTATAGATATTCCAGGTTCAGTAATTTGCCCAAGGCCACAGTTTTCCCGAGAGACAGAGTTAGAATTCAAACTCCTGTTCATCTTAATGCATAAGTTTAACCTCTAGGCAAGTTTGTGCTGTGTGTAGTAAAGCCTGCATAAGCTAGTAACGTTTATGTTTTAAAGTACTACACCGTATGAGTGCCTTTATGGGGAGCACCTTCTGTGATTTCTCTCTCTTTGTTCCCTGTACCCATAGTTGCTGTCGGGCCAGCTGTTGTGAATTGACATCAGCTGTCAGCCTCCTAGCTTGTTTTGCTTAAGGTAGCCTCTCAACAGCATAACAGGAAAATAAGGGGAGGTGAGAGGGAACAGAACCACATTAGCTACCAAGGTCTCTGTTAGTGACCATGTCCTTGCATACCTTCTCTTCTTCCTCTGATCTAGTGCTTTTCCTGGTTTTTGCTTCCTCGAAAACTATTTACCCTGCAACCCAGGGTTTCTACTAGGAACTGACCAATTTTCTTGATCTGCTTCTAGCAACCTCCTTATTCTCCTTCATCCTCTCAGACTCGGCATTCCGACAGCACTAATCTTTGCTTCTGTGAGCACTTCACTTTTTCCTTTGTTGTAACTTTTCTCCTGGCCATTCAACCCGCTGCTGTATGCACTTGTGTATGACAGTCACATTTCTTGCTCCCCCAAGACATTTACTCTTGTCATTAGCATTGCCACTGCTCAAAATCTTCCACAACACTTCCCCCATGGGTGGAAGGATATTTTGGGAATGCCAGCTGGTAATTAAGATGCAAACTTGATCTCACAGCAAGGTGAATAGGAATGCCATATATTAAATACATTTTCACAGGGCTCTAGTGGTCATGCCCACTTTCCCTGGTATCTCTCTTTGCCACTCTGTGCCTGTCTCACCCCTTCCCTCAGGCCTATAATCTCTTTCATTTTCACCTTCAGCAACAGGATGCGGCCCCATAGGGAGTTTGCCTTATAGATCGAAGGCTTGTGAATGTGAAGTAAAAGAGAAGCCTGCAGATTGCTGATAAACTTGCTTTATATTAGAAAAATTACCTTGGAAATGTCCGCTTTTCCTAATGCTTCGACTGCTTGTTGTACATGACGGGCATTTGCACTGTGAGACCGCAGTATCGTGAACAGATGGTGCAGCACCACTCTTGGTCATGAGGGATGGTTTCCTAACAAAAGAGATTTTATTCTCCCCCTGTATTTCTCTTGCATATTGCAGTCTTTCCCCTCCCTTATCCTTTCCTTTTATTTTTTTCTTGGACAACATATATTGCCTTGGCCACAGCTTCATGGCATTTTGCTCATTGATCAGCATTAGCTCAGAACTAACAATAAATCTCTTTTCATTTCCCCCCCCACTGGGATGCATTAGGGTTATGGCCTTGGAAAGTCAGTCACACCAGCTGGGTTATCTCTGTTGTCTGTGCCTCTGGTGGCAGGGTGTCATCATGAGGATGCATTTATGAATCCCAGAATTGTTATTCAGGTTTTTTTTTTTCCACCAGTCTGTGCCTTGTAGTACCACGGAGCAGGTGTGTCACTCTACAGCAGTGATTATAGGGAAGGAAGCCACAACTATGACTTTTGAGGTTGAATGAGCTAGAACAGAATTTAGTTTTATGGAGAATGTTTCATGCTTAAGATTCCTCAAAGAGCTTTAAATATAATGAGTTCAGCATTGATAGCCCAGAAACTGTGAAAGCAAATAAAGTAGCCTCCCCAAAATTTAAATGCATTTTACCTGTAACTGGTGATTTTAGAAGGTATTTCTACAATTTTACTTACTTTTAGAGAGAGATTATCTTCTGAGATCCTCTAGTTATCTGTTTTCTGATAAGCACTAAAGAATTTATTAATTTTCTAAACGTAGTTTATAGAGAGTAAGATTACTACATATCCATGTAACAATGCAGTCGGCTGATTTCTAAGAAGTCTGTGTGAACCTCCGTCCCAAACAATGGGAGCCAGCATCTCTTAGCCTTTACCCAGGAAAACTGTACTTCAGACTTCATGGAACAGCTGGCATTGCTAGTGTTTTGTTGTTGTTGCTGTTGTTGGTTTGTTTGTTTTTTAGGGGAGTTGGGGAGAGCTTTCTGAAAAAGACTGGAAAACCTGCTAGATAAATTCTAAAAAAACTTGTAACACTGGCATTTCTAGATTTTAAGCTTATTTATTCTTTGCTCACAACACAAATGTAGCAATAATGATCGTTTCTATGATTTTAGTTATCATAGTATAGAGATTTTGGTCGTTGTCTAGCTTATTGAGACTCTTAGGGTTAAGTGACATCAAAATCCAAATGCAGATTTGTGGCACAATTTGAAAAATCCTCCAAAGTTCAGCTTCAGTTCTTTCTCCTCTGAGTCACCTTCTTTCTGTTTCTTTTCTCTCTTCCCCTATCTCCACCACTTAGAATTGTTCTCCAAATTACAGCCAAATGGACAGAATGGGGCATGGAGAGCAGGAGAAACCATATACTTCTTTCTTTTTTGTTTTGTTATGTTCTGTTTTGTTTTGTTTGTTTTTGTTTTTGATACAGAGTCTTGCTCTGTTGCCCAGGCTGAAGGGCAATGGGCAGCTCACTGCAACCTCTGGCCCACAGACTCAAGTACAATTCTCCTGCCTCAGCCTCCCAAATAGCTGGGATTATAGGCATGGGCTACTACACCCAGCTAAGTTTTGTGTTTCTACCAGAGAAAGGGTTTCACCATGTTGGCCAGACTGGCCTCAAACTCCTGACCTCAGGTGATCTGCCCACTTTGGCCCCCCCAAAGTGTTGGAATTACAAGTGTGAGTCACCATGCCCAGCCTGAAACCATATATTTCTTTAAATAGGAATAAAAACTTTCAGAATAATAATCATGATAATTAATTGATCTTTTGGTTGCTTTGAGTATTAAAGAATCAGTGAATTGAAAATTTGGTTAGGCTGGGTTTGGCAGCTCATACCTGTAATCCTAGCACCTTGAGAAGCTGAGGTGACAGGATCCCTTGAGCCCAAGAGATCAAGACTAGCCTGTGCAGCATAGGGAGACCCCCCATCTCTATAAAATAAATAAATAAAATAAAATAAGTGAAGAGAATTGCCATAGTTGACAGATAAAATTGCAGGACACCCAGAAAAATAATTTTGATTTTAAAGTTCTCAGTTTCTATTTATTATGCATATTAAATGGGCATGACCTAATATACATAGTATGCTGCATTTATATATTACGAGTCACAATTGTAGGATGTAGGAGAAATTGTGGAAATACTTGTGGTACTCCAGGATAAATCTTGGTTTTTGGCACTTTGGGGGTAGTTGAGACATCCTAAAGAAAAATAAACACAGTGTTATATTAGTTGTGTTGGTAGAGACAGGAAATGGTTCTGATCATCTAAACCAATCTACTGTATGCTCTTAATTCCCATTCAACTTTGGAATGCCTGAGAGAATATTTTAATTACAGATTTTTCTTTTTAGAGATGTTTTTCGTGAACAAACAATGAAATTAGTTCGTATTAGATAAGTAAACATCAAGTGACCACAGGGGCAGACCCAGCTTAGCATTACATTTTTGTGGCAGATAAACCCATGTGTGCAAGTGAGATTTGATAGTACACAAATAAATGAGGATTATATATAAAGAACATATTCAGGGAAAGCCCATTTTTAGAATGGGAACATAGGGAATAGCAAGGAGAAAAGCCAGAGACAAAGAAAGCTGTCAGTATCTCCTTAATATATCTGGGAAGACTTCATGGAGGCAGAAAAGAAATAAAAATTGTCGTCTATCTGATTTTCTTCCTTTCCCTCATGGAATAATGAAGTCAAGGCCTACCCAAGCATGACTTTTGGTAAGGTTGGTAACTAGAAGATCTAAGAATCTTTGTGTTGCTAAGTTTGCTGTTGTCAGCACCCTACGATATGAGCTCTGAATTCAGCAGTTGGATATGCTGCAGAATTTGTTCCTTAAAGGAATGGCAGCCACCAAATATCTCATAATTAAATTACAGAAGCTGGGAGGTTCATAAAGCCTGTTAAAGTAGGCTTGGACAGCTGAAGACAGGCAAATAGGAAGCTAGAAGAGATTTTTATCACAAGAATTAAAAAGGAAATGTGACAGAATGCCGGCTCCATCTTTCCTACTGTGTGACAGAGAGTGCCTGAGTTTGCAAAATGAAAGATCGGAAAGATATACCAGAATTTCTCATTTTTCAATCCTATGTGTGAACTGAGCTTTTTGCTGATTTATAATGGTTCCTATAACTGCCTTTCCTCTTCTATTTCCTGTAAAATTGCATTATGAACACCTGTCATACCAATTAAATTAAAGGAAAAAAATGCTAATGAATGTCTCTACCATCCTTCTAGAGTCTCAAGCCAGAAAACTTGAAAATTCATTATTAAGCACTTCTTACTCCTTCCTCAATGCTTTCGTGATGTTCAGTTGATCTAGCCAACTAAGACATGAGATACCTAAGATCAGTGGGAAACTTTATAAAAGAGGCAAATACTTAAAGAAAGGATTAGAATGTAAGTTACACACACACACATACACACACACAAACGCACTTACACCACTGCTCATTTATTTTTCTGTCACATTCCTATTCTCCCTAGCTTTTCCCACTAATTAAGATTTTGTGTTTCAGAATTGAGTTCAGCCAAATTGAAGTGTTCCTGTAGTGACTATGAGAATTTTCTCAAATTTTTTGTGGAAGTTATCCAGCACAGAGTATTTTTATTTTATTTCCTATCCACTAACCATGGACTATAAGAAATTTCATTCCATTAAATTTCATCTCTGGAAAATGAACATCTTGATGATAGAAGCTGATTCTGGCAAAATTCACACATGCACAGCAGAACCTGATGCGACCGAAAGATTCAGTACATCCTACTCAATAGGCCTCCTTGGCAGCAATTATAGGCTATCTTCATTTCACAGCCAAAATGGGCTTTGCTTTGCCAATTGAGGACATGCCATGAAGTAATAGGAAGAGGACAGGGAATAAAGGCAAAAGAACTGGGTTCTAACCCAGCTTTGTTTACTAGCTTGGGAATTTCTGAGCAAATTACTGAATCTCATCTGCTCTCAGTTTCCTCACCAGTGAAATAGGTCTAATAATAGCTATTTCATACAATATGTCATTAATTTGTGTACAGTGAAACACTACATAAAGTCTTGTAATTAGCATTAATAGAAGTAATAAATCTATAGTTTTTTTATATCATAGAAATAATCTGAGCTAAATATTATTTTTCTCTATTCAACAGACCAAGAGTCTAATAAATATGGAGAGAAGTGACTTCTGGTGTGTATCCTTGATGTTTGACAAAA
This sequence comes from Ateles fusciceps, assembly GCA_036589455.1. Taxonomy (NCBI): domain Eukaryota; kingdom Metazoa; phylum Chordata; class Mammalia; order Primates; family Atelidae; genus Ateles; species Ateles fusciceps. The sequence goes on along the minus strand of JAZHEH010002924.1, from coordinate 2,420,685 downwards.
TGGGAAAAAATGCAACCAAATAGATTAGTTTTAAAATACTATGTGCTGACACAGAGATGAGATTCTAAATCTATTTTCCACATTTTAGATGAAAATGCTTTACCTGCCAGAATTGGTATTGGCCAAGACTTCAAAAGCTTTCCAAACAGTAATTACTACAGTAAAAGTAAGTAGGCTACAAGAAAACAAATAGGAGAGATCCAGATTTTTCTGCTGTTTAGCAGATGAAGAAAAGTGGTAAAGGGATATTGTTAAATAACTTGGATATAGCCTAAAATTTAATATCAATCACTGTTTTTTAATAAAAAGAAATAAAACTACTTTAAGTACATACTATACAGAAGTTATTCTGTCAAGTACTTAGTTTGCCACATATTATGCTAAATAAAAAGAAGTCTAAAACTTGAACTGGGCATTTAGTATGCTTACAGCTAAGACAAGGAGAGAAAGAAAGCCTATGTTCTTACAAAGTTGATTAGTAACAGAAAGTTCTGTAGACCTAAACATTCAATGAAAGAGATATCAGTAGTAGAAGGGAGTTTATCTCTGATGTACGTTCTGACACAAACTTGTGTCAAAGTTTTGTACAAACTGTGGACTAATTTCTTCATCTTCTTTCTTCATCTAATTGATGGAGCCTCATGTAGTTCTACAATTCCATGATCCAAAATAGTAACATTCATAATATGATAATGATATTAATGTTTCTTATCAAAGGAGATTGTGTTGAAGTTAGAAATTGCCTCACAGAACAGGTAAAATGTAAGCATTTCCTTAAAAAACAAATAGGATTATTCTAGACAGGAGTTAGAAGAACAATCTCAAAAAAAATCATACACTATCTATAGGACATAGAGGGGTATTCTAGAAACAAGAAACCTCCTGATGAATGCAGACATTCAGTTAAAAAAATAGCAAGAAAGTTTGGAAATTAAATTGGGACCAGAAATCAGAAATTTTGCATGACCAATTCAGGAGTTTGGACTTTATGTTGTATGCAATGGAAAGATAATGCCATTTGCTGAACACTCTAAAATCTCCCTCACAGATCTACTGCCTCATACAACTTCATCAAGCCTACGTGGATGGCTTTCAAACACTTGTCTTCAAGACAGACTTTTTCTTGAAGTGAAAATAACAAATCTATGGTTTTAATTGCTTTTTGAACATCAACTTAAGCATCTTGATCTCAACAAGTCCTAGACACAGTTTCTTTAAGCATGGTGTAAGAGCTTGATTGTGTAGTTTAATGAGTTTGTGACATTTGCATTTGAGTGTTGAAGGGTGAAAATGGAAATTGCTAGATGGAAATAGAGAAAAAAAGTGTCTTTATGGAGGAACAACAAGAGCAAAGGAATGGAACCACAAAACATCACAGAATGTTAGGTGAGTGATGAGTGGTTGTGTTGTACATGGGTATACTAGGAATGTGCATGTGACTGCAGTCCTCAGAATGGACCTGCTTTGATGCACAAATTAAAGACAAGCTGCAGAGTAACTGCCACAGTAAAATCCAGAAAAAATCAGTGTCTTAATTTAAGGTGATAACTGTTGAAGGAAATGAATTTCTAAAATAATACATATAAGCAATCAGACAATTCCAGGTACTGATGGAATGTAAGTGGCAGCCAAAAAAGAGAAAATACATTTGCTGCAAGATGTGCAACCTGTGCACTGAGAGCTTCAGATTCAAGTTACAGATACAATAAGGATAATTTTTATAAAGGGATGAGCTCTGTCCTCCTCTTCCAGAGTAGTCAGACTGAGGTAGCAATGTCTTGCAGAAGTGAATTATATTGTATGCAAATTTAAAAAATATATGTTATCATAGTTTTTAAAAGAAAGTGTTTGTTCAGCTTTTTCTAGGTAGAATGTCTTTGCCATAAGAAGATCTTGTCAAAGTGTAGATATCGAGAATATTCCACTTTCTATAGGTGGAATATAGAACTGAAAGAAAAGAATACAATGGCATTAATCATTTCTAAAACTCTGAAGCCACATTCTTTTATGAAACTGATTTTATCTCATTATGTATCTTAACTATACTTCCTCTCTATAGTCATTTTGTTGTATTCTTGTGTGGACAAGGGATTATAACACCTATATTATCCCAATCAGTAGTTCTTCACTCTCACCATTGCGTCTCCTCCTTCTCACATTTGTCAGGTTCCTTTACTCCTACCATTTGTTTGTGTCAAGTAATATCAAGAAATCTGGGAAAATAAATACTTAATAAGTTACAGTAATATTTTCAATATCCTGTCATCTACTTTAATGTACACATGTTTTCTGTCACTCTTCATCACTCACTAAATCCATTTTGCAATCAGTTAGATATAACCTAATACGAACATAATCCTTCCCTGAATGACCTAAAATTTCACTGCACCAGAGCCAGCTCTGCTGGATCAGTCATTTTTTGGAAGTTGAGAGGTTGAGAAAGATAATCACAGAAGCAAATGCCACATTCATCTCTGGTAGTCACATCTATTGCACAGGGTCTGTGGCTGCAAAAGTTAATGCAGTTCTCCCGTTCCCCATCAGTATCTATCAAGGGATTGATTCCAGGATCCCTGCAGATACCAAAATAGTTGTATGCTCAAGTCCCTTATATAAAATGATGTAGTATTTGCATATAACCTGCATATATTATTTTATATGCTTCAAATCATCTCAAGATTATTTATAATACCCAGTTCAATGAAAATGCTTTGTAAATAGTTGCCATACTGTATTGTTTTTTATTTGTATTATTTTATTGTTGTATATTTATTTTTATTTTTCCAAATATATATTCGATTCATGGTTGGTTGAATCTGTCTATGTGGAACCAGTGAATACTGAGTATTTAGAAAAAAAAATTAGTAATAACATGGGCCTATAATTTTTACATTACTTCTTCACTTCAGTGGGGTTGACAGTATTGATTATTTGTCCCAATGCAAATTGCTTCACCAGTATACGAGAGAAATTGGACACAAAATTTTTCGCATTGAAAACTTCAACAGTTTAACTTTTTGAAATATTTTTAAAATAGATCCTAGAGTTTCATAGAAAATCTCTTTCACTCATTTTATATTCCACAGGATAACTCGGCAATATATGAGAATGGCTGTGTATGTTTTCTGACATTTTCATTGTGCATTTGCTAGTTTTTCATTTTTGCTTTTAGTTTTGACAACTCTTCTATTTATTCAATTGCAAATGTAGGATATACTTACTATATAATGATTGACTAGAACAATAAAATCTATTACTTTTAACTGGGTTAGTATGACTCTATTACAAGTATATATTTACTATTAAACAATTATATTCTTATTTTTTAATGGAATGTATTATCATTCTCCATGTGTTATTAAAAATAAAAATATTCATTAGAACAAAAAAGATTTCTAGTTTTTGCACAAACAAAAATAATTTAAAAATACTTTCTAAATGTCTAAAATGCTCATCAGTTACAGTAACATAAAAATAGTAATGCATTGCTGAGACTGTGTGGAGAAACCACAACAAACACCCAGACATCAACAAAAAAACCCACAAAAAAATTATTGTTGTTTTTTTTTGCTTTTACTTTCTTTCTCTCTTTATTTTTTTATTTTATTTTATTTTATTTTTTTGAGATCTAGTTTAGCTCTTGTTGCCCAGGCTGGAGTGCAATGGCATGATCTTGGCTCACTGCAACCTCCGCCTCCTGGGTTCGAGCGATTCTCCTGCCTCAGACTCCTGAGTAGCCGGGATTACAGACATGTGCCAGCACACCCAGCTAATTTTGTCTTTTTAGTAGAAAAGGGATTTCATCATGTTAGTCAAGGCTGGTCTCAAACTCCTGAGCTCAGGTGATCTGCCTGCCTCAGCCTCCTAAAGTACTAGGATTACAGGAGTGAGCCACAGTGTACAGCCCCCACAATATGTTTCTAGATGATGGAATCAAAGCCAGTAAGACCTAGAGATAATTGTTTTAATGGCAGGGATATGGTGTCAGGGGCATGTAAGCATATAGCTATTAATACACATACAGTTAAGAAAGTCTAACCTTCAAACAAATGAAAGGCAAGAATTTATGAATGAATTGCCTGGATGAAACTAAAGAATGGGTAAGAAAAAGCTTACCTGTCAATCGGGGAAACATGGATAGAACCGGAGGACGTTACGTTATGTGAAATAAGCCAGAAACAGAAAACACCGCATATCTTCATTCATATGTGGAAGCCAAAAAAAGTTGATCTCATAGATGAAAAAAGTAGAACAGAAAACACTAGAAGTTGGAAAGAGTGAAGAAAGGAGGGATAGGGAGAGATTTGTTAAAGGATACAAAATTCTACCTATATAGGAAAAATAAGTTCTACTGTTCTATATCACCGTAGGACCACTATAATTAAAGATAACATATTATATAGTTTCAAATAGCTAGAAGGAGGATATTGAACATTCCCAGCACAAAGAAATTATAAATGCTTGAGGCTATGGATATGCTAATTATCGTGATGTGATTACTATACATTATATGTATCAAAACATTACTATGTACCCCCATGAATTTGCACAATTTATTTCAATTAAAAAATACAATTAAAAAAATAAATCACAAATGTGGTTGAAACTTTTACTGAGAAAAATGTAGGGACAAGGGCAAAGTTAACAGTCTTAAATAAATAAATATATTTTGATATTATATTAAAGGATATTCCATGGGGGAAATGTTTTAAAATCTTAACCATTGCCATAAAGGCCCAAGGAGGCTTGTCTCAGCCTTGTCTCTATCTTGAAAGACATTGGATCTCTGTTCCAAAGACAAGGAAGTGCTATAAGTTAAGTTTACCACGTGATAATGTAGATTCCTTTTCATAAATAAATGAAAACTTATGGAGAGACAGATTCAAAGTCCGGGAAGTTCTGTATCCTCATTGAAGGTAAGTTTGCAGCTTTCTGTTTCTTTCTTTGTTTAAGATTCTCTGGATCAACCTGAATAAATTCTCTTCAACACATCTATATCAACTTTGCTGAGCACTTTTACCATGAATGAGTATTAAATTTTTTAAATGTGTTTTTCTCATCTCTTGAAATGACCATCTTTTTTTTCTTTTTTATTTCGTAAATATGATAAATTAGAGTGAATGATTTTGAAACTACCCTACATGTCTGGTCATAACATATTATCTTTTTAAACTATTTAATGTATTACATTTGCTTATATATTGCTAAACATATTTGCAACTTTATGAGGATCATCGGTAAATTTTTTTGTTTTCCTTCCTTCCTTCCTTCCTTCCATTTTCTTCTTTACTTCCTTTTCTATCTTTATTTTTTCTTTCTTTCTGTAATATGTGTTGAATTTTGCTCTCAAGATTATATTAACTATATATATGAAAAAAGTGTTCAACATCACTAATCATCAGAGAAATGCAAATCAAAACCACAATGAGATACCATTTCATACCAGTCAGAATGGCTATTTTTATTTTTATTATTTGAGACAGGATCTTTGTGTGTCATCCAGTCTGGAGTACAGTGGTGCACTTTGTTGATTAATTTCTAAATTTCATTACATAACACATATTAATTTATTTCTTAGTTCTGTAAGTTAATCGTCTTTGTGGATTCTTTTGTGATTGTTTGTATTATCAGGTATTTGTGCATCAGAACTCTCCCCCCTGGCTCTATGTGTCAGTAATTTTAGAGCTAGTGATTCAATTTTGATTACGACAACTTTCACAATCTTAAACTCACTCATGCTAGTTTTTTTTTAGGTTCAACTCCCCTCCAATTTTGATCCTTTTATTTAGGTTTATACTCTAGAGATAACAGAAATTTGCACTTGAGTTATTTTGTTGTTGTTGTTTGTGTCTTATACACAGCATATAGTTATTAAATAAGGGATAACTAATTTGTTAGGAGCCTACTCTCCCTGCCAGATATGAAAGCTCTAATAATGACATTTTATGAGAGAAAAAAAGAAAGAGACAATGAAGATTTACTGCTCATAAAACTTGTATTGAGAGATTGAAAGAACTATGACTGGACTTCAAGAAGAACAATAGCCATAATAGACATGATAGAATGCTGTAAGCAATATTTAATGACTAAATTACTAGAGCTAATGGTGAATCTAAATTAACATATACTATATAAGAATAATAATGATGAATATTGAACTAGAAATAAAAAGAACTTTCAAAACTTGACATATGACACATGTAATATGAAAGAGTTGTAAACTCTTTAGAAATGATTTTAGCTGAAAAAAACAGAAAACCTACCTAATGGAGGCTGAATTTAGTACTTGCTTAGAAAGCACACATTTAGGAATAACATGTTTGATAGTGAAAGACAGTAAGGAAGGAATGTCATCAGATATGTATTTTGGCTAGCCAATCATAGAGCTTTATTTTGATAAGGAGAAATAAGTATATGTAACTTTCAACATTTTAAAGTAAAGTATGTATTCTAAAAACGTAAATGTGGCCTTTAAAATAAGAGAAATAGAATGGAAAATTATATATCTCTATGATGTAAAAGTAAAATAGTAAAGGTATGGTAAATTCAGTAAAAGACTTAAGAGAAAATGAAGTGAAGAAATAGTTGGAATGAGGACACAAAATAAGTTGGTTTGAACAAATCCAACTATATCAGAAAATAAAGTAAATGTCAATAGATGTTTATTAAAATACAATTAACTTCAGATCAGAAAATTAAAAATAAATAAATCTAACTCCATGCTGTTTACAAAGATACAAACTTAGAGAATAATTTATCAGAAGGACTGAAATTGAAAGGATGGGAAGAAAGCTGATTATCTATCTAATATCAGATAAAATATACTTTAAGTTCAAAATAATATTGGGGCAATGAGAAACACTATCTAAAGTTAAAGTGAATGATTCTCTCTGAAGATACAATAATTTAACATGTATATTCCTAAAAACATAAAGGTACATAAAGCAAAAATTGACAGATTACAATCTCTAACATTATTATGGTTATCAGCAGGAGGCATCTTAAATATTCTTAACCCAATAGCATCCTTAAGTCTATAGGATTTCCTTATTCTGAGGAAACAAAAAGAAATGGACGAAGTCATTTATTTTTACAAATTGAAAATAGTCTAAGTCAATACTACAAAAATTACAAAGATACTAACATTGGTCTTTTAGCTAATGAGACACAATGAGAAAATTGATGGAGCTGCAGTTTCTTTTTATCTTTCACTTTACCATTGTTTTCTTTTCAAAGAGTTCATTAACAAAAGGAAGAAAGAGAAAGAAAAACTAAAATGAAAACCTGGCTGCTATGAGACACAGGGTTTACAGCGTTTCCTTGCAGATTATACCCCAGAGAGAACTAAGATGAAATTGTAATATATTCTTGCTTCTAATTCACAAAGCTACACAATTTTCTTATGTATCTGCATTATTAAAGTTATCACTCCTAGCTACATTTTGACATGTGAGATCTCTTTCTGGGACAAAATATTTCCATCAAATAGTTTCAACAATGATAAGAATTCATGTTAACTCAGAGAAATAAATCTATAGTCTTAATTTCCACTAAGGTAGAAATGACTGATATAAGACCTGAAATCAGAGGTTCTGACATTTATTATCAGTGGTAGCTATGCTTCCAGGACAGTACCACAGGAGTGTTCAGAACCTCATGTGGTAGAAATGAAATAAAGTGGAAGAAATGATTTAAATCAAATGATAAAAGCGCATAAGTTATTGAAGGGAAATTCTGAAGACCCCAAAACAAATACAACCACCTTCTCAGTGTAAGCACGGTTATGATGTCCCCAGATTTTCCTAGCATATTGGGGTATTATTGACTGCATGTCTATGTCTCCCCAAAAGGATTTCATAAGTTGAAATCCTAACTTCCAATTAGATGGTATACAGAGGAAATACCTTTGGAAGGTAACTAGGTTATGAGGTTGTAGCTCTTATGAATGGGATTAGTACCCATACAAGAGGCCAGAGAGCTAGTGTGTACTCTCACTGTCACTCAAGCTCTCTCTCTCTCTCTGCCACGTGAAGACACAAAGAGAAGCCAGAAACCAGCAAACCAGAAGAGAACCTTCACCAGAACCCATCCATACTGACACCCTAATCTCAGACTTCCAGTCTCCAGAACTGTAAGAAGTAAATTTCTGTTGTTTATAAGCCACCCAGTCTATGGTAAGTTCTTATTACAGCCTAAACTAAGACTGAGACAATGAATCTGAAGACCTACCTCTGGTGTCAAGAAGGGAAATTGGGGCAATTTTACTTCTGTATATTATGGAGATATTCCACAGTGACAGGTTTTATCATCTGTCTACCTGTGTACTTTCCCAAACTGAAACAAACAACCTTCCTTTTGGTGCTGAGGAATGCATTGGAGACTGAAGACTATAAAATCTACAATAATCAGAGTAGCTTCCTTTATAATCAGCTAAACTAACGTCACAAAACATTTATTACAGGGGAATATATTTTTTCATAATTCATTCTATTGTATCTCATGACTTAGTTGTCAAACATTGAAATAATCTAAATGTAAAACAATTTGATTTTGAAAACCTCCTAGGAGAGGGAAAGCAAGAAAAAGAAAGAGAAGAACTTGAGATATACAGGCAACATAGAACTGCGGATAACAATTTCATCCGTTTTACTTAAACACTATTAAGAGTTATCAAAACAGTAAAACAGTCTGTGTATGTGTGTGTTTGTGTGTGTGTGTGTGTGTGTGTGTGTGTAGTTCGAGGTCTCTTTGAGCACTTTGCTTTCCTCTTCATAACCCTTATTTTGTGCTTGAGATGCCTCTGGAAGACTCAAGATTCGTCTCCCCATTAAGAGAAAGGTGTGACATTCCATTGAGTCTTTTATCAATGTATTTTGGAATAGAAGTACTGAGTGCTAGTAGATTGACTTTTTTTGCTTCCATGAGACAAGAAAAGGCTGAAGATGCTCTGCTGCACAAGAAAAGACTCTGTGCTTTCTCCTAACCTTTTCGTTAAACTACCTCTATGAGCCTGAATTGTTTTCCCCCGTGAAGGAAGGCATACCAAAGCTGTTTCATTTCCGGCCCCACCTTCCCTTTCCACTACACACACACTGGACACAGTTTTTATTTCTTAAATATTTTCTCACTTCCTATCAAGTGTCCACTGTTTCTCTGCCTTATATCTAGTTATCAGGAAGCACTCTCTGTGACTTTTGAGTTATTTTTTACTCTGTGTTTGGCTAAGACTTGCTATTTAGACATTGGAAGAAACATAGCAAAGCTTTCTTTAGATCTACAGACATTCAGGGGATGTCTTATTATCTGAGTTTGGTATGCTTGGTGTGTATGGGGATCAGGCCAGCTCATTTTCATTACAAGGGGGTTTCAACATATAGCCTCATAATTTATTTTGTTTTGTTTTGAAGGTTTTGAGTAAGCTTTCTTTACCTTGTTCCCTGTTTTCTCATAGGCAAGTAGTCATATGGAATATTTCATTGTAATGTTACTACTTTAAATAAAGGTAAAATAGAAAAATGATTGTGCTATGTAACATAATTAGCATGGATTTTTATAGCTTATCCATTATTTACAATATTTGTCTTTTTTCTTTTTTCCAGAAATTGCTAATGAACAGGTAATTGAATGATATCAAGAAGAACATATTAAATTTTTAGCTCTAATGGCAAGTTGATTTAACAAATGAAGGCCAACAATCTAATTTGTGTAAGCAAATTCTCTCTCTAGGGAGATGATAGATTAGATGAGATTAGATATGTAGATAGATAGATAGATAGAAGATAGAAGGTAGATAGATAGATAGATGGATAGATGGATAGACTTATAAAATGAAGTGAGAAAGTGTATTTGTGTTGTTTGATGCAGGGATTAGAAAAAGATTATGAGTGCGTGGGGATAGACAAGATTTTCTTCAATTACTTGCAGATACCACCACTAGTCATTGTCTTACCGCAAGCTTGATTTATACATTTCAGGCTCCTGGTTTAGAATATTCAACTGAACAACTTTATTCTAAAAACTAAGGCAGATCAAATTCCATTAAAATAAAATTTGTGGTTGATTCACAAAACAAATGTCAAATATTAAAATAAGTTAATAAAATAGAAATTTCACCAAAGGCAGCATTTTCTATACTGCGTTAAAAATATTAAGAAATAAACGAGAATTCCATGGGTAAACAAAGATTGAAAACACTAAACAAGGGTGAACTGATAAACTGATTTTAAAATTGTAGCAGTCTACATAATCTGTAATGAATTAATGTGTAATGCAGGTCAATCAAGACTTTTGGGTGATTTATGTATTTATGCATTCAGTGTTTCATAAGTGTATCATGTAATAGATTCTTGTGCCTGTGTACAGCATCTTGTAGAAAGACTTTCTTGAATCATTTATTTTAACTCCTCTGTATTTTTCTTTACCTCAAAAAGTAGCAGAATTCACATAAAGCACTCTGTCATCTTTTTAAATTTTAACAAAAAGATGATATAATTAACAATAGAGATAATATGTCAATTAAACATAGTAGACAAGGGCAGAGAATGTTACTAGAATTTATCCTGGAACTTGAGTGAGTTCCACCCACTGGATATTTCCTGGAATATCTTATAGTCTGTACTTCAATACCATATAGTTGAGATCTACTGCCATATATTCTAATTTGGTAGACCTGGAGGCGTGGAGTGTCAGCATTAGCAATTTGAAAAGGATACTCACTAGATTCTAATGTAATCCAAATTTGAGATCCACTTTTCTTGCTTAGAAGATATCCAATACCTCCTGTCTAACAAGATAACAAGGATATAATTCCTTGTTTCCCTTTATCTGCAATATATGTTCCAACACTTGCAAACTGAGTTTTTCTCTCCCTGGATGCTTGTGTTGCTTTTACTATTCTGCATGCCACCAGCATGAATGTATATCTTGGGAACCTGTTGTGATCATTATTTTTGATTCTACAACTTCCTTAAACTTTTGTCAAAGACATTAGCTCTTGCGGGGGAGAAAGTCTTATTCTAACATCCAAATGAAGTACTTATTACGTTAGGACTTCGTGACCACAACAAGAAAACTCCTAGTAGCTGATAACAGGATTATATATGCCAACGATGTTCAGATTTGTATCTGAGATATAAACAAAAACTGCAAATATTTAACAAAACAATGCCAGTTGTATTCGGCTTTCAGACATTGCATTACAATACATAAATCTAATGAAATACAGCCCTCTGGTTAAACAGATATGCTACTTTCAAATATATGAATATTAACCAGCTCATGACATTCACAGTTTCATTAACTAGCTCCAACTAGTTATTTCAGCTGCTGCATATGTAGGCTGGCCTTCCTCAGAGATCAACCCACCTGGGGCAATAAATTGAAAACTGATGTCAAGAGAATTGCAGGTTGGTTTCAAAGCAGAGAATTATGCTGGGGAACATCAATGCTGTTGACAAAGACACCTCACTGGTGTTCTGCATTCTACCATCAAAATTCCCGCATGGGGACAACAAAGAGATGGTCCCATCTGAGTCTCACATTCTCTCCTTCCTTTGTATTTGTTGCTTTGTCTTTTCTCCTTTTGTTTTTTTTTTTTCTCCTCTATTTTATAACAAAGAGAAGTGGAACAGCCATAATACAGACAAGTGCCCTCTAAAATACAAGCTTATGAAATTGTAAAGGTCATTCAAGGTATTTTCTCAACTCTCCACGTTTTTTCATTAGCATTAAAGTCAATTGTAGATTCTTTACCTTTATCTGAATTAGGTTTTTTTCAAGAAAATTTCAACACATCCTGCTTCACTCAAATTCTGTCAGCTGTCTACTAGAAATTGCACTGGACTGTGTAAATAATTATCTCTGGGGATTTTAAAAATTAATCATGTCAAGGTAATTTTAGATCTGATAACTTTATTCAATAGCAAAGTTACCAGTGATTACCACATTACTAAAACCATGGTCAAGTCTCAATTTTCATCGTGTGTTATTTGCAGCATTTGATATGTTCGTCTTGACACACTTTCTTTATTTGTGTTTTAGGATCACTTTCTCTCCCTGTTTTTCTCCATATTCACTGTTTGCTACCTCTTAGTTCCCTATCCTGGTTTCTCCTCACCTTCCTGACCTTTAAAAGCTGGTGGTTCCCAGAGTTAAGACACTGATCCTCATCTTTTTCCCAGGCTGGAGTACAATGGCATGATCTTGGATCACTGCAACCTCTGCCTCCTGGGTTCAAGAGATTCTCCTGCCTCAGCCTCCCAAGTGGCTGGGATTACAGGAGCTTGCCATCAGCCCAGTTAATTTTTTATATTTTTAGTAGAGATGAGGTTTCTCCATGTTGACCAGGATGGTCTTGAACTCCTGACCTCAGGTGATCCAAGCACCTCAGCTTCCCAAAGTGCTGGGATTACAGGCGTGAGCCACCACACCTGGCGGTCCTCATCCTTTTCTAACTGCATCTACCTTCTTGGGCAAGTTTATCTGGTCTTTGACTAACTAATCTCTATATGCTGATGATTTCTGTATTAGATTCCAGAACTACTTTAATAAAGTACCATCATTGGGTAGCTTAAAGTAACTGTGTTCTTTCAAAGTTCTGGAAGCTAGAAATTGGAAATCTAGGTGTCAGCAGGGCCATACTTCATCTAAAGGCTATAGGGGAAACTCTTTCATACCTTTCTTTAACTTCTGGTGTCTCAGGCAATTGGTGTTCTTTGGCTTGTAGACACATCACTCATCCTCTACTTCTGCTGTCACACGACATTCACTCTGTATGCCTGTGTCATCTTCTCTTTGAGGACAGAAGTGGTGTGGATTAAGAGTCCACACTACTCAAGTATGATCTCATCTTGACTGAACTAATTACATCTGCAATTACCTTATTTCTACATAAAGTCCTATATTGAGTTTACAATTAGGATGTAAATTTAGGAGGAATGCTGTTCAACCCAGTACAATTTACAAATTAAACTTCCATCCTAATCTCTCCAGTTAATGCCAAACATGTATATCCAAATCCTCTTTTGCAGCTCTACTTGAAAGTTACTGGGTATTTCAAATTAACACATTTGAATCTGGATCTTTCTGTTCTGCCACCTGAAATTTGCTCTTCCTACAGGTTCTTCATCTCAATTCATAGCAACTTCTTTCTTCCAGTTATTCAGTCAAAAACCTTGAAAGTATTGTTTCTCCATTCTTTGTGTATCTAGAGTCTATTTTCCCCTTGCCACTCACTCTCTTCTTGTGATTAATTCCAAACTAGATATCCTGTTTCTGCCCTGGCCCCTCTTGAGTCCATTCTTAACCATACCCAAAGTGTAGAGTAATGGCATTAAACAAAGTCAGACCATGCATGCTATTCTCTGTTCAGAGTGTTCCTGTAGCTTCTTGTCTAACCCTGAGTACAGCTAATGTCTCTTTACAAGATTCTATCAGAGTTGTCTTCCCCCTCACTTCTCTAGCTAGATCCCCTAGATATACTTGACTCCATGCTATTCATCTTATTCATTAGGCACATTCTCACCTGCGTGCTTCTGCATTTCTTCTTCCTTCTGCTTAAAGTAGTTTTTGTAGTTGTCCCCGCGGCTCGCTCCGTCAGCCCCTTCAAGTCTTTATTTAAATTCCATCTTCTCTATAAGCCCTTCTGTGAATACTCTGTTTAAAATTTCACTGTCCCAAACTCTCTATCCCCCTTCCCAATTATATTTTTCTCCATAGCACATACTACTATGTAACAGTCTTTGTATGACCTATTTTGCATATTGGTGTCTCCTCTTCAGAATGTAAGTGTCAGGAGGACAGGAGTTTTACGTGCTTTATTCAATTCCATCGTTCATGCATTTGGAAGAGCACCACATAGTAACACTAATCATTATTTGCTCAATGAGAGACTGAGCTAGGTCTGGTAGCAGGGAACAGGAAGATTTGAGGACTGTGTTTCAAAGCAACAGTCCTAGCACCAGCTCTATTGCTTGTACAGCATTTGCTCTTCAGTGAGTCTCTTAATCTCACAAAAGTTCTATTTTGCAGACTATCCTCCATTACGTGAACCCAATCATGGAATCACTGAACCAGACTATAGAGCCATGCTCAGTAACAGTGTGGCTGACTCAGAATTTTCTGTGCATGAGGAAGACTCATAAAAGACTAATGTTATACCACAAATAACCAAATCCTCTATTTGCCATGGTTGAACGGATCTCATTCCTAAACTCTACAAGTATTTTTAAAGCTTTAAACAGTGATTTTAAAGCATGGGCAATGGCTCTTGTTATAGATGTCTTTAAGTCTCAGGTCAACTTTTTAAATATATAGGTATGTCCAGATCTAGATTGAGTTTGGACCAGAAAGTTAAAAAAAACACACACAAATGCTTTTTAGCATTTTTAGCAGGTTGAAAATCAATTGTCAACCTGATCACCTTTATCCTGAAGAAACTGAAAATGCCACAAATAATCCCTCACAGAGTTTTTCAATCACTTTGCCACCAATAGGTATATAAAGATAACATTTAAAAACTATTGCTTCTTTTCTCTTTTTAATTGCTTCCAGTATTAGGATTTATCTTTCAGATACAGAAAAATATTTTTTCTACAGAAACTGCAATGTTTTGGAAAAGGGAAAATATTTCCCAAAGTATTATATTAATGAATGTTTATGAGTTTCAGTTCTGGCAATTCAAAAGACTCCTGAGGTACCTATTCAGAGAGCTCAATTCAGCAAGACAGACATTTAGTTTTACAATAAACCAGGGTATTTCATGTTAAGATGTGGACCTCTTTTTCAAGTGTTAACTAATTTTCCTATTCTGAACACTGATCATCGTGAATGCATTTTATTTCTCATTCACAGAAAAATAGTTTTGAATAACATACCTCTCCATATCAACACTATAAGAGGATTTGAACCTCTTTCAATTTTACTTGTATTATGAATACATAATTAATTACAGGTAGAATAAGACCATTCTAGTATATGAGAAAGATTAGCCATTTCCATAGGATCAAATACCCACTCACTTGATTTTAGAATTTACTTTCTCTCAGGACCAAAAATGGGTTCAGCTCATCAACCCCAAGTAAGACTTGTGGTAAATATGATTTTTGAAACTACAGAAAATATTTTTCCAGGGAAGAGATTTAGCATAGCTCTACCACCATGCAATGTAAAGACAGGATTGCTGAAAAAAACAAGTTTATAGATATTAATCACAGCTAGTGAGATTTTTAAGAACCTTTCCTTATAATACATAAAGTGGCTTTTGACACTGCAGAAAAGAAAAAAGAAAATTTATTTCCCATGATCTATTATTTGTCTGTCTCTAGGAGATAAGTTAGAATCCTCTATGAACTCTATTGAGACTGTTCAGCTTCTGCCTCAGTAGGTGAATCATCAAGCAATACATATTCTGATTACTCAATAAGACAAATATTTAGCTTGAAACAAATTTCATTATTTTATAAGAACAAAAGAACTTTTCTTTATTAATGCTACTTCCATTAGTTGTAGTCTTCTCTATTTTCTGTAGCGCTGAGGATGTGAGGCTATATGAAGGGCAATGAACCCCTGAAAGGATCGGTTAAAAACCATCAAGACTGTCAAAGGAAGGTTTTATAGGTCACAAATACAGGAAAGAGTGGGAACTACCAGGACATCCATTACTTTAAGTACATTTAATGATGAGTTGGATATAGCTGGAGAGACAGGTGGAGGTAACTGGAAGGACTCCTGGGTTTCTGAATCAAAATTTTGGGTTGGTGGTGGATCTTGATGATGTATAGAAAATGTATAGAAAAGAATCCAAAGGGGACCATATTTTGTGTATGTATGTAGGCACTTACTTGGGCATATTGAATTGAAATGAGTTTGAAAAATCAGAGCAGCTGTTGACTAGACAGTTGGCCATGTAGATCTGTAGCTTAGAAGAAGTGAAACTGTTGAGAAACATCACTCCCATATGTCTGATGAGCAAAGCCTCAGACTGGATGAGACGACTTGGCAATAAAGAAAACAGAAGAAAGACTGAAGAAAATCTTGAAGTGAGCTCTGAGAATTTCTAAGTTCTAAATGCCTAAAGGGGTAACATATCTTCATCTGCTTCCGGATTAAAACATTTTGAGTTTGGCTCTGATGGTGTACCACCTCTGATCAAAAGTCTTTGCATATCCACAAAACAAATGCCAAAATGTTCAAACTGGCATCCATGACACTCAATTACCTGAACTCAGCATACCATTCTAACCTTATTTCCAAAGATTATTTCCTTATTTCCTCTCAATGTCTTCTTAGCTCTCAAATCTTTCTCTGTCTACTCCTCTAAGACATCCTACCGCTGTGACTTTCCACATGAAATGTCTTTTGTATATAATGACTACATCCACATGTCTCACTTTCTGTGTATGTTTCTACTTGCGTCGAGGCCCAGTTCATTTTTCCCTCTTAGTAAAGTTGACAAGGAGATTTTTGCCTCTATTTTTCATTCTTGTAAGACACGTTCTGCTTCTCATCCCATCATGTGTCCTCTGAATTTAAACACCATGTTTTGTGACACAATGTACAGAGATAATTTGTGTAATATGCTTACCATAAAGTCTAGTATGTTGCAGGTGTCGAAACATTCTTAATCAAGTTATTATAATTATCCAGTTAGTATGAGGTTAATAAAAGGTATTTGAAAAATTTAAAGTTCTATAGGCATTTTAGATGATAATTGTTTCTCTGTTGGCCATTAAAATATGAAAGGGTGCCAATGAGAATTTTAATCTTAAAATGATAAAAAACAAAGTTTGTATTGGGAATACATGGAATATTTTTGTAAGGAGACAGCTGAAGAATGTTGTAGGACTAAGTATAATCTATGACTAAATAAATAAAGTAGGAACATAATCTACATTGTTGTGCTAGTCCTTGAGATCTTTGTCCTCTGAATTTTGGGATGTTGACATCCATGAGTTCTCTTGCCTTCAGGTCTCTGGTTGAGTTTGAATGGCAGGTCATTGGAAGGCAAGAACAGAATATGATTTATATTTGCCTGGTCCATTTCTGCTGGGTTGACATTTGACTGCGTATCTCTTCTGAAGGGCGTGACTCTTTTTGTGATTTTTTTTTTTCCCTATAGTATTCTCTTTGTGATTTTACCAGTGATTTTTAGTATTTAGTATCTAGTGTTTCTAGTATTTTGGGATTTAATGATTTTATGAATAACTCACATAGTTAACCCATACAGCAGAAATAACAATTAAGGATAACATGTGTAACTGTATTTACATATATCACATAAATAATTATTTTAAACATGAATTAATCTTATGCAATATGATGCTACATCTGGATCTGTTCTCAAGGCATTCTTTAAGCTAAACTCTGAATGAAATGTAAACATATTCCACCATCCCGATATTCATATCTCTATGGTCAAAATTTTAGAGCTATGGTATGTATACTCATGTGTCTAACTGAGATGCTCATTTTTATTCCAAGTATTTGACATCACGTAGATTTTATTCATGATCTTGCTGCTTTCACTGAAGCTCAAAGCATTTCTTGCTCCCTTCCCTGATACAAGATGCCCTATTTGCTGCATTCCTATTGACACCACAGAATTTAACATATAATTCAGAGTGGAAATGTGCCTCACTGTAGGCAATGGGCATATTTTGAAATTAAAGTATTAGATACAAATTGAATTTATCTAAATTAAATCTTATTTGAAAATGAAGAAAATGTGATATTAAAAGTCAGTATAAACTATAATTTAAATTAGTTTGTTTGAGGAAAAATTACTCTCCTATTAATATTTTCCTATAACTTTATTTAATTTTATATTGCATTTACTTAAAGAAGAGCATGTTTATAATTTAAAGTGGATTTAAAATTAGGTCTCTCTTTTATTCTGTTTGCATAATTTCCCTATCATAGCTACACATGTTTCTGTGCAGTTGTAGATTTGTGTGCTGTGTAGAAATTTTAGACATTTAACTACATCTCAGGACCACCCTCTGGGTATTTATAAATTATTAAACCACCAATGAAACTACTAAGAAAACCAAATAACCAAACAAAACTCAGACTTGTTGTTACATAAGGTTGAAGAGTTGCACAAAATTTTGGACCTTTTATTTCAGAGGTAAGTAAAAAAAGACATGAGAATTTTAGTTCTTCCCTAGTAATTTCCTCTTAGGATTCTGCTTTGAAAATGTCTTTATCAAATGTCCTTACACAGTTATTAATTTTTTAAATAAAATTTATTTCCTTTTTAAACACACATTTATTTTAGAATATTTTCAAGATAAAATAATAAATAAATTACTCATAGTGCCACCAACTGATAACCAGGATTTTCATGGCTTTACTTTCCTCAATCATAATATTTATATGCAATTGTTTTTACACATGTTATACTATTTTTTGTCAATTCATTGACATCCTGCTCAGTTAGAATTAAGTGTTCTTGGAATTAATGCAAGATTGTCAAGACACATAACTAGTCCAGTGACTTCATAAACTACTGCCCAGAGGCTTGCATAAATTGCCCAATATTCTGTGGCAAACAAGGGGAGGAACCAGAACCTCCATATTTGCCCAGAGCTGCTGCATTCATTGCACTTCATAGGTAAGCACACAGGGTTAGAATGAGAGATGTAAGCTTTTGTTAAGACTGTTTTCTTTTTCTTAAGTAGCTTATTCAATGCATATTTTGGACAACATAAAATTTACCCTATTTAAGTATACAATTCAATAGATTTTGGTAAATATACCGAGTGGTGCACCCATCACCATAAACCACTTTTAGAATATTTTCATTACCCCAGTAAGACTCCTCATGCCCAGGTATAAGGAATTCTCATTCCCACCCTCATACCAGGAAACTACCAGTCTGCTTTCTTTGTAAAATATTTGATAACACTTTTAATTTCTTGATCTTAAGCTTATTCAACACAAAAATAAGAATAGTGGTATAAATAATGTTTGATAATGCAAGCATAAAAATATTCCGGAATTAGTAGTAATGGTAATCTATTCATTGGCAGCACTCTCATTAAAAGATAAGGAAGTTAAAGGAAACTAAGATCCCATGCTTATGTTGGCATTTGGTTGAAGGCTAGAGTTCAAATTTAAATCAGTCCATCCATTATCTTTCCAACTAAAGCAGAATTGATTGAGAAGTATTTTAATATTTCCCAGCTTCTTCTTCACCCCCAGTGTGTTCCAAATGCTATCTTTGACATTAGGCCTCAGGAAGTGATGAATCAGTTGAATCCTCATTTTTTGGCCTGAGAACACCTGTTAATGGAGCCAATTAAGGCAGAGGATGACAGATTTGGAGGAGATGCTGACACTTGTCCTGGAGGAACTGTGCTGAGACTGCCCACTGAAGTCTAAACAAACCACCAAACAGCTGTCGAAGGGTAAGGATTTTCAATGTCTCAGCCCAAGTCAAACTTTAATAAAAGTAATGAAGTTAATGTCTTTGGATCCTGTGGTTGAAGAAATATGCCTTCTTGGATATAAAAACATCATAGCAATCCTGCTTCTCCTTGTAAAGTCTTATATTTGAGAAAAATCTATCAAAAATACCTATGTTCTACATTCAAACCACCCTGGCATTTAGCAGTGAATCAGGTGAGGAATGGGAGGAGTCCTTGGTGTTGACGTGCTCATTCTATGCCAGATATAACTAATAGCATGTTTGAAATCCAGTACCACCTCACTGTTTTGGAAGAAGAGCTAGGGGCACCTTGGATTTTTTTCCTCAATTTTGATTAATTTTGATTAATTGAGCCAACTCAAGATATGTACATGTTTTCCAAGTTTTTGACATTAATCACATAAATGATTAGTGATTAGTTCATAGATACTTAGTTCATAGATCAGTTCATAGATAATTAGTTCATAGATACTTCTGGCTCCTAATAATAAACCCCAAGTTAAATATTCTTAGTCCAGAATTCCAGACAGCTAAATGTAACATGGGGAAAAAAGGAAATAATCCAAAATGTCTAGGCATTTTTTCCTATGTATTTCTCTTAACATACAGAGAGAGTTCTATTTAACTGGTGTACTTGACTAAGTGCCCAAAGGTGAAGTATCACCAGGAGCACCACCTAAAACATTCTACTTAAGAGTCCCATATGAGAAAAGAAATCTCCGAAGTGGGGCTTTAACAAGCAAAAGCAAGGTTTCAAAAACACTTGGCAGTATCATTGTCAATTGCTAAATTTTGTGATCACTCTCCTGGATTTTTAAATATCCTCTCTCCCTTGATTTGTTATATTTCCCTCATTTACATATCACTGGGATTTAGATTTTACCCCAAGGCCTTCTTCCTGCTGCCACCACCATCACCATCATATTGTCTCGACTTGTGAAAACAATGTGTTGTGACTTCTTTTGGTTTATAATTATAAATGTTTAATTTGATTGAAGATACTAGTTTCCACTGGATATTTCAGTTTAAAGAATTTTATATGGCAAATGCTTAATTAAAAAAAAAATTAGTTAGCTCTGGTTATTTGTACTTTACAAAATTTCTTTCCAAAAACTCAAATGAAATGTCTTTCTTCTATTTGTATGTGAGCTTATAAAAATGAAGTTGATATATATACTTTAAATATTTGAGGAAAGGGAGATTATACTAAGAATACATAACATATACAAGTCCAGCTAGGTGGGCCTTGCTAAGCAATC